>CM076581.1:952040800-952765419 GCA_034641835.2 Pinus albicaulis | reverse complement strand
AATGCATTCGAGCTCGGTATTCCACCATTCCTTGGTCTGCACCCAGTCTTCAATGTGGATCGCCTTCGTCCTTACTTCCCACCTCTACTGGACACCTCGGACATTGCAGAACAACTCACACCAACTGAGTTAAATCCAGACTGCATGGAACAGGCCACCACAGATTGCATCATGGACATGCCAATCAAGAACACTCGCCAGCAGAAGATCCAACTATATCGGGTTGTCAAAGCTGGCCAACTCCTGCACCAAGGAAAGTGGTTCACCAGGGACCAAGTTCAGCAGAAATTTCCTCATCTCATGGAGGAACTTAACGCAATGGGGACCATTGCTTCCTAAGGGGGGAGGAATGATCCAGGTGGATATTGGTGGTCACCGCCTATTCCACTTGGGGCCCCACCATTGTCTATTTCAGTTTTTCAGTTTCGGCACAGTTTACTATTTTTAGCAGTTTTTCGGGTCCTAAACTTCCGGAGCCGTTTTGAGGCCCTAAACGACGTTTTTTGGGAAAACGGAGGGCAACATGGGTTCATGGACCGATGTTGCCCATTCCAAATTTGTAGTCCTCGGATAGATCTTTCTAACGAGGTATGGTACGCGTCAAACGGAGATCGTATGCCAAAGTTACGCCCCTGGGAAGTTGAAACACCAATTTACCCAACCGGGGCCCATAGTTTTGGCGCTTCATCTCCTAGGGTTAGGGTTTTGGCTGTTTAGGATTTCCCATTGTTTCTAAATGATAAATAGGCCCTCTAGCCTCATTGTAACACAGTTCAGAGGCCTGTAGCCGCCACATCTCTTCTCAGAGATAGCTACCAGCGCCCTAGCTAGTTTTATTTCCATTCTGTCTGTAAGCAAATTTCAGTTCTTTGATATTAATGAAATGAAGTGTTATTTCCGCTGCATCTCTGTATTTATGTTTATATGTTTATTCTATTGCGTTCCTGCATAAATCCGGATCAATAAGATTGATGTATAGTCATTTTCAAGGATAGAAAAAAAGTCGTTTTTTTTATTTCTTCAATATTTTTACTTTGTAGAAATTTTTTTGGTTTGAAAATCCAATCCTCGTATGTTTTCTTGTACATCTTTATAGAGTATGGATTTGCTTAAAATCTTTATTTATAATTAAATTTTATTTTATTTAAAAAATATTTATATATATATATATATATATATATATATGTATAATTCCTTTTTAAATTATAAAAAAAATAAAAAATACAATTTACATTGTGCATAATTCCATAGATCCTATTATATTAAATAGTATATTATGAAAACAATCTTATCATTCTCATCGTTCATTTTTTCTCCATGAGAATATAAAAATGTGACCAATTAAAGAGTTGACATAAACATACACATACATAGAAAAATATTCGATTGTTGCATGAACGTGAAGCCCTTTGAAAGGTATTCGATTTATCATCTTTCAAAATCAAAGAAATGGATTTGGGCCTTTCCTTTTACTAAAATACATCCTCAATGGTTTTGTGAGCACATATGTATGATGATTTTACTTCATCAAACCAGCCAGTGTTTCTCGGAAACTAGAGTCCATACGCAAGAAGAAAAAATAAAATCATAAATAATAGGGTAGCCAAATGTTGCGATTATGGAGAAGGTGAAAAAAGGACACGAACATCCCCCAAGATTTGGGGACAAATTCTCAAAACATCAAATGAAACATTCAAGTAAAACTAATCCGAAAAGAAAGGTGTTATAAAGGAAATACACTAGGAAAATAATTCTTTTATGTTTAATGAATTTGTAGATGGATGTTGAGAGAATATTTCGATCATTTTATTCATATTTGAAATTGATTCGATTTCACAAACCTGATAAATAATATAATGTATTCTTGTGATTTATTTAATGTAATAGAATTGTCCCTTTATCTTTGCATCGCTTTATTTTTCTACTTGGTATCATATCTCTTTTGGGCTTGGCCTCTCTCATGGGAGTGCGAGAGGAAATAGAGTATGTTTGTTTGTTTAGAATAGAGTGATGTTTCTCGTTTGTATGTTTATCCATCATTCATATGTTGTAATTAAGGACATGAGAATTTTTCTTTGTTCGAAGAAGCTACGATAGTGCCAGAGCTGTAGATTATTCCGATAGGTTACCCTTGCAGATTGAGGTAGGATTACCTTAGGTCATTTAATTTTGTGTTTATTGTTGTGTTACTCTACTGAATGTGGAGGTGAAATGATGTTTAACATGTCGCTGCCATGTTTTTTTAATTCTAGAAATAGTGGAAGCCTGTATAACCATTCATGTGGGCTCAATTGACATTGTTTCTATCTAGTTAGTCGTGGCTCCTACAGGTTAGTACCTACTCACCAGTTAGAAATAATTAATTCCTACTTGTCTATGGTTGTAATTCTCCATTTGAGGAGTTTGTTCCTACATAATAGGAATTAGCTAGAATATAGTTTCTCCTAGTTTAGTGTGTGGTTGAGAGAATCTCTCAACCACACTACTGTACGTCTAAGATAGAATTCCTATCTTGAGACTTTTTCTTGTATAAATATGTGTGTAATTTCCTTGATTCATAATATAGAATTTGATTAGAGTTTGATGTGTGCTATTTTATCTTGGTATCAGAGCCCATATGGGCCTGGACCTCGGCCCTCCTGGGCTGAGGGAAATATGGAATAAGAGAGTTTTTGTTTTAGTTTTTTTTTATTGGATTTTTCCATCTTGCAACATCTGTCTACCAACGTGACAAAGAGCGCTGCCTACCTGCCTGAAGAGCGTTGTGTGAGGAGCGATTGGGAAAAAAAAAACAAGGGGATTTCCATGGCAAACTTCCATAGGAGACGCTGTGGTCCACTTGGAAAAAGTCTCACCTCGCTTGAATGATTTCCAGCAGCTTGAGAAGGCACAAGCAGCGGATATTGAAGTGTCAGGAGCTTAATAGAGAAGGGATGGTGTGGTTCATAAGAATGTGGTGGTTTTCGTTTGTTGTGATTTTTATTGTCATTGTTTTTCCCTTCGCAGCAGTCATGGTCTTCGGCGGAGGCGATTCAGTCATCTCCACTTGATTTCCAGCGGAATGGAGAGGGTTGATCGATGAGAAATTGAAGTTTCCAAGTGCTACAAACTTCCATAATGTTGGCGTTAAAGAACGATATCAACCGTCTCTTCTTTGAACACGTGGACTAGAACGCTGCTACGTGGACTAGAACGATTTTTTTTTCCTTTGCAGAGGCACTGCGAGTCTTGATAGGCATAATTGCCTTATCAAGTTGGCGTGAGGGAGATCTAATGCATCTCCATTTTAAATTGCTGCTCATATTCCTAACACGGTTGCCATCACACGGGAAGGAAGGTTAGCAGATGAAGCTGAAGGCGTCATTGTCCGAGCCTGCTCCCATTGGGAGTCTTCTCTGCCTGCGTCCAAGGCTTAGCTGAAGGAGAAGCTCGCGAAGCTGTATGAGGTCAGAGATCCGCAGACAATATTTGTGTTTGGGTTCAGAACCCAATTCGGAGGTGGAAAATCGTCAGGGTTTGGCTTTGATTTATGACATCTTGAAGCACGCTAGAAAATATTTGCTTTAATGTTTTCATTATAGATCCTGTGTATCTGATATGATTTGGAAGCAGAACGGTGGTCGATTGCCCAAGGAATGCGACGCCATGTCTTCTAGGAGCTGTTCGTTGTGTGGCCTTAATGGCCACAATTCCCGTACCTGTGTGGGAAATGGTGTGATGCTATTTGGGGTTCGTCTGACGGATGGTCCAATGAGAGAGTGTGAGTATGAGAAATTTGTCAAATTTGTCTCAATATGAGCACTCAGATCTAGCTGAGGTTGCCACCGAAGGTTTTGATGGTTATGTCTCGGATGACCTCGTTCATTCATCCAGCAATGCATGTGAGAGGGAGAGGGGAGTGCCCTGGACAGAGGAAGAACACCGGATGTTTCTTGTCGGCTTTCCGAGAGTCGATAAGGCGGATTGGCGCAGTATCTCCAGAAACTTTGTAAATACTAGAACACCCACTCAGGTTGCTAGCCATGCGCAGAAGTATTTCTTACGGCAGAGTAACATGAATAGGAGACTCCGTCGATCGAGTTTGTTTGACATCACAACTGATACGTTTTTGAAAATTCCATTTGAATTGGAGAACCTCGTCCTAGGAATCAGAAACACCCCTTCAATTACAAGCCAGAAGAAGAAAATGGTTGTTGGAAAAGCGTCCTCCGAGAAGATGGATTTCTCCGGTGGCGCGCAGACATCAGAGATGGAGAGGAGTAAACTTGTGTTATTTGATAGGAAGAAGCAGTTTGAGTTGGAGGATCTGCTGAGGGCGTCTGTCGAGATGTTGGGGAAGGGGAGTTCTGGGACTGCCATTCTTAATGATGGCTGTGTTGTTGCTGTCAAGAAATTATCATGAGTTGTGTTGTTCAGTAATTGTGTGTGTTTTAGCAATTTCTATTATGGTATCGAAAATATCATTGGCATAATATTTGTGTGTTATGTATGTCTTGATGAGCCAAGTGGGAGTTGAGAGAATGTGTTACTGTTTTGGAGATTGGACGGCCAGCAGTCCACTCCTACTCTGCAGTAGATGGTGAAGGAAGATACTTGGTTGTGTCAAAGGCAAGGTAGCGATGGCAGTTACCTTGATGGCGGTGGAAGCTAGGCACAAATCTGGCATTTCGTAGAATAAGCAGTGTTCCAGACTCTAAATAGTTGCTGTTATGGTTGGGAAATAATCATCTTCAGGCAGAGACAAAGAAATTAATGTAAAGAGTTTATGTTTTTTATTTATTTTCTTGGAATCATGTTTAAATATTATTGAGCCTTATTGAGCCTAGCTAACTCAATGTAGGCAAAGTTATTTTATTAGAATTTGCAACTCTAACGAATGACAGGTTAAGCATGAAGTTCCAAGAAGTTATTTGAACAGACAAAGATGCCCAAGATGTGAACAATGAACAGATGAGGTAAAGGAGCAGCAACAACGTTTATGGTGGACATCAAAATAGATGTTTGTTTGAGATAGTTTGGTTTGTGGAATAGACTCCCTAGCATGTTATAAGCAAGTCTAGTTGTTGTAATGGTCATTGTATGTACCCAGAAACTCCAAAATGTTGAAGTATAAAATGTAAGCTTTTTAAATCCATTTGAAAGTTCGTGGTGATCTTAAAACCACTTTGTAATGGATTGCCTTTGTGGCTGGTTGGTGGTGATCCAGAAACCATCTATAGAGCCTTTGTGGCTGGTTGCCTTTGTGGCTTGAGGTGCCTTTGTTGCTGCATGTACACGAGTGGCTGCGTGTACATGAGAGATGTGTGCTCAACAGAGCTTTGTGCTCAATCGAGTAGGTGGACTGCAGTAACGCCTGGCTCAGTCTCAGATGATTCCTTAATCTCTGAGAAGAAGGGAGTTGGTGTGATTTCTTAGCTGAAATTCGTGCTGAGAAGTGCAATTGGCGCAACTGTTTAGTACATACTCGTGCCAATGTGCCAAATCACAAGAATGGCGCGGAAGCACACGATTTTTTATTCAGGAAGACGTCAACTCAACTTCATGGGGGTCCGCGGGAAGCCTCATCTTCGTTTAACGATTTGCGGAGAAGCAGATCGGAGAAGTTGCGGATCTATCTGAAAGAGGCATATTGGAAGATCTGTGGGAAGCCTCAACTTCACTAGACGATTTGTGAGAGGAGCAGATCGGAGAAGTTGCGGATCTGTCCGAGAGAGGCAGATTGTGTTTTGGAGGTTCTGCACATCCAATTCGCCTGATGGTGGTGGATTTTCAGGTACATATATGCAGTGATAACAATCGACAGAATCATGTATGCGAAGGACATCCTATAGGACTAGCGGTTGCAGCGGTTGGTACCCATGCATTCCGGTGGATGGTTGCTCTTTTATATGGACGTCAACATATTCTTTGTTATGTTTGACCACAACCAGACTTTGTGAATCACTATCATGAACAAGTAGTCATTAAGGGGGGGGAGTTAGAAATAATTAATTCCTACTTGTCTATGGTTGTAATTCTCCATTTGAGGAGTTTGTTCCTACATAATAGGAATTATCTAGAATATAGTTTCTCCTAGTTTAGTGTGTGGTTGAGAGAATCTCTCAAATACACTACTGTACGTCTAAGATAGAATTCCTATATTGAGACTTTTGCTTGTATAAATATGTGTGTAATTTCCTTGATTCATAATATAGAATTTGATTAGACTTTGCTGTGTGCTATTTTATCTTCACCGTTGTCAATGCTGATGTTCCCACCAATGGACTGCAATGATTTTCGTGATATAATACTCTTGGAGACATTTACTTGGGTATTAAATTCTTATTAGCCACTACCTGCAGCAAGACTCTTTAGCTCGAGGAACGGTGGCATGTTTGTTGGGACTGGTTTTGGTTCACTGAACTCCAAGATTCACCACATTGGAAGAAAGTTGTTCCTGGGTCGACGAAAGATATTGGAGTCATATTCTCTAGTCATGGATTGATTCACAACCGAACTGCAGGAAAAAAATCCTCCTTTACACAGTATTGATAAGGAGGGAAACAGGGTTCCATGTATTTTCATATGTGTTTGCCTAGTTCCGTCTGTGAATAGATGTTTTGGGCGACTCTTCGCCACACCCTTTGCAGATTAAAGCACAGAGCAATCGTTCACTCATTCTCTCTGATTGATGCATAATATATTTTTATTTATTTTTATTTTTTATATCACATCACACTGCTGTCAATGAGAACATTTCTGGTTGGCATCATCCCCCGCTGACAATATACAACAAGGTTCTTATCCCTGACGGGCACCCACTGGGTTTAAACCAGTGACCTTTACAAATGAGTGTCTTAACATAACACTCAATCACCAACAAGCCACCACTCAGTGGATTATAATTTTGTATTTGTTGATTGAAAAGACGAGCAGTATTTAGTTTGAATCTGCTTGGGAATTTTCTTTGGAAATGAATATCCTAACATATTTTGTTTTTTTGCCATATTTTGTGGCCACATAATGGTCAAAGTCCCAACGTTGATGTGGAAGCTCTAAAACCTCCTCTTATAGAATATGTGGTCGAATTGAAAAGATTGCACTTGTTGAGGAATTGATATGAGGAGAAGTTTGTATCGGTATGTTTTTTTATTTTGTTGTCCTAAGTTATATTTGGTGCAGAACCAATTAATGAATAGTGTTGCATAATTTGAATAAGTGGTTTTTTGCACTTGAAAATTCTTGAACACATCACTAGTTAGATTGTGCTTATAATGTTATGGTTTGTTGTTCTTGGCTCTCAGAAACCCCTGAACAATGGCTATAGGTTATAGTATGAGATCCGTGTGTGTGAAACATGTTAGATAATCTTTTGAACACATTCAATATTCAGACCATTTTCCTAGAAACTGATGGAATATATCCGAAATATAAATATCTCACATATGGTGATTGTTCCATAGGATGGTTCAATACTTGAAAACTATTATCGTGGAAGCCCCGATAAGCTGAGTCGTCAATATTGTTGATCTTGCAAAGTTCATCATTGAGGGTCAAAAGCAGTTGTACGTTAAATGAGTTGAAAGGTAAGCTCGAATATGTGGAGAAAGAAAGAGTGGATTCGAGACGAATACAAAGTGGGAAGACTTGTTGATGAAGACGTGTCAGAAAAATATTAGTTTTATAGTTATAATATGTTTTTTAATTGTGTATGTAAGAATTAAGGGAGATACTTGGAAGATAATTCTTCCATGCAAAATTTAGAATTGATTGGATCTCACAAGCACCATAAACATTTGATGCATCTATGTGATTTATGTAATGTAATAGAATTTTTCCTTTGTGTGTGCCTCTCTAAGGTTTTATACTAGAACCATATAAGCCAAAAAAAATACCATAAAATAAAGAAAAGTAGGATCTCTGATGGCGAAAAGATAGAGAATTTTTCGGTTGATATCATCCAATTATGAAAAGAACAAATGAAAACATCCTCATGCCCATATGAAACAAGAAATTACTTGGTGCTCAGGTTTGACATGTTCCCATATACAACAATAGATGATAGATTGAACTTAAGTAAAATTAAATATTGGTTTTAATTTTGATTCTGTGGTTGGGATATTACATTCTCATCCATCAAAGGCGATTGTACAGAGCTTTCAATCAATATTATGCTAAATTATTATGAGCAGTGCAATTCCTATGTGTCGCAAAGTTAGACCTCACATGTTTTGAATACACTCTTCAATGGAATACTTTTAAGCTTCTATGATTCCTTCTACAGTGGAATGAATATGTATCCTTTTGTAAGTATATAGTTGTTCGATTTTAAAAAGAGTAATTCCTATGCATACAAAATGAGACCAACTTCACTATTATTCGAATGGGTGTTTGAGGACCTTGAGAGTAGGACAGGATAATAATATCAAATATACATTATGTGTGCTCATGCATTCAACATGTGTGTATATAACTCAATGGATGGTAAAGGAAACCACTTAGTATGACTTGCAATGCATAAGAATACTATCTACATTTTTAAAAATGTCAGTGAGATAAATGATGGTTTCGGATATAGAGCATACTACATCATGCTTCATGTGAGTTATATTGAAGAAAAACATCCATAGCGAACACGCCTATTTGAACATGACAGGTGGAGAGAAAGCAGAAATTTTGGAGATGCGAGTTGATTAATAGGAACATACTTTTTTTCTGCAGAAATATATGAATGGATATCCAAAGGGAATGCACAAGTGATTCTTCTATCAAGGGATTGACTTAATTTGTTAAACAATTAATGAAATTTCATTGTGTGATGGGGTTGGAATTGTTAGCCACCTATTGGCTAAATATGTTTTTGAGTCTTCAAGAGATACATTTCCTTTGAAAACCTATCATTCTTGAAGCCTCCATGTGTCCTCTATCCTTTAACAGACCTTCATTGTTGTTTCCATTGAATAACCCTGCTGTTTTGTGAAAAATAATGCTTCAAAAGGCCTCTGTAATTGCCCATTTTCACTCATTTCCCTTCATTTTCATTAAGCCTCCTTTCCCTCTTTAGAACCTCCATATTGCTCTAAAAAGCCTCCAAAATCATTTTAAGCCACTAAAAATCCCTTTTACAGGTTTAAAACACCTTTTTCCCCTTTACCGAAAGCCATGAAATTCCTTAGAAAACACTAATTTGGGCTTTAAAAATCCCTTTTTTCATTGAGGCCTTAAGCCCCTTTCGTCTTAGCCCCCATCCCCTTTCTCCGCATATAACCCAGCACCAGAAGCAGGCACTATGCCCTTAGGTGCTAATTGCGATCGGAGCTTTCTATTAACCACCTTTTCTTTGTTATTCCCAATTTTCCGATGCGATGAGCTTTTGTTCTGTCGACCTCCGTTTCAATATTGGTCGTTGATCTTTACAGATCTAATGACCAGCGCTAAAATCGCACCGTGCCCATCACATCTCTTCATTACTCCTCCGATTGTGTATCCACCGTTGATCTCTTTCATAATCCAACAGCCCTCGCATGATCGCCAATTGCAAAATTCTTAAGCACCATCCCATTGTATCCTCCGATGTTGATCCACCGATTAGATCCGGACCGTCCATTTATAAGAGGTCCAAATCTCGTCACTCTCCGCCCATACTTCAATATTATCACCCTGCTGCTTAAATATCAACCATTCATCCATACAGATCTAACGGTTGAGACACCATCGCAACCCATTCCTGAACCCAACATCATTGCTCCGTTGATTTAATCTAGACTGTTGAATCCACAAGAACCAATGGCCCAGATTTAATCGCACTCCGCCCCTGTGCCTTCCATAATTCCCCCTCCGAGCTAATCTCGACCGTTGATCTCTCCAATGATCTGACAGTCCGCGCTAAATCGAAAATCGCAAAATCAAAAGACTTCGGAGTTTTGGTCCCCTACTTTTTCTCCGATGTGATTAGATCTCCGCTGTCCATTCCGCCAGATCTAATGGTCTAGATTTCATCACGCTCTGCCTTCCCCTTCCTCCATTCCACTGTTCAGCCGACCCCCGATCAAATCTTGGCCGTCCATTCTATAGATCCAATAGTCAGGATTTAATCCTCCTTTGGCTCTTCCCACCTTATTAGCCATGCATCTTTCCATATCGCACTCTCATTCCCACAGTCAGATCTATCAGCCTTTCATCCAATGGCTGAGAATGCATATCACGTGATTTCTGTGTCTGCGGTTTAATGTTTCAAAATTACGTGATAAAAGCGGTTTTGGGAGGGACATTTGTCAGGCAACGAGGCATATCACCTTTTTTTGGAAAAATTTCAAAACCACTCCAAAGCTGCGCGAAACCAACAATCTTTCTCTAAAACCACCTCTCCCCTATATAATCCTTCATTTAATCTCAATCGTTCATGTAATATAGATCAACAGCTCATGTTGTATCGCGTTCCCATCCTTATTTCTTTCATTGGACCTTGCAAAGGACTTCATCGGAAGATATCCACCGTTGATCTCTTTCATGATCCAACGGTCCACATTCACTCTCCCTCTGCCCTCTTTGTCCCACCACCAAAGGCCCTCGATATCCTTCATTTTACCCTTTTTCCTTTGTAATTCACCCTAACATTAAAAATTTGTGTTTTAACACTAAAGTTATTTATTCCGCCCAATTCAGTCTAAACGATTTCATCGATGAATCTCGACCGTCAATCACCATCTATTAGTCTAATCGAACAGTCTAAAACCCTCCTCGCACCAAGCCTTCATCAACTCAGTTTTTCACCATTCCACCATGATTTTCACCCGTTTCTTCGCTGCTACCACCATTTTCATCATTTCTCTCCATTCTCCACAAGCCTCCAAAGCATCCATCCTCCCTTCCGCATGGATTTCTTAATATGTTTATCATCTTTTTGCAGGGTTACAGGTGGCGTGAATCCACCCTGATTCACAGTCACAGACAGTGTTTTTTAGAGCATAGGAAGATTTTTTTTGAGAGCCAGAGATCGCAGAGGAAGGTGCGTGAGAAGGTTTAAACGTGATTTTCATTAAATATCAAGTTATTAACTTTGTTCAAAACCTTCTAGCACCATTGAGACCTGTGTATCCATAGACAAACCAGAAGAGAAGCAACAAAGAGTATCAGTGACAGTTTAAAGAGATTAAAAGCCCATTATTGAAGATTAAATGCTTTAATCCAATGTTTAGAGGATGAATATACAGATTGAAGACCTTAAAAATGATCCAGAGGCCTAATAAGGCCTAAAGCACATGAAACAATCCATATCAGTGTTTCACATCAGCAGAATGTTTTTTCCCAAGAAAGGACAATTTCCCATAGTGTTTTTTATTCTCCATCGAGTTCCTGAGAAGATCACCACCTTGACAGAAGTCCTAAGATTGCCAGAGCATTAGTTACAAAGTATGGAAGGCCTGAAATTCATTTATCTGCCTTACTTGTCCCAGTGTACAAATAGAGTACTTCAAGAGCATACCTTTGGAGTTATTATCAGCCTGTCAAAGACCACTAATTCACCCAAAGAGTACTGAAAGTCAATACTGGATATTAAAATAGAATAGGCCTCAAACACTCTTCTTCCTCTATTTTAATGATTCATTTAAAGTTCTATCTACCTCTACTACCACATTTTCAGCAATAAGAACTCATGAGAAATACATGTGGTTGGTTGGTTAACCGTGGATTGTAAGCTGTTTCATTGAGATATAGTTTTGTGTGTATTAGTTGTAAAATAGGCTGGGAGATGATTTCTAGTTGATATCAAGCTGTTGGAAAATGATGTATGTGACTGGTGTTGCTCTTTAATATGAAAAGCATGTTCATTAGATCCTGATCTAAATCAGTGGTGATGTGCTCTATCTTTGTCAATGTTTTCCCTCTGTTATTCATCACATTTCAGTTCTCTGGTAAGAATCAGTAATATAGCTTAGGATATACTACTGTAAAGTGCCCTAATGCTTCCATCTCTTCTTATATTTTATGTTTTCTACTAATTGTGTGATCTAAGAACAAATTCGAGATAATTTAACCAGTATGGTAGTTGGTTCTCCCTCCTTACTGATGTATGAATTTAGAGTTTGTTTTTTTTTAGATGTTCTTGTCTGGTTGTAGCTGAAAGAATTGGGATACTGGGAGATTCAGAGTTATTTCTGTCTCACTAGGGTATTTTTCTAACATTTAGCCTTTCTAAGATCCCTTCAGTTGAATGTCAAAAGAATTGAAATTTAAAAGTCTTTCTCTGATCTTAGGCTTCACATTGTGTCAAATCTTAAATGTTTTCTATTGTCTCAAGAGTTAGCCTCATCGGAGTTTTATCATATACGGTTAAGGCATGCCCTGTCCCTAGATTTTCTCCTAAGTGGTCACCTTGGAAGGTTTCCTTGTCATTCACCTTCATTTCCTTATTGTTTCATCCCATACTATCATCTTTAGAGATCCTCTGTTTTATATGACTAGCCCATTTGAAAGCCTTGGATATTGAATTGCAAGTAAACCCTTTTATGACTCCATTCTCCCAATGGACTTGAGTTTTCTTTGAATTATCTCCCCATCGCCAAAAAATCCTTCTTTTCTCACTCCTTTACCTTATATTGAACCCTTATTTCATGTTTCCCAACCAAAAAAACAAAAACAAAAACAACAACCCTTGTGCCCTATAACTAGCCTAATACCTTAAACTAAACTTCAAAGATATATTATCCTTTGCCTTTACAGAGAGATCCCTCTCTGGATCCAGGAGGGCTAGATCCTGAGATCCCAAAGTGGTTTGATGTTGTCTTATCATTTGGTATTGCCAAATCTACCAAATCATAGGAACCACAACAGGAATCATGGCCATTGGAAACCCAAAGAAAATATTAGAGTGAATGTGTCATTCGATGATGAAAACTGTTTGAGATCAAGGGCAATGTTTTTCTTTGTAAAGAGTCCATATCTGTAAGAAAAATTTATCAAGAAATTAAGAGGCGAAAAATTAAATGGAGCTCACAATTATTATCATAATTAAAAATATTTAAATAGAATTACATTGGAGACATCAACAATAAATGACTACAGTGATACTGAACTAGAACTCAACTAAACTCAAAAGAATTAAAACCAACTATGACACCTAACAGAGTTAAATATGATGACACCTAGTAGACAGTGATATTAGTATTTCAATACCCCCTCCTAATCTCAATTGTTACAAGTAGTGACACTTACAATTCCTAGTCTTTCTCTTTAAAATTCAAATACATTTTTAGCCAAAGGCTTTGTGAAAATATCTGCAAGTTGATCTTTTTAACCAAAAAAAGTAAGTAATATGTCCCCATCATTGAAAATCTCGTAGTGTTAGGTCCCTATATTACTAGTATATTTCCTTATTGTTGTTTACTGTAACCCCTTTATTGTTATTATTGTACCCCTGTAACCCCCATATTGTTATTATTGTGCCCTTAAATTATTATTGTTAGGTTGGCTAGGATTACATTGTGGCCCCATGGACTCCTATATATAGAAAGGAGGTTTTTTAATTTGTATCATCCAAGAATTTTTCATTCATGTAATGTATTGGAGGTTTCCCCCTCGAAGTGGCTTATTTCTAAGGCATTGATATCTATTTTCTTGTATTTTTTGAGCTCGTTTCACAACATTTGGTATCAGAGCTTTGGATTCTAGGGTTTTTCTGCTCCAAACAGGTCATTGTGGAATTTTCACTACAACTTTGTTTCTACGAATGTTCAGAAGTTGAAATTTTTAGAGCGTGAAGCCGAACTCTTGAGGAACCTTGTCGCAAAATGTTAGAGCTTGGTTCGCAATATTTTTGGAGATATGATCTGTGGAAGTTAGGTATTTTTTTAGGCTACTGAATTTAACCTAAACATTTCATCATGGGATGTTTGCTATAATTGTTTTTCTACGAAGGTGCAGAAGGAAAATGTTTTAGGGAGCGAAGCAGATATCCTGAGGTAGAGCGTCGCAAAATTTCAGATCTTGGTTCGCAATATTTTCAGAGATATGTTCCGTGGAAGTTAGGTCTTTTCCAGGCTCCCGAATTTCATATCAAAGAGTGTTGGATGGACAAATCGTTCTTGCTAACAAGACAGATCTCCCTAGTGTCCTACGGACAGCTAGCAACAAATAGACAATCAAAAACTATTTTCTCTAGATAATATTCAATTCATAATTAGCTACAATAGAGGTTTTGAAGACCTACCTGTAGTCCAACGTTGTTCGTAATGATATTCTTTCCACTTTCTTGAAAGAGTCATATTCAAAGATCTGCAATCACAAACATGAAAAAAATCAATAGCACCTGCATAGTATAAACTAATTCACGAATCATATATCTATCAAGATGATCAAGGAATTCAAGAAACAGGCTAATTAATTAAATAACTCATTGATAAAACATGATAAACAAGATACTTAATTAAAGAAATCATTGAGAAAATAGGATCCATTTGTATTCTCTTTGATGAAGAAAGAGCCTTACAACCATGTCTGCCTTGATGTCGTACAGGTCTTTCTGGGGTCTGGAACAGGCGTTTCCTCTACTTTGACAAGCTTTGCACTCTCTCAGCTAAAATGCACATGGGTGTGTAATCATTCCTACATAATAATCAGTTAAGAGAGTCTGAGTTTCTATAGCATTTCTCCTCAAAAATTCTCAAAGTCTCCCTCCTTTGAGGCTGCACTATGGCTTCAATTTATAGGAAAAGAGAAGAGGTTGCAGCTTCACATAAGAGGGGATAGAATCCTCTTTTGAAGGAATTGAGCTTCATAAACCAAGGGGTAGGCTCCCATAATGGAGGAATGAATGTACATGATAGGAGCGAACCTTCGATCGGATAATTGCTTCCAGAAGCTTCTAGATTTGACTGCTAGGCTTCTAAATGTTACTTTCCACCTTCATTTTACCTTTTACAGGGGTCCGCACCTTTCTTGAAGAAAAAGTGCGTTTAGATCCACATGATTTAGAACAAATAGGTGCGGCACCGCAGGCAATGTTAAGATAAAGTGCGGTACAAGTGTTTTTAAGACTTTTATGAGCTTTTCTCTCAATTTCAAAGCTTGATTTTAGGAACTTTGATGTTGTATACTTCTAAGGGAGTAATATATGAGTAATGATGAACCCATATAGACACTAAAACATCATGGTGACAAATTTCAGTGTAACAAAGAGGTGATCATGGGAAAATCTTCATAACTCTCTCCCTGATCATCAGATTGTAATGTTGTAAAAAGTGACCGCAAGTACACGGACTTTAGGTTTTTTTCTATCAATTTCAGAGCCAAAGGAGGAAATATGTTACATGTGGAAAGTCATACAAGTTCGCTCTACTGAACTAGTCCATAATTGGGTCATTGTGGGAGATTGGACATAGCTTTGCCTTGAAGAATCCAAATCAGATCAGACCTATGGAATTTTAAATAAGCTTCAGAGGGCTACTAAATTACCTAATTTCATATATTGAGGATCTGAAACTATAGAGATAATTCAATTTCAATATCGAGCTCCTCAAAAGCAAGTAAAATGTGTGTATTTTTTTCTGAATTGCATAAGTCTTGTTTGAAGAATCAAGTTGAATTGATTCCAAGGGCATATTGTAGAACAAATATCAATATTGAATTCTAAAATGCCCCCTAAAAAGAATTCAACACCCATTAAGCCTTTAGAAGGCTCTAGTATGACTCATGAAGATGAAGAATGGCAACATGACATATCAAAATTACAAGAGAAAATGCAACAAATTTCGCTCTCGCAAAGAGCAACAAAAAATGACATGGAAGTTTTGAAGAAAGGCGTGGAAACCAAGATGGATGGTTTGAAGAAATGCGTGGAATCTAAGATGGATGGTTTGAAGAATGGCATGGATGGCATGGAAGCTGGCATGGAATCTAGGATAGATGACATGGAAGCTAAGATTGATGAAAAAATGGAGAACATGAAGAATGATATAAAAGCAGACATGGAAGGTTTGACAAATTTGATACAAGAAATGTTTCCTAATGGTGAAAACATAGTAGAGGAAACTCATGATGAGAACAAAATAAATGTTAATCGTGATTTCATAAAATCTAATGTTGGAAGGAAGCGTCAAACCAGGAGGTAACTCCGCAAATCAGAATGTGTATTAGATGAAGAATGTACATGTATTTATACATGGAGGTGAGGCTATTAGGATTCATCTCCCAATGACTCTTGGCATTCCTTATTTCCTAATATTATTTATTATACAATATTACATATCCACACCCAACCCATAGGATTAGGTGTCAACATTCCCCCCTTTAATCCGAAGGGATATTGGTGAGCCCAAGCATCGATCTAAACTTTTCAAACTTTTCTCTTCCAAGTGCTTTGGTGAAGATATCAGCAGTTTTCTCATTTGTGGAACAATGATGTAGATGGATGGTTTTGGCCTGAACATGATGTCAAATTAGATGGTACTTTGTATTGATGTGCTTTGTTCGATCATGGAACTTTGGGTTCTTGGCCAACTTTATTGCAGAAGTGTTGTCGATCATGAGTGGAGTGGAATACATTTGTTTCATCTGCAAATCTTCCAGGATTTTACGGAGCCACACAATTTCCTTTGTTGCTTCAGCTGCTGCCACATATTCTGCCTCGGTCGTGGAATCTGCTGGAACTGACTGTTTGCGTGATCTCCATGAGACAGCTCCTGATCCAAGACTCATGGTGTAACCTGTAGTAGACACCCCTGTTTCTTTTTCGCCATCAAAGTCTAAATCAGAGTATCCGATCAAGCTGAAGTCGCCTACCTGTGTATATTTGAGTCCAAAGTCTTGAGTCCCCTTCAAGTACCTTAACACTCTTTTTGCAGCAGACCAATGTCCTTCACAAGGTTTTTGCATGAACCTTGAGAGGATTCCAACAGCAAATGAAATGTCAGGTCTGGTGGTGGTCAAGTAGATAAGACTTCCTATAAGTTGTCTATACTTAGTTGCATCCTCGAATTCCTTCCCTTCAATAGATGTGAGCTTCAAGTTTTGTTCCATTGGAGTGGTTAAAGGATTGCATTCATCCATGCCAAACTTGTTCAAAAGATCTCTAATGTACTTCTTTTGAGAAAGAAATATATATTTAGGATGTTGAATTACTTCAATACCTAGATAGTAATGAACATGACCCAAATTAGTCATTTCAAAACCTTTCTTCAATTCTTTCTTCATGGATGAAATATAGCTCTCATTGTTCCTTGTTATCAAAAGATCATCTACATATACCACAAGATATACAACTGTTTTTCCAACTTTCTTAACAAACAAAGTTGCATCTTCAAGATCAAAATGTTTGAAGTGAAGTTTCAGAAGATGCTCGGTTAATTTCTCATACCAGGCTCGTGGTGCTTGCTTGAGGCCATACAAGGATTTTATAAGCTTGCAAACTTTGTGTTCTTGACCCTTTACAACAAATCCTTCTGGCTGGGACATATAAAATTTCTCATTTAGATCTCCATTCAAAAAAGTTGTTTTTACATCCATTTGATGGACTTTCCATCCATTATGAGCTGCTAGGGCAAAGAGAGTCCGGATGGTGGTCTATTTTGTTGTGGGAGCAAAAGTTTCTTCATAATCGATTCCTTATTTTTTTGCAAAACCTTTTGCCACAAGCCTGGCCTTGTGCTTTTCAAGTGAGCCATCTGCTTTATACTTGTTCTTGTAGACCCACTTATAGCTAATTGGTTTTGTTCCCAAAGGTGGATCAACCAGCTTCCAAGTGCCATTCTTTATCAAGGCATCATACTCCTTTTGCATCCCTTCTTTCCATTCATCATGAGAAGCGACTTCTTTGAAGGAAGTTGGTTCATGATCTGTAGACAAACTCAATTCACAGTTATAAGCAATATCCATATCAACAGGAGAATCAGAATTTCGTAAGACTTTGGATAATCTGGAAAGCTCTCCAGTAAACAATAACCACAGGAACTTGAAAACCAGAATCAGAATTATCTACATCACCTTCGATTTGTTGAGTGGAACTTCTTGTTCCTATTTTTCCAACCTCATCAGGATGAACATTCTCCAGTGTCTTTGTCAGCCATTTGGGAGGACCTCTCTAAGATGGCCCAGGCTGGTCATTTGACTGATTTGGGATTGATTCAAGATTCAATCTCCCAATTCTATCAATCACATCATTCAATGTGTCATCCGTGGTTGTTTCTTCATGTGGGGGAGAGAGTGCTTCAGGACATGATTCCAAAGTTTGATTTAATATAGGAATCCCCCCTTCAAGATGTGGAATCTGATTGTCAAATTCTTGGAAAGACTTTGCATGTGTGAATCTATCCAGGTGATCAAGTTGCCGCTCAACAACCTTGTCACTCTTGGAAGATTCAAGGAATATGACATCTCTTGCTATTACAAACTTCTTATTTACTTCATCATAGAGACGATATCCTTTGGAGGTATTGGAGTACCCCAAAAAGATACATTTTCGACTTCTAGCACCAAGTTTGTTCCTTTGACCCTTGGGTATCAAGGCATAACAAGTGGACCCAAAGACCCTGAAATGCTTTACCGAAGGAATGTGGCCATGCCACATTTAAAAAGGAGTTTTGTTTCTAATTGAACTTGAAGGACACCTATTCTTTATGTAAACAGCACATAGAACTGCATCAGCCCAAAACATCAATTTCACATTCTTGAAAAATAACATGGAGTGAACCATATTTAAAATAGTTATGTTCATTCTTTCAGCTACACCGTTCTGTTGGGGATTATATGGCACAATTGTTTGATGTTTGATTCCATGTTGACGAAGATAATTTTCAAATTCGTTTGAAGTGTATTCTTTTCCATTATCAGTACATAGAGAGCCAATATGAGTTTGTGCATCATTTTCAATCCATGCATGAAAATTCTTGAATGTTTGAAAAACATCAGACTTGTTCTTCAATAAGTAAATCCAACACATTCTGGTGTAGTCATCAATAAATTTCATCATGTATTTATTTCCATTTGCAGAAGCAATAGGCATAGGGCCACATAAATCTGAATGAACAAGCTCAATTTTTCTATGTGCTCTGGAGTGTGAATCATGAAATGGTTGTTTGTTATGCTTTCCTAGAATACAAGCATCACACTCCTTAGGTTTTCTAGGAATTGTAGGCAGTCCATTAACACCATTTTTCTTCAACAAACGAAGGGTTTCATAGTTTAAGTGTCCAAATCTAGCATGCCATAAAATACTTGATGGGAATGTACCTTCATCATGATGTGAACTGAATGCAAAGTTTTGAGCATGAGCAGATGAACCTTTCAGCTTCAAGAGTCTCCCTTCTTCTATTCCCTCCATGAAAAGTGAGTGATCTGATGCTTTTCTGACCTCTACCTTGCCATCAAACAATTGAATGGAGTGTCCTTGCTGGCGGATTTGGACCAAGGACAGCAAGTTTCTCCTCAACTCAGGGAGGTATAGAACCTCATGTAGAATATGATCTGGAAGACCAGGCAACTTAAGCCTGACTGTGCCAAGCCCTGATGGCTTGAGTTTGGATTTATCTGCGAAATATATTGCTCCATCAACTTTGTCAGTAAATTCTTCAAAAAAATCTTTTCTAAATGTCATGTGACATGTTGCTCCTGAATCTAGCAACCAATCATCTCTCCATGAAGTAAATGAAACATCAAACAAGTCTTCAGTTACTACATTGTTACAATGTGCTAGAACATAATGAGCGGATTCAGGTGCTTTACCTTTTTCTTTGTCATTAGTTTTACCTTTTTATTGATTTCTTTGCTGCTCAATTTTCTCCCAAGGTGTTCTGCATTTGGATGCATCATGTCCATCTTTATTGCAACGTGTGCAATGAAGATTGGATTTGCCAGATTGTCTGCCCCCCCTTTCTATGAAGTTTCTTCTTCCTCTGCCTCTTCTGCCACCTCTTCCTCTAAATGAATCTAGAGCATGACTCTTTTCTCTATGTGCCAAGTATGCAGCCTCTTCAGAAGACGAAGGGACTGTCATCTTCCCGAAAGCTTTCTCTCTTTCTGCAAACTTTCTCTCAAGTGTATCAAAGGTGATATGCTCAAGGTTTCCACTTGCTTGCAATGACTCAAGATAATGTGAGTAAGTCGGATATAATGCCTTAACATATGCTATGAGAGGTATGTCCATTTTTACACCAGTGCTATCAATATCATGCATGATAGATCTAACTTCTGAAGCTAAAGCAAGGGGATCATCATTCTTCATTTCAAGACTGAACAACTTAATCATCAATTGGAAAATCTCTAGTTCTGAATGTGATTCATAGAGTTCTTTTAGCTTGCTCAAGGCTTCATAGGCATTTGAGAATGATGAAATATGGTGACTCACCTCTTCATTTATGGAAGCTGCAATCAAGGCATAGGCCTTGCAATTCTTTTTTTCCCAAATGGAGAGCTCCTTGTCTGAAGTGGGATTTGCTGGTGAATTTCCTTCTTGTCCTTCATAGATTCCTTTCCACAACTCATTAAAAATGAGAGTGTGCTTGATTTTCCGGGACCATTCAAGATATTTCTCTTTGCCGGAGATAACCACCTCTACAATAGATATGAGAGAATGCATTCTTCTGAAGGAAAAGATAATTACTTTGCTGGAAAAAAAATTCTTTTGAAGAGGAAAAATTTTGCTAGAAAATCTTCAATTTTGGAAATATACTCAATTTAAGGGGACAAAAACACTTTGCTAAAAATACTGAATTCTGCACCAAAATATATATATATATATATATATATATATATATATATATATATATATATATTTTGGAGAAAAAAAAAATTATATGGGAACTGTATTGTGAATGGGAGGCGGTATTATGAATGAAGGAAGAATTAGAAATGGGGTTGTGGTATTAAATATGGACAGAGGGCATATTAATATGACAAAGCGGTATTATGGACAGAGAGTGTATTAATATGACAAAGCGGTATTATATGGACAGAGGGCGTTATATACTAGTTATATAGCATATGACAGGCGGGGGGAACGTAATATGGAGGGAGTATTATAAACAGCATGGATGACAGGCATACAACGTAATATAATAGTGGTGGAATGGTGTTAAAGACAGAGCGGAGAGGGGCGGTGAGGTAGTGACTGACAGCGTTGTGAGAATGGAGAAGGCGCGAGAGGGAATATACCAGTTATATAGCATATGACAGGTAGGGGGAGCATATATTCGATGCAATATACAGGCAGGTGACAGCATAGAGTTGTGAAGAGTCAGGTGCAGAGAATGTGACAACGATTTACAACAGCTTAGGGATTGAACAACGCGGTATAGATATGGTGGGAGGACTAGAAACAGACAACGCAGTAATACATATGGTGTTTTCTGTAGCGGGAGTGGTGTTAGCTGTATGGAGCAGGTCGAGCGTGTTACAGTCCAGGTGGGGCGTTGAGTTCTGCGTTGGGTAGAGAAGTGAATATGCAGCGGCAGCGGGCGTTCGAATGGGGTTTAAGGGGAATGCTATAGAGAGGGGGGCGTGATATGGCAGTGCACAACCTTGGAGAAATGGAACACAGGTTAGATAGGAACGCAGGTGTAGAGGGGTGTGTGGTGAGGTCTCAGGTGAGAGAGAGAAAGAAGTGAGGGGAGGCGGAGTTTAGGGAGTGGGAGAGCAGGTAATGGGAAGCGATAGGTATGGTGATGCGACAGAGAGATGTGTTGGAGAATGGGGGAGGCCGAAAGGCCGTTAAGAAAATATAGAATCAGATATTTGCAGGACTGCAGAATTGCAGAGTGGCAGGTATCTGTTGGAACTACAAATTGCAGAATTTTAGAGACTACAAATTGTAGAATCTTCAGGAGCTGCAAATGTCAGAGCTATGCATAAATTGCATAGATAAAAAAAAATGTAGAATTACAGTATATAGCATCAATTTAATGGAGCATCAAAACTATACATAAAAACTGACTGAGCAAAGGAATGAGGGAGTTACACCACAGGAAAAAATGCCAATAGTGGGACTGGCTTTGATACCATGTCAAACCAGGAGGTAACTCCGCAAATCAGAATGTGTATTAGATGAAGAATTTACATGTATTTATGCATGGAGGTGAGGCTATTGGGATTCATCTCCCAATGACTCTTGGCCTTCCTTATTTCCTAATATTATTTATTATACAATATTACATATCCACACCCAACCCATAGGATTAGGTGTCAATAGGAAGAACCACCATATTCCAAAAATGGATATGAGGAAGTTTGGTGGAAAGGATCTTGTAACATGGATACTACAGATGGAGTAATATTTTGATCTCAATAATGTGCAAAACACACAAAAGGTACACATCACAACTTTACATTTAGAACAAAATATATTTTTATGGTATCGATGGCTTTTCTCCCATAAAACAATTGTCACTTGGTCAATTTTTATAGAGGAAATGATATCAATTTATGAGGATACAAAGAGAAACACCTTCTTTAGCCAATTGATAAATCTCAAACAAAATTTTTCAATGGGGGAGCACATCGAGGACTTCCAAAAATTGAATATAAGGGTAGCTGATATTCCAGAGCAACACAGAATTGATCTCTTCATAGGTACTTTAAAGGATAACATCCAACATGAAGTTTGTGTTTTAGAACCTGATTCATTGGAGAAGGCATTTAGGTTGGCAAGAAAAATTGAATGTAAAATTATGGTGACAAGGAAAACTACCACTCACTTCTATAAAGAGGGAAGTGTTGCTACTCCTAGATTTCCACAACCTACAAGGCTTACACCACAACAATTGGAAGAAAAAAGAGAAAAAGTGCTTTGCTACATTTGTGATAGCAAATACACGAAAGGTCATAAGTGTGTTGAGAAGAAATTATTTTACATAGATTGTGAAGAGGAAGAAGAAAATGAACAAGAATCTTCAAACGAAGAGGGTATACACGAGGAACCAAATTTAGAAGAGGAAGAAATGAGTTCGACCATATCATGTAATGCATTGGTAGGAATTACCACTCCTCAAAATATTGATAGAAGTACATATCAAGAAGAAAAATGTAATAGTGTTGATTGATTCAGGTAGTACCCATAATTTTATTCATTGTAAGGTAGCCAAGGAATTGAATTGTTTCCTATACCCAGCACCAGAATGTCAAGTGATGGTTGCAAATGGAGGAACTATAAATTGCTCTGTAAAATGCCATAATATCAAGCTAACCATGGGGGAATATGTATTTAATAGTCCAATGCTTTCCATTCCTATGGGAGATGTTGATGTTGTACTAGGAGTATAATGGTTACAATCTTTGGGGACGGTAGCTTTTAATTTTCAAGAACTTTTCTTGAATTTTTTTTAAGAAGGTAAGGAAGTTGAATTACGAGGTATTGCAGGGAAGCCAGGAAAGATAATAAGCTCTACTTTCATGACAAAGATTCTAAATAAAGAACAAAGAGGTGTAATTGCACAATTATACTCACTAGAAGTTCCAACATCAAAATCATCTAATTCTGCAGATCTCCAAAAAGTCTTGGACAATAATTCCAAGGTGTTTGAAAATCTTGAAGGACTTCCACCTATTTGTGATCATGATCATGCTATTCATTTGATTCCCGGAAGCGTTCCTCTAAACATCAGGCCTTATAGATATCCTTATGTCCAAAAGAGGGAAATTGAACGTATGATTGCAGAAATCTTAGAGGCTGGTATAATTCAACCTAGTCAAAGTTCTTTCTCTGCTCCTGTAGTATTGGTACATAAGAAGGATGGATCATGGCGCATTTGTCTGGATTATAGGGAGCTCAATAAGCTCACCATTAAAGATAAATTTCCCATTCTTGTGATTGATGAACTATTGGATGAATTACATGGAGCAATTTATTTTACCAAGTTGGATCTTCATTCAGGATATCATCAAATTAGAATGAAGACTGAAGATATTCCAAAAACAATATTTCAAACTCATGAGGGTCATTATTAATTTTTGGTCATGCATTTTGGCCTTACTAATGCACCTTCTACATTTCAAGGATTGATGAATTCCATTTTCAAACCCTTCCTTAGAAAATTTGTGCTAGTATTGTTTTATGATATACTAATCTACAGCAGGTCTTGGAAGGATCATGTTCAACATGTTGACAGGGTGCTTAAACTATTGCAGAAGAAACAATTATATGCAAAAACATCCAAATGTTTCTTTGGAGTACAAGAGGTGGAATATCTGTGTCATATTGTATCTCACGAGGGTCTTAAGGTAGACCCTAACAAAATTAAATCCATTAAGGAATGGAAAGTCCCCACAACCATTAAGCAGTTGTGAGGATTTCTCGGGTTAACAGGGTATTATCGCAAGTTTTTTAAAAATTATGGGAGAATAGTAGCACCTCTAACAACATTATTGAAGAAAGATTCATTTTCATGGACTCCTAAAGCAACTAAGGCCTTTGAACATCTTAAAGAGGAAATGTGCCTAGCACCGGTCTTAGCTGCGCCACACTTCACAAAAACCTTTATTGTAGAATGTGATGCCTCAAGAAATGGAATTGGTGTTGTTTTAATGCAAGAAGGAGGACCCATTGCTTTTGAAATTCGTCCAATCAAAGGAAAGTATTTATAGAAATCTATTTATGAGAAGGAAATGTTAGCAATATTGCATGCACTAAAGAAATAGCAATATTTCCTAATGGGAAGACACTTCAAGGTAAAAAATGATCATGATAGTATTAAACACTTTTTGGAACAAAGACTATCTTCAGAAGAGTAGAAAAAATGAGTCACAAAGATGTTGGGTTAAGGCTTTGAAATAATCTACAAAAAATGGAAGCTAAATGTTGTTGCAGATGCACTCTCAAGAAAGAATGAAGAGGTGGAAGCATTGCTTTGTGCCATTTCTATTATCAAACCAGATTGGATAACTGAAGCAAGGGATGAATGGAATAAGGACGAAGAAGTGTGGACACTCAATGTTTAAAATTTGCAGCAAGATCCTATAACATCTGATACATTTAGTTGGAAAAATGATTCCTTATGGTACAAAGATCGCTTATATCTTTGTAAGAATTCCCAACTAAAACAAAATATTCTTTTGGAATTGTACACTTCTCCTTTAAGAGGACACTTAGGATTTTTAAAAACTTACTGCAGGGTGAAGAAATATTTTTTTTGGGATGGCCTTTAATCTGATATTCAAAATTTTGTTGCGGAATTTTTTGTTTGCCAACAGAAGAAAGTTGAGACAATTAAGACCCTAGGTCTTCTACAACCTTTATCCATTCCAAGCCAATGTTGGGAGAAGATTTCAATGGATTTTATCACAGGTTTACCTAAGTCCAAAGGAAATAGTGTCATCATGGTGGTAGTTGATAGAATTACCAAGTATGCACACTTTTGTGCATTATCTCATCCATTTAAAGCTAGTACAGTTTCTCCTACATTTGTGGAAGAAATTCAAAATCTACATGGAAACCCAAAGGTTATTGTGAGCGACAGAGATCCCATTTTTACTGGAAATTTTTGGATGGAGTTATTTTCTTGTTTAGGTACTCAATTAGCTCATAGCTCATCTTATCATCCTCAATCCGATGGTCAACCTGAGATAGTAAATAAATATTTGGAAGGATATCTTCGTTGTTTTGTATATGATAAACAAACATAATGGATCAAGTGGTTACCTCTCGCTGAATGGTGGTATAACACTTCCTTCCATACTGCAACAAAAATGACCCCATTTATGGCACTTTATGGATATCATCCACCATCCATCACATCATCTATGAGATAAAATTCAAAGGTTTAAGCAGTGGAAGATCACATCAAGCATCAAAAATAATTTCTCTAACTCTTAAAGGATAACCTGAATTTGGCACAAAATCGAATGAAACAACAGGTAGATCAACACCGCAACGAGAGAATTTTTGATGTAGGAGACTGGGTATTTTTACGGCTACAACTATACAAACAAATTTCCCTCAAGCAAGCTAAGAAGGATAATAAATTGTCGCCAAAGTACTATGGTCCTTACAAGGTGTTGCAAAAGATTGGTACTATGGCATACAAGTTGGAGCTTCCTGCTTCTTCATGAGTGCATCCAATTTTCCATGTTTGATACTTAAAGAAGTTTATAGGTGAAAATATTCCAGTCCAAACAATATTTACTGAACTTGATGAGGAAGGAAAAATCATATTGGAACTTGAAGCGGTCACAGAAACAAGAACTCGACAGCTACGAAATTGATCAATTTCAAAGTATCTCATCAAGTGGAAGAACTTAGCTACTCAAGATTCTACATGGGAGGATGAGAATTTTATACAGAAGCACCCAGAGCTACTCAAGCGTTGAGGACAACACTTTTTTGAAGGAGAGGGGCATGTTAGTTCCCTATATTACTAGTATAGTCCCTTATTATTGTTAGTGTAACCCCCTTATTATTATTATTGTACCCCTATAACCCCCATATTGTTATTATTGTGCCCTTAAATTATTATTGTTAGGTAGGCTAGGATTAAATTGTGGCCCCACGGACTCCTATATATAGAAAGGAGGTTTTGTAATTTGTATCATCAAATAATTGTTCATTCATGTAATGTATTGGAGGTTTCCCCCTCGAAGTGGCTTATTTCTAAGGCATTGATATTTATTTTCTTCTATTTTTTGAGCTGGTTTCACAACACGCAGACGAAATGAAAACATGTGTCAATATGCTTGCTCTTTTTGTGAAATACATGATTTTTTTATAAAGAAATTGTATAACTGTTATCATAGTAAATCATAGTTGCATCCTTTTGAATTTTTGAAAGATCTGCCAATAGTCGTCTAAGCCACACTATGTGACAAACTGTTGAAGTGGCAACTACATATTCTACCTCTGCTGAAGATATTGAAACGATTGGTTGTCTCTTGGATGCCTATGAAATCAGATTGGTTTCCATATGAGAAACATATCCTGAGGTGCTTTTGTGATCATCTAAATTTTCTGCATAATCTCTATTAACCTGAAAGTGAGTTATCTTCAGAATGTGTGTAAAGAAAACCATAGCTTAGGTTCCCTGAAATATATCTTAAGATCCTTTTTTAAACCTTCCAATAATAGTTCTTGGGCGACTACATAAACATGGAGACAAAACTAGCTACAAGAATAATATCAGGAAGTGAGATATAATAGACTACCAACTAGACTTTTATAGAATGTGGAATCAACTAGTGGTGCTACATCTTGTATGTTCAACATAGTGCGTTGAGAAAGTGGTGTATCAAATGTTTTTTAATTGGTTATTCATAAATTTTAGAGGACATTAGTGGCATATTTTTATTGACCAACAAAATTTTCATTAGCAGATTGTTGAATTTAAATGGTTAAGAAGTATTTCATGGCCCCTAGATCACTAATATCAAACTATGTTTTCATTTCTACCTTGAATTCTTCTAACATCATACTTTGTGTTTAAAGAGGATCAGAAAAGAAAAGGCATATAATGAGAATTTTACCTTCCTAACTTTTGGTATATAACAGTGTCTCATAGATTGATCTGTATATGAAAGTAATTGAGGATTATGTAAATTTTTTCAAGTGAATAAATTAGGTTTAAGCCTCTTATGTCAAATTCTTAAACACATATGTTCGTCAAATGTAAAATATTCTCTTCCTAGGTAGAAATATATAATATTATATCATCCAGATATATAATAAGAAATGAATCTATAAAATGTCACAGTACATCATTCATAGGCCAAATGGCATGCCTAACCACACATACAAACCATTCCTAGTTTTGAAGGCAGTCAGTCTTCCATGTATCTTCTTCTTTGACTCGAACCTGGTGATATCCAAAATTCAAGTCTAGTATTTTTCTTACTACAATATATCCAACAAATAATCTATCCTAGGTAGGGGGTATCCATTATTGAGATTGATTTTGATCAAAAACATGTAATCTACACTTATCCACCAAGTCCCATCCTTCTTTGGCACAAGGATGATGGGTGGCCCACATGGTTATGCACTCGGTTAAATGAAAACCTATTCCAATAGTTGCTACAACTGTTTCTTCACCTCGCTTTCTTCTATAACATATTGCCTCTACCACCCAATATTTGGTAATTGGGAGTCTGCCAATAACTGGATCTCATGCTTAACTTCTCTCTTAGGTGGTAACCCTTTTGGCTCTTGGAACACATTCACATATGCCTATAACAACTCCTCCAATTGTTGTTTCTATTTCTTAGTACACCCCTCGATGGATTCCTTGCCTCTTATTGACTCCCCTACATATTGAATTTATTCTAAATATAATAAAACATACTTCTTATTGGAATTAATCAATTTCTTATCTTGTTCAGCATGAACCAGTAAGATTTTTGACTTGCCTTTGTGGGAATTGATGATGAATGATTTTCATCCTTGATGATTCGGTACTGGTTGGCTATCCTCATGAATATTGCATCACACATGTACATTTATAGACTCCTAAACATGAATCGATGTACATCAAGAGGAGCCAAATCTACATCTAATTCATCGAGAAAATCAGCACTGATAGAAAAATCTATTTTTTCACTATTTAATTACCTTCAAATTTGCATCCTGATTTACCCATCCCAGTGGATATGTATTTGGATGATCACAAAATTCCAACCCCAACTTATTGATCAACTCTGTTGAAATGATATTCACCTACGATCCTAAGTAAAAAAAAGAACTAATCCTTCTCTTCTTGACATGTATCTTTATTTGGAAGAGTTTGGAAATTTCTTTCTCTTCCATTTGCTGAAGGTTACTCAGATTCACCTCCTTCTAGACTGATGTACAAACGATCTTCTCAAACATGTTTGAGTTTTTTTCAAATTGGTTTCTCGAATTATTTCCCATTGTGTTAGCGCTCAAATCTACCTTAGGCTGAAATAAGGTAAAACTCAAGGCTACATCAAACCACGCTCAGCCTCGTAGCTAGCCCTACGAGGATAGGAGAGGGCTTTCTCCGGGTCTATCTCGGTAAATGTTTACAGAGGAGCTGAGATGACATATAATGAACAATGAATACTGATTTTAGGCTAGTAAAGAGATAGGAATGTTTGATTTTGATTTTTTGGGTTTTCGTTGGAGAAATGGGAAAAAACAATTTTGGGTCCGGGGATAAGGTCAGATCTTTGCAGATTTCGAGTTGGGGCGAGGTAGGCAATAGTATTAATTCTTTTGATTGGATGTATGGATGGATCAGAATGAAAAGGAGATTAAAATGGAAAGTATGAACATAGATCCTTTTCAAACAGGCGAAAACATGAAAAACTAAATGAATTCAAAGGCAGAGCACTGTGAACAATGAATTCAACCTCATCTACTCATTCATTTAATTTAAGAAAGCATAAGTGAGATATGGCATACATTAAACATGAAGGAACTTACAATAAACTGAGAGAAAACACCATTAAGAACTGAAAGCCACAAGAATCCCAACAGGTGCTGCAAAACCTCTGATCTTTCCTTACCCAAAATATGAAAAATATGTACAATGTGTGCCAAAAGTTTCCCAAGAGTCCAACCTCTCCAACCTCTGAAAATAATTGAGAAATTACATCATATAGACCATCCTAACCCCTTCCCATGCCTCTAGGGGTCGAATTCCTCCTTCTAGGAGCAGTTCCAACTAATTCTAATCAAGGAGCTAAAATCTAGGCAGCTAACAACTTGCCTCTAAAAGAGTGGAAACTGATTCATTTACATGATTTTCACTTTTTTGAGAGTGAATCTTCTAGAATGGGTAAAAATGAGCCAAAGTTACATGCCAACCCTCAATTTACATCATGAAAACTCAAAAATTACATTCACAAGCAAGACTGGTCCAACTGGCCGAAATCTTGAGCTGGAAAATGAAAAATCAGCCAAAAATCTATATGAGTAGCGCGCCTGAGCTATATGAGTAGCGCGCCTTTCAGCCTGATTTTGAGGCACTTCCTGGCATCCAAATTGAGCTCATGATAGCTCGTTGGAAAGCCCTGGATGTTGGCTATCCAACCCAAGTGGAATTTTCCAATTTGGAGCTCATTTGACCCTCCAAAACTTCATTCTCCCAGAAGTACTTCCTGCTGGTGCAAAAGGTGGCAGCAAGGTGGTTTTCATGGTGTTTTTGAGCTTTTTGACCATCCAGAATCTGATGAAATGCTTCGGCAATGCCTGAGGATGCATAACTTACCATGAAAAATCCAAAAATGCAAATATTTCCTTCAGCAAGTGTCCCGAAAAAAAGTGAGCATATGGACGCGCTACCCGTATAGCTGAAAAACCTGTTTTTAGACCAAAATATTTCAAAATGACAAAAATTTCTCCGAATTTGCTCAAATTTGGAGCGAAGACCCTCCATCATGTATCATGCCCAGCCAACGAAGCCTCGGCCAAAATCTGGAGTGGATCAGGCCTTTTCCGCCGTTTTAGTGCTCTCCTGGTGCATGCAGTTCCTGTGGTGAAAACATTGTCTCGGTTGTATGTGTCGGTCTCTATCATGGTGTCACAATGTGTATGAAAGTATACTGATATGGTTATGATGAAAACAAGAGTTTGGTGTATGCTCCAATGTCAGATGTGTCACATATATGTCAAGGTGCTATAGGAAATATCACAATGGGAAAAGGACTGTCACAAGGAGTTTGAATGGAAAATAGCCACTCTTTGAATACATGGGGATTTGACACATGAATAGGAATGAGTGTAGTGTAGGTCAATAGAAATAGCCCTTGCAACGTTTGACAATGTCAATGGAGGATGTGGACAAGTGAAAATGGGACTATGTCATAACATGAATGATGAATAGTGTGAAAATGACAATGGAAATAACAATGAGAGCAGTGATGTAATGGCAATGAGAGAGCGTGAGGCTGAGGTAAATGATGAGCAGGGACACCACTGACAGTAGATGCATGAGCATATATATCAACCACACTAGTTTGCAAACCCCCACACAATCACTCATATTTGTTTCAAAACCCCAAGAAGTGAATTTGGAAATAAACATAGGGTTTACATTTCTTCACATTAAACATTTGTTTCTCCACTTTCAAAACACCATAATCATGTCCAAAATTCACTGAGCAAACGTAGAGAACCTACTTGCAAGCAGTTGGAGGCAATTTGGCATGAATCTGGACGAAGGAGCAAAATTTTTTGGCTCTGAAACTGTATGGGTAGCACCCCTGCCCAATGGGTAGCGCCCCTCAAGTGGGTAGCACCCTTTTTATTTTACACTAGCTGTGGAATTCAAGTGGGTAGCGCCCCTTATGTGGGTAGCGCGCACTCTGTATGGGTAGCGCGCCTCTTGTGAGTAGTGCGCTACATAGTGAATTTTGTAGGAAGCTTTTGGAGGACTTCCCAGTGTCTAAATTAGGCGTGTGATAGCTCGTTGGAAAGCTCTTGGAGTCTAATTTCCAACCCAAGTGGAATTTTTCAATTTGGATTTCATTTACCCTGTCAAAAATCAAATCTCCCAAGACTGGTCAAGATGAGCAGAATGAGGCTGCCTCAAGGCAGAGCGTTGTTGCAGTCAACTTTTGAAGGTCTTCCTCAACTCCAAATTGAGCTCATGATAGCTCATTGGAAAGATATTTTTGTCTAGTTATCATTTGACTCATCATGCAAGTCATTTGGCCAACCATGCTAGGAGAAATATTGATTTTCCCAAGGTCACTTCAGAGGTGCATCAATTCTCCCGAGGCGATTGTATTTTTGAAATTTCTCTAAAAAAATGATACCTGTGTAAAACGTGAAGGAGGTTTCTCTTCCTTGGCATGTTTTGTATAAAAACCTCTCTCAGTTTTCCAAGATTCATCTTCTACTGCTCTGAAACATCATTTGAGTGACACTTATCCCGATGTGTGAAACAAGGGATTTTGTCGAAATGAAGCGAAATGAAGGGGATAAGGGGCTTCTAAATTCTTGGGGAAATTTTTGGAAGTAGGGAGGGATGTTAGGAAGCAGGGGAAAGTGGAATCTCAGAGATTGAATGAGGGGAAGGGGTCCAAAAGGGAAAAACACAGGCCTAGCCTAGAAAATTGCCAAGTTGTGGCAAGAAACTAGGGTTTGTGCAAAAATGAGGAATTTGGGGGATCTCAGTGATGGGAAGTGTTTAATAAGGTATATTAAGGATAGGGGAAGGTGTGTGAACATCAGGATACAAGTTTTTTTCGATGATTTGACCATCCAAGAGAAATTACCTCCAAAACCCTAGGAGAGGGAAATGGACCTTACCTAGGCACAACTGAAGCATGAACAAGCTGTAAAATGACCCAATGGAACTTGAAATGATGATGAAAACCCTCTGAATGATGGTACACTCAGTTGAATGGTGACATGGACCGACATTTGGACAACTTTGAAAAGAGTGAAAACAAACCCTAGACCTAATGCCTAGTGACCAAATTTTGCTTGAAGACTCATTGAAATGACAAAATTTGACCTTGACACCTTAAAATCACTTTGTAAGAGCATGTTTGATCACTGAAGGAAAGCTTCAAAGGCTGACTCTAACATTGGCTCCAATGGGGATGGTAGCTCCTTGGAGGTGCCAAGAACGGCAGATCTTTGGGAGAGCAGACCAGTGCCTTATCCATTGGGCAATGGAATCAAAAACTCAAACTGAAATGCATGACTGAAAACTGATGACTTGACGACACAAATTGACTCTCACTCAACTAAAAACTGACTCGGTACTTATACACAACCGACAAACTGGAAATATGCTCAATATGAAGCTTATTCTATACAACCTACTCTAACAGTTTCGTTCATCACCCGATCAAGTGAAATGAAACAACCAATGCAACCATGTAAGCATCCTGGCTGCTGTTTGATTTCTTCCCACATGCTTACCGATGCGCAGGAAAAGGAAAGAATCGAAAGAAAACTCCCATGGAAATTTGAACTCAAGCTGATTGTTGATAAACTTGCAAAGCATAAATTGACTGGATGACTGCAAGAATACTGCGAATGGATCTTCATAAACATAGCTCTGGTCCAAATAATCTCCATACCTTGATCTTAAACTTTTCCTCACATCTGCGGTGCTTTTCTTTGGTGATTGCAGCAAGCTGTCAAAAGGATCCTGAAATTCATGAAATACCAAACTCCGTTGCTGATTCCAGACAGAGCAAAAGTCTCCTTTATTAATCTCCTCATATGACTGCAAACCTTGATGAGAGCTTTGTAATGAAAAATCTGTTAGACAAGACAATGAAGGCAACTTTTGAATAAGATTATCATCAACATTCTTTTCCGGCACATGGTGAGCTAATGAAGGAAAAATTTTACAGCAAACATCATCCAACACGAGCAATAGGATCATCAAAAACTTGAGAAGACTGTTGCACTGTATCCCTTGAAACTGTATGACATCCTACTGGCTTTTCATCTTTTTCTTGAGATATTTTACGAATATTCTACCTTATAAACTGAAATGCTTCGAAACAAAAGGGTATAGAATTTTCCTGCATCATCAAATCATGTATTTCATCTTCCACACCTTCATCTGTAATCTGACCTTCAATTGCATTGGATGGCTGCAAATCTGATGCTACAAGCTGCTCATCTAAAGATTTACTATGCAATTTATCTTTCAAAATCTGAAATGATTCAAAACAGAAAGGTACAGAGTCACCTTGAATCATTAAATCATGTGTGCCCACTTCCAAGTCTTCAGCTGCAACCTGACAATCAATGACTTTTGGGGGCTGCAAGTCTGAATATGAGAAGTTTTCGTTGCCCTCAAGACGATCCAGATCAAGACTTGTTGACGTTTGATTTATGATTGCATGGAAGTTATCTCTAATGAACTGAAACGAATCAAAACAAAAAGGCAAAGATCCTTCACTTACATCAAAATTTTCTGCACTTTCCTCATCATTGCCATAGCTGATATGCATCGGTTGATCACTGTACTCGAGCTGCTGAAAGTGAACTTCCTCCTCGCAAAAACTAGCTATTGATTTGTCTGCAAGATTAGCTTCTGTTTGGAGAACATAATCATCATCATACTGATCAAACTGAGGCAATTCATCAGTATAAAACACATCATCAAACATACACATCATATCAACAACTCTCTCTTCTTCACAATGATCTATAAAACAATCACTATGACAATTGGGATCAGAAACAAAATGTTTTGGATCAGCAACTTGTTCTTGAATGTCATTTTCATTTTTTGCAGTCATTTTCCACACCATCTCTTCTACTGCATTTACGAAAAGATCAAGCTTTTCCTCTGAAAGTGTCAGCTGCTCTGAAACATTCTTCTTTTCTTCTTCCTTCAACCTTGCCCTCAAGATCAGCAAATGAGCCTCTACATTCACTGCCTTGTTCTGCATCTCGTGAAGTGTTGCAATATTCTTTTCTCTCAGCTGAAACTCCATTTTCGGATCAAAGGCACCCGGGTAGTGCAAGAGAGCAGATCTAGGAGAAGGTCTTATATCAGCTGGCATCGAAAAATATACTTGGTTAAATCTGGCAGAAAACTGTTGTACTGTCTCCCCTGGCAATCTTTTCAGCTGGTTATACTCCTCTATAATCAACAAAATTTTTTGTCCGATTATCCACCTGTCAAGGAAAACTTTGACAAACTGCTGGAAATCTGAAATGCTCGCATCAGGTAGGGCTTTGAACCAACTCTTCACTTGGCCTTGCAAAGAAAGAGAAAAAAGTCTGATACTAACATCTTTGTCATCAACTTCAAAAAGATCTAGAAAAGTCTCAACATTCTGAACATGTTGCTCAGCGTTGACATTGTTACGTTCACCATCAAATCTTGGTAGATATAGGTCATAATTTGCAGGAAAAGCATGAAGAACAGAAGGTAAAACAAGAGGTTTGTACCAATCTGGAATTTTACAAGGTGTAGGGGCATGTACAAGAGTTGTGGGATCAGTTTTGTTTTCTTTAGGCTCATCACTCTAAAGAGAGTCATCATAAGATGTGGGAAAAGTAAGGAGACCAGGATCAAAGGGAAACTCAGCATTTACACTTTTTGAATAGGTCGAGTGAAGATTTTGATCACCTTTATCATACAACAAATTATAAAAAACTTTCAGGACAGCTTCAAGAACAGCAAAGAAATAGTTTACAAGAAAGAAGATTAGATCCTGAATACCATTCCACTTTAGATACCTGAACTTTGTGTAAGATCCTTCCATTTTCTCAGAGAAAGAGTCATTCCTCCAGACTTTGAATTGGAGTCACCAGGTGAATGATTTCAGCCTTCTTATGTCTGATCGTTCTCCACCATCAACCATCAGATCTGAACTCGATACATGTACTGGGGGAATTCGCAAATCAAGGGACACATTCACAAGCTAAACTGGAGATCGACTGAAGTAGCTTTTATCTACTATGCACTCGCAGAGCAATGTGCAGTTCGAAGGCTACCTGGCGTGACTTCAGACTCTGTCTATAGCAAATGACAGTAACAAGCAAACCATTTTCTTCCCCAGTATGGTCGCCACTATGTTAGCGCTCAAATCTACCTTAGGCTGAAATAAGGTAAAACTCAAGGCTACATCAAACCACGCTCAGCCTCGTAGCTAGCCCTACGAGGACAGGAGAGGGCTCTCTCCAGATCTATCTCGGCAAATGTTTACAGAGGGGCTGAGATGACTTATAATGAACAATTAATACTGATTTTAGGCTAGTAAAGAGATAGGAATGTTTGATTTTGATTTTTTGGGTTTTCTATGGAGAAATGGGAAAAAACAATTTTGGGTCTGGGGATAAGGTCAGATCTTTGCAGATTTCGAGTTGGGGCGAGGTAGGCAATAGTCTTAATGCTTTTGATTGGATGTATGGATGGATCAGAACGAAAAGGAGCTAAAAAAGGCAAGGATGAACATGGATCCTTTTCAAACAGGCAAAAACATGAAAAACTAAATGAATTCAAAGGCAGAGCACTGTGAACAATGAATTCAACCTCATCTACTCATTCATTTAATTTAAGAAAGCATAAGTGAGATATGGCATACATTAAACATGAAGGAACTTACAATAAACTGAGAGAAAACACCATTAAGAACTGAAAGCCACAAGAATCCCAACAGGTGCTGCAAAACCTCTGATCTTTCCTTAGCCAAAATATGAAAAATATGTACAATGTGTGCCAAACGTTTCCCAAGAGTCCAACCTATCCAACCTCTGAAAATAATTGAGAAATTACATCATATAGACCATCCTAACCCCTTCCCATGACTCTAGGGGTCGAATTCCTCCTTCTAGGAGCAGTTCCAACTAATTCTAGTCAAGGAGCTAAAATCTAGGCAGCTAACAACTTGCCTCTAAAAGAGTGGAAACTGATTCATTTACATGATTTTTACTTTTTTGAGAGTGAATCTTCTAGAATAGGTAAAAATGAGCCAAATTTACATGCCAACCATCAATTTACATCATGAAAACCCAAAAATTTCATCCACAAGCAAAACTGGTCCCAACTGGCCGAAATTCTGAGCTAGAAGTTGAAAATTCAGCCAAAAATCTATGTGGGTAGCGCGCCTGAGCTGAGTGGGTAGCGCGCCTTTCAGCCTGATTTTGAGGCACTTACTGGCATCCAAATTAAGCTCATAATAGCTCGTTGGAAAGCGCTGGATGTTGGCTATCCAACCCAAGTGGAAGTTCTCAATTTGGAGCTCATTTTCCCCTCCAAAACTTCATTCTCCCAGAAGTACCTCCTGCTGGTGCAAAAGGTGGCAGCAAGGTGGTTTTCATGGTGTTTTTGAGCTTTTTGACCATCCAGAATCTGATGAAATGCTTCGGAAATGCCTGAGGATGCATAACTTACCATGAAAAATCCAAAAATGCAAAGATTTCCTTCAGCAAGTGTCCCGAAAAAAAGTGAGCATATGGATGCGCTACCCGTATAACTGAAAAACCTGTTTTTAGACCAAAATATTTCAAAATGACAAAAATTTCTCCTAATTTGCTCAAATTCAGAGCGAAGACCCTCCATCATGCATCATGCCCAGCTAACGAAGCCTCGGCCAAAATCCAGAGTGGATCAGGCCTTTTCCGCCGTTTTAGTGCTCTCCTGGTGCATGCAGTTCCTATGGTGAAAACACTGTCTCGGTTGTATGTGTCGGTCTCTATCATGGTGTCACAATGTGTATGAAAGTATGCTGATATGGTTATGATGAAAACAAGAGTTTGGTGTATGCTCCAATGTCAGATGTGTCACATATATGTCAAGGTGCTATAGGAAATATCACAATGGGAAAAGCACTGTCACAAGGAGTTTGAATGGAAAATAGCCACTCTTTGACTACATGGGGATTTGACACATGAATAGGAATGAGTGTGGTGTAGGTCAATAGAAATAGCCCTTGCAATGTTTGACAATGTCAATGGAGGATGTGGACAAGTGAAAATGGGACTATGTCATAACATGAATGATGAATAGTGTGAAAATGACAATGGCAATAACAATGAGAGCAGTGATGTAATGGCAATGAGAGAGCGTGAGGCTGAGGTAAATTATGAGCAGGGACACCACTGACAGTAGATGCATGAGCATATATATCAACCACACTAGTTTGCAAACCCCCACACAATCACTCATATTTGTTTCAAAACCCCAAGAAGTGAATTTGGAAATAAACATAGGGTTTACATTTCTTCACATTAAACATTTGTTTCTCCACTTTCAAAACACCATAATCATGTCCAAAATTCACTGAGCAAACGTAAAGAACTTACTTGCAAGCAGTTGGAGTCAATTTGGCATGAATCTGGACGAAGGAGCAAAATTTTTTGGCTCTGAAACTGTATGGGTAGCGCCCCTCAAGTGGGTAGCGCCATTTTTATTTTACACTGGTTGTGGAATTCAAGTGGGTAGCGCCCCTTATGTGGGTAGCGCGCACTCTGTATGGGTAGCGCGCCTCTTGTTAGTAGTGCGCTACATAGTGCATTTTGTAGGAAGCTTTTGGAGGCTTTCCCGGTGTCCAAATTAGGCGTGTGATAGCTCGTTTGAAAGCTCTTGGAGTCTATTTTCCAACCCAGGTGGAAGTTTGTAATTTGGATTTCATTTACCCTGTCAAAGATCAAATCTCCCAAGACTGGTAAAAATGAGCAGAATGAGGCTTCCTCAAGGCAGAGCGCTGTTGCAGTCAATGTTTGAAGGTCTTCCTCAACTCCAAATTGAGCTCATGATAGCTCATTGGAAATATATTTTTTTCTAGTTATCATTTGACTCATCATGCAAGTCATTTGGCCAACCATGCTAGGAGAAATATTGATTTTCCCAAGGTCACTTCAGAGGTGCATCAATTCTCCCGAGGCGGTTGTATTTTTGACATTTCTCTAAAACCATGATACCTGTGTAAAAAGTGAAGGATTTTTTTCTTCCTTGGCATGTTTTGTATAAAAACCTCTCTCAGTTTTCCAATATTCATCTTCTACTGCTCTGAAACATCATTTGAGTGACACTTATCCCGATGTGTGAAACAAGGGATTTTGTCGAAATGAAGCGAAATGAAGGGGATAAGGGGCTTCTAAATTCTTTGGGAAATTTTGGGAAGTAGGGAGGGATGTTAGGAAGCAGGGGAAAGTGGAATCTCAGAGATTGAGTGAGGGGAAGGGGTCCAAAAGGGAAAAACACAGGCCTAGCCTAGAAAATTGCCAAGTTGTGGCAAGAAACTAGGGTTTGTGCAAAAATGAGGAATTTGGGGGATCTCGGTGATGGGAAGTGTTTAATAAGGTACATTAATGATAGGGGAAGGTGTATGAACATCAGGATACAAGTTTTTCTAATGATTTGACCATCCAAGAGAAATTACCTCCAAAAACCTAGGAGAGGGAAATGGACCTTACCTAGGCACAACTGAAGCATGAACAAGCTGTAAAATGACCCAATGGAACTTGACATGATGATGAAAACCCTCTGAATGATGGTACACTCAGTTGAATGGTGACATGGACCGACATTTGGACAACTTTGAAAAGAGTGAAAACAAACCCTAGACCTAATGCCTAGTGACCAAATTTTGCTTGAAGACTCATTGAAATGACAAAATTTGACCTTGACATCTTAAAATCACTTTGTAAGAGCATGTTTGATCACTGAAGGAAAGCTGCAAAGGTTGACTCTAACACATTGGATTATTCTTCTTATTATATTTCTTCTTGTTCTTTGTGTTTATATTTGGATGCAACTTCCAACACTTCTCCTTTGTATGGCCATCAACGTTGTAGTGTTTGTAGTGGTTGTTGGGATCTTCACACTAGTGTGTTGTGGTTGTCATATTTTTATATTTTCCCCCTTTTCTCTTCTTCTTTCCCTCCTTAGAAGAATCTTGATGCTCCTTCTTCTTTGATCCACTTGATTGTGTTTTCTTCAATCCTAAGTTCTCAAAGTATTGTTCATGTACACAAGCCTCGTCCGCCTATTTTGGCTTGAAAAACATCACTTGCTCACACATATAGCAGTGCAGATCCCCCAAAGAGTACATTTGAGTTCTTTGGAGAGATACCCAACATTATAGCCATGTTTTTGAATTATGTGGTGTACTCCTACATGCTTTGGCCTAAATGTTTCTTGAAGTAATGCCACTGGATCCACTGGTCCTCCACCTACCGAATGGGATAAAATTGTGACATAATGAGGGTTTTTAAATCACCCCACTTAGTCACTACAGGTTCTCCATCCAACCTCAATGTTTCTGTATGGATCTCCCACCAAGTCAGTGCATGGCCCTCTAATTTCAATCGTGCGAATGAGATCTTTTACCCTTCCTCAATCTGATGGACGCTGAAATAAACTTCAGTTGATGCAACCAATCGTTTAACTTCAAAGATTCGATCTCGATGTTCTATGGCTTGATATAGAATTTTTCTTCCATTTTAAACATGTATTTATTCAAGGCACTCGAACTGGGTTGATAATTAATGAGTCCTTTCTTCGAGTGGTTCTCCATGTCTTTTTTATCTCCCAATTCCCCCTCTGTATTTTCCTCTACATTCTAATCCCCATCTTCTCCAAATATCCCAATATTATTTCTTAGGGCTGCCATGATGAGGTTTAAATTATGATTTATGTCTGAGGCGTGTTGTTCAAACCATGAAATCCTCACCTCTATAGGATCACGAGGGTCATTTACACAATCGTCCACCATGATTATGGTCTTATAATTTTCGAATCCACTGACCTAGTTCTCCTACAAACTATACAAAATATGTAAATAAATATACTATGATACCAATATGATCCGTAAATTTTCGTGGATATTCTACTATCTAGTTTTTCACAACATATATGATAATAACATCTGAATTTATACATTATTGCAGTTTATTTAAACCTCTAGATCTATAAGCTGAATTGTAATTAATGCATGCATCTGAATATAAATTATGAAGAAAAGTAGAGAATGATAAAATAATATCACACACCTATAAGACAAAAAAAATTTTATGGGAAACCGTTTTGGGAGAAATCTCGACTTGAAGATGAGGCCGCTCCACTCTATTTATTTTTCTAAAAAATAAGGTTACAGGTACAAAGAAGTAAGGCATGTAGCCTGTGGGCTACTATAATGCAAAAATCCTCCCTGTGTGCTCTACCTCCTATCCCTTTTGGCTATATTTTCTCAGCTATGGAACAAAATTCTCTCGAAAGAACAAAATGTCTCTTCCTCCTAGTGGCCTAGTTGTAACACAACCTGATAGCCTACTAGTAGTTACATTTGATTACATCAAATCTTAAATAGAATTATAATATAGTCTATTCTAGAGTATTTTATACCATAATCATGTGGCTAGCACATTTTCCATGAATAATGGGGGTTGGCGCGACATCCTCTCAAATTATAGGTACGGGAATGGAAGGTCATCTTCTAAGTGGAATAACTTTTGCATACAGACTATTATTGACGTGCTTCTTGCGTTGTTGGAAATACATTTGTGTGTAGAGAATCATGAAAGGCTGAAGCACTAAATTAAAAAAAATTAGCCCCAAAAAAAGTCATTTGATGTCTCAAAACAATCTTGAAAGGTTTCAGACCTAGTTTAGTCAAACTCGGTCGTGCTGGTAAAAATAGTCATTTGTGTTGATTCCTCCACATTTTCCACTTCAAATGCATCGAGATCAATGAAAAATAATACAATGATACAATATGGATAAATTTGTCTTCCTATGTTTTCTCATCCTCTGATTTTCTAGATCTACGACATTTTTGGGAAAAAATGAATTTTGAGGCTTCCTTTCTACATGGTTTGCCTCTAAATCTAGAGCAAAAGTGGTATATCTCACAACAAGGGACACAAAACAAATCTTGACCAGTTTTCCCTTGAAAAACTTTCTCCCATACAAGCATCTCCTCCCAAAATCATGATTGGAAGGAGTATATCTAGGGTTATGAAACTCACTCCACTTGACACTCGGAATATGATGCAGGAGAATTAAGGTAGAGCCAACAATGTGACAAGCTGGTCACATGTTGTGGCTTGGGAAGAGCACTAGCAGTCCTAAGAATTTGAATACTTTATTTTTTAAAGTATTTTGTTAAGTTAATTTGGGCTAACACAGCTATTGTAATCTGTAGGTTAAAAGCATAATTAAATTAGGATTAGTTAAGAATTTAGTTCAATAAATTGTTTTGAAACTGAATGACAGTTTCTCAACCATATGGGGATTTTGGGAAAGGCATAAAACAAAACCAAATCCACCATTGTGGGGTTCTGCCATCCATAGAGAGGACAAAAGGGAAATAGGTGTGAGAGAGGGTTGAACAAAGAGTACGAACCATTGTAAAAACCAATCATCCTAGGGCTCAGTTCTATGTATTTTCCTTTATAAATTAATTCCAAGTGTTTTTGATTAGGCTCTCTATTCTAACCCGTTAGTTTTATTTCCCTATCGAATTCAACTATTGCACTTTGTTTGTATGTGGGTAGTATTATATATGCATATGGTTTAAGTTAATGAATAGGCAGACTGAGTGAGAAGATGAAGTTCCTTTGAACTCAGTATAGAAAAAGCTATGGCAGAGACCGAGGGTTGATGAGACAAGGAGCAAGCTCAAGAGGGATTGATCCAGGGTAAATTCTGCTTACCCTTAACCAAAACCTTTTACTTCGGCTGATAAATTAGAATTTCATTAATTAAAGCATCAATGAACATGAATGAACCATTGTATGTTGTAAAGAAGAGGAACATAACATGTCAAGATCAGAAATCATAAGAACACGTCGTTTGAAAACGGAGTTCGTCCAAGAGGGACTATATCTCTGGGCCTCAGTGTCAAGATGGTGTAGGCTGCTGCATTAAGTGTTCTAAGAAGAAGATGTACATGGATGTGTTTCTATGACATACAAGGAAAATTCCCTCACGTAGGAGTGGCTAGACCTATCTACGAGATTTTCCACTGTGGAAATCTCATGCATAAAAAAGGACTCCTATCAGTATGACAATAGCTCAGACATAAAGAATTTGAATATCCCGCTGACGTGGCAGACAAGGGGTCTCATTAACATACGTGTGACACATATTATCCTGCCAACATGGAATAAAAGGGATCTCAAACAACATACTTGATTATCCCTCCAATATGGCATCAAGGGATCTCAAGCATAATACAATTCCATGACAGAAAGTACATCAATAACAAAACAAGACAAGATCCCATGACTCATACATCAACAGGGATCTGTACAGCACTAAGCATCTCAAGAAAAAAGAAGTACATGAAAGCACCACATCATATTCCTCACGCTGAAGATGACTGAAGAATGGCAGCTGCTGCTGCTAGATCTGAAATCACCATCACAGTCATGGCGTCAAAAGGTGTTAAATCAAATACTCACTTGTTAAAAACTAACACCTGCAACTTCGCTTCAAAAAATTGACTGAAAAATATAAATCTCAGATGAAAAATCTGAATATACCATTAGCTTTGTGACGTCAAATAGTGCAAAAATGACTGTCCATTTGCTGAATTCTGAGAAATTGAAGGTTTGGGGAAAAAAGGAATCATTTAGATTCCCCCTAGATTCCTCCATGTAGCTGCTCCATGGGTGGACTAGAAATTTGCAACTCAAAAGGCGAATCCGACCTCACCATTGTGTTCCTTGCGGAAACCGTGAAAAATGACTGTAAAATTGACTATATTCCGACATGGAAAAAAATTACCTCCCCGGGAAAATTTCAAGGCTCATGGTTCTGCTCCTTATTTTTGAGATTGCTCATGGTTCTGTCATCTCAATATTTGTGCCCGCTCCTGTTCTGCCTGGCCCTCCATTTACTTGGCCCCTGAGTTCCACCATAACACTTCTTCAAATTCACTTGGCCTCCATTTTCTTGGTCCCCTGCCCCCCGCCCCCCTCGAATGAGAATGTGGTGAGGCTTAAATAATGTTAGGCTCGCTGATTTTTCAATAATAGCCAAGAAATTTGTTGGCCTGCAATTTCATGTTAAGTCTCGAACCACCGCTGCTCGAGGGTTCCATTCCGATTGCAATTTAAATCTTCAAAGAAAATCCTTTGAATTATGTTGTTTGTTAAAACAGTTTGGTGTCTTGTTATTATTAATTTTTAACAACCACGTTATATGTTTGAACCTCGTTGGTTCAACAATTTTTTGTTATAACTATATTTTAATATAGTTTTGTTTTATAAAATTCATTTTTTTTATGAATTTTATTTTTCTGTGGATTTTTAAATATAAATAGTTATAAAAATAACATTTTTAATATTTAAATTATTTTTATTGTATAGTTATTAAAATAACTATTTTAAAAATTAAATGATTTTGTTGTTTTTTTGTGTTTTGTCTTTTGTGCAGGTGTAAGGGCTAATGTTGAAGCACCATGTGTCAGCAGTTGAGGAGTTGTCATGTGGGTCCCACGTGCTCATTGGGATGCCATGTGGCACACTGTGGCTTCACCTTCCCTGCCTTAACAAAACTTCAAACTGCTCTAACTCCCTCATACGAGCTCGGATTGACGTGTTGTTTGCTCCGCTGCAATCACGATGCCAAGATCTACAACCTGAACCTGGTTTGAGGGAAATCCAAACCCTTTGATTTTTAAACTCTCATCGACCCTCTTTGTCCTGTGTGCGTCTCTGTAGCCACCATGATTAGGGATCCACGTGTTTACAGTCTGAATAAAGCTCAGGAGAGACAATATTGAAGAATTCGAACAAACTCGGAAGGATAGCAAAGGAGTAGCATGGAGGAAGCCGTATTGCAGAGCAGCGGCTTAAAAACGAAGAGCAACTGAATAAAAAACAAAATACTTAGAATAATTCCTAAGGAGGAAATGACGACGAGGATTGAATCGCAGAGTCAAAGGTTTAAGTATTGATGGTGGAGATTTCAATAGGAAAAAGAGGCAAGAAGAGCCGAGAAGGTGGAGTGGACAGCTGCGATTAAACTGCAGATCTGAAGATGAAAGATGGACGGTCATGGTGACTTCATAAACCAGATAGTATAATACTTGATGAGAATGAGGGAGAAGGAGTGGACCGTTGGATCATGCAGTAGATCTACGATGGACGCTGAATCACATTTTCACATTTCGCAAAAGTTAGAGGTTATCGTTTATGAGTTCACAAGGTAATTGTTTTGTGGCGCGATGCGATAATATTTGAAAACTGCGATGCGATGAGGGAAGGCCACATGTCGGCAAGGAACAATAGTTCACTTCGAAAGATTTTGTTGATTACCGCATTTGGTAAAGAGTTAAGTTTGTGGGCAAGGGTTTGCGATGTATTGCGATTGCCAGAGAGTATTGTGGGAACCTCCAGGTAAGAAACCTGCATGTTTACGTTTGTATTGGGTTTTTGGTGTGGTTTGCGTAAATTAATCTGCTCGGGTTGTTTAAGGAAGAATTGTTTACTCGTGCACATATGTATGTTTTATTTAACTCTGATATTTTTAATCCATTGTGTATGAAAGGAGTTTATGTGGGTCGTAACCCACAAGTCCATGAGTATATGTTTAAATTGTAGTTATGGTTGCATCAATTGGTATTGGATAAACAATATCTAAGAGGTGGTGTGAAGGACTTTGAACTAAGAAAAGTTGAGAAAGATTTCTCATTGATTCTAATCGAGTGAACCTTAAGAGGTAAGGGTGTGGATTGAAGGCTTATGAAAAAAAATAAGAGCTACAACAACATGGATAAAGTAGTAGCACAGACAATAAGTAGCAGCAGGAGCGAAAACATCTCAGAAAGAAGATTACAGCCTTTAAGGGCAGTGATGAAGGAAGCTAGTAAGGGTTTCTAGGAGGAAAAAGAAGCATGGTCAGAACCTAATATTTCAGATGAGGTTGAAATATAAGAGGACATAGTGTTCTCAAGTGTGGGTGATTTGTAAGGGTGAGCCTAGAAGGAGCATAGAGGAGTGCTCAAGGAGGTTCTAGATTCAGGACCTGTACTTGCCAAAAGACCAAGCACATAGGAAGTTTGTTGAGGTAGGTTGTAGCAAGAGGAACTGTTACTGCAGGGGCTAGTGCAACTCATCGAGGGTGAAAGAACTCAAGAAGATGACTATTGAAAGTCATAATAGAGATTCAGGAGGAAACCACAAATTGAAGAAGGAAGATGCCAAGACAAATAGCATATGGAAGAAGATGACTGATGAAAAATATAAGAGAGAAATAGTTGAGATGAGAACCCAAATTGATATATTGATGGAGTTGCTACATAGGAGTAATGAAGACCAGAGGTGTGGATGTATTATGAGGAAGAAATTGAAGTGGCATGGGTTGTAGATGAAGAGGGAGCATAGGTTGAATGCTCAAGAAGAAGAAGCATTTCTCAGAGCAGCAGAGTATGAAAGGAAAGTTCTTGCATATGAACTGGAACATGGATTATTTTTTGAAGAAAATGATAATAATACTAATAGGAGGTCTATTGAAGAAATTTGCAGGTATGGAGGATGAAGGAAAACCATTATGAATTGTCGTGGAAGATGGAGGGCAGCATGAATATGCAATAATCATAAAATGTGATGAAGAAATGGAGTTCCCATAATAGATGACCGCTAATGATTATATAAAAGGTTTAAGGAGGAGTCACAATTAAAAGAAAGAAGACAACAAAGATGCCAGTAAAAGACTAAGCATGGAAACGTTTGGTGTGGTATCTACAGACATGATTGGTGGAGTAAGCTCGTATAGATGGATTGTTTGTAGTCCATGATGAACAAAGAGGAGTTCATAAAGGAAAGAAGACTATGGCTACTAATAGTCATAGTAAATGTTCTAAGGGAGATTATGGAAGATCCAGTAAGGATAAACCTGATAGAGAATTATTTGAGATAAAAGTGCAGGTAGAAGTGTTGAGAGAATTCATACAAGGGAATATGGAACACCAAAGGTATGATTAGGTTCTGCACAAGAAAAGAGTCAAGTGGAGTTAGTTATAGAGAAAGCTGAGATCTGACACAAGAATTTAGCTAGAGAAAGAACTCAGAGGAGCTGAGTTACAGCATAGGATGTGTACTGACGAAGAGGTTTACTTATGTCAACCCAAGCAAGGGTCTATTGTTGGTGATAGTAGTAATCAAGATGAAGACATGAGACCAATTGATGGTTTCATGGATACTTGGAAGGATGGGTATGAACGGAAAGAGTTGATGTTTGAGACAACAAGAGAGGCTATGGATCCTTATGGTTTTGAAACAAATGATTATTGTATGTTTGCAGGTGAAATCAGTAAAGAAATACAATTTGATGATGTTTCCATAAAGGATGAAGGGGGAGGATAGAATCTGAATTATGTTCAAGAAGAAAATGAGACAGTCTCATATACATGCACATGCACAACTAAGTGCAGACAATGATTTCCAGCGTAGTGTGAAAGCTAAAAACAAGGAGGACTTGGCTTATGATGATGGCCAAGAACAAAAAGAGGCAAAATATGACATCAAGCATTCATATGTTATGCTTGAGAAAGATGAAAAGAAGAATAATGAAAAATTTATGAGTCCTAAAAGAGACTTAGAACAGCAAGAGAAAGATTTGGTGATTGAGTCATCAAATAAGACCACTGGGTCTTGTGAGTTTAATGCTGAAAATTTAAATTTGTTTGTCGGTTGTGTAGAACACAATCCATCTCTTGGAATTGTCTCGAGTAAACCTAAAGTTTATCTAGCAAGGCATAATGAAGAAGAAAATTGTCAAGCGAGGTATGATGAAGAGTGTCTTTCTGATGAAGACCAAGTTGAGTTGTTGCAGTAGAAGAAATTCATAAATTCCTTATTTAATGAAGGGAGTAACTTTAATGGAGATGAAGTAGTAATGCCTCATGAGATGAAACTTGTTCTTGATGAGGATAAAGAGGAATTGGCATGCTTAAATAGCCAAAGGAAGATTGTTGGATGGACATTTAGGACTGTCATAGAAATAGAGAATTAGAATTTTATTCTGGTTAAAGATGAAGAAGCAATGTCAAAAAGAGGTTTGCTTAGTAAGAAGGAAGAAGAAAGCTATAAATATGAAAGTGAGGCAGTTATACCTCAATCTAAAGGAAAGTCAGTCCTAGAAGTGGAAAATACTGAACTGACTATTAGGACTAGTTAAGAAGTAGAAGGACAACAATGGAGTGTTGTCAAGGAAGAGGAAAAGAGTTACATTGAATCTATAATACATCATACTAAAGAGGTACTTGAAGGGAATCAAGTAATTAGTGAATGGATGAGTTTCTTGCTGAAATCATTTGAGCAAGAGAAATAGATTGCAGAAAATAAGATGGAACCATTTCAAATTGTAGCTAACAGTGAGATAGATACTAGTTTCCAAAAATTAATTATGTTCACTAGTATACAAGAAAGAGTGAATAAATATTTACTGCAGTCATAGAATTAGAAGGTAATTTACTTTTAGATAGTAAATTTGTAAACAAGGAAAAGAAGAGGGATGTTGCAGAGGGAGATATCCTCAAATATATTCAGGAAGTTTGGGTGGCAACAATGTTTGGAGTAATATTGACAATAATACCTGGGACATAGTGTAGTATAATGTGTTGGCAATGGACTGGAAATAAGATTAGATTACATCAGAATATTGAATTGCAAGAAACCATAAGTGAACTGTGGGAGCTAATGCAAATACCTAAGAAGAGTTACAACAAAGTGAAGAAAGTAGTCCACTATGAAATTGTTTGGAATGTGATGAATAGTGAAGATAGAGGCAGTGGAGGACAACAGTACAAAGTGTGGAAGCCTCGAAGATTGCAGCTAAGGAATGTTGAAGACAATGCAACTTATAGACAACAGAAAAAAATATTTTGGGATCCTAGAAAATTCAAGCATTGAAGACAAATGACCAAGAGGTCATGAATTCTTTTACCTCAGGAGTCTGATGTAGGAGCATTAAGGTAGAGCCAAAAATGTGACAAGTTGGTCACATGGTGTGGCTTGGGAAGAGGACTAGCAGTCCTAAGATTTGAAGACTTTATTTTTCAAAGTATTTTGTTAAGTTAATTTGGGCTAACACAACCATTGTAATATGTAGGTTAAAAGAGTATTTAAATTAGGATTAGTTAAGAATTGAGTTGAATAAACTGTTTTGAAACTGAATGAAAGTTTCTCAACCATATTGGGATTTTGGGAAAGGCATAAAACAAAACCAAATCCACCATTGTAGGGTTCTGCCATCCATAAAGAGAGAGAGAACGAGTGGGAAATAGGTGTGAGAGAGGGTTGAACAGAGAGTACGAACCACTGTAAAAACTAGCCATCCGAGGGCTTGGTTCTATGTATTATCATTTATAAATTAATTCCAAGTGTTTTGGATTTTGATCGGACTCTCTGTTTTAACCCATTAGTTTTATTTCCCTATCGAATTCAAGTATTTCACATTGTTTGTATCTGGGCAGTATTATATATGCATATTGTTTCAGTTAATGAATAGACAGACTAAGAGAGAAGATGAAGTTCTTGTGAAATTCGTATAGATAAATCTATGGCAGAGACTGAGGGTTGACGAGATGAGGAACAAGGTCAAGAGGGATCCACACCTTTTACAGGCTGAATAAAGCTCAGGAGAGACAACGTTGAAGAATTTTGAACAAAATAAGAAGGATAACGGAGGAGTAGTGTGGAGGAAGCTGTATCGTAGAGCAACGACATCAGAAATAAGAGCAACCGAATAAAGAAAAAAAATACTTAGAAGAATTCCTAAGGAGGAAACGACGACGAGGATTGAATTGCAGATTCAAAGGTGTAAGGATTGAAAGTGGAGATTAGAGCGAGAAAAAGAGGTGAGCAGAGTCGAGAAGGTGGAGGGGATGACTACGATAAAATCACAGATCTGAAGATGAAAGATGGACAGTCGTGATGACTTTGCGAACCAGATAGTATAAGATGCGATGAGATGGAGGGAGCAGACGTGGACCGTTGGATCGTGCAACAAATCTACGGCGGATGGTGAATCACATTTTCGCATTTCGCAAAAGTTAGAGGTTACCGTTTATGAGTTCGCAAGGTGAGTTGTTTGTGGCGCAATGCGATAAGAGTTGAAAATTTCGATGCGATGAGGAAACACCGCGTGTCAGTAGGGTGCAATAGTGCACTTTGCAAGATTTTGTGGATTAGCGAATTTGGTAAAAAGTTAAGTTTGCGGGCGAGCGGTTGTGATTTATTGCTATTGGCGGAGAGTACTGTGGGACCCTCCAGGTAAGAAACCCGTGTGTTTACGTTCGTATTGGGTTTTTGGTGTGGTCTGTATAAAGTAATCCGTTGGGGTTGTTTAAGGAAGCATTGTTTGATCGTGCACATATGTATGTTTTATTTAAATCTAATATTTGTAATCTGTTGTGTATAAAAGGAGTTTATGCAGGTCCTAACCCACAAGTCCACAAGTATATGTTTAAAATGCAATTACGGCTGCATCAGAATATGAGGATATACATCGGAATTGATCCTCCTCTCGTGCGGATTCCATTCACAAACCAACCCTTGAAAACTTCCCAACAACGGTTATTCTACTAAATTTTAAGATTTAGTCAGACCTTCATGGAGCTCCAAATGAACCTCGTCCTGAGAGTCATTCGATTTGGGAGTAATAGTTATCCCTGGTGTATGGATCCCACATTTTAATGCCATACAAAACCAGATCACGATAGTTGGGGTTTCTTTGGGTGAATCCTTTTTGGGAGCTATAGATATTTCTAAAACAAGATCTACGGTTAGGAGAATGCCATGTTTGTTGGCTATGAAAATGGTGAAAAACAAAGCCTCCATGTGTCCGCAAACCCTTGTCATCTATGGAAACTCTAGTTTTAGAATAATATAGATACCTATTTGAGGAGAAGCTCTAATTAATTCTTTCTTACACATATAATTAAATATAGTTTTTAATGTTCTCATTTTGAATTATTATTTAAATAATTTTAAATATTTTAATTAATTTTCTTATTCTAACTTTTACAATTAATTCTAATTATTTAAATATACTATAATTGAATTTATAAAATCTTTACTGTATATATTTTTATTCTCTCATGCACACAATTAGATGATTTCTAATTTTCTAGTACACTTCCATGTGAGGTTTTTGATCATGCAATTCGTAAACCATATAATAAGAAACCTTCCTTAATTTAAATGTTTTCTGAATTTTTTTAAAATAGGATTGAGTTCATTCTTTCCTGAAAAAATGGATCGAGTTGATTCTTTCGTTCAATCGTGAAAAGAACGAAGGGAAACAACGTCATGGCCATCCTAAACAAGAAGCTTCTTGGTGCTCGGGTATGACACGTTCCCATATACAGGACTAGATGACAGATTGAGCTTCATTAAAAATAAATATTGGTTTTAAATTTGATTCCTTGGTTGGGATATTACATTCTCATCCATCAATGCTTATTGTAAAGAATTTTCAATCGATGGTGTTAAATTATTGTGAGCAGTGCAAGTCCTGTGTGTCTCACATTCAAACCACACACGTTCTCACTACACTATTCGATGGAATGCTTTTAAGCTTTTCTGATTCCCTCCACAATCCACTGAATATGTATCCTTTGCAAGTATGTGATTGTCTCATTATAAATAGAATAATTCCCCTGTATACGAAACGAGATCAACTTCGCCATTCTGCAAATGGGTAGTTGAGGACTTTAAGAGTCGGACATGATAATAATCGCAGAAATACTTTATGTGGGCTCACAGCTTCAACATGTCTCTATATAACTCAATGGACGGTAAGGAAAGCCAATCAGTATGAGCTGCGATGCAAAAGAACATTATCTAGATTTTTCAAAATGTTGGTCAGATGAATGATGGTTTCTGTGAATTTTATTCAAGAAAATCATCCATCGGAATAAGATAAATCGAGAAAGAGCATAAACTTCGGAGACAGATGACAGCTGATGAATACGAATAGACTTTTTTAGGGAGAAAAAAGAATAAGAATAGATATCCAAATCGAATCCACAAGAGATTCAGCTATCCAGTGATTGACCCAAAAGGGCCCGGCGTTGTCTTCAGTTACGAAACAATTAATGTCAACCGATTGTGAGATGAGGTTAGGGAAGATATACACGATAGGAAGATCGAAATAATAGAGTTGATATTTAGTGTTATACGTTATGTTAGATAAAACTTCATTATGCAAACCATATGATTAATCAAAGAGATTACACATATTCATAAATGAATTAGTCTCAAGATAGGAAATCTATCTTGGACGCACAATAATATGGTTGAGAGAATATCTCAACCACACATTAAACTAGGAATATATATAGTTCTAGCTACCTCCTATGATGTAGGAACATATTCCTTATATAAAGAGTTACAACAACAGACAAGTAGGAATTACATATTCCAACACTCCCCCTTAATGACTACTTGTCTCAATATCCATCTACAAAATTTACAAGTGGTCATGTTTGGTAATTACATTTTATATCTTGTTCATTCTATTGTTGATGTCCATATAAAGGAACAACCATCTACTGAAATGCATGGGTTCCCAACCACTGCAACCGCCAGTCTACTAGGAAGTCCTTCACATACATGGTTCATCCAACTTCTTGATGAACTCTTGCTATATAAAAGAATTTCACTTTATGGAGTCTAAAACCAATACGGCCCACCCAAGTGTATCCATCTTGCATGACACACTCTTCCAGGGTGTTAAAACTTTCTGACAGAGGAAAAATATAACAAAGGGGTATGCATGCCTCTCTAGGTCTTACAGCACGTACAAACATTAAATGACATGTAGATTTGCTCTAATTACAAACTGTGACTCATACTCTACCATGGTCATGAGTATGTTCTACAAACATAAACAAACTTTGACTACATCATTCATATGCTAGAACACACCACTTTTTTGGCTTTGTACTTTGAGTCTTCGGCATCTTCATTTTTTACTTTGGCATGCTGGTTTGCAAAGTCTATTTGTGGTCAAACATAAGAAAATGATATGTCGACGTCCATATAAAGGAGCAACCATCCACCAGAATGCATGGGTACCAACCGTCGCAACCGCTGGTCTTGTAGGATGTCTTTCTCATACATGGTTCTGTCAACCATTATCACTGCATACATGTACCTGTATCTACAGATCCCCCTCCAACGTGGGTTTTATCGAATGACCCATAACCATGCTCTTCCTTCATCGGTGAACTCTCATCGGCAGTAGATATGTCTTAGATCTCTTTGGCAAACTTTCACCGGATACCTTCATTGGCGACCTTTCACCGTATTTCTTCATCAGCAACCTTGCACCAAATCTCTTCATCGGTGGGCGAACACTTTTCCATTCCACTTCACTATTACAAGTGGTTTCTGGCTGACCACAAACATGTAATGACAAATTGGTTTTGAGATTACCATTAACTTTTACAGGGACACACATGCCTTTACAAGGCTTACATACTCCAACTCTTGGAGTTACTAGGTACATCTAATGACCACTACAAAACCATCCTAGACTTGCTTACCATTCAACTGTGTGACTCATTATACAACATGCTATTGATTCCATTCCAAGAAACTCACACAAAACAAACTTTCACTTTCGTTGTCCATCATCCTTTAAATGTTGTCGTTGCTCCTTTACATCATATTTTGAAATGTTCACATCTTGGTCATCTTTGTCTTTGTCAATTAAATCTTGGAACTCCATGCTTAACCTATCATTTGTTAGAGTCTCGAATTCTAACAAAGTAACTTTACCTATATTGAGTTAGCTAGGCTCAATAAGGCTCAATAATTTTAAACATGATTCCAAGAAAAAATAAAAACATAAAATTTTCAGATTAACAAGAACCTCAAATTTCTCTGTCTATGCCCAAAGATGACTATTTACTGAACATAACAGTAAGTTCCATTCTTCTCCAATGATACCTTTGAAGGGTCCACTGATAAAGAAACGAATCGACAACTTTTCCACTAGTCTCAATGCAGTGCATTCCAGCACAGATGATCCAGATGTAGGCACTCACAGCCACATGAAGAGAAACAATAACAAATTGTCTCTCTCAAAACAAGAATCTAGCACTCCACGGCCTGATCCTCCATTGTCCACAAATTCATTGTCAACATGCATAAAATTCAACGATTTTACACACAAAAGTTCTCATTTCAGTATCCAATTCCCCTGGCATCATAGTGTAACGCCACTTCCCCTGTTCACAATATCAAGGCTGGGTAACTACTTCCAAGCATGCCTCCTCATGCTTGCTGACAAGCTGCCACAACGAAGACCCACTGTCGAGATAATATCTTTGCAATTGCACATGCATATCTGTTTCCATCACACTGGGCACACACAAACTCAATCATCCTCCAATCTCTTATTAGCTCCAACCACTATCCTTAGATGTCATTTTCATTGTCATGTCTTCATCATATCTAGTAGTAAATCATTCCTGCAAATAAATTTGTCTATTTGGAATGACGAATTCCAACATAGATTCACACTCGTAACAATAGTTTGCCAACGTAAATTTCACAACAATACAACATCTAATTCTTTTAACTAGATTTACATGAATGCATTTACGTGTTAAGTTGATCGGGCTCAACATGAAAAACAAAGGAATTCACAAAGAAAATTTGTTTCATCAAAGTAGATATGTTGGAACTTTTAGTTTCATTTTCACCCTATATAAAAACATAATCACGTCCAGGCAGCTCACCACACCGCCCTCGGCTCACTTCACTGTTGCGCCACAAGACCATGCTAGAAGTGTGTTCAACCTTCAACTAGGTTGATCCGAAACAAAAGATGGATCTGGTCACTACATATAAATCACAAAACAACAAATCTTCCAACCTAAAAGCTGCATTGTTCAACTTAAGCATGTGGGTGAAGCCACCATCGATTCGTTCCAACGAGAAATTAAAATGAATTGAAACCAAAACAAAAACCAGCATTTCAGGACTTGGCCCTTCTCAGTGGCCTCGTCCACCCTCTCGCCATACAACAACCGAGTAGTCAAATTATCAATAATCCGATCTTCTCCAATGCATTCGAACTAGTTGTATCTACAAGGACGATGTCAGACTTATTTTGATTGGCCTCTTGAATAGCTTCCTTTGCAACAATTGTTGGATCCTTCTCATAACCCTTGTGCAGTGTTGTTCAACAGCCCCAAACCGAAATGTATCATAGGCATCCATCATAACACTGAGCTCATGCTGTTGTAACCAATATGCAACCTTTGCAAGGTTTGTTTATTTCAACACTCCATTTACTCCAACAAACTAATATTTCTATTACAAATAGAAAGAATCTATCAATAACTATTTACCTCCATTCACAAGAAGGGCTACATAAAGATGACCAAACCTTTTGTCCTGTGATTAGCTTCGATTACTCCAACGATTTGCTTCAATTGATTCTCAAGAAGCAGTCGACACTCAAACTGATGCTCGGCTCTTGCTGCACCACGCTGGGTCTCCTCACCCAAGCACTGCAGTAACGCGCTCTTCAATCATTCCAACAAATCTGCAATATTTTCTAGATAGCAATGAGTCTTCTCATCTGCTATTGGCCCTCAAATAGTGGATGAAACCAAAGAATTCCTCCCACCTGCGTTGTTGATCTGAATTAAGTGAACGACAAGTGCTCAATGCAAAAAACAAAATAACTACGTTGTTTCCTCCTCTACAATGATGGTTTCAACAAAATCTCAGAACAAAGAGTTGCGCAAGCAAACTCTAGGGTTAACGATCAAAGGCTTTTGTTGTAGCGATCCAAGGTAGGAAACATTCGATCTACAAACTTCGACTTCAGCTCCCCACAAGAAATCTGATTCCAGATCTTCACACGCACATCGGGTCTTCAATCTACAACCCCAATCCAAGTCGCCCCCTTTTGAACTCTTCCAGTGGCAGATCTGGAATCATTAAAATTAGACCACAATTTTCTCAACACAGGGAAGGCAGTGAGTGCAGTTATAGGAAACCAAAGACGATGAGCACCAAACCCAGCAGGGGCAGTCCATGCAAATCGAATCTTGGACCTCATTCCCAAGAAAACGAAGACCATCCCACCTGAGTTTCCATAACCATCCAATAAGCAGGCCTACAATAACCGCCACTGAGGAAGGACAAGAATCCGACTGTCAGCTCCTGCTCGTCCAAAAAACAGATCTTTAGGAAAATAGATCTACGAAATTAATTTGCAGAAAGCTTTGCACCACTGCGAAACACAAAGCCTAATTTCCTAATTAAATCCCACACGGACACCTCCTCAATCGACCAGATTTTCTCCCAATTGATCAGAATTGAAGCTAGATGGCTTTTGGTTGGCACTGGAAAATCCTCGGCTCTACAAAATTTCTAAGCAACACTCATGGTGAGGAACAATTCTATAGACAGGAAAATGCCTTAATTTTTATCAGCCACTAATAGTCAAAATCATGCATAGCAGAGATGTACAAATAGAGATCAATGTAGGTCACTTCTTACTGATGAATCAATACCACCCAGTGATAATTTCAAAAAAAGAAAGATTCTGGGCGATTCTGATTTTCTCAAATGCCTCTCGCTGTAGGAATTGACAACTTCTTCTCCAAGAAGCCACAGAAGTCACCACACTCACTCGACCTCCCATGTGAAGGCATTACTATAGCAGATCACAATCATGCTTCAATCCACACACACTCCTCTGGGCGCTCAGATCTCCTCTGTGCACTCGGATCCGCAGCTTGTACTACCACCACCAGTAGCGCTCCATCTGATTTCAAACCTGATCAAAAATTTAGAACAGAAGATGCCTTGAGGAATGATCAATCTGAAACTCTTAGAGAATGTATTTGATGGACAAACAAAACTAAAACAATACAAATATAGTGATTTATATTCCTATACCCAGGAAGGGCCAAAGGCCCTTACGGGCTCTGATACCAAGATAAAACTTCACTATGCAAACCATATGATTAATCAAAGAGATTACACACATTTATACATGAATTAATCTCAAGATAGGAAATCTATCTTGGATGCACAATAATGTGGTTGAGAGAATATCTCAACCACACACTAAACTAGGAATATATATAGTTCTAGCTACCTCCTATGATGTATGAACAAATTCCTTATATAGAGAGTTACAACCATAGCCAAGTAGGAATTACTTATTCCAACAATGTTTAAGCGGAATGGAAGTAAAATGTGTCCAGATCTTGCACTGTATGGAGAGAGAAATTCGTTTTAACTTTGCAGAGGTATTAGAGAGCATCTACGTTACGTAATGTGCGACTTAGTCACATAAATATATAAAAGATATTGAGAAAAAGCTCGAATTTGAATGGCTGTACTCCAACAGTGTGGCTTTATGGGACAAACATAGTCACAAAATGCTCTCTCTATTATGATGTCACAATATACATTTAGTAAGGAAAGCATACTCACAGATTGTCTACTCACGAAACTAGGTGAACGGAAAGATCTGTAACTGGATTTTGTGAGTTATTTTTTAAAAAATTTGTAACGGTTTTTCCATTCACCATTCGTTCACACGGTATCACCATACTAGCATGTACGTTATATTCTATTAATCAAATAGGATTACGTATATAGATGAAGTGTTGTCAAAAGATAGGGAAACTATCTTAGACACACAATCACTTGGTTGAGAGAATCTCTCAATCACACACCAAACTAAGAGCATATAGATTTAGCTAACTCCTATGGAATAAAAATAGACTCCATACATAGAAAGTCACAACTGAGACAAGTAGGAATTAAATATTCCAACACACCCCCTTAATGAATACTTGTCTAGATATCAACCTGCAAAATCTAGTTGTGGTCAAACATAACAAAAAAAAGGATATCTTGACGTCCATATAAAGGAGCAACCGTCCACCAGAATGCATGGGTGCTAACCGCTGCAACCACCAGTCTCGTAGGATGACCTTCGCATACATGGCTCTGTCAACCATTATCACTGCATACATTACCCTATACTTGCAAATCCCCCTCCAACGTAGTTTTAAAGGATTACCCATAACCATGCTTTGGGTTTTATTGGATTACCCTCAACAATGCCAACAAGGGCACTTGGCTACTAAGGGCCTCAAATCTGCCATTAGGGGACTCCAACCACTAAGGCTCATGAGCTTCTCTGGCATGATGTCACTAGATCTTCAAGCATGAGCTCTTTGGCTCAACAAGTACAAGCTCTCTAGTTTCACTCGATGATCTATATCACGATCTCTTTGGCTCCAGGATGCTCCACAACACGAGCTCTTTGGCTCCTCCAACACGAGCACATTGGCTCCTCTGTCATGGATCACACTTGCAACGATCCTCACCATTTACTAGTGATCTTCTACTGCTTCTAGTGCCACTGGCGACTCGACTCAATCAGGCTCAGGGTTTTCTCGGCTCATCCTCAACCATGCCAAAGGTTTTGTTGGCTAACCCTAAACCATGCCTACAGGAATATCTGTCCGCTTCACTCTCACACATGGTTTCTAGCTTACCATAAACCAACACTGCAAAGTGGTTTTTGGCTAACCACAAACCTGCAATTAAAAAGTGGTTTTGAGATTACCCCAAACTTCATGGGGATGCAATGCCTCATCAGGCTTACATTACACAGTCCAACTCTTTGAGTTACTAGGTACATAATTTACAAATAAAACTACAAAACCATGCTAGACTTGCTTACAATTAAAATGTGTGACTCATCATCAAGTGTCTATTCCAAAAACTCACAAAAAAAACACACACAAACTTGATTGTCTATTTCTGATGTTGCCATCTTCAGTTTCATGTCTTCATTACATCTAGTGGTTAATCATTCATGCAAATAAAATTTTCAATTATTGGAATGGCTAGTTCCAACCAAAACACAAATGCATGACAATAGTTTGCCAAACTAAATGTCACAATAAATAAATCAATTCTTTCAACCAGATTTACATTACTCAAATGAGAACTCTTAAAGAAAAATTAAACAATGGCAACATTACATCATGTCGGCATCATATCGGGGTGCATTGAGATCCATTAACTAATGGAAATGCATAATATTCTTTCGTTCTTCTCTCTTACATATGCTTAGTTAGGCATTATCATGAACAAAACAAAGGAAATCCCTATATTTGTATTTTCTACAAATTTCTCTAGCATAATACCCCTAGCTATGGCAACAACAAATCACGGGAAGATAAACCATTGACAACAAATCACTCGACGTGATCACAGTTCAAACACATTGTAAAAATATCTATGAGAATTTGGTCTCCTCCATGTTTGAGTCTCGATCACGACCAGAGGTAATAACCAATCAAGCCATGAAAAAATCATGCAACTCCTCTGTCCATCAGATAAATTCTGCATCGCCATAATCTGACCTTTTCCTGTCAAACCAAATTTAACAATTTTCATGCATATTTTCTCTTTCTTCAATCCCTGGATATTCATTCATCATGTATTGGAGTGCAAACACAGACATATCTAGTTTATCTACCTAATGTCAATGAAACTGAGAAATTTGAAGATGGTTATGGCGCTTTACCATGTCGTTGCACAGATCCCAACAAATTAACGAAAAAAAACAAACCTACTATTTTCGTCTTACCCACAATTTATGAGCTACTGGGCAAGCACATCCAACGTTTTCATGTGGGATCAAATGCTTCCCATCAATCCAAATTGCAGGCTAAGTATATGTTCCTCCTCATCTACGAACATATACCCTCGATGAGGTCCTCACAGACCCTCGATTCCATTAAGCTTGAGTTGACAGCACAATGCAGAAAAATGGTTATGTCACTCTGTCACCTACTGCAGGTCAACACCATGCCATGCTCCATGCATGGCTCACCTCCGTCTCCTCCAACAGCGAAAACGAGTGACAACAACCAATGGACCGCGGACAATGCGTTGGAAATGAGTTTGAACCATCGGATTTCCATCCACTGATGTTGCAGAATGCTGAGTAGTGGGAAGGAACCTCACATTACATTAGAGAGAGAAAATACATATAACGAATGGGAAGGGGGAACAAGGAAAAACTATAGTGTTCTCATTCACAGTAGGCTCTCTCGTCAGGTGACACGCGATGTTCACTATTGTCACAGTTCTCTCTCTCTCTAGAGAGAGAGAGAGAGAGGGAGAGAGATTCTTCCCAGGATTTCCCTGGGCCATCCCGTGTGGGAGTCAAGTCGAGACCCGCTCTGATACCAATTTAAAATCTAAGCATGCACGCTATATTATATTAATCAAATAGGATTACATATATACATAAAGTGTTGTCTAAAGATAGGGAAACTATATTAGACACACAATCACTTGGTTGAGATAATCTCTGAACCACACACCAAACTAGGATCATATAGATTTAGCGAACTCCTATGGAATAGGAACAAACTCCATACATAGAAAGTCACAACTGAGACAAGTAGGAATTACATATTCCAACAACCATGACATGGATATGTTGTCCCAGTCATATCGGGTTAATAGATTGATATTTAATGTAGTCAGAGTTTCTTGAATTTCTTAACATGGTGGTTGGTTTTCATAGTTATGGTTTATATATAGCAAATTGTTGAATTTAGTAATTAGTCTGGTATGCACGCCATGTATGAAGATGGGTTAGGGCTTTCACTATGGCCTATAACTTATTTTCTTTCATTAATAGTTTATCTTTTTAGGCCATAAAAAAACAAGGTAACTAGCAGACCGAGAGGCATCTCGCAAGAGTGAAAGCCTGCCCACTTTTTGACCACAAGTGTGTTATCCCACATGGTGTGGTTTTCCTTGAAATAATGATGAGTCAATGTGCATTAGCGGATAACAGCCAGAGATGACTGTCCACCAGAGAGCACAGATGATTGTCCACACTACTGGTTTGATAAGTAAGTTATGATAGGATTTTCCACCATGTAAAAAAAAAGAATAAGATGGGTTGAGTTTTGAAAACAAAGTTGATTTTAATTTTAGTTTTTCCCACCATGTAAAAAGAAAAAAAAATGGGTTAAGTTTTGAAAAGCAAGTTGAGTTTAATTTTAGAATTCAAGTTGAATGTGAATTTGCATGAAATAGTTAGCTAGAAAAAAATCAACTCTAGTTAAAGTTTGCATGATTCCATATTTAATAAGTTTTATGTTTATATACCTATGGTTGGGTCAATGTAATATGGACTAAGTAGATAAAAGAACAACTCCTTAATTATTTATGTGAATCGACTAAGAAGACAAACTAACAACTCCTTAATTATTTAAGTGAATCAATTTTGTGTTTAATAGAGTGATTAGACAACAATTGATGTCTTTTAGTGTTTTAATTTTGTATTTTCTCTCTTGTCCATCTATTAAATTGGTATCAAAGTGAAGTTTCAAAGAGAAAAAAGCTAATCCCTGATGGGGGTGAGGAACGAATAGGAGGATGTTCTGGTGGTAATGTGGGGACACCCATGATAATCACGTGGACACAGAAGGGGGAGCTGGCCTCATGACCCTCCCTTATTACCTTGAGTATGAAAGACAGTAAATATCAGTGTGGGAAGCCTCAAGTCTCATTAGGTCTGGCGGAGGGTTGTGAATGCATGAATGTTATTGAGGTCGAAGAGGTTTTTCGATGGACATTCTTTAACAACGAGATTTCTGGAGCCTGTGTGTGGAGTGTTCGGAGAAGAAAAGTGTGTTGTAGAGGTTCTCTGGGCCAGCCAAAGGGTTGAAATTGTGGTTGGAGTTTCCACCCCTACTAGTAGGTGAGAAGAGTTGTTATTTGGAGAATTGGGTTGGTAAGTGTGAGTCTACAAGGAAAGCAGTGTATATGCATCTGACGGGGGTACTATGTTTTTTCTTTTGGTTTCTTAGGTGTGGTTTTAGTTTAGGTTGGATGCGAATTCACCTTTGGTGGCGCAGGAGTATTGAAGTATGCATCCCCTGTCTCATTACAAGGTCTTGGGGTATGGGGTGGTGCCATTGGCATGCCAGTCACGATTTCTGTTGGATCGTGGTGGGAAGTAGCGTTGAGAGCTAAGGTTGCCCAATGCCAAAGGGAGAAGAGGTTTTGCTGGAGCTAGTGTTCTTGTCCCCTGTGTGGGTTTTTTGGGAAATTCTAGATGGCTAGTATTTGTTACGCTATTGTGGTGTCAGGGTTTCAAGCATGAGGTTGATTCCTTGCTCAGGGAGGTCCTCTACCCAGGTTCTTCTTAATTCGATAAGGCCTAGAGTAGCTAAGTCTTGGTCTCGGCTTGCACTATTTTCTGGCAATGGTGAGAGGAGTTTGAAAGGTCATAATGCAGAGGGGTTGAGACGAGGCATTTCTAGAGGTAGAGGTGGTGGCACTAGTGGGGGACGACGCGCATGGCAAGCTACTCGTGGGGGTAGACTAGGTGGTTTAGATGGGATTAGGGATCACCTCGCTTCATGATTTCTATAGAGAGGGGCTTTGAATCATAATGGTGGATTCAAGTATCGTCTGTTGGTGCATCAAGGTAGTCATGGTCCACAACAAAGCTGCTACATAGAGCATTGTTGAGAGGTGATTCAATGTATTTTGGATTGTCTCGAGAATTCATAGCGGGTTCATCAAGAGGAGAACGTTGAATTGATAACAACTCTAAAAAAAATGCATTACTTTAAATTCCATACCCTAGAGCGTGTCGTGGTGGTCTAGCGTGAAAATAATTTTCTATCAAAGAAGTTTGAGAAAATGGAGCCTTGGATTCAACCATCTGAGGCATGAACATTGTCATAAGTTGGTGGTGAGAACTCATCCTCAAATGGTTGACATGTCTTAATCCATTTAGATAATTCTCCAAACTCCCTTTGATCATATCCCAATCCCTGATACTTTTCTCTCTCCTCAACCATGATTGTCTTGGTGATCCCTTGAGCATTTATGCCAAGGAATCCTCCTACATAACCCATTTCAGAAAGCATCTTCATATCAATGCATTCTGTATCTTGCTCAAATGTTACAAAACAAGTGTTATGAACCAAAACAGAAGGAATTGTACTTGAAATTATTATTACCTCCTTAAAATTTCCATTCATTTCTTCAACTTATGATGATGGTGATGATGGCCACATTGCAGATGACTTTATCCACCCACTGTTACCAATTGGGATATGGTGTGAATCTTGGAGATTCTTGTAAAATGGACATGCATCATCTTCCTCATATGGTCCATAACCACAGTTTGAACCATGACCACATTTTGGTTTTATTTTGGAGGTGTATTTTTTTGTCATGTGAGTGTAAATTTCAGCAACTTGTTCCTCAAGCACATGCTGCAACTGAAGGCACATGTGCCCATTCTCCTCTTCATCCATCTCTAGAGTTCTTCTCAACTCAATTTTCTCCATATTAAGAGCCAAATTCAGATCATATAGCTCTTAGAGACTCTTCTTGCCCATTCTTGCAACTTGGTCAGATGTTTCTCTGATACCAATTGATCTGAAGATGGAGGAGGTGTTCTCTTTCCTCTTCTCCAAAAATAAAGAAGGATCATTTCGATGCTTTTCAAGGTAAAATGGGTCTTAACACAAAACAAGTTTTTCCAATGTCTCTTCAAGTTATGAGTTAGTATTCAAATGTAAACTTAACATAAGAAACATAATATCACATAACTCATACAAGCATCATGAAGAACATAAAAAAATATTTGGTGACGAATTTCACCCCTCCTCGGCTACATCTTCGGGCCTCCCAACATAGATATACCACTTGATATATTCAGTTATAAAATGATACGTAAAATTTTGCTGATGAAAACATGTGGTTATTTCTCCTCAAGGAAATGTTCTCCTGCAAAGAAATCTCACTTAAAACAACAACAAAAGGAATCTCCTACAAAGAACCTATACTCCAACTAAAATGAGCTTACATTTGTGTCCATAGGACTTAGGGTTGGCCCCCTCTAGAAGAGCCTTTACTCCAGGCTCATTTTATTTTATGTGTCGGTCATGTTCAGTGAATATTCCTAGGGCCAAGGGCTAGGGTAAGTCCCTCTCCAAACTTATTTTCAACTCCGCGTCCGGTCCTATGCAGGTAAGGTGACTAGGCATCAGGCCAACCCCAAGCCCCTCCTATGTTGGTTCCTTTGGAAATCACTGGTGGACATATGGGTAGATGTGATTGGGGGCCGGGGCTAGTAGCCTGACCCTTTTTACCCCCAAACGATGCTAAAATAAACTTCATATATAATTTTTAATTCTATTTATAATAAGAACCATTGTAGTAGAGTTGGTGGAGCCATGTAATGATGAACAGTAGGTTAGGGATTTGAATCCCTCAAGCCTCAATATGACTAACCAATTTTTTTTTACTATACTCGGGTTACCACATGGCAACCCATGACTCGGCCATGTGGCACCATATTACTGGTTCACTTAAAAGCCCATTCAACCAATCAAAATTGATCTCCAATCGCTGAAGTAGAGAAGGAAAAGTGTCAACACTTGGTTGGCTCGTACCTGAAAATTCAACTTGATGACTCAACTTTATGGTCACCTAGTCAATAGAAATCCTAAAATTATAGCTCTTGGGCCAAACAGTCAGCACGCAATAACTTGATCATACGGTGTCGGATTGAGGTGAAACGTACATCATTGGATTCAAAATGACAAGCACTTCCACTTGGTTTTGGTTTCAATATTTTCTAGGAACTTTCATTTTTGAGCAAAAATTTCATCACCTAATTAATGTGTAAGGCCTTAAGGGGGCAACAAAGTTTGGATAATTCACACATATGGATTAAGAAGTCATAGAAAATATTGCAGAGAGAGAAATTGAAGTCTCCATGTGTGAATAAGAGCAAGAACATATAGATGTTGGAGAATTCCAATGTAACATGGATAATGAAGATGATGGTAAATCCCAATGCGACAAGACATATGTGGATGATGATTGCAAAGTGAATTGTGAATTGGTGAATCCAAAATTAGACCTTTCTAATGAATTCAGTGAAGTTGAAATTTTTAATGAACACATGTATGCATGGATATCCCACCATAGAGTGGATGAAAATTTTGTTGATGATATTTCTAGTCTATTTTTTGAATCACAGATTGATTGTTGCAATATAGAAATTTCCATATTTGATGAAGAATTGAAGGTTGAAGTTACCAATGTAGCAACAAGTTATGAAGGAAAAGTTGGAACTGCTCATGAAGTAGTGCGTGGTTTAGAAACAATTGAGTTTGGCACAGTTAATGCTACCAATGGAGACGCAAGTACTTTGGTGGATCCAACAATTGAAATTGTTGATGTTAACTTTGATGAAAAATAATTAACTAGTGATAAGTGGTCGCACATGACGCAACACAAATATTTAATTGATATGTTGTTATTTGGTGAGAGAAACCCACTTATCTCTAGAATCAAAGTGGAATACAACCTCTTTGCAATATCAGCGGTTGCTAAAGAAGTGGAAGAGAATGAAGAGAACAAAGAAGCAAATACCACTCTAATTGAAGAGCATAATGAAGATCTTTTCCACATATATTTTGAGTGTGTAGGTAAACATGACATAAGTTCAATTACAATTTTAGCTGAAAGAGAAGATGAAGAAAAAAATGCAAGAAATGACATGGAATATTTTGAAGATGAAGAAGAAATAATTGAAACATTATTTCAACAATGGAATAAAGAATAGAAGAGATTGTGCTATCTGTTAGCACCTGAATTGGACCCAGGCTGCAAAAGGCAAATCAGGGTAACAACTAAACCACACTCAGCCTTGTAGCTAGCCCTACAAGGATAGGAGAGGGCTCTCTCCGTGAAATAATATTCAATGGAACACAATAAATGGACTGATATTAGGCTAGATAAAATGATGGGAAAAAGGTTTAATAGAATAAATGAATGAATTTCAGGGAAGTGTGGAATATAAAGGGACTGTTTGAAATCGGGAATTAAATCAGGACACATGGTATTCCATGGGGCAAGATAGGAAGGAAAATTAACAATTAAAATTTAATGAGGATGGAATGGAAAGACAGGTGAGGAGCTTAAAAGGGCACAACAAATGGATCCTTTAAAAAAAAAAAACAAAAAAAAAACAAAAAGAACACATAGCATGAATGATTTCCCAAGGCAGAGCATATATAGATGGATTCTACCTCTCTATCTTGAAAACATTCAAAGGAAATGTTTATGGATGAATGGAACACATAAAAATTCACATATGAAACAAAGAAGAAAAACAAATGCTAACTCTCATACCACATGGATCCCACAAATCAGAGCTGCATCTCTTATTAATTCTTTTCAAACTGTACAATGTGGCGCAGAGATGCTTCTTCCACACTATTCCACTAGTTTCTCCAACTCATACTGCTTACAAAATGATTTACAATTACAATAAATAGGCTGAAATGTGGGAACACAGATATGTGAAAAGAGGAGTTGTTCTAACAGCTGAAGAACTGAAATATAATCATAGAAAGAAATACAACAATCTGCCCCTGAAAATAAGAGACAGTATTGCATTTGACCACTTTAGAGGTTTTGCTGTTAGGATGTATGAACAAAAATAGGTAGTCCGATGAACCAATTTCCTATTTTGCTGCTTGCTGTAGATATATTTATTTTATTTTAAGCTCTCGGCCTTTGACTGTTCTTTTTCTTTCCATTATTCTCTAATTTTTTTCTTTTAATAAACTACCGTTGAAAGAAGACAGAATGAAATTCCATGCTCTTGTGAAGGAAAACCGATTTTTAATGGGAAAGAGGAATGAAAAGGAGGCAGGACCCACATAAATCGCAATCGGAGTGAACCGACGGAGGGATATATTAGTGTAATCGCAATCGGAATGGAGCGGGAGCGGAGAAATAATATAACAAATAGTAATCGCAATCGCAATCGGAGCGGGGCAGACAGAGTAACACATTTACAAATATGCAATGCGATTGGAGAGAGCCCTTTGTAATAAAAAAAACAGATAATTTTTAACTTTTACAAAGGGGAAGGGAATTTTGGTAATGAATGACGGAGGAAATAAATGGTGGGACCCGAGGGGTTTAATCGCAATCGCAATCGGGATCGGGAGTAGAGCGGGGTAGTACATATAAAACCTCCGATGCGATTGGGAAAGGGGGATTAATCTTTGTAAAACGAAAATAATACAAATTTCCAATTTACAAAGGGGACGGCCCTATATTATATGAATGGGCAGAAGTATGGTGTGGTGGGCCAGGCAGGTTAATCACAATCGGAGATCAGGAGTAGGGGTAATCACAACGTGCATTTCAAATGTTGCGATGTGATTGATCGGGGGAAGCGGATCAGAGGATCGGAGCAATTGGGGATCGGAGCAATCAGAGATTGGAGGGAAGGACTTGCGATGGTGCGATCGGGATGTTGCGATCAATCGCAATCGTAGTATATTTTGATGCGATCAATCGCGTCGCAAATACTTGCGATTGGCACTTCAAATAAAACTGCGATTGGAAGAGTTGCGATTGCGATTTATAATAATAAACTTTAAACTTTATATCAAAGTATTATCATATGCATGGCGAGGAAGTGGTTTTTACGGTAGGGACTTTATAATATAAATTTTTTATTATAAAGTTTTACAGGTCATGGAGGGGAAGTGGTTATATAAATCACAATTTTGTTAAAAATAATTTATAATGTGATTTTATAATCGGAAAGGAGAAAAAGGGGTTTTTAAAGGAAATATAAAACTTTAATAAAACAAAGTTTAAGGAAAAATGGGGAAGTAGGGGGTATATGAGGATATAAGGGCATTTACTTCACTTAAGAATAAATTTCAATCCAGAAGTCAGTTTTGAGAGTGTAGCATATCGTTGGAAAGCTCTTTCCATGCTCTTTCTGATGTATTTGCTTGGAGGATGATTTGGCGCTGATCATGCTATGGAAAACGTCTCTGAAGGTAGGAACATCACTTTGTGGAGATAATAGCTTCTGAATTGTGGCTTATTACATATGATGATATAAAATTACATATTGAATGATAATAAAGGAAAAATATTACGTTTCACCTCAAAACATGGTTTTGAGGTGAAAATTACACCAAGATAAATAAAATGTCTCTCTGATTCTTCCTGGTGCTGTGAATTTGATCTTATTGGCTTCCTCATGACCTTGCTAATATTATTGACATTTGACTCATTAATTTGACCATGGTGAGACCCTAGAAACTAATGAGACCCATCCTATGACCTACTGATATGATTTTGAGAATGAAAGTGACTAATGGCTAAAGACCATAGAAAGGAAAATCAGCAAGTACCTCATGAGGGAAAACTGATAAAAATTACTACCATCAATGAATCCATGACCTAACGGAATGGTGAAATTTATTCGGTATGAGACACCTAATATGCAAATGCAAAAAGAGAAATTTTGATCACTGATGGCAGTAGGTCTAGACTAACACTAACATTGGCTCCAATGGGGATGGTAGCTCCTTGGAGGTGCCAAGAACACCGTAGACCAAGTAGCCTTATCCATTGGGCATGGAGTCAAAATGTCGAAAACTGACACAAATGCAAACTCACTCTGACTCTAGACTAAGACTGAAAACTGAAATAAAACCAAACCATACACATATCATCCAAGTTTTATAGCCTTCACCTCGGGCCCCAAACTTGAATGACTGCGTATTTTGAACTTTGCTTTTAGAAAAATAAAATGGTATATACAATGACGATGAGATATATTCTGATCCATGTCTTCAACAATGGTAGTGCTTCAGTAGCCTACCATTTACTGCTCTTCCAGGACAATCCTGGCCATCCATTTTTGAAAGTAAGAAGACATTCTGACCCTTGTATGCTGTAATTTTGTATGGTCCCTTCCAAAGGTTGTCAAATTTACCGCGCTTCCTTTTGTCTTCATTTCTTGCATCCCATTTCAAAACTACATCATCCAACTGAAACCTTTCTGCTTTAGTCTTCCTGTCATAGATATTTTTAATCTTGTCCTGCAACTGGCTTGCTTTCTGTAACACTTCTTCTCCTATTTGTTGAAGGTGGATCATCTGGTTGATCCTTCGCTGGTTGTCATCATCTTCACTGCCAACTTCTTGTAATAATATCATAACTGGAACTGTAAGAGAGGTAGGAAAGATAGCATCAGTACCATAAACTAGCTCAAAAGGTGACATACCTATTGATTTTTTACTGCTGACTCTGTCTACCCACAGTGCGTTGATAAGCTTCTGGTGCCAATTTCTTTTGTTCGCCTCCAACATTTTCTTAATTATATTCATCAACGATTTGTTCAATGATTCAGCCCGGCCGTTGCCCTATGGATAATACGCTGTTGAATGGCCCAGCACGATGTTGTAATTATCACATAAATCGACCATTTTCTTTGATCTGAACGCGGCTGCATTATCTGTCACAATTTTACATGGGCAACCAAAACAGGATAAAATATTTGATTCCAGGAATTGAATAATTACCATGTCAGTTGCTTGCTTGGCAGGGATGGCCTCGATCCATTTCGTAAAGTAGTCTATCCCAATCAATATCCATCGATGCTGTGCTAAGGATGTGGGATGTATTTCTTCTATAAAATCGATCCCCCACAGTTGAAAGGGCGCGTTCACTAAAACAGGTTTCAAAGGAAGTAGAAGCAATTTCTTCTTCCTTTAGAAAATTTGACATTCATGACAATTCATCACTGTTTTATATAAATCAGAAAACAATGTGGGCCAATAATACCCAGCTCTCAATACCTTGTTCAGTGTAGTTTTCCAGAATAGGTGACCACCACAGTCACCTTTATGGGAATCGTGAATTACCTTCTCAACTTCTTCTTCAATCAGGAAATTTAGCAAAACTCCTCCTGGATCCTTCCAAAATAGAGCACTGTTCAAAATACAATACTTTTCAGATTTGAGTTTCAAATATCTACCTTGACTCTTAGACATGCCTGGAGGAGGTGACAGATGTTGAACAACATACACAATATCTGAATACCAAGGGGACTGCAGAAAAATATCTGAAATGGAAACCAGCAAACCTTCATCTTCCTCTTCTGACATTGCTGAAATGAGGTTTATATATAAAGCACGCAGATTTGATTATGCCATCAATTTCGCCAAACCTTGGCCTTTGATCAACTTAGTAGGCTTGATCTCTAGATCATACTCCAACATAGCTTCTATCCATTTTCCTCTTCGACCTCCTGGATCAGTTTGCATGAGCACATCCTTGACTGCTGTGTTAGGGACATATATTGTAGTGTGTGAATGTAGAATATAGACCCTACAATATTTCAATGCTTTGACAAGAGCCAATGCCTGCTTTTCAATAATATTATATCTTAAAGCAGCATCTCTAATAGTCCTACTGAAAAAGGCAATTGGATTTTCTACTTCATCTCTCTTTTGCATTAAAACAACAACCATAGTATGCTCAGATGCAAACAAAAATATGATAAAATCTTGAGTGTAGTCGGGACTGATCAGAACTGGGGCATTAGACAAAGAAAACTTTACCAGATTGAATGACTTGATAGCTTCCTCACTCCACTTAACAGTGATGTATTTCTTCAACATATTGGTCATTTCTCTCAAATGCTCAACCAGATTAGGTATAAATCTGCATAAAAATTTCATTTTACCATTGAAAGGCTGAATTTATTTCTTGTTCTGTGGAAGATCTATGAGCTGGATTTCCTCCACTCTGGCCAGATCTATGTGGATGCCATCTTTAGAGATGATATGCTCGAGAAATTTGCCCTCATCCATGGCAAAAAGGCTCCTTTTGGGATTGAGGGAAATCCCAAACCTTCTACAACGCTGAAAAACCACTCTTAGATGGTGAAAATTCTCATCATCTGAACCTGAAAACACTGTCAAGTCATCCAAATAAACAACAAGAAAAATGTCTTTTTCATTTGCAAAAGCAATGTCCATTGCACGCTGGAAGGTGGCTCCAGCATTCTTCAGTCCAAAAGGCATTTTGGCATACTGGAAGGTTCCCCAGGGTGTTTTAAAGGAAGTTTTATCTTGGTCCTTCTTGTACACCAAATTTTGGTTATAACCTGAGTAGCCATCAAGTAGTGACATCCTAGATGCTCCCACTACTCTCTGCAGAATATGGTCCATTTTTGGAAGTGGGTAATTATCCTTTAAGGATGCCTTATTCAAGTTCTGAAATTCAATACACAGTCTTATTTCTCCAGTCTTTTTACGCATTGCGACCAAATTCGAAATCCAATCAGAAAATATAATAGGAACTATGATTCATGATTTGTACAATCTGTTTACCTCCTTTTCAATTGATGGCAGTAGCTTTGGATTGATTCTTCTTAGCTTCTGTCTGAAAGGCTTCTGATCCGGCTTGATAGGAATTGTATGCTGAATTATGTTCTTATCATACACTTTCAAATCTTAATAATCCCATGCAAATACATCAGAAAATTCAGAAAGCAATTTAACATACTTCTTCTGTACCTTAGGGGATAAGGCCTTTGATAATTTGACAAACTTGGGCTGATCAGCTGTTCCAATATTCACATCTTCAACTCCTTTCTCTGTGGGCATCAAGCTTGGTTTCTTTGCGACATCATCCTGATCAAAAAGCTCCTCTAGAGGTATGAGACCTCTAGGAATTACATTATCTTTTAGCTGCAATATGTCCATATGGTTTGCTTCCAACTCCTGATCATCAACCTCATACTCACCCTCTATGGGAGTATCTTTGAATTTTCCATCACCCTGAAAAAATGCATTAATCTCATTATCATCCCAAAATACTTGCCAATACCTTAAATTGCCCAGAACAGCAGGCCTATGTTTGACATAGATTTCAAACTTATTGCTAGAGTTCATCAGAATCTTAAAGTTACTTGCAGTAGTGGCAAGAGAATCAACAATAATGTTCTGCATCCTAGGCACTGCTGTCAAAGTATACTCTGGGAATTTTTTCAAAATGTCCAGGACTGCATTTCTGTATGCCCTCAATCTTGGATGTTTGGCTTGGTATTCTCCCTTCACCTGTTTGATTATCAATTCGGAGTCGCCATACACAGAAATCCTTTTTGCATTCAACTTCTTCAAAATTTGGAGGCCTGCAATCAAAGCCTCATATTCTGCTTCATTGTTAGAGCAATCGAAAGCTAACTTATAGGCACAAACTCTAACATTAGTCAGAACCTTCTCAGGTTGAAAAATAGGACTCCTAATCCATATTCCAATGCCAGCTCCATCCTTACCAATAGCTCCATCAAAATCCATACTCCATAGGCCTTCTTCTTCTTCTTGAAGGTGCTGGAAATTTTCTTCTTTCTCTTCTTTACCTTGGCTGATTTCTAGCTGCTCATTGTCCCTTTGCTGCTGGCAGGCAGGAGGTTCAGAAGTGTTTGCTACTTTGTCCTTTTCCTTTTTGAGGACCTCTCTGAAATTCTCTGAAATCTCGGGTATTTCATCCACATGTACCAATTGAACATTCTCATCATTTAAACCACCATTAGAATATAAAACAAAAGACTCTAAGTCTGTATGGACAGCATTAATGGGATGATTTACAGGTTTGTCTTTGCTGGTAATCATATATTTCATTTTATTTTCTCTCTATAACTTCCTCAAATGGCCAAATACAGGGATAGTGGCATACTCAAGCTGCATGGTTCCCTTAATTTTAGCACCCCACGACCTAGATAGAAGCATTCCAAACCTTGGTGGTACATCAGCAACAACTACATCCATCAAGACATTCTTTGTTGGAACCTGGTCTAAAGACACTACCAAATATTTAATTAAACCAATACAGTGGACCCTACTTGAGTCGAAAGAATACAAGTCATGATATTTACGAGTGATGTCAAGGCCTAGCTTCTCCATGACAGCTTTGGGCATCAAATTATGTGAGGCCCCGAAGTCCAACATAGCATTATGCAGGATAAACTCATGTATTCTAAGACTCAAATAAAAAGGAGGGACTTCATTTTCTTCAGATTCTTCTGTAGTTGGACCGAAAATAAGTTTAGGGTAGTCATCTTCTACATTGACCATATCAGAAACAGAATCTATTTGCAAGACTTTGGACACCTGAGTTTTATACACACTATTCTTCACCAACTCTGTGAGGGGCATAGACACTTTTAACTTAGAGATTTCATTTTCTAGATTAAAGGAGGGAGGATTTTCTACCTCTTTAATGGGCGGGTATTTCTTCTCTGTTGGCTCCTTTACTTTTTTCTGCTGGTTCTTCTCATTGGCTACGTTAGCAACTGCAGGTGCTTTGCTAGAGGAAGGATCAGCCGGCTCTTTAGCTTTCTTCTGTGCATCGTTTTTCATTTGAAGTTCCTTTCTCTTTTGGATGGGGCTGACTGTAACCTCTCTGTTCCTTAAAAATTACTGCCTTTGCTGAGCCAACAGAGCATTCATATACCCTCTCTAATAGTCATCAGACTCCTCTTCCAGTACTGTATCATTGGCCAAAATAAAATTTTGGTCTTTTTGAATGTCTGGAGTCGCCACTATATATTCTTCGTCTTCTGTAAGGAAAATGGGCGCACCATCAGCTGTGAAAAAGTGATTAGCCTCAATCACAGGATCATCGTCATCTGAATCTATCCCTTGCACATAGTTCTGCTGCTGTGGTGGCACAACTTGATCCTGCGTTCTCGGCTCTCTCTGTTTAATTCTAAATTGCAGTTGTTGCCCTCTGAAATTGGGATTTCTTATTTGAGGCTCAGGTCTATCTGCAATGGTCAACCTATCAACCATTTTTTCCACTGTTCTGATCAGAGTGTCCATTTTACTATCTGAAGTAGAGGCCTCCTCTTTTATTGTAACTCTTTTCTCAGCTCTGGCTCGTGCTCTTTTAGCCAGCAAATTTGCTTCAACATTAACCGCTATCTTTTGCATGTCTTCAAGTGAAGACGGATCTCTTTCATGCAGATGATATTCCATGTCGGCATCAAATCCATCGAAAAATTTGAAAAAATGCCAGTCCCTCAGGAGGCTTCAAATTAGTTGGAATAGCATTATATACAACGTTGAATCTCAAACAATAATCCTGCACAGTTTCACCCACATTTCTTTTAATGTTTTCATATTTAGAAAAAATTTGAAGTGGGTTATTTTTTACCTCCCACTGGTCGAGGAACTGAGTGTGAAACTCCTGCAAAGTACGAATTGTGCCTGGCGGTAGGGCTCTAAACCACTTTCTGACTTCGCCTCCGAAACTTTGAACAAACAGCCTCATCGTTATATTCTCTGCTTCTACCTCATGCAAATAAAAAAAGTCATTCATTTTATCAACATTTTGCTGAGCCGTGATTCTCTGAGTGGCATCAAAAATAGGAATTTTTCTTTGATAGTTGGCTGGCATATCATCGAGGACCTGGGGTAAGACCAGGGGTGCATACCTGGCAGCCATAACTCTAGGTGGATTTATGATAGGATTTGTAGGATTTGAGGAAGGTGTTAATGGAGGAGATGATAATTGGGAATTGACTGATGGGAATGCTGTTGAATTGGGAGGGGGAAATGTTGTTCCTGATGATTCTGCAGGCTCAGGGATATTAGTTATAGTCATGGACTGAGGAGAATTTAAAATGTAATCGTCAATGGAGGTATTTTCTCTTTGGACTTCAATATCTACAAGGAACTCAGGATCTAAAACTGTATCATCAATGTCATTTTCAGAGTTATTCCTAAATAAATAAAGCTAAAAATTCTCTTCAAAGGAAAGATCTTCTACAAAAAACCATTCACTGGACCACGTATAGGATCTGAATACAGGTCTGGAGCTTAATGATCCTTCTTGTCTTCTGACAATTCTTGGTATAAGATTTAGATTTTCAAATACAGGGGGAGGATTTGGATCTGGATTAGCCCTGGTGTATCTTCTTGAAGCCACTGTGGTCGAATGTGTATTTTACAAAAAAATTATTTGCGACCTAGCAAAAATCTGAACGTCATCTTTCAAAAGTCTGGAAATATTTGATGTACTGGGGCAAATCTTGCAAGTCAGATGTTATGTTTATAAAACTAGACCAGAGAATGATTGAAGCAGCATTTATCTACTTATGCACTTGCAAAGCAATGTGCAGTTCGAAGGCTACTGGGCATAAATTCAAGCTCTGTCTGTAGTTTATAAAACAAATAACACTAACAAACAAACAATCTTGAACAGTTTCTCTAATATGGTCGCCAGAGATGTTAGCACCTGAATTGGACCCCAGGCTGCAAAAGGCAAATCAGGGTAACAACTAAACCACGCTCAGCCTTGTAGCTAGCCCTACAAGGACAGGAGAGGGATCTCTCCGTGAAAGAATATTCAATGGAACACGATAAATGGATTGATATTGGGCTAGATAAAATGATGGGAAAAAGGTTTAATAGAATAAATGAATGAATTTCAGGGAGGTGTGGGATATAAAGGGACAGTTTGAAACCGGGAATTAAATCAGGACATAGGGTATTTCATGGGGCAAGATAGGCAGGAAAATTAGAAAGTAAAATTTAATGAGGATGGAATGGAAAGACAGGTGAGGAGCTGAAAAGGGCACAACAAATGGATCCTTTTCAAACAAAAGAAAAAAAAAAACACATAGCATGAATGATTTCCCAAGGCAGAGCATATAGAGATGTATTCTACCTTTCTATCTTGAAAAAATTCAAAGGAAATGTTTATGGATGAATGGAACACATAACAATTCACATATGAAACAAAGAAGAAAAACAAATGCTAACTCTCATACCACATGGATCCCACGAATCAGAGCTACATCTCTTATTAATTCCTGTTAAACTGTACAATGTGGCACATAGATGTTTCTTCCACACTATTCCCCTACTTTCTCCAACTCAGACTGCTTACAAAATGATTTACAATTACAAAAAATAGGCTGAAATCTGGGAACATAGATCTGTGAGAAGAGGAATTGTTCTAACAGCTGAAGAACTGAAATATAATCATAGAAAAAAATACAACAATCTGCCCCTGAAAATAAGAGACAGTATTGCATTTGACCACTTTAGAGATTTTGTTGTTAGGCTGTATGAACGAAAATAGGTAGTCCGATGAACCGATTTCCTATTTTGCTGCTTGATGTAGATATCTTTATTTTATTTTAAGCTCTCGGCCTTTGACTGTTCTTTTGCTTTCCAATATTCTCTGATTTTTTTTTTTTAATAAACTGTCGTTGAAAGAAGACAGAATGAAATTCCATGCTCTTGTGAAGGAAAACTGATTTTTAATGGGAAAGAGGAAGGGAAAGGAGGTGGGACCCACATAAATTGCAATCGAAGTGAACCGACGGAGGGATATATTAGTGTAATCGCAATCGGAATGGAGCAGGAGTGAAGAAATAATATAACAAATAGTAATCGCGATCGGAATCGGAGCGGGGCTGAGCAGAGTAACACATTTACAAATATGCAATGTGATTGGGGAGAGCCATTTGTAATAAACAAAATAGATAATTTTTAACTATTACAAAGGGGAAGGGAATTTTGGTAATGAATGGTGGGACCCGAGGGGTTTAATCGCAATCGGGATCGGGAGTAGAGCGGGGTAGTACATATAAAACCTCTGATGAGATTGGGAAAGGGGGATTAATCTTTGTAAAACGAAAATAATACAAATTTCAAATTTACAAAGGGGAAGGCCCTATATTATATGAATGGGTGGAAGTATGGTGTGGTGGGCCCGGTAGGTCAATCGCAATCGGAGATCGGGAGCAGGGGCAATCGCAACGCGCATTTCAAATGTTGCGATGCGATTGATCAGCGAAAGCGGATCGGAGGATTGGAGAAATCGGAGATCGAAGGGAAGGACTTGCGATTATGCGATCAAAGGATGGTGCGATTGGGGTGTTGTGATCAATCGCAATCGCAATATATTGCGATGCGATCAATCGTGTCGCAAATACTTGCGATTGGCACTTCAAATAAAACTGTGATTGGAAGAGTTGCGATTGCAATTTATAATAATAAACTTTAAACTTTATATCAAAGTTTTATCATATGCATGGCGGGGAAGTGGTTTTTACGGTAGGGACTTTATAATATAAAGTTTTTACTATAGAGTTCTACGGGTCATGGAGGGGAAGTGGTTATATAAGTCGCAATTTTGTTAAAAATAATTTATAATGCGATTTTATAATCAGACAGGGGAAAAAGGGGTTTTTAAAGGAAATATAAAACTTTAATAAAACAAAGTTTAAGAAAAAATGGGGAAATAGGGGGTATATGAGGATATAAGGGCCTTTACTTCACTTAAGCATAAATTTCAATCCATAAGTCAGTTTTGAGAGTGTAGCATATCGTTGGAAAGCTCTTCCCGGGCTATTTTAGATGGATCTACTTGGAGGATGATTTGACACTGATCATGCTAGGAAAAACTTCCCTGAAGGCAGGAACATCACTTTGTGGAGATAACAGCTTCTGAATTGTGGCTTATTACATATGATGATATAAAATTACATAATGAATGATAATAAAGGCAAAATATTATGTTTCACCTCAAAACATGGTTTTGAGGTGAAAATTACACCAAGATAAATAAAATGTCTCTCTGATTCTTCCTGGTGTTGTGACTTTGAGCTTGTTGGCTTCCTCATGACCTTGCTAATATTATTGACATTTGACTCATTAATTTGACCATGGTGAGACCCTATAAACTAATGAGACCCATCCTATGACCTACTGATATGATTTTGAGAATGAAAGTGACTAATGACTAAAGACCATAGAAAGAAAAATCAGCAAGTACCTCATGAGGGACAACTAATAAAAATTACTACCATCAATGAATCCATGACCTAACGGAATGGTGAAATTTATTTGGTATGAGACACCTAATATGCAAATGCAAAAATAGCAGTTTTGATCATTGATGGCAGTAGTTCTAGACTGACACTAACACTATCAAGAAATATGGCAGAAAGAATATAGATAACATGAAGCATTTGAAGTAGAGAAAAGTTCATAGTTTGAGGATGAAGAGTTGTGGAAACAATCCATGAGTGAACAAATATTTGAAGAGGATGCTATTGATGATAGGCTTATAAAGCCTAATTTTTTTTTTCGAAAAAATATAAGAGAAGTTAGAGAAAAAATGCATAAGGAGCAAGTGAATAAATATGGATCATACAACAAGAAAGCACAATTGAGAATGAAGTAGTTTCGAGGGTTGAAAATTTGGAAAAAGATTTTTGAGTCATTGTAAGTCTACTCTAGACTTAGACCAATAAGCATGTTTAAGTTATGTTGACTCATGATTAAGTTAAGGTTGAGTCATACTCGAAATCAAAAGGAGAGTTAGAAATAATAATTATTCTCTTATGCATGCAGTGCATAAAGAGATGAGTTAACTTAAGAAAAAAAAGTAGGAAAATTTTAAGGGCAAATTTGGTAAATAGGCTATTTTTTTGGACATTTTCTGGAAAAAAATATATTCACCAATTTTGTTAAAAATTATCTTATCTATATATGATTAAATGGATGATATTCGCCAAAACATTATCTATTTTAATAGTTAATTACATGTTTTATATTAAATATTTTCTTACATTCTATATGTATGAATTTTCAAACTAGAATAGTCACCTAAAATACGATATATAGGAAAAATAATAAATCCTTAAAAAATATCCCAATTAAAAAGTTAAATTGAATGTGATTTTGCATAAAGTTGTTAACCCAAGAAAATTCAAAGTCTTAGTTACGCTTTGCATAATTCCATAATTTTCTATTTATAGACTCGTGGTCGGGTCATTGCAATATGAAGAAAAAAGATAGCCAAGCCGAAACTAAGTACTTTTTATGTGAAGCGAGTTTGTGTTTAATAAAGTAATCGAACAACCACTCATGTTTTTTAGATTTTTTGTTTTATCCTGTGTTCATCTGTCACAAATGTCAATGTGATATGTTAGATTCACATGAGATAGTATATTTGTTGTATAGATTCACATGTTAGATTCACATGAGATAGTATATTTGTTGTATAGATTCACATGTTAGATTCACATGAGATAGTATATTATATTTCATATGAGATAGTATATTTGTTGTTATATTTTCTATGTGATTATAATTTCACTTGTTTTTAATGTACATAAACGTAGAAATACATATTACTCTTGTCTTTAAAGCACCCAATTTTCCATTAGGGAAACCAAAAGAAAATATCAGAGTGAATGTCTGATTGGGCTATGACAATTTTTTTATGTACGCTAATTTTTTTTCTATATATAAAGATTACATATTCGTCAAATATATGTAGTTCGTCTTTCCTTTTAATTTGTAATTAAATAAGTATACAATGAATTTTGTTGAGGCAATAAGTAGTGTAACGTGGTCGATATAGTAATTGATATAAGTAGTGTAACGTGGTTGATATAATGGTAGGTATATCAAGGACGTGATAACTATTATTTGTATGGTAGGGATTTAATATTAATATTAATATTAACATTAATTAATATATAATTATAATAATTATGTTTTAATATTTTTATATTATAATTATAATATATTAGTATTATAATATTAATAATAATTATTATATAATTGTGATAATTATAATATTAGTATTAGCTTTTATTATTAATTTAATACTTGGTTTTAATATTGGGATTTTAATATTATTATTTTAATATAAGAAATTTTGGATAAGTTAAGTATTCAACCAAGTGATTATGTTTTAATTAACATTGAAATCTTATTATAAATCTTAATATTAAACCCAATATTATACCAAATATTTAACCCAATATTATAATCCTTATATCATAAATCCAATATATTAAAACCAATATTCAAAACCTTAATATTAAACCAAATATTATAAACCCTGTTATCAGAAAATTGTACTTGATTGGACGTTGATCACACAACTTAGTGTAACTATTTCAAACCATATTTTGACTAAATCTTAGCCTCTTCAGTCTAAGAGGGCTCTCTCAAAGGGATTTTATGATATTGGTTAATGATAATACTAGATGGCTAACTCTATAGAAATTGTATCTTGTTTTTTTATGATTGCAGGTTGGAAGAATGCATGTTTTCCACAATTGGGCTTATGGAGTCAAAAATCAGTGGTTTTAGTGGCAAGGTTTCCTGACATGGAAGCTGAGGAAGATAGAGGTCTTTAAGAAAGGAAATTTACTCATAAAACGTAGGAAAACACGATCATTTCATTACTAAAGGAAGTCATAGCATAGAGTTATGAATTATGAGTAATAGAAATGAAATCTAATGCAGGTGATAAAACATAAGATTTAGATCAATAAGAAATTAAAAACCCCATGAGAACCTCAGGTCTATCAAGAAGAAAGTCACTCTGTATTACTGATATAAGTCAAAATACATAAAGAAACAGTTTGGTGCAAAAAATCTCCAACCCCTCAATACTTCGATGCTTTGTCTTTAAATAGACATTCTTACAACAAGGATGATCTTCTTGGTGGCTAGACTCATCTAATTCTCCTATGAAACATCACATAACTGGAAAAACATGACTTCTAACAAGAAAATGATAGCTACACCTTAAAGAAGCCATCTCCTAATAGGACTGTAACTCCTATTTATTACATAGTCTACCTTATCTTGTGAAACAGTTACATGACAGCTACAAAATAAGTATCACATGCTCGAAAGACACATGATAGGTTCATTTCCACTTTACATATTTAAGACTCTCCTAGACATGTGGAACAAAACCCTATTTTTCAGGAATGCATAACCCTTATCTTCAACGAGAGCTTTGGTTGATGACCTGTCTGCACAACACTTCCTTCGAGTCATAAATATTTGATGTTAAGGTCCCTTGACATGTTGGAGGAGCCTAGCTATCCAAAACTGTCATTAAGATGCTCCAAAACCTTCAAAAATAGCTCGCTACAAAAACAAGATAGTTTCATACTGAGCTTTGGTAGCGTTTAAAAAGTAGCTTCTGCACCCAAAGGTTCCGCTCCTTTGTTGTTCCATGGTGTCAATCAAGTCATGACACATAACCACCATTAATATCCCTCCTTGAAAATTGCAAAAAGTGACTTTAGACGCAAAAAGGATGCTATAGGTTTTTTCGTAGTGTTTTCCTAGCTTTAAGCCTAGGAAACACTACGAAATTGTGTAGAAGTGTAGAAATTCCAGATTTCAAAAATGTATCTAAAAAGTGACCTCCAACTACAAAAAACTTGATCTTCTGCATGTAATGAACCCTCTAAAACACATTCAATCTCAACTTAAGGCGTCTGTGGTGTTTCCTCCTCATTTATGATTAGTTGAGCTATTGGCTTCTCCAACCAAAATCATCTTTAAGCCTTTCTTTTCCAGCTCTTCATGAATCAGTTCTAGTTGTTCTTGAAGGTATTTCACTTGGTCCTTCAATGCCCTATTCTTAGATTGTAAGTGAAGGTTTACCTTTTTGATGTGCTTTACCTCTTTTCTTAGTGGCTGAGTCCACTTTATCTGTTTTTTTGTGTTGTCCAAGGTCTTTGAGACACTTGTGACTTGATCCTCCCAAATCTTCCTCATCTATTCAACCTTCACTCTTTCAACGCTATGTTTCTTTGCTTCTTTCCTCAAAATTGATATCTCTCCACTTGCACTTTTCAACTGCTCTTTAAGGACTTCAACCTCTGACATTTCAGTGATTTTCCCTTTGCCCTTATTTTGTTTGATGACTAATTCTTCTTTTGCAGGTGATGAGAGGTCTATGATGCTTGGTGGTGGTTGAACAGTTTCATTGACATTTTGAGTTTCTTTGCTTCTTTCCAAGACTTTTCTTGCATGTCTTGTCATTGGTTTTCTATCTTGAAACATAAATCCAACATCATCACCTACAAATTCTAACTTCTTAGCTATTTTTCCATTCTTAATCTTCCTTCCTCCCTCATCTATGTCTTCATCTTGGACTATGGGAGTTTCTTCAATATCAATGGCATGCACGATGTCCTCTAAGTTTTCGTTAGCCATTTTTTGGCTCCTTGTAACCCTCTAGCTACCATGTTTTCTAACTGTTGGCTTTTGTTTTGCATGTGTAACTTTGGGTGTGTCAGCTTTCTGCAAAGGCGTTGTCTCCATGCTCACTGGTTCTAACTGCTCTACCACTGAAGGTGATGGGATATCTCTAGGTTTGGGAGTTATTTTAGGAGTGATAACATCTACTTCAAAATCACTTATGAACATAAAATATGACCAATCTCTTCCTAACCTTTTTAACTCCTCTAACACCAACAACTTGATCAAACCATGATGAAAAAGAGAGGTTTCATTTCCTTTTGTTTTAACTTGAACCTTATCTGGCATTTTAGCTAAGCTTTTGTATAATTAAAAAGGAAAATCAAGAGACATCTTACCCACAAAATGTAGCAGAAGCCTAAGGTAGTAGGATTAGACCATGTGATATCTCCCTTCACAGGTGAAGTACTTTTGAATGATCAGCATCAACTTTGAGTATTTTTCCTTCATATAGCTCCTTGGGATAACATTTGTGACATCAATTTCAATATGCTCTATCTTGATGAATTCTTTATAGTCCTGCATGGTGAACTTGATGCCTTTGAACCATTGCTCTGTTTCTGCAATGGTTTCTGGTGTTACTATGAGATTTAACATTCCAACCTTTGAAGTTGATCCAGTAAAACACTTAGCAAACTCCTTTGAAACTTGAAAATGACATCCTTGCAGACTTTGATAGAATTGCAAACACCATGTTCTTCTAAACACTTCCAATGCAGTTGGGTCTTCATTCAACAAATTCATGTCCATTGGATCATATCTGAGGCAGTGACCACCTTTTTTGGTCTTCTTATTTGTAGCCATGGTGATTTTATACCTTCTCTGCCTCGGTTGATTAGTGACACCTGCAACTTTTGAAAATTATAGCAACCAGCTTGGCTTGGTGCAACAGCTCTCCAGAGCTCAATAGCGTGAAAAAATGAAGTGGAGAATGACAAAGACTCAATCAGGTAATGTTTTAAAGTTTCGATGACAACTCATGCCTTAATAATAACTCATACATGCTAAAAACAGTAATGATGACCTCAGACATGACCTTTGTACCTTGATTTAACCCTAATTGACTCGAATGACATCCACCCTAACTCTTCGAATAATGGATTGACACCTTGCACCAGATTTCACAAGACAGATAGAAAAAACCATTTTTTGTAGTGTGGCTAGTTCATTTTCTGACAGTTTCACTGCGAAAATATTAGGTAGTTTCGTAGCGAAAACTGGCATTTTACAGTGTAAAACACTACGAAAAGAGGAAAAACTGGGGAAAGTGACCTTTTGAATTCAAAATCTTGGGAAATGAAATATGTCAACAAATGATGACTGATGGGACGTGATATGACTTGAATGGAGGTGGGTTTGAACTTTGGGATAGGTTAAAGATGAAAAAATTAAAATTTTCCTATACCAACTTGTGATAAATGAACTCTATGACCATACCTTTGAAAAATGAACTATATGACCATGTCAAATAGTGTTTCACTTTTTTTGAGAGTTAACAAATCCTAATACTTTAAACCCAATAGTACAAACCAAATGTCATAAGCCCAAATTTTAAATATGGCAAATGAGGTTGACTATTGGTAAATATGGTAAACATAGGGTGGATCAAGTTTCATCATGGTAAACTATTTAAACATTGAATATAGAGGAAAACATTATTTCAATAATGTGGTTGGCGATGTCTCATTATTAATTTCAATCAATAATATTAATAGTTGATTATGTTTGACCAAATTCGAGGAGTGTTGACTCTCAAATATAATCCAACTTAGCCAACCACATTAGTAAATGTGGTTGACTAATTTTGTAAAGTTGCAATACGACATTGGATAAATTTCAATATAACATAACATTGTGACAAAATTTCATGATGGTAAAAAATGTAAACAATGACTATAAAGGTTCACTTCATTTTTCTTTGTTGACTAATGTGGTTGACTATGTTTCACTATTACTATTAATTAATAATAATAATACACAATTATGTTTGAATCAAGTTGAAGAGTGTTGGATGTCAAACATAGTCAACAAACATTTTTCAATATAGTTGACCACCTTACTAAATATCGTCGACTAATTTTTTAATGTTGCAATGCGACATTCGATAAATTTCAATTGTATGTAAGCTTATGACAATGATTATCATATTAAGACATTTTTTCCACAATGCATAGGTGGATAGATTTATATACATAGTTGGATATAAATCTGGTGACATTCATGCTTATTTAGGGCCTAGTGATCTGGGGTGGATTGTGTTAAAGCCTAGTTCTATTGATAAGGGTGAGGTGGTGTAGCGTCGAGAAGCCCTAGTTTATTTTGTTTATGAGTCCCACATTCTGTAGAGATTATACAACATGCATGTATATCTTAGATTCATTCCGATCTAACAATGTACTAAAGTTAAATACTAAATCGCTTCTACAAATCTTTTGCGGAATTAAAAACACAATCGCCAATCACATGAAGTAAAGAAAAATCAAATCAAACACAACACAGATAATTTCCCAGGGAAAGCTTGCTGCTCAAAACACCACTATCTTCTATTGAATATTCAACATAGATCATGAAAAATTTACATACAAAACACTTCTCACAAGATCCCTGCAGTACTCAGCTAATTGTCTCACACTGTCATACATAAAACTAGCCAATACTTATCTAATTTACTGCCTCCATACAACCTGCCTTGGTTGTGCAATCCCTGATGAATGAAATCTATAAAGAATAGGAATTTTTTCCTTCCTTTATGGCGCAAGTATCATGGGCACTCCAATTGGTGTTTGGTTGCATGGGTGCAAATCAATAATCCTACAACTGATAGTCAACTTCCCTTTCACCTAGATCTCAATGGGTCTCCACTAGATTTGACATGCATGCAGCTAATAATAGTAAATCCTTAGTTGCATGTGATATCACTGATTCTGAATTATTTAATATTTAATTCACCTGATCTCTTACTAGTGTATTAAGCAGTTACAACTAGCACAACTAAGTTTAACTCACTTAATTTAGTTAAATTGATTACAACCTGCATTAACTAATGCACCATTGCACTTCGAACTCTATTACAACTAGAATTACTCTGCATACCTCACCAACTACCTCTAACTCAAAAACCATGAGCTAATTGATGTTATCACTCTCATATAACTATTACAAGTTATTTTTGAGACTAGATTACATTTTATTGTCCATCTTAATTAAGGGATAACTAAAATAGACATGCACCAAAAATAACAATGTGGGCCCCACCCTAGTGTAGGTTCTTAATGCACTAGGTGTGGGTGCTGAAATTTTCTTGTTGAATATCAACACATTCATGCTTAGAATATGGCATGGGGGTGATTGCATGAAGAAATATTTGGTTCAACCAATCTATGGTCGGGTGGTTTGTGGAAGTCCCCAACCTAGTTAGCCTTTGCATTTATTATTAAGATCTTCTTCTACTTGGTATTTCATGTGTAAGTGTACTATCTTATGTTTGGATATTATGGATGATGTATCCTTGTTATTTTTGTTGTTTATATGTTGGTCATGACTATGTTTTATTGCAGTGATGATGTATGGATCTCATCGTGTTTTGATTTATAAATGAATGAAAAATGAATATATGACCTAATAGATGAAAATGAAGCTAATGTGATAAATAAACAATGCTTCTTATTGATTCTCAGGTAATTATGAGACCCATATGCTCATATGTTTTTTTTAAACCTGTAGAATGCATATTTGTGACATGTTTGAGGAAATGCATGTTAAGGCTAGTAGGGGTCCCTTCAAGTCCTTGTTCAAGTATTTTCATTTCTATCATTGTTTCAAGGTTACTTTCATTTATGGAAGTTTCATGGAGTTCTGGGCAGTGGCATGATTCCATTCCCTGAAAAGGTGGCACAAAATATAGGGTCGCAGGATCATGACTAGCTGAAAAAAACCTGAGTACCTTGCATTTTCTTGTTGTGAGCATGACTAGAGGGTCCCATATAAATGCATTCCCATGTCATGAAAGTGAATGAGGCTCTAAGTTAGTAAAAATCTACTTCGTCTCAGGGGTTGGTCACCTGGAAGGCTTGGGTGTCTCTTGAGGGTTCTGTAGCATGTGTAAAGGTCTAGATTGGTCGTGTTTTGTTAGTTCCACTTCCTTAATTATACATGGGGAGTTGAATTAGATCATAGTATCATCTCGTCACATGTTTACCCTAGCAGACTGATTAACTTGGGTAAATGTAGGAGGAGGGTGTTACAAAGTGGTATCAGAGCATGGTTCACCCCTTGGACTCGATGGGAGGTGTGTTGGTCATGCACACATGTTGGTTGCATATGTGTTATTTATACTTATGGTCTATGTGCTTGTGCCATATGAATGGTGTCAGTCATGGTTATGGTCGTGGCACCATGTGAAAGTTGACGGTGCTTTTGTGGAATGTGTCATCATGTCTGATGATTGGTTATGAATTTCTTATGCATGTCGATGTTTACATGTTGTTAAGCATACATTGATATGGTTTTAGTTGACATGCATGAGATCGTGATGTGTGGTTGGTATGGTCATGCATTGATGAGTGGACTATGGTTAGGATGGTATCTATATGTTTTTATGACTATGTTTATACATGTATTGTGCTAATCTCATTAATATTGCAGATGAGGTATCCTCCCTGAATTTTACTAAGGTACATTGGTTTGTTTGGTTTAGCTGACATAGCATGCCTTGCAGGAAAGAGATCAAATATGACTATAAATATGGTAGACTAAAAATATTTTCCCTATGAATCAGATGAGTAGTTTGGTGTTGGGAAATATTGTGATGTAGGAGACACATTTATGAGTTTGAAGGAAGAAATAAACAGATTTTCAAAGAAGATAATGAAAAAATAATGCAAACACAGGAGAAACAAGCATGATTCAATGCAATAAACCTTCAGAGTTTCTTAGAATTGGAGAGACATGGGCCACTTCAGATCAACCATAGATAAGAGGACATAACTAATGGGGCATATGGAATTAGGTATCATAGTGGTCACGGGTCAGATAGAGATAACACGGTTAGAGGTAGTAGATTATTGGACACTCCAAATTGGAGAGGTGATGGAAACATGTAATATTCTATTTTTGGTTATGAAAAGCACTATGATCATCATCATTGTCACCCTTACAAGAGGAGTGACAAGGGATATTTTCCAAATGGGTTTAACAAATCTAAGCCACCTACCTTTCATTAATATTTGAAGAAGCGTGAGGATGTAGAGGCTTGGTTTCTTCGCATGAAGAAGTTGGTTGAACTGCATGAGTACACAAATAATATGAAGGCTGTAATAGCTATCTTTAGCCTGAAATGGAAAGTGGATATCTGGTGGGAAGATGTAAAATGGGTTAGAGACATCAAGACAGAGGAGTTGAGTTGGCATGAATTCAAAAGGCTCTTCAGAAATAAGTACTTTTCAGAAATGTACTATGATGGAAAAGCCAAGGAATTATATGATCTTAAAAGTTGATCAATGACATATGAGGAATATATGACCAAGTACTTGGAGCTATTGAGTTATGTACTGTATCTCAATATGAAAAGGTTAATGTTCATAGATTTTTCAGCAGATTTTCATTAGAATTTAGAGATCAGATTGAGTATGATGAGCCTTAGTCAATTGAGGAAGTTATCACCAAATCGAAACACTATTATGAGAAGTCAAAGCATAAGAATGAATCTCAAAAAATATGGAAAAGGAAAGATAAAGGTAAAGGTAAATGGAGGCCGAAAAGAACAAGGCCTTAGAATTCAGAAGATAAAGAGAATGTTGCATTGCATAAGAATTTCAATGAAACTAGAAATGGACATGGGTCACAACAATAGAATCAAGGTGATGGTACAAGATGGTTGGAGTGTTGTAAATTCTGTAAGGAGCATATTAAAAGGGATTTTCCACAGAATCAGCGTGGTAGGCGTTATATCTATAACACGCATGAGGCACAGAATGTTGGGGATGCTGTGCAAAGCATTCGTTGTATCTATGCAGCGCTAGATAATAGGAAGGTATATTACTGGGAATCTACTATTGAGATGGACAGTAAGCTTTGTGATCAAGTTTTTTCTATTTTAATTGACCTTCGATCTAATTATAGTTATGTTAACCCTGACTTGGTGGATAAGTGTGGTTTGAAAAAATAAGTGCATGCAGAATCTTGGTCAGTACAGTTGGCTACAAGTACCAAGAAAAGAGTTCCTCTTTGGCTAATATCTTGTGCATTTGAGTTGAATGGTATGCCTAAATCATCACATTTTAATTTATTACCATTGGGGTCATATAGTATGATTTTGGGTATGGAATGGTTGTATCTTCATAAGACCAAAGTGGACTATTATGACAAAGCCATCGAGTGCTTCGATGCCAATGGAGAGAAGAGAATCTTACATGGTTAGAAGAAAGAAACATCAATTAGGATGGTGACAACTATGCGGGCAAAGAGCAGTCACACAAAAGGGTGTGTGTTATTTGAAATGCACATTTCTAGTGATAAAGGTAAGGAGGATGAGGATGCAGAGATATTTAGAAAGTACTCTATCTCACAACAATTTAAGGATGTGTTTCTAGTTGAGATCTCATATTTTTCGCCTTACATAGAAGTGGACTTTGTTATCACTCCAGTAATTCTCTACTTGTGAGATTTTTGGTTTTTAGTTGAGAAAACTAGAGGTAACCACAGACCAACTATTAAACTCTAGGATCTAGCCTTCCTAGGGTTTAGAGAGAGCTCTCTCTGTAAGATTTAACTTTGTTTATTTTATAAAATATTAGGCTAGTTATGATTGTGCAATTGTTTTTAGTTTTGAATGGTTTGGCGGGAAAATCACTGGAAGAGATGGATAGTGGGAAATCTATTTATCGTTTGGGCTAAGGAGTCAAAAGTCAAGTAGACAGAACTAGGATCAAGGCCAAAAACTCAAATTTTTTCAGGGAAAGATAGATAACCCTTGGAGATCTTGGAAAGTTATTTTGTGAGGTGATATGATCGGGATAAATAGAAATGAAGTGTTCTTTGATCCGAAAAATGGAAGTAGTAGGTAGAGATCAAATGAAAGACGGAGAAATTAAAGGTTCCCTACTCTGGAAATCAGTAGAAAACATAGAAATGACAAATAGTTAAAACAGGGTGCTTTTAATGAATCCTAAAGTAATCCTCCTATTCATTCATTCAAATTTAGAACACATAATGAACTGCATGTAACAAAGAAAGATAACAATGACAAGTAGAAAATACTTCACTCCAAATAGCTCATCACATGAATTTTGAAATATGATGCATTAGGGGAATTTTGAGGTCTAAAATGGGCCTCTTAAGGAAATAATAAAATAATAGTTAAATCAATAAAATAATATTTATGAATTTGCAATTCACGTTTTTCACCATAATCCATGTAACCATAGTTAAATTCAATTCAAAAGTTGTACCAAAATAAAATTAATAAAAAAATTGTATTGATGTGACTATAAATAAGAATGAGCTTTTCAAGAAAAAATCATTATCTTTGAACAAATAATGCATTTGTCCTTTGTACTTAAATAGTATAAATATAAATATAAGTATAAGTATAAATTTATAAATTTATAAATTCTTAATTATATTATATTCTATAAATTAAAAATTATATTATTTAAATTGTATAATAACATGTAATTAATATATTATATAAAAATAATATAATATAATATAATATAATAAATGTATAGGGATATGCATTGTTTCTTTCAAGAAATATGAAATGACATTTATTATGAGTATTTTAATTTGAGTTTAAAAGTATTTAGATCACTACCATGGTTAACCATGAGTTTTTATCCGCCATTGAGAATGTGACAAGTAACTATCTTTAACTCAAGCAATGCCACTTCAGCCATTAGGGATGATGTCATCTTCTAAAATGTGATTGGTTCTCATAAAGTGAATTTTGATTGTACATTTTCCTTAGGAGGCCCATTTTAGACCTCAAAATTCCCCTAATGCTAGTTGATCTGATCCAGTCTACTACTCGAAATTTGAAACACAAAAAGCTTTCAAGTCCACAAAAATGGCTATAGAAATATTCAGCAATTTTTTTCACAATAATACTTCTAAAGATGAAGTATTTATACATAATTTTTTACAAAATATCCTAGAATGCTTCTATGAATTATCTAAGGGAAATAAAATATCTTTACAACAATAACAGAGACAACTGCTCAACAAATTCGCAATTTTTCCTATCAATTCAAAGAAAATAGAAACTGATTGTAGATAAGATGCAGTTGGCTGCCTTAGTGTCTTCCTTGTTGGTTTTAGATATTTCGAGTTTGTTTTGAAATCTAATCTATTTATATGATACTCTTTAATCTCTGATACTCTTTGACCATTTGTAAAACATGTTTACTGCTGTAAAAAATCTGTTTTGACTGATAAATCAGCAAACTGTTTTCACTGTTGGCTTTCTGCCTTCTTACTTTTCACGGTAAATCTGTTAATGACTGCCAATCTTCCTCACTTGGAATTTGTATTTTCTTCAGATTCCTGACGTTTTCATCCGCTTCTGTGTACCTGGAAAAAGTTGGTTTAATAGCAAACAAGTGTTTTATCTCATGCTGCAAGTAAAATAAGTCTTCAAAACTCTTGAGTAAGACTTTTCCTGTTAGAATTCCTTGTCCACCACCTTCTTTTTCAACTTGCTCCTTGGCATATTCTATGATATTTTTTTTATAATCCTCCCAAGGCATTAATTTGTCATTGATGACCAAAATATTAGGCAAATTTCTTTGCCTTAGATTCTCAAGTTTGACCATAAACTTGGTTATGGAAATGTTCATGCTCTCACACTTTTCCTCTAACTGCTTCATTAGGTTCTTTTTGGATATAACCTTCTTTATCTCAAGGATAGTTTCAGTTTGATCAGTAATTTCAAGTTCTTCCAATTATTGCCTTCTCTAGCTGTTGAGAAACTTTATCAGTTCTAAAGCTTGTTCTGGTTTGCTATCCAATTCCTCTTTAGTCTTTTGGATCTCTTCTAATGTTTCTTTTAGTAAGTCTCTATGTTCAAAAATCACTTGAATGGAGGGCCATACATCATTGATGACTTCTATGATTTTGTTCCACAAATTATTTTTCACATAGGAAATTTGTTCCTTCAAGGTCAATTCCTTCTGTAAGTTCTTCAATTCTTCATTTAATCTGATGGCCTTTTGCTCATGAGTTTTTGCATTAATTTGAGCCAACTTCTTTTGATCTTCAAGATTTTCAATCATTTATTTCAACTTGTTGATTTCACTTGTCTTAAGAGACATTTATTCCATGGCCTTTTCCAGTTTCATGGCCTCATCTATAGGATGAACTGTTGTTGTAGATGACTCTATACCTAAGGTTGTGGATGATGTTACTGGCACTACAGTAGCCAATGGAACTTTAGGTGCCAACTCTTCAGCTAGAGTTGATGACACAACTCTAGTAACCATAGGGATGACTGTAGGTGCTTCTTGTGTTTTTGGTGTTTCTTTCTCCTGGACAAGCTCGTCCATATGAATCTCCATTTCTTTTATCTATGATGTAAGCTTAAATATTATGTTCATCATATCATCTTTCTCATTTTGTCCTTCTATTATTTCCTTGGTTTGAGGATGTTCACTTTGGGGAAGTTTAAGTTGTTTCCTCAAAGCTACAATATCTTGATTCTTTTCCTTTATTAATTGTTTTTCTGCCTTGACATTTGCTGGGTCAAATCCAATTTGTATGACTAATTCTTCCAAAGATATGATTCTTAAATCCTTAGCATACAATGATGCTTTGTCCAATTTCATTTGATCTTTCATATTTGAGATGGTATTCTGGAGTTTCTGAGCACTCATGGCTTTAGTTGTAACAGTAGAGTACAACATTTTTGAAGTCTGTCTATGGAATTCAATCTAATCAAGAGCATGCATTTTTTCTGTTTGGACTTCCAAATAAACCTTCTTATAATCTGTCATTGCCTTTTGGGATTTGACTGTAGGATGAAATATTGACATGATTAACTTTTTGTTTGAATAATCAAAGGCAGATAGAAATATGTTTTTCACATTGGGTGTTTGTTTCAGATATTGGGAGTAGATATTGTTTTTGATTTCTTCATTCTTTAACTTGATCTGTTTGTACTTTTCTTTGATATCTAGATATTTCTCTTCAGCTGCCTGTGAGGATGAAGCTTCCATGCTCTATTGCTCTTCTATTAACTGTGCATTTTCATTGTCAACTTGTTCTTCATTCTGATTCTTAGTAATTGGCTCATTGATGATGATAGTGGTATCTGTAAGATCTGTTTCTTCAACATCAATGTTTACCTTTTCTTTATCTACTGAATCTGTTTTGCGCCTTTTATTATATTTGATTTTGAACCTTGTTTCAGTAGTGGTTTCAGCAATATACTTACCTTCTTGTCTTACTCTCTTAGTGTATTTCTCTGTTTGATCAACAGTCTCTAAAGTGTGACTAGTTTTACTTTTCTTCACTGCATATATTAAAGTACTCTATGTCCACTTAGTCTGATTTGCATATTTTCTATCTCTGGCTTTGTCTCATGAATGAAGGGGGTTAACTTACATTTAACCCTCATTTTTTTTAGGATCCCTTGTGGATCATAATTCCAAGGAAAGCTTTCTTCAAATCTGCACTCTAGCAGATGTTTAGCTGCCTCTGCCTCTGCATCACTCTAATTGCAAATGAATGGTCCTACTTGATTCCTCAATTTGAATTGTTTTTTCTTCTTTGCTGCTAAAAAATTGATAGAATCGGAGTTTAATATTTTCCTGATATACTTCAAGGCAAAAACTCTCATGCATACATGTTTGGGCAGTTTATAGGGAAACAAATTATATCCAAACACTCTAATTACGGTATGTTTTTCATATAGGTACCAATCACCAGTATTTGTTTTCTCTGACAGTTGTAAAATTTTCTTCATCTCATCACTTATCCTTGGTTGCTTTGTATTTGTTAATATTTTGATCAATGGATAGATGAATGAATCTTAAAACTCTGCATATGTGAACTCTGTGGACTCTTTCATCATCAAAGAGGTCTAGAAAATAACTGAAAGAGGATTTCCCTCTACATCAAGATTTTCAAGAGCAAATGGAATTTATCTGCTTGGAGATATAAGAACATGTGGAGGAGGAAAGAAGTGTATCTGAACACTCCTTCAACTGGTAATTTAACCAATTGGTCATGGATATTGTCTACAATATATACATCATAATAAAAAATAACAGATGGAGGTTGACCTGGGGTAAATGTAGATAAGAAACCTAAAATGGATTCATCTATATATTCATAAGTGAAGTACCCTAGAATGAATGAAAGCATGGAAATTACATGTCTTGAACCCTCTGGAAATTTTGAAGTGGAATATGGAGGATTAATTTGAGGAATATCTACATGCAAAGGCATAAATGTTTGGAATATTAGGAATCTCTTAGGAAAATCTAGGCCAATATACAGCTTGGTAAGGACCTCTGTAGACAAAGGGACTGCTTGAGGATCAGGTTGAAGTTGTAGAATTTGGTTGATGGATTCAACAGTAATGGTAAAAAGCACTTCTTTGTTGGCATTTAGTATGGTTGTCTGCTCAGGCACATAATATTGTTGACATAACCTAATGAAATCTTGACATGGATGAGTTACTGGAACAACATATTTGAGCAAGTGTGATTCCCAAATATGGACTTCTTCTTCATTATCAAAGGATTTTTCATAGCTCCAGTTATGAATGTCTAGCAGATTAAATTCAACAATTGGGTCTGATATTTTATAGTCAACATTATCTAAAGGAATGTGTTCAATGTCTATGAAAGGGGGCTGTAAAGGATTTACAACAATAGTAGTCTTAGAAGTCATGGCTAGACTTTTTTTTGGTACTTTGGAACCTTGAGGATTGCTAGAACTCTTATTTTTAGTCATTCTAGTTACTTTTGCAAGTTTAGACAGTTTGCAGAAGTAATTTTACTTTAGCAGAGGTTTCTTGGATAGAAAATGGGAAAAATATGGGCTTCTCCTTGGTTTTTCTCTTTAATTTTTATTCTCAACAAGATTTATAGGCTTTCACTGGTTAGGAGGCACGAAACAGGGGTTTCTTAGGTTTTTTCAATGAGTAATTGTGCTAAAAGTATTTTAAGGTTAGGCACAAAAGTTTAGGATACCTTCAGAGGATTTCTGGCTTAATTTAGAGTTTAAATAGTTTATAGAAACTATTAAATGTCACAATTTCCATTTAAAACAAGGCGCAGTAAGAAACATGGTTTTTGTTGAAAATTTGACAGGGTTTGGCCTGTTTTTTGGACTTTTTGATAGGGTTTAGTGGTTAAATTTGAACTCTTAATGAAAATTTTCTTTCAGTAAGTCTTTTCAGATTGAAACAGATTTAATTTTCTTGAATAATACCTGTTATACGCAGGTATTAGGCTTTGAAGACGGTTTTTGAAGGTTTTGAACGAGTTGAATGGCTTCTATGGTATCTTTTCTATCTCTAGAACTATGCAAAGCTTCTTGGCAGTCTTCAAATAGGTTTAGGCCAAAATTTGTAGTCTTTTGGCATAAAATTGGTGGAAAAACGCTTGTTTTACAGTCGAGGCACTTATATAGGGTTAATGCACAGAAAGAGGTGGGAAATGAATGCATTTCCTATGTTTATTAGGCATATTTACATTTAATCTGCAATGAATGATGGTCAAATCAAGCGAGAATGCTGGTTTTCAAGCTCAAAGGATCAAAACAAAAAGCGATTATTGTGTGCAGTTTGGGTGGTAAGTTGTTTTGGAGTGATCGAATGTGATCCAATGAAAAGGGAGCACGTGGAGGAGAGAGGAAATGGGAATACCACCCATTTCGCGTAGGAACGAAATGGTGGTGATCGTGCTAGTTTATTTGCGATATGAGATTTCCACCATTGGATTGTGGGGTAAGACTGCGAACGGTCAAGATCTGTTATGAAAGTTGCGTCTAGATTGGGGAGTGGGGTTAGGGTTGATCAATGCGGTGGGGTCGGTTTTAACTTTATAAATAAAATTTAATTAAAGTTAAAACTTTGGTTATATGATGGTGGGGAGAATAACGTCGGGGATGATGTTTATATATGTTTTAATTAAAACATTTACTAATGTTTTAACTAATGTACCGGGCGCGGGTTTATTTATATTATATGGTATAATAAACTATTATACAACTATTTAAATACCATAGGGGGTGGGGTATTTATATATAGATATGTTAAACCAATGGGATGGGGGTGGGATTTATATTTCGCACATGGGATATTATATCATTGGTTTTAACGATAAAATAATGGGCTTGTGGGTTATATTTAAAATAAAAGGGTTTTAATAATATACAAGTGGGTGTAACTTAAGGAATTAATATATATAGTTGGTAGTTAATACGAAATAAAAGGTGAAGTGTAGGGGATATGAAAATACATGTTTTAAATCTAAGTAAAGTGAAAATGAGAGACAAAATAAAGCATTGTTGTTTCTTTTGTTTTTCACACTTTTAACTTAGGTTAAATTGTATTTCATGGGTTTTGAGTGTTTGAAAAGGAAAATGAAATTAGTTACTTACGTTTTTACTTTTACTAAGTAAAAATGGGTTTTTAGTTAGGAAAAAGGGATTATGATTATGAATGAAGGATAAATGCTAATGAATGTGGGTTTTGCATAGGGATTCAATATTTTTAACCAATCAGTCATTGAGCCTTGGGTCCGGTCCCAAAAGAAGTCAGCGAAATGCTCTTATCCTTTTTAACTGATAGTTTAGAATACTAAATAATTGTATGGGAGTGGAAATTAGTGATTATTTCCTGATGATGCTTTATTACATGCTTGTGCAACTGCTTTCTAACTACCCATATTTATTTATAACATTTTTTACTTCATTTTCATGGGTGCATTTAAGCTTGCAACCCTAAATCCATTTGTTTTCAAAGCATTAAAACTATCTAAGTCTAATCTTATTTCATCCGAGGGCTCAGACTAAAATTTTGAGCTCCTCATTTATTCTCTAACTATCTACTGATTTTTCAAGTTTATACTGTTTGACACATCTTTATTCTCTATCTAAAACATGAAATTCAAAGCATGAAAAGTTAAGATTAAATTGTTTAACTAATCATGGATTATGGTATTTATTGACAAACTGCACATAATCATTATTCTTGCAGTAAAAGTAAATGGCAGTGGCATTTTGAATTGCTCACTTTCATGTCTTATTTTCATCTTTTTTTTTCTTTTAGGGTCTATCTTTTTATAAGTCCTTTGGTTATTCTTTTAGGACTTTTTACCCTCTTTTCATTTTTTATTATTTTTCATTTTTCAAAATATGGGAAAACAACTTTTAGAAAGCAAGGTATGTACATATTTACAAGACTATCATAGTCAATTCAAAAATTATGAATCCTATTATTATAGGACCCTAACAGTGGCTCCACTTGCGGATGGAATTTCCTGGTTAAATGTCAAGAACTTTAAGATCAGTAGCCTTTGGAATTTGACTGTGATGACCCTGTAAGTATCTTCTGATATCTGCAGTTATTAATACTTATGATATTTTACCTCTCAAAGCTTATGGCCTTCTCTCCAGGCTTCAACTTTGTTAGGAAAACATCCAATCAAATCTAAAATCTTCAATGTATATGTACAATGATAAAAATAAATTAAACTAACTATTTGTTAAATCAAGAGATTAGTAGTGCTTCAACATTTTGCCATTGACTGCTCCTTCTGACATCTCTGACCCATCTATTTATTTTAGGTAGAAAGAATTGTTACCTCTTTAACCATAAATGACATAAGGTCTTTTCCATAGAAAATCAAATTTTCCATGTTTTCCTATATCTTGCCTTTTTGAATCCCATTTTAACACTTTATCTCCAATGTAGAAATCATCTTCTTTACTCTTTTTATCAAACATTTTCTTGATATTATGCTGGATGACTTGAGACTTGATATAAACTTCTTGCCTTGTTTGTTGCAAGTGAATATTTTAACTAATCCTTCTTTGAATGTCATTTGTTTCAAATTGTAACTCTTGGATAATCTTCATCATTGGTACTCCTAAGGGAGATGTGAAAACAACATCCATTTCATAGACAAGCTGGTAAGGGGAAGTACCAATGGATTTTTTGGTAGTAATTCTATCTGCCCATAAGGCATTGACTAACTTCTTATTCCAAGTCTTTTTATTATCTTCAAGTAACTTTTTGATGATGTTTACAAGGCTCTTATTTGAGGATTCAGCTAGACCATTACCCTGAGGGTAATATGCAGTAGAATGGCATAGAGTAATATGGTATTTGTGGCAAAAGTCAATCATTTTCTTGGATTTGAATGCTGCTGCATTGTCAATAATTATCTTTTGGGAACATCCAAATATTGAAAGAATGTTACTTTCTAGGAAAGAGATAGTGACAATATTTGTGGCTTGCCTAGAGGGTATGGCTTCAATCCACTTAGTAAAATAGTCAGTGGCTGTCAAGATCCACCTATGTTGGGCTGATGATGGGGGGTGAATTTATCCAATGAAGTCAAGATCCCATTGTTGAAATGAAATTTCAGTAGATATGGGTTTTAAGGGCAAGGGTAACAACTTTTTCTTGCCCTCAAAGATTTGGCACTTATGACAGGAGGTCACATATCTTTTTACATCAACAAGCAAGGTAGGCCAGTCAAAACCAGCTCTTAGAATCTTGTGTGTAGTAGTCTTCCAGCAAATATGTCCTCCATAATCACCTGCATGAAATCATTCTAGTATTTTTTCAGCTTCTTCTTTTAACAAACAATTTAATAAAATCCCACTATGATCTCTCCAAAAAAGTACATTGTCTAGAATACAAAATATTACTGCCTTAAGTTTTAGAAATGTTTCTTTTGTTCTTGATAAACCAGGAGGAGCTTGTAAGTTTAGTAATGCAAATATAATATCTACATACCATGGTGATTCTAAAAAGGCTACACTGATATTTGGAGTCACCATCTCTTCCTGATCATCTACTTGGGCAATACAATTTATGTCTAGGGCATTAAAATTTGATTTAGCCATTAGTCTGGCTAAAAATTGACCTTTTATTAACTTGGTGGGTTTTATCTCTATGTCATATTCTAAGATAGTGGAAATCCACTTACCTCTTCTTCCATCAAGACCATCCTGAGTAAGAATGTCTTTTACTACATCATTTAGGACATAGGCAATGATGTGAGAATAGAGAATGTAAACTCTGAAGTCTTTGATAGCTTTTACCAAAGCTAAGGCTTGTTTCTCCATGATATTGTACTTCAAAGATGCATCTCTAAGTGTTATGATAAAGAAAGCTGTGGGTTGTTCATAACCCTGGTCATTTTTCTGCAGTAAAACTGCAGCAATGGTGTGTTCTGAAGAAAATGAAAAAATGATGAAATCATTTTTAAAGCCGGGACTTATAAGGACTGGAGTTTTGGTTATGGCCTGTTTGATAGATTCAAATGACTATTTGGCCTCAAAAGTCCATTTGAGAACTGAATCTTTTTTGAGCATGTTATTTAATTCTCTAATTATCTCAGCTAAGTTGGATATAAATATTCTTAAAAAGTTAATATTACCTAGAAAGGCTTGTAACTCTTTTATGTTTCTTGGTGGATTGATGTTAAGAATTGCTTCTATCCTAGCAGGATCTATTCTGATTCCTTATTTTGATATTATGTGTCCTAATAACTTGCGTTATTCTAATTGAAATAAGGTTTTCTTAGGATTTAATGAGATGCCAAAATTTTTGCATTTTATAAAAACTTGTCTGAGATGATCCAATTGTTCATAATCAGTTTTAGAAAATACAGTTATGTCATCTAAGTAAATTACTAAGAATTCATGAATTTCCTTTGACAAGGCTATATCCATAGCTCTTTGAAAGTTTTCCCCTACATTCATTAAACCAAAAGGCATTTTTACATACATAAAAGTGCCCCAAGGAGTAGTAAAAGTTGTTTTGGGTTGATCCTCTGGTTGGACTAAGATCTGGTTGTATCCTGAAAAACCATCTAATAGTGAAATCCTAGAAGAACCAACTATCCTTTGTAAGATGTGATCCATTTTTGGTAAAGGGTAATTATATTTTAAGGATACTTTGTTTATATTCCTAAAGTCGACACATAATATAATCTCTCATGTTTTCTTTCTTGTTGGAACTAGGTTAGAAACCCAATTAGAATACCTGATTGGTGCAATGATATGTGCATCATACATTCTTTTCACTTCTTTTTCTATCAAAGGCCTCAACATAGGATTGATCCTTCTTAAGTTTTGTTTAAAGGGATTTTGATATTCTTTTATAGGAATTTCATGTTGAATTATGTTGGTGTCATAGGATTTAAGGTCCTCATAACTCCAAGAAAAAACATCTTGGAATTCCTTTAAAAGAGCAATATATTTTTCATTTTCTTGTTGAGGTAAAGCATTTGAAAGTTTGATCATTTTGGGTTTTATTTCTGTACCAATATTGCATTCCTCAATATCATATCTAACTAGCTCCATTTTGGGTTTTCTAGCAACATCATTGGAGTCAAATAGTTTTTCTAAAGGAGTTAAACCTTTTGGTAAGAAATTATCTTTGAGATTTAATATTTTAGATTCTTCATCAATTATCTCATCAATTTCTACTCTTTCTAATTTATCTATATCTGATTGACTAAATCTAGTGGGTTTAGCAAACTTTACTTTATTTACATCTACATTATTTAAATCAATTTCAGCATCTAAATCTTGATCTATGGTACAATCAGTGTCTATCTTACAGTTTTGAAATTCACCTTCATTATTCAAACAATGATAAATTTGTTGGTCCTGTGAGAAAATTTGCCAATATTTGGGGTTGTCTGGAATTATTGGCCCGTGTTTTACTTCTGCAGTATACATATGATTGGGATGAAAAGGTAAATTACAAGTACTAGCAAAGGTTGCTAAAGAATGTGCTTGTAAGTTTTTCCTTCTTTGTATTGCAGAGAAATTGCATTCCAGTAAATCATTAATCAAATCTAATATAGTCTCTCTATATCGGCCAAGTCTATGATTGTAAATAGAATAATCACTTTTAATTTGTTTAACAATCAGTTCTGAATCTCCCATTATTGCTATTCTTTTTCCTCCTAAATTTCTGATTATTTGGAGTCCTAGAATGAGGGCTTCATACTCATCCATATTATTTGTGCATTTGAAATTCAGTCTGAAAGCATGGCCTTCTGCATGAATTTTATCTATATTAGTTATCCATACTTTTTCTCCTGCTCCTAATTTATTTACTGAACCATCAAAGTCTAAATTCCATAAAGACTCATGAGAAATATTATCATTGTCTGGTGTTTTATTTTCTTCTCTTAGTTCAGTCTTGATTTCATTGTCAGTTTCTGCATTACATAGGATGAAAGAGTATAGATCAGTAGGTGTGGTATAAATTGGGTAATTTATTGACCTTTCAGCACTACTTACCATATATTTCATTAATGTTTCCCTATATAACTTCTTAGGTTGACCAAAATATGATATAGTAGCATAAGACATGTCCAATTGTAAAGATCCCTGTAACTTTGCTCCCCATGAGCGAGATAATAACATTCCATATTTAGGTGGGATATCACATACTACAATGTCCATTAATATACTCTTAGCAGAACATTGAACTAAAGTTACACATAGATCTTTGATTAAACCTAGGCATTTTACTTTACTTGATTCAAATGAAAATAAATCTTTATAGGGCCTTGTGATGTCTAAGTTCAGGGTTTCCATTATATCTTTGGGCATTAAATTATGTGAAGCTCTTGAATCTAGCATTGGATTGTGTAGGATTTGATCATGAATAGTTAAACTAATGTAAAATGGAGGAACTGCTCCATCTAAATGCTTTCCGTTCACATCTGGGCCAAAAATCAACTCTCGCTGATCATCATTCAGATTTATGGAATCTTATCCATCATTTATGTTTAATTTTTCAGTTATAGTTGATTTATACAATTCATGTTTTACCAATTCTGTTAAAAGAATTGGTATTTTTAACTTAGCAATTTCAGATTGTATGTTGAATGAAGGTTGTGATTTACTTATTTGGATCAATTCTTCTTTGGTAACTATAGTTTGTGTTGGTTTATCTTGTCTTTCTACAACTATCTTTTCAGTTTCAGTTTGAGTGTCTTGAGTCTTACTGCTTTTTATTTTCTTACGAGTGGTTTGTGAAGCAGTAGATGTTTGTTCCGATTTCAATTTGTCAAAAGTTTTTTTTGCAATGGAAGCTTTTGGATATGCTGATTTAGGATCATCATTGAGCGTTTCAGTTTCTAAGGTTGTTGTTTTATTAGAATTAGATGCTTTAGGAGCAGCAGATTCTTGTGAATCTTTTTCAGCTTGAGCAACTTCATTAGTTGTGTCCACAATCTTAGGGCTTGGTGAAATCTTTGGGCTGGAAACCTTTTGGGAAGAACCAGAGTTTTGCTTATTTTCCCTAGGGAGAATTTGCAGAACTTTTGTTTTGGGAGCTTCTACTGTTTTCCTATTTGGCGTTTGAGATGTTTTCTTAGTATAAGACCCATTTTTTTCTTACTTCTTAGGTTATACTGACTGTGTACTTCGTTAATGGAAAAATCATAACCTTGTTTGTAATCAAAGGATTCCCCTGAATCTAATTGGAGTTGTTGGAGTTCAAATAACTCTTGATCTTCTTGTGTAAGAAAGATAGTGTTATTATCATCTATTCCCATTAAATTAATGGTATCCTCATCATCATCATGGTTTTGAGAACTCTCAGCATAGTTCTCTTGAAAGGGAGGTCTTATTGTTTGGTCTGGGGCTGAGTCTTTTGATTTTCCTGAATTTGTGTTCTTTCTAAAATTGGGATTTTTGATTTGTGGTTGATTATCCCATTAAGTTCTTCTTTCTATGTTATCTAACCTATCCATCATCCTTTCTAAGGTTTTACCTAACATATCTATTTTGTGTTTGAACTAGAGGCTTCTTCTTTCATGGTCACTCTCTTCTCATTTCTTAATCTTGCTTTTCTAGCTAGAATGTTTACTTCTACACCTACAACATATGTTTGCATTCTTTCTAATGTTTCCACATTTCTTTCTCTTAATTGGTATGCCATGTCAGTGTCAAATCCATCTAGTAATTTGAGTAAGACAGAGTCAGGAGTGAGTTTTAGATTTGCAGGAATTGAATTGTAAACACTGTTATATCTAGTGCAATAGTCTTGTACAAATTCATTTGGGGCTCTTTTCATTGCATCAATTTCAAACAATATCTGTAAGGGGTTTTTCTTCTTTTCCCATTTATTTAAAAATAATCTATGGAAGACAGCTAAATCAACTATACTAACTACATTAAGACCTTTAAACCATTTCTTTACTTCTCCTCTTAAATTTTGTGCAAACAACTTCATTTGTACATCTGATTCATCTATCTCATGGATTTCAAAGAAATCTGTCATTTTGTTTATCTGTTGCTATGCAGTATAATGTGTAGTAGCATCAAACTGTGGTATTTTACTTTGGTAATCTTAGGGCATGTCATGAATTTGTCTTGGAAGAACAAGGGGATCATATCTAGCAGCCATAGCTTGAATTCTAGCTTGGCTAGGAGGTAAAGTAGAAGTACTTGGAGTTCAACTAGAAGTAGTGGCTGATGAAACTGGATTATAAGGTGATGAACTAAAAAAAGTAGTTGAAGAACTAAAGGCTAAAGTTGAGGTACTGGGAAGTGAAATTGGAATATATATGGAACTAATAGGAAATGAAAATGATGTGCTTGAAAAAGCAGTGGTGAAGCTAGTGGATGAAGTGGATATAGGGGATGAAGGAAATAAATTTCTAGGCTGTAAGGGTAATCTAGGAATAAATGGATCTGTAGATTGAATGGTAGTAGAAACTATAGATGATGTATTGGTTTCTAAATGATGAATAGAAGTTTTTTATGTATAAGCTAACAATTGAGCTAATTCTATGGCTTCATCAATTTCTTTAAGAATAGTAGTATTCATTAATTCAACTCTATCTTGATTTTTAACTTTCTTTAATTCAGAATTTACTGCAATACTTTTTTGTTTTGAATAAAAAAATGAAATAAAAACAACGTCTAAAATAGTAGTACTTAAATTAATTTCAGATTTGATCCTGAATAAAGAATGTTCAAATTCTAAATCAAACTCTATAGCCTACAAACTTACTAATTCTTGGGGTAATGAATTGACTCTTATTAATGAAACTTTAGCATCTAAATATTCTCTCTATTTTCTCTTTTTTCCTATTCTGTCTGGGTTTTCTACTATAACAACAAGTTTAGGGTCTGGATTAGACCTGGTATAATAAACATTCCTCGAAGCCATAATTACAAATTTTTATACTCACAACTAGTTAAACAATCTTAAAGGCAAAAAGGTGATAAGAAATGATTTCCTTTAAGGTTTATTTAACAACTAAGGATTGGTTAGATCCCTAGAGGAGTCGCTAGTATGTTATCACTATAGTAATTCTCTGGTTGTGAGATTTTTGGTTTTTAGTTGAGAAAACTAGAGGTAACCACAGACCAAATTTTAAACTCTAGGATCTAGCCTTCCTAGGGTTTAGAGAGGGATGTCTCTATAAGATTCAACTTTGTTTATTTTATAAAATATTAGGCTAGTTATGATTGTGCAATTGGTTTTAGTTTTGATTGGTTTGGTGGGAAAAATCACTGGAGGAGATGGATAGTGGGAAATATATTTGTCCATTGGGCTAAGGAGTCAAAAGTCAAGCAGGAAGAATTAGGATCAAGGCCAAAAAGTCAAATGTTTTCAAGGAAAGATAGATAACCCTTGGAGATCTTCGAAAGTTGTTTTGTGAGGTGATATGATCAGGATAAAGAGCAATGAATGGTTTTTGATCTGGAAAAGGGAAGTAGTAGGCATAGGTCAAATGAAAGAGAGAGAAATTAAGGGTTCCCTACTCTGGAAATCAGTAGAAAACATAGAAATGACAAATAGTTAAGACAGGGTGCTTTTAACAAATCCTGAAGTAATCCTCCTATTCATTCATTCAAATTTAGAACACATAATGGATTGCATGTAACAAATAAAGATAATAATGACAAGTAAAAAATACTTCACTCCAAATAGCTCATCACATGAATACTCAAATATGATGCTAGTTGATCTGATCCAGTCTGCTACTCAAAATTTGAAACAAAAAAAGCCTTCAAGTCCACAAAAATGACTATAAAAACCTTCAACGATTTATTCTATAATAATACTTCTAAAGATGAAGTATTTATACATAATTATTTACAAAATATCCTAGAATGCTTCTAGGAATTATCTAATGGAAATAAAATATCTTTACAACAACAATAGAGACACCTGCTCAACAAATCAACAAGTTGTCCCATCAATTCAAATAAAATAGAAACTGATTATAGATAAGATGCAGTTGGCTGCCTTGGTGTCTTCCTTGCTGGCTTTAGATATTTCGAGTTTGTTTTGAAATCTGATTTGTTTATCTGATACTATTTAATCTCTGATACTCTTTGACCATTTGTAAAACATGTTTACTGCTGTAAAAAATCTGTTTTGACTCATAAATAAACAAACTATTTTCACTGTTGTCTTTTTTCCTTCTTACTTTTCACAGTAAATCTATTAAAGAATGTCAATCTTCCTCACTTGGAATTTGTAATTTCTTCAGCTTCCTAAATTTTTCATCTTCTTCTGTGTACCTAGAAAAAGTTGTTTTAATAAAAAACAAGTGTTTTATTTCATGTTGCAAGTAAAATAAGTCTTAAAAACTCCTGAGTAAGAATTTTCTTGTTGCAATGCCTTGTCCACCACCTGCTTTTTCAACTTGCTCCTTGTCATATTCTCTGATATTTTTATTATAATCCTCTGGAGGCATTAATTTGTCATTGATGACCAAAATATTAGGCAAACTTCTTTTCCTTAGATTCTCAATTTTGACCATAAACCTGGATATGGAAATGTTCATGTTCTCACACTTTTCCTCTAACTGCTTCATCAGGTTCTTTTTGGTTATAACCTTCTTTATCTCAAGGATATTTTAAGTTCTATTATTAATTTCAAGTTCTTCCAATTCTTGCCTGTTCTTGCTATTGAGAAACTTTAGCAGTTCTAAATATTGTTCTGGTTTGTTATCCAATTCCTCTTTAGTCTTTTGGATCTCTTCTAATGCTACTTTTAGTAAGTCTCTTTGTTCAAAAATCACTTGAATGGAGGGCCATACATCATTGATGGCTTCTATGATTTTGTTCCACAAATGATTTTTCACATAGGAAATTTGTTCCTTCAAGGTCAATTCCTTCCGTAATTTCTTCAATTCTTCATTTAATCTGATGGCCTTTTTCTCATTATTTTTTGCATTAATTTGAGCGAACTTCTTTAGATCTTCAAGATTTTCAATCATATGTTTCAACTTGTTAATTTCACTTGTCTTAAGAGACATTTCTTCTATAGCCTTTACCAGTTTGTTGGCCTCATCTGTAGGATGAAATGTTGTTGTAGATGACTTTGTAGCTGAGGTTGTGGATGATGTTACTGGCACTACAGTAGCCAGTGGAACTTTAGGTGCCAACTCTTCAGCTAGAGTTGATGGCACAACTGTAGTAACCATAGGGATGACTGAAGGTGCTTCTCGTATTCTTGGTGTTTCTTTCTCCTGGACAAGCTTTTCCATCTAAATCTCCATTTCTTTTATCTATGCTGTAAGCTGAAATATTATGTTCATCATATAATCTTTCTTATTTTTTCCTTCTATTTTTTCCTTGGTTTGAGGATTTTCACTTTGAGGAAGTTTAAGCTGTTTCCTCAAAGCTGCAATATCCTCATTCTTTTTATTTATTAATTGTTTTGCTGCCTTGACATTTGTTGGGTCAAATCCAATATCTATGACCAATTATTCCAAAGATTTAATTCTTAAATACTTAGCATACAAGGATGCTTTGTCCAATTTCATCTGATCTTTCATATTCGAGATGGTATTCTGGAGTTTTTGAGCACTCATGGCTTTAGTTGTAACAGTAGAGTACGGCATTTCTGAAGTCTGTCTATGGAATTCAATCTGACCAAGAGCATGTATTTTTTTTGTTTTGACTCCCAAATCAACCTTCTTATAATATGCCACTGTCTTTGGGGATTTGACTGTAGGCTGCAATGCTGACAGGACTAACTTTTTGTTTGAATAATCAAAGGTAGATAGAAGTTTTTTTTGCACATTGGGTGTTTGTTTCAGATATTAGGAGTAGATATTGTTTTTGATTTCTTCATTCTTTAACTTGATCTATTTATACTTTTCTTTGATATCTAGATCTTTCTCCTCAACTGCCTGTGAGGATGAAGCTTCCATGCACTATTTCTTTTCTATTAATTTTATATTTTCATTCTCAACTTGTTCTTCATTCGGATTCTTAGTAACTGGCTCATTGATTATGACAGTGGCAACATTTGTGTTGGTATCTATAAGATCTGTTTCTTCAACGTCAATGGTCACCTTTTCTTTACCTACTCAATCTATTTTGAGCCTTTTATTATATCTGATTTTGAACCTTGTTTCAATAGTGGTTTCAACAACATAGGTACCTTCTTCTCTTACTCTCTTAGTGGATTCTCTGTTTGATCAGTAGTCTCTAAAGTGTGACTAGTATTACTTGTCTTCACTGCATATATTAAAGTATTCTCTGTCCACACAGTATTATTTGCATATTTTTCTATCTTTGGCTTTGTCTCATGAATGAAGTGGGTTAAATTACCTTTAACCCTCATTTTTCTTAGGATCACTTGTTGATCATAATTCCAAGGAAAATTTTCTTCAAATCTACACTCCAATAGTTGTTTAGCTGCTTCTGCCTCTGCATCCCTTTGATTGAAAATGAATGGTCCTACTTGATTCTTCAATTTGAATTGTGTTTTCTTCTTTGCTGCTAAAAAAATAATAGAATCAGAGTTTAATATTTTCCTCATATACTCCAAGGAAAATCCTCTCATGGATACATGTTTGGGGAGTTTATAGGGCAACAAATTAGATCCAAATACTCTAATTTCAGTATGTTTTTCATATAGGTACCAATCACCAGTCTTTGTTTGCTCTGAAAATTGTAAAATCTTCTTCATCTCATCACTTATCCTTGGTTGCTCTGTGTTTGTTAATATTTTGATCAATGGATAAATGAATGAATCTGAAAAATCTACATATGTGAACTCTGTGGACTCCTTCCTGATCAAAGAGGTCCAGAAAATAATTGAAAGAGGATTTCCCTCTACATCAAGCTTTTCAAGAGCAAATGGAAATTTACCTTCTTGGAAATATAAGAACATGTGGAGGAGGAAAAAAGTGTATTTTAACACTCCTTCAATTGGTAATTTAACTAATTGGTCATGGAAATAGTCTGCAATATATCCAGCATAATCAAAAATAACAGATAGAGGTTGACCTGGGGTGAATGTAGATAAGAAAACTAAAATGGATTCATCTATATATTCATCAGTGAAGTACCCTAGAATGAGTGAAAGCATGGAAATTACATGTCTTGAACCCTCTGGAAATTTTGAAGTGGAATATGGAGGATTAATTTGAGGAATCTCTACATGCAAAGGCATAAATGTTTGGAATATTAGGAATCTCTTAGGAAAATATAGGCCAATATAAAGCTTGGTAAGGGCCTCTATAGACAAAGGGACTGCTTGACGATCAGGTTGATGTTGTAGCATTTGGTTGATGGATTCAATAGTAATGGTAAAAAGAACTTCTTTGTTAGCATTTACTATGGCTCTCTGCTCAGGCACATAATATTGTTGACATAACCTAACGAAATCTTGACATGGATGAGTTATTGGAAAAACATATTTGAGAAAGTGAGATTCCCAAATATGGACTTCTTCTTCATTATCTAAGGATTTTTCATAGCTCCAGGTATGAATGTCTAGTAGATTAAATTCAACAATTGGGTCTGTTGTTTTGTATTCAACATCAGCTAAAGGAATGTGTTCAATGTCTATGATAGGGGGCTGTAAAGGATTTAAAACAATAGCAGTCTTAGAATTCATGGCTGGAGTTGTTTTTGGTACTTTGGAACCTTCAGGTTTGTTATAACTCTGCTTTTTAGTCATTATCGATACTTTTTCAAGTTTAGACAGTTTGTAGAAGTAATTTTACTTTAGCAGAGGTTTCTTGGATAGAAAATGGGAAAAATATGGGCTTCTCTTGGGCTTTTCTCTTTAATTTTGGATTCTCAATAGGATTTATAGGCTTTTACTTGTTAGGAGGCAAGAAACAGGGGTTTCTTGGGTTTTTTCAATGAGTAATTGGGCTAAAAGTATTTTAAGGTCAGGCACAAAAGTTTAGGATACCTTCAGAGGATTTCTGGCTTAATTTAGAGTTTAAATAGTTTATAGAAATTATGAAAACTCACACTTTCCCTTTAAAACAACGCGCAGTAAGAAATAGGTTTTTTTGCTGAAAATTTAACAGGGTTTGGCCTGTTTTTTGGAATTTTTGATAGGGTTCAGGGGTTAAATTTGAACTTTGAATGAAAATTTTCTTGTAATAAGTCTTTTCAGATTGAAACAGGTTTAATTTGCTCGAAGAATACCTATTGTACGTAGGTATTAGGCTTTGAAGACCGTTTCTGAAGGTTTTGAATGGGTTCAATGGATTATGTGGTATATTTTCGATCTCTAGAACTATGCAAAGCTTTTTGGTAGTCTTCAAATAGGTTGAGACCAAAATTTGAAATCTTTTGGCATAAAAATAGTGGGACAACGCTTGTTTTATAGTCGGGGGGCTTATACAAGGTTAATGCATAGAAAGGGGTAGGAAATGAATGCATTTCCAATGTTTATTAGGCATATTAGGGTACATTTAATTTGCAATGAATGATGGTCACATCAAACGGGAATGGTGGTTTTCGAGCTCAAAGGATCAAAACAACAAGCAGTTATCGCGTGTAGTTTGGGTGGTAAGTTGTTTTGGAGTGATCGAATTGAAAAAGGGAGCACATGGAGGAGATAGGAAATGGGATTACCACCCATTTCGCGTAGAAACGAAATGGTGGTGATTGCACTAGTTTATTTATGATATGACATTTCCACCATTGGATTGCAGGGTAAGACTGTAAACGGTCAAGGTCTGTTATGAAAGTTTCATCAGGATTGGGGAGTGGGGTCGGGGTTGATCAATGTGGCGGGGTCGGTTTTAACTTTATAAATAAAATTTAATTAAAGTTAAAATTTTGGTTATATGATGGCAGCGAGAATAACGTCAGGGATAATGTTTATATATTTTTTAATTAAAACATTTACCAATATTTTAACTAATGTACCAAGTGCAAGTTTATTTATATTATATGGTATAGTAAAATATTTTATAACTGTTTAAATACCATAGGGGGTGGGGTATTTATATATAGATATGTTAAACCAATGGGATGGGGGCGGGATTTATATTTCACAAATGGGATATTATATCATTTTTTAACGTTAAAATAATGGGTTTGTGGATTATATTTAAATCAAAAGGGTTTTAATAATATACGGGTGGGTGTAACTTAAGGAATTAATATATATAGTTAGTAGTTAATAAGAAATAAAGGGTGAAGTGTAGGGGATATGAAAATACATGTTTTAAATCTAAGTAAAATTAAAATGATAGACAAAAAAAGCATTGTTGTTTCTTTTGTTTTTCACACTTCTAACTTAGGATAAAATGTATTTCATGGGTTTTGAGTGTTTTAAAAGGAAAATGAAATTAGTTACTTAGGGTTTTACGTTTACTAAGTAAAAATGGGTTTTTACTTAGGAAAAAGGGATTATGATTATGAATGAAGGATAAATGCTGACGAATGTGGATTTTATGTAGGGATGTTACACTAAAAATTTTCATCCTGACATTTTGCTATGAGTATGAGCTCATTATAACTCATACTTCCTCCTTTTGCAAGTCTAACATATCAGTTCTTCATATCAAGCCTTCAAAATCATAGAAAAGTTCCTAAAAATCTCCTAAACTTTGGTATCGCACTTTCTCTATACATTGTCTGTGGGCCCGCACCTGATGTTCAGCTATCTTGCGGACCAGAACCGCACTTTCTATGTGTTATAGGTGCAGACTCTTGTAAAACTAAAAAAAGGTGAGAAATTAAAGTTAAAAAGTTGATTTGAGATTAATTCTAGAAGATTATAGATTAGAATTTTCGGGAATAAGTACGCTTTGATAAGGTACATGTATCCCTTACCTTATGGAGCTAACCCCTTGATGTGAGGAGCTTATCCCTTTGAAGGAGGATTCCATCCCTTCATATTTGGAACAGAAAAACCTCCTCTTTTCCATTATAAAAAGAGGCATTGGGCAGCCTCAAGGAGAGTTGAAGCTTTAGAATATTTGAAGATAAGTGCTGTTGAGATTCAGACTCAGTTAAACAAGACTTTTGTGAGGAGAGATTACATACCTCTATTTGTCTTGATTGAAAGAGTGTAGAGCTTGTCAAATTAGAGGATACTCCTGCTTCGGACCCCGGGAAGGCCTGTGCAACATCAAGGCTCAGGTTGTAAGGTTTTCCTTCTTTCGAAATTAATACAAATATACTCATTTTTCTCAATAAGTTGTTTGTTAATGGTTTATTTCATAGATTCCTTGATCACTATGATAAGCATGGTTTATGATGATGTCTATACATGTGCTATGTAATACTTTGCTTGTTTGTGACTGTAGGTTTACAAGCGAAACTCCTTCGAGCGCGCGAAGGATAACAACAACTTCAAACAAGCACTGGACATAAGGTAAGTCTTTTAACACCTATATAGAACTTTTCATATATTATATGCTTAGAGAAATATTAGTCTATTTGGTTGTTTGTTGCTAGATAATTTTAGTACTAGGGAGATCGGCCTTGTCCGCAAGAATGATTTATCCATCCAACAAATTGGCGACTCCGCTGGGGAAGAACTTGTTTTGTTTTTGGTTCTCTTTTATTTTTTATTCGAGGAAACATTTTTCTTAGTTTTTGATTGATAGACATCTGCCTGGGTAGTTTAGGTTTTCTCTGTTTTAGAAAATTTTCAAATCTTTAGTGTTTTTCTCTAATTTTTTCTGGGACCACACTCTGTCTTCTTTTGACAGTGCGGGCAGTTTCGCATCTTCTTTTAGTAAACAGTGCGGTACCGCACCTGGTACTTCTAGAAGCCTGCGGACCCTGTTTAAATTTTAGAAAAACTCTAGATTTCTTTTTTTAGTTTATCTTTATTTTGATTTAGTATTTTTGATTTCTGCCTAGATTGATTACTCTTTCTGTCAAAACCTTTCTATGAATGAATTCCAATAGTGTTGATGTTTTGATGATTTTCTAGAAGACTTTGCATTTTGGATTGCATTTCACTTGGTCTTTGTAGCGATTTGAAGCATTTGACATTTTGAAATACCTCAAATTACATCGGTTTTCCTGTCTTTTTGCTGAATCTAACCTGCTTGTGAAATCATCCTTTATTGAGAAATAGAGCTACTTGTTTCTTTGCAAATCTTTGAAAAAGAACTTTGTTATTGGTTTTTGAATTTCATTTTTATAAAACATAACTGAGTGTTTTTGATCTGTTTGTTATTCTGGACAAATAGATCCTTATTTTGCTGAACAACTAAGTAAAACATTCTTCAAAAAATCTTAAAGCTTTTATTCATTTAGATTGTTTAAAAAAAATTTTAGATCTCAAGATTAGTTTTGTAGTTTTGAATGCAAATTAGTAGATCTCAAAATTATTTTTGTAGTTTTGAGTGCTTTTTAGAAATTTGTAGATGTCTTTTGAAGGAAATTTTTTTTTGTAGCTACAAGTTTTGAAAGAAAAGGGATTTCATTGTGAGCTTCAATCATTTATTGGAAAAGACAAAATATTTTCTTTCAATCATTCTTTATGTTTAAAGGAAGAATTGTTTATTAAAAGGATTGCATTCTCCAACTCTTTCTTTAGAGAGAAGTTCATTGAAAGAAAAAGAATTGATTATCATTCTTAGGTGCATTTTTAGTGTTTTTGGAAATCGAGTCTTCACACCACCAAAGTTTCATTCCCGCACCCATTGACTTAAGAAACAACTCATAAAAGTAACGCTTAATTAAAATTCACCTAGAAAATATTTTATTTTCTAGGGATCTTATCACCAACATAGCTTAGGCTAGTATCTTGGAGTAGGGAGTAATTAAATCTCCAAGATAGTAAAAAAAAACAAGTAGACAAATCTTGTGGTAGGAAGAAACTCCAATTGTTGCATCTATGCTCTGGGAAGCTCCTCCTAAAGGAGTTAAGCACGAGATCATATCTAAACCAGTGGGGTAATCAATCCTTCCTGATTGGGAACGATAGAAGATATACACGTATTAACAACGGTAAACCTCGGATAGACCATTGTCGAGGAGCCTGGGGTCACTTGCTGGCATACCTTGGATTATTTCAAGGAGCCTTCAAGGGGATTGAGCTTTGTTACTCTGCCCTTGCATGTGTGTCGGATCGTAGATTGTTCCCCCAGGTATATTTGTTTCTGTTAGTAACCTTAGAGGCCATAATCTTTAGAATTCTTTCCTAAGGTGACGGTGGAGGGAAGATCCCACTATTCCTGGAACAGACGTCGGCTAGAATCACTTGGACTCTCTGGAGGGTTATCTTCACTCGAGATGGTATAGTGGAGAAACTTGCACCGGTCTGTTTCATTAAGCAGGTTGTCGGGGTAACTGTTCCAACTGCCCTTTTCGTATTAAATTTCTACTAAGTTGGATTTCATCACCAACTAGTGTTTTTAGTACGAAAAGTTACTGTTTGTGTGTGGTTTGAACTCTTAGATTTTTTAAGCGTATGATTCAACTGTTTGCTTCTTAGAGACTTTAGGTGTTTTCATTGAAATTTTCTTTGTTTGCAAGTGGTTAATTAATTTTTTAATCATGGCGGACTTGCCAAGACAATCCCGGAGACTACAAGGGAAACCCCCTGAATATACACCAAGTCAACTTGAAGGGCTACGTGCTCTGGTATCATCTAGCAGCAGTAGGATTAGATCAACAGAAATTGGAACTTCATCCATTGTAATTCATCTTGATTATCAAACACCTACAACAGAATACATTCAAGAGCCGATTTCAGTTTCTGAAGTTACTGGTTATATTTCTCCTTCCAGTGAACTAGTTGATGAACATGAAATCTCTGAACCTGAAACTGAACCTTCTGTTTTGGAAACATCCTCAGGATTTATTTCACCAACTTCTAGCGATCTTGGTTCACCTAGGGTAAGAAATATCGTCACTGACGATCTTCTAGCTGGTCTTATTTCTATTGAAGAAATTACTAATCCAGACGAAGATATATCTCTTCCCGACTCCCCTCAATCTTTAAATCTTAGGGAGCGTGAATCTATATTCTACAGCCCTATTCGAACTAGTGCTTGGTATCTATCCTTAACAAATTTTTTAGAAAATCCGGGTCTTGCTTTTCATCCACCTCGAGTTCCATTTCATCCTACACCCAGAGGTTACTATCCGCCATCCATTATGGCAGGAGAGTCATCCATGTTTTCCCAGACTCCGGAATCATTTTTACACGGTGGTCCTTTTGTTCCTTCAGGATACCAGGCTCTATCTGGTACTTTCTCGGGAGCAACTCCTCAACCCATTGAAAACGTGTTATCATCTGGTCTTAATGGTCTTAAAATTGAAATGTCGAACGCAGAGAAAATTTTTATGATGTCTGGTAATGTTCCCAATCCTCAACCACAAGGCAGTCAGTTACCGCCTGGGGGGCAACCTCAAGGAAATCCGTTACCGCCTGGGGGGCAACCTCAGGGTAGTCAGTTACCGCCTGGGGGGCAACCTTCAAGTAGTCAGTTACCACCTGGAGGGCAACCTCAAGGTAGTCAGTTACCACCTAGAGGACAACCTCAAGGTAGTCAGTTACCACCCGAGGCACAACCTCAAGGTAGCTTTTTCCCAGGACAAACTGTGGAATCATATTATTTTGGGGGACAACCCCAAGGACAGTACATACCTCAAGGGTATCAACCTTCAGGATAGTACATACCTCAAGGTCAACCCCAAACTCAATATGCTCCTCAGGTTCCTTATCAACCCCAGCCTCAGTACGTGCCTCAGGGTTATCAACCTCAAGGTTAGTACCCAATTCAAGGTTACCAACAGCCTTCTGGTCAACCATCTATTCAAGGAGCCGGAAATTTACCTCTTAATTATCAACCCTACGTTCAACCAGGTTATGGTCCTTATGTTCAACCTTCTACGGGACAATACCCCGGAATGATGGTGTGGGATCCATCCCAATATCAACAGCCTATGCAGCCTAATGTGCAGTTGCCTTATCAGCCTGGACAACCTTTAATTTCTGGTCCAACCCAGCAACCTGTCCAGCCAACTATTCAAACTCCTGCACCTAGTTCTGTTCAGCAGGCTGGGCCTAGTTCACCTCAGACTCCGCCTCAAACTGCTGCAACCGCTGCAACGACTGTCCAAACTGCAACACCTATTTCTGGAGTATCTGTAACCCCGAGTTCGGCTATCCCTGTATCCGTGCAAATCCCTCAAGTCTCTGTACCTCAGTCAGGACCTTCAGTTCAGACTTCGGTTCAGATACCTACAGGACAAACCGGTACAAGTACAGTTGTCACAAGTCAACCGCAATTCACGTATCAACCGTACCAGGGACAACCACAATTCGGTCCCTATACACAAAATCCAAACTATCAGTATCAACCGTACCCTGGCTATACTTATCAACAGCCTCAACAACCCCAGTTTGGTACGATTAATCCTGGTTATCCGGGAGGTTACACAATTCCTAATGCAAATCCAATTCCCAGCTATCCTGGGTATCCACCTCCTGGAACTGCTTTGGCTACTCAAGGTTTTCGTGATCCTAACCGTCAATTACCATTTATAGCAACTTTAGATTTACCTGATTTGACGCGCCTTACGAATGATCCAATTTTTTATTATCAGAACTGGCCGCCAATGCCACATAAGTTGCCCAGTGATATACCAAAATTCAAAGGTAAGTCAGGAGAGGATCCATCAAATCACGTCATGACTTATCACCTCTGGTGTGCGTCTAATTCAATCATTGATGATTCGATTCGCTTACGTCTTTTCCAAAGAACTCTTATTGGTCTTGCAGCCAAATGGTACATCGAGTTACCACGAGGCTCGTTTCATAACTTCAGTCAGTTAGCAACTGCCTTCTTGACTCATTTTCAGTTGCCAGTCAGATACGACAATGGCACGGAATTATTAACTTCGCTGAAACAATCCACGTCTACGTATATTTCTGATCATATCCATGAATGGCGACGTAGGAGACATTTGGTGAAAGTTTATATTCCGGATCAAATTTTGGCGGAATGGTTTGTTAAATCATTATTACCCAAGATTACTGAAGATGTAGCTAAGGCTGGTATTGTTACTGAAGAGCAAGTAATTGCTCAAGCTCAGTACCTTGACCTCGTTTATACGCAGTTAGGTACTTTACATGAAAAAATCCCAGACCTTCCAAAACAAGGTCAAATAGCTGCTGCTCCTTCAGGGTCTCATGCCGCTGATGGTATGATTGGTACGGTCAATTCTAAAAGCAAGAAGAAATATTCAAAGAATTCTTCTCCTATTATAACTTCACCTGATTCCCTGAAAGGAGAATCTTCCCCCGAAGTTTCTGCCGATATTCACGTTATAGAGACATCTACGACCAAATCTAAATCTGGTGGTAAAAAGAAAGGGAAGAATAAAAACAAAAAGAATTCAAAAGAGAAAACTGATAAAAATGAATCCAATGACGAAAAACGTAAACCTTGCTATCCTTGTTTCATTTGTGAAGAGGATCATTTCACGAAAGAATGTCCATATTGAGCCGAAGTTACTAAATTCATTAAAGGATCGCAACAACCTGCTGTCTTGAAGGATCCTTTTCCAATTCAAGATAGAAAAATGGTTGGTTCTACCTCGACTACTTTTGAAGAACCTATTATGATGATGTCTCATGTAAGGATTGCGACGCGATCGCAAGATTACGGTAGTAAGAATCTTGTTGATGGTAAAGAAGCAGAATCTTCTAATGCACATGCATCAACTACACCTCCTCCTATTTATGTCCGCTAAAGATCGAGAAACAAAATATAGACTTAATAATCAAACCGCTTGCTAAAGGTGTTCTTCGTAAATCAGCTTTCAATCCACATGTGACAGCTGCTCAGAATTACAACATTGTTGAAGACTTATCTATTTCTCCTTCAGCAATGTCAGCTTTGGAAGTGCTGCAATCATGCCCAGCACAGCGTAAATTGATTTTGTCTGCTATAGGAGTTGTTGATATTCAGGATTCTAACCTTATAATCTTCGATTTAGAAAATAGTACACCTCGTCTACCTCACCAAATGGCTTTCCAGATTCCATTGTTAGTAAAAAACAGACCAATCTTTCGGACTGTGATTGATGAGGGAGCTTCAACGTGTATTATGTCGATTCAGTGTTGGAAATCACTTGGTTCTCCTACACTTAACCAATCTCTGAAGATTCGTAAGGCTTTTGATGGTCGAGGTTTTCAACCTTTTGGTATTTTGCAGGATTTACCCATAGGGGTCGAAGGTAAAATAGTAAATCTAGATGTGGAAGTGGTTGATGCCCCTCTCGATTACAACCTTCTCCTAGGTTGCAGTTGGTCTTATGCTATGACTGTTGTTGTTTCTTCGGTCTTTCGACTCATAAAATTTCCATATCAAGGAAAGATCGTTACAATAGATCAGTTAACTTATTTCTCTTCCAACCCAGCCTCTATAGAAACAATCCAGCACGTTGGTAAAATGGCTATCCCTTATAAGGATGTTGGAGTAGGATTGATTAAAGATTATGGTTTACTAGGAACTTTTTCCTTTCCTCCTCCTAACGTATCGCCTTCTATTGCAAACATTCACATGATTTTATCAGACACTGTTATGTTTGATGATCCTTGGATCATACCTTCCGACTCCGAGTTAGATTCATTTGATGGCATGATGCCTTTGAGTCCATTTTAAATTGCGTATCAGTTTGTACAGTCACTTTCCAACCCCTCTTCAACCGAAACTGATCTAATGAATGGGATCCATGAGGAATCACTTTCTATATCTAGTTCAACCACAATGACATTTCCTGAACTTGTTCATACTGATGAGAAAATTTGTGAGTTTTTGTCTGTTGACGATTTACCATGGGAAGATCTACATCACCGATCTTCGTTTTTACCTGAGCTAGATCATTTTGAATATGATTTCGCTTCAATTTTTACTGCTGAATATGTTGAAGAACCATAGAATCCTTTGCAAAATCCTGATTCTGAGTTAAATTTGGAAAATATATCTCAAGCGGTTCCTATTGACATTTTAGTAAAACCAGGAATAATTGAAAACATTCATATAGGTGCTTGTTGTACTAAAGATGAAATTAAAGCTTATAAAGCCCTATTTCAAGAATTCCGTGATGTGTTTGCCTGGTCCTATGAAGAAATGCCAGGAATTGATCCGTCAATCGTTGTACATGAAATTAAGACTTACCCAGATGCTAAACATGTTCGTCAACGTTTACGTCAAATTCATCCTAGAAAAGCTGCTGCTATCAAAGCAAAAGTTGAAAAATTACTTCATGCAGGATTCATTTATCCAATTCCCTTAACGAATTGGGTATCGAATATTGTTCCTATGACTAAAAAACAAGGAACAATAAGAGTATGTATCAATTATAGGGATATTAATCGAGCTTGTCCTAAGGACAATTATCCAACCCCCTATATCGATCAAATAATTGATGATTCTGCTGGCAGTGAAATGTTTTCTTTTATGGATGGCTTTTCGGGCTACAATCAAATAAACATACTCCCTGCTGATCAACCGAAAACAGATTTTATTTTTCCATGGGGGACGTTTTCTTATTGCAAACTACCTTTTGGATTAAAGAACGCTGGAGCAACTTTTCAACGGGCAATGTCTTATGCATTTCATGACATTAAACACATTTTGCAGCCTTATCTCGATGATTTACCTGCTCATTCATCACATAGGGCCGATCATCTCACTCACTTATGAGCTATCTTTATGAGATGTCGGCATTATTGAATTAGGTTGAATCCACACAAATGTGTTTTCTGTGTAGAATCGAGTCATTTATTGGGATTTATTGTTTCAAAAGCAGGCATTCGCGTCGATCCGTCGAAGGTCGAAGCTATTGTTAAATTACCTCCTCCTTTGAATTTACGCCAACTCCAAAGTTTGCAGGGGAAAGCAAACTTTTTACGTCGATTCATTCCTAACTATGCCGAGCTTACGAAGGGTTTTACCCGATTGTTGAAACAGAACATTCCATTTTTTTGGGATGAGATCACTGGTCGATATTTTGATGCAAATAAACACGCATTGACCCATGCACCGTTATTGCATCCTCCCAACTACAATCAGGATTACTTTTTGTACCTCGCCGCTTCTCATTCCACCATTGGGATGGTATTAGTTCAGGAAGATGAATCTCACAATGAACATGTGATTCACTATCTTAGTCGAAATTTGCATCCGACTGAGATCAAATACACACATGTGGAGAAATTGGCCTTGGCAGCTGTACAAGCTATCCAAAGATTTAGACATTACATTTTGCTACGCAAAACCACAGTAATTTCTAACTGTAACCCTATGATGTACATTTTGACCAAACAATTGCTAGGGGACAAGTATTCCAAATGGATAGTCATCCTACAGGAATTTGACTTGGAATTTGAAAACTCCAAGGCAAAGAAATATTTGGTTTTTGCAGAACTTATGTGTGATTTCCCGTCTACTGATACTGAAACAGTGGTAGAAGAGCCCATTGCGGACGAATATTTGTTTCTTATCAGTACTATTGATCCATGGTATGGAGATATTATCGTTTATCTCCAAACCCAATCTTTTCGGCCTGAAATTTCACGATCTCAGCGATGGAAAATACGCTTCCAATCCCAACAGTATAATATTATTGGTGATACAATTTATCATCGTGGAGCGGATTCTGTTTTTCGACGCTGTCTTACTCATGATGAAGCTGAAAAGGTTTTAAATGATTGCCATTCTGGAGCATGTGGCGGTCATATGTCTGGGTATGCCACTGCCCAAAATATATTGCGCGTTGGTTATTTATGGCCATCATTGTTCAAAGATTGTATTTATGTGGTCCGAAAATGCCACAATTGTCAACTTTTTTATCGTAAAATGTGCGCGCCACCCGCTCCTATTCACCCTATAATTGTTGTTGGTCCTTTCACAAAATGGGGTATCGATTTTATTACATGTAACCCTCACTCGGCCGGGGGGCATGCATATATTATCTTAGCAGTAGATTATTTTACTAAGTGGGCCGAGGCGATGCCTACATTTTCGGCTGACGGCAAGACTGCTGCAACTTTCGTATTTAATCACATAATTGCTAAGTTCGGTGTTCCTCAAGCCATTATTACAGATCATGGAAGTCATTTTCGAAATGTCATGATGACTGAACTGACAGATCAACTTGGCCTGCGTCACAATAATTCCACTCCGTATTATCCACAAGCTAATGGTCTGGTTGAAGCCATCAATAAAGTTTTATTCACCATCATCAAACGCATTATTGGTATTCACAAGACAAATTGGCATTCCATGTTATTTTCAGCACTTTGGGCATATCGAACCTCGGTAAAAACATCAACTGGTTTCACTCCCTTTCAACTCATTTACGGTTTGGAATTTGTGTTGCCGATTGAATGCGAAATTCCGTCACTGAAATTAGCCATAGAATGACTCCCAGCTACGTCTGAAGAGGAGAAACATTTCTTGTACTTGGCTCAACTAGATGAGAATTGACGAAATGCTGCAATAGAAAACGAGGCTCATGTTAAACGAATTAAAAATCAGTATGATAGAAGCGTGACCCCTTGAAATTTTTCAGAAGGAGACCTAGTCTTACTTTATGATCAAGCCAACAATAAACTAGGGGCTGGGAAATTCGTGCCTATGTGACTTGGTCCTTTCATTGTCAAACGAAAGTTAGCAAAATGGGTCTATGAGTTAATAGATTTTGACGGTGTCCCTTTGGATAAACCCAGAAATGGGCTTTATCTAAAGCGATATTATGCTTAAAAATTGGTGTGGAGATTTTTTATTAGATTAGATTTCTTTACTGCTGGTGTGTCTTAGATTAGAAAAGTGTGCCTAGTTTAGAAGTGTGTTTTTATCACTATTCCTGCTTATCTGAGTTTTACTCCTGATATTGCAGATGTCGACGACTCTTCAAACCTACATTGGTTTTGCTGATGGTGCTTGTCGTAGTACACGAAACATTTCTTCCGCAGCTTGGGTTATTTCTTCACCCTTTTACGAGTTAGTTTCCATGCATGGGGTAAGCCTTGGTCAAACAACGAATAACATTGCCGAGTATAGTGCAGTGATTGAGTTATTGTCTGAATCCATATCATTTGGAATTCAGAGTTTGATTGTTAGGTTGGATTCTGAACTTGTTGTATTACAATTAAACAGAGTTTATACCATTAGAAATCCAGTGTTATTACGGTTATTTTTAAGAGTTCGTCTCTTGGAACGTGAATTTGATTACATTGAATATCAACATATTCCAAGACATTTAAATACATTAGCAGATGCAGTTGCTTCTAGTATGATAAATCGACATTTGCAATAATCAAAACAGTAAAACAAACAGCATCCATAACATGCACACAGATAGCCGGTAAATAGTGATATATCATAATATAGGAGTGTTTTCAAAAAATATACATCGTCTTCGATCATAGGTTGGAAACACCTTATGATCGGTAGAGTGATAACACAAAAAGTCAAAATATGAGTCTACAACACGATCATCCCATCACTGATGGTGATCACGATAAGAGACCACTGCTCGGGCCACCCTACATAGGAACCTCCTAAAAGGTCCTGGAACACCAATCACGTATCTCTGTAATCTGAGTGGAATCTCATCTATGTCCGTCTCTAGAATGTCTAGAGTCAGGCGCTCTAGGTGATGCTCTAAGTCAGACAAGATTTCCGTTGATTGGCCTGCTGGGGCTGGGGCTGGTGCAACTACAACTAGTTGTCTTCTGTCATAAGGTTGGAGATGGGCTGGTCGCCGTGGGCCCACATCTGCATTCAAAACTTTTGGTTATTAGCTTCAAAGACGATCAAAAAATAAAAAAAATTTAGAACTTAGAAATTGTTGAAAATGATTTTACCTGATTCATCCCACTGTTCCCCGGCTGGGAGAGTCATCTCTCGGTCGCCGCGGAAATCTATCCCGGCATATGGAAAGTCCTCTATGGTAAAAATTTGGCGATCCAGCCAACGAAAATATGAAGGAGGAAATCAAACAATTTCAGAGCCCTCAATACTGTGACGGGCCATCAGTGCGACCCAACGAGTCATCCTAGGTTCTCGAAGTCGACCGGCATCAACAGAAATACTCTGCGGAGCTAGCATGGGGATCCTCTCTAGAGCAAAGGTGACGACGATGGATCCATATCCAAAGTTGTTTAGTTTACCATTCTTCGCTCTAGTCAATTGGCCTTTTATATTGGCCAATACAGCTTCGCACTAATTGAAAATGGTGTCGCGAAAACAGTCCACAGCAATACGCATTTGGGAACCGGTAGCCACATGCAGCGCAGCACTCCCACACAGTCTGGTAACAGTAAATGCAATAACTTTCAACTCGGGACGGATGATGTTTTTTATGTCAATCCGTTTGTCCCTAGGGTTTGCCTGATCATTACAGAATTCTAGTTGAAGACTAGCGACAGACTGGCCACCTGGCCTAGTCCCAAACAGAGAAACTTGTTCGCCCCTTTTGGACAAACCAGTCAGAAAATAAATATCCTCCAGCTCAATTTCGAGCCGGTGGCCACCAATAATGAAACACTGGTCCTGCATGTTCCACCTGTTTACCAGCCATGTCAGGAGGTCTACCTGTGCCCTCATGCCTTGGATGGCCCAGAATTTATATATACCGCATGCTTTTAATGCTTGCATTGTGGGAAAATGGGGTATTGCGGCATCATCCACGTCCTCATGTTCGCGTTCTCTCCAAATCAACATCTATTTACTCCTGCAATGCATAGAAACACAAGTTAGAACAATCTAATTTGGAAAATTTTGGGCGGCAAATGAGAAATTTGAGTTTTAAATTTAAACGCACGGGTACCGTACTTAGCCTTTATACACAGTGCGTAGAAATGCATGCGCTCTGTGTGATGAGTGCGGACCCATGACTTTTTTCTATATAGAAAAAATTTGGGGTCCGCAGGTCCCATGTGTCTTACCTGCGGACCCCCGCGGGCAAATTTTTAAACCATATTTTTCCCTAAAAATAAAATCTAAAGCCTAAAAGTGAATTGTAAATGGATGAAATACAAGATTAAGAGGTCGTGGATTACCTGGGACTGACAGTTCTCGATTTCTCCGGATGGATTTTCCAGAATCTTCACAGGAACTTTCTTACCCAAAATCTTTTTACTTTTCACTCTGAAACTGAACAGTAAAAATGAAATTGAAAAAGTCCTTTTTATAAGTTTTTTCGAATAGATGAATTTTTAATTTGTTTATTTTTCACTTTAAAAAGGGTATTTTTGAAAGAATTTTTACTTATCTTAAACAGGTATGTGTAATATTTCAAGTTTTTGTGCAGAAATTGGATTTTTCAGGAAAACTGATCATTTTTCAACAAAGAGCATACTTTTATCACTTTTTCGGACTCTTTCAAAAATTTATGAAAAAGCGAAACATTGGAGTCCTCTTTTAAGCCCTTTTCAGACTCTCTAAACATGAAAAGATTGTTGAGCACTTGATTATTCGAACTCGTTAAAGTAAATGAATGATCGTCCCTTCAGTATAAGTTTACCCCTTTTACGGACTGAAATGGACTATTTACGAAAAAGGTATACATTGACTAATTACGGTCAATAGAGTTCTCTCCCGCATTATTTTATCCTTTTTCGGGCTCGAGAGACTAAATTTACGAAAAAGTACACCCACGGAGTTTTCTTAAGTTTTTCTTTTGACTCCCTAAAACTGAAAAACACCGAGTTTCTCCTATACTGGACTCGTTAAAACTTAACAGTAAAGGACCTGTTTAATTTTCAACAGAAACGAACCACTCCTTCTTAGGGTTCGAATTTTAAACTAAGATGGACTCATCCGAAGGATGAGCTTATAACCAAGCAAATGTTATCCTCCTCAAGCTTGTCAAAAATAAAGAGGTACTTGCCAGAAATGGTGGGGGAAAAAGAAAGAAAAATGGGCGTGTTTGTTGTATTTTAAATTTTTCAAAAATTCAGTCAACCACTCTTGAACACGACACTTTCATTCACCTGGGTTGGGAAATCCTTTGCCTAACAGTTAATCAAACCACATTGAAAGTCTTCAGCCGGTTTCTGGGTATTAGCTTTGGGTCAATTGTTACCAAGCCATCTGCAGTGTCGTTATGTGTTCAAGAGGACAGTTCAAATAAACCATTCATCTGCAAAATATCTGTCATCCATTTTGACTATCCCTGAGTCAGTCCTTGCCAATATATTTTCAAAAATTGATCTATGATTTCGTGTTGTGGGCTTTCCTACGACGGATCACTTTCTATCGATGAAAACTCATTATCTAGGAAGTTGATCCAGAAATCGTCAGTACCTTGGAATTTGCATGCCTTAATGGCAGGTTTCTCGCCTTCGACGACAGGTTGCATCATTGACCTTCGATCGAATGATTCCGTGAGATGTTTGACTTCAGCTCATCCATTCACATTTCATGGATTGTACTGAGTACTTTGAGAGCCATTGACATTACTGGTGGTTTCTCTCACACTTGTTAACAATTTACATCATTGACTGGTAATCAAGTGCTTTCTACCATGTTCGACTTCAACACATTTATTCACATGGATAGAATCGTACTAGTTCGAGATGCGGAAATCAAGACCCTGGATCTAGTTTCTAACATCCAGGCTGCGAGGAATTTTGTTATTATTCATATAGTAGACTATTTATAAACAGATGGTTGCATCCATTCTGTATCTACACATGTCTATACTGTGATGTATTCAAAATCATTCCTGTACCAGAACAATTTAAGTTAGTTCTAGTTAGTTTTGATCTAAGTATGGGAATGCCTACCTCAGTGATAATATGATTACATATATATATTTTTCATTGAATGTTTTTACAGGTTCTGACTGGGATGTCCACAGGATGATCCTTGAAATGATAAAGTACTACACTCTTCATATATGACAGACTTCAGTATCATCTATTCCAGAATTTTCACTTTAGGGGGCAATTTGTTACACTAAAATTGTCATCCTGACATTCTGCTATGAGTATGAGCTCATTATAACTCATACTTCCTCCTTTTTCAATTCTAACATATCAGCTCTTCATATCAAGCCTTGAAAATCAGAGAAAAGTTCCTAAAAATCTCCTAAACTTTGGTATCGCACTTTCTCTATACATTGCCTGCGGGCCCGAACCTAATGTTCGGCTATCCCGTGGACCAGAACCGCACTTTCTATGTGTTATAGGTGCGGACTCCTGTAAAACTAAAAAAATGCGAGAAAGTAAAGTTAAAAATTTGATTTGAGATTAATTCTAGAAGATTCTAGATGAGAATTTTCGGGAATAAGTACACTTTGATAAGGTACATGTATCCCTTACCTTATGGAGCTAACCCCTTGATGTGAGGAGCTCATCCATTTGAAGGAGGATTCTATCCCTTCATATTTGGAACAGAAAAAACTCCTCTTTTCCATTATAAAAAGAGGCATTGGGTAGCCTCAAGGACAGTTGAAGCCTTAGAATATTTGAAGATAAGTGATGTTGAGATTCAAACTCAGTTAAACAAGACTTTTGTGAGGAGAGATTACATACCTCTATTTGTCTTGATTGAAAGAGTGTAGAGCTTGTCAAAGTAGAGGAGACTCCTTCTTCGTACCCCGGGAAGGCTTGTGCAACATCAAGGCTCAGGTTGTAAGGTTTTCCTTCTTTCGAAATTAATACAAATATACTCATTTTTCTCAAAAAGCTGTTTGTTAATGGTTTATTTCATAGATTCCTTGATGACTATGATAAGCATGGTTTATGATGATGTCTAAACAGGTGCTATGTAATACTTTTCTTGTTTGTGACTGCAGGTTTACAGGCGAAACTCCTTCAAGCACGCGAAGGATAACAACAACTTCAAACAAGCACTGGACATAAGGTAGGTCTTTTAACACCTATATAGAACTTTTCATATATTATATGCTTAGAGAAAGATTAGTCTATTTGGCTGTTTGTTGCTAGATACTTTTAGTACTAGGGAGATTGGCCTTGTCCGCAAGAACGATTTATCCATCCAACAAGAGATTCAATATTTTTAACCAATCAGTCATTGAGCCTTGGGTTCGGTCCCAACAAGATTCAGAGAAATGCTCTAAGCCTTTTTAACTAATATTTTAGAATACTGAATAATTGTAGGGGAAGGGAAATTAGTGATTATTTCCCAATGATGCTTTATTACATGTTTGCACAACTACTTTCTACCTACCCATCTTTATTTCTAACATTTTTTACTTCATTTTCATGGGTGCATCTAAGCTTGCAACCCTAAATCCATTTTCTTTCAAAGCATAAAAACTATCTAAGTCTAATATTATTTCATCCGAGGGCTCAGGTTAAACTATTGAGCTCCTCATTTATTCTCTAACTATCTACTGATTTTTCAAGTTTATATTGTTTGACACATCTTTATTCTCTATCTAAAACATGAAATTCAAAGCATGAAAAGTTAAGATTAAATTGTTTAACTAGTCACGGATTATGGCATTTATTGACAATCTGCACATAATCATTATTCATGCAGTAAAAGTAAATGGTAGTGGAATTTTGACTTGCTCACTTTCATGTCTTATTTTCATCTCTTTTTTCTTTTGGGGTCTATCTTTTTCTAAGTCCTTTAATCATTATTTTAGGACTTTTTACCCTCTTTTCATTTTTTATTATTTTTCATTTTTAAAAATATGGGAAAACAACTTGCAAAAAGCAAGGTATGTACATATTTACAAGGCTATCATAGTCAATTCAAAAATTATGAATCCTATTATTATAGGACCCTAACAGACTTCTCCATTGACTTGGTTCTAGGGGAAGCACCAACATTAAATGCATCATATAGAATTAGCACTCTAGATTTAGTAGAGGTGAAGTTGGAGTTGAAGTAAATGTTTGACAAGGGATACATTAGGCCAAGTCTATCACCATGGGGTGCACCAATATTTCTTGTGAAGGAGAAGGATGGTACTACTAGGTTGTGCATTGATTACAGGTATTTGAACAAGGTGATGATCAAGAACAGATATTTTTTTTCGAGCATCGACAACTCATTTGATTAGTTGAAGGGAGAAACGATGTTCTCAAAGATGGATTTGAGATCCAGATATCATCAGGTATGCATTAAGGAAGAGGACATATACAAGACAACTTTTCAGATTAGGTATGGTCATTATGAGTTTGTTTTAGTTCCATTTGGTTTGACTAATGTTCCAGCTACCATTATGTGTTTACTGAATAGTGTGTTACGTCCATATCTGGACAATTTTATTATTATATTCATTGATTACATATTGATATATTCTAAGAATCAAGAAGATCATTTAGAGAATTTAACATTAGTTTTGAGATTCTTGAGAGATCATCAGTTGTATGCTAATAGTAGTAAATGTAGTTCCTTTTAGACATAGGTGCATTACTTGGGGCATGTGGTCTCCATGGAAGGCATATCAGTGGATCCAAAGAAGAGAAGGTTTTTCATGCAGTGGGAAGCTCATAGAAATGTGGATGAGGTAAGATCATTTATGGGGCTAGCAGGATATTATAGGAGGTTCATCAGGAACTACTCCTATATTTCATATCTTATTACATCACTACAGAGGAAAGGCAAGAATTTTGAATGGATAGAGGAATGTGTAACAAGTTTTTAACAATTGAAGAAGTTATTAACAAATGATTTAGTGTTAAGGGTTGTAGGTCCATATAGAGTTTTTAGTATGTACATGTGCTTGAAAGAGAGGAATTGGTGGATTCCTTATGCAGGAAGAACATGTAGTATGATATGAATCACAGAAACTAAATGAGCACGAGCAAAATTTTCCAACAAATGATCTTTAGTTGACAACAATCATTCATTCATTGAAGATGTAGAGGCACTATCTTCTCGGCAGGAGGTTTGTACTGATGAGTGATTAGAGTGGGTTGAGATATCTATTTGATCAACCAAATCTAAATTCTAGGAAAATTAGATGGTTGGCCATGATTAGAAAGTTTGATTTTGAGATTAGGTACATCACAGGTAAAGAGAACATGGTTGTAGATGCTCTTAGCAGGCGGATATAGGTGAATCATATAACAACTATGAGTTCTTATGGGAGAGACTTATAGGATCATATCTTATAGGAAGGACAATAGGATGGAACTTATAGAGAGATTAGGAAGAGTTTACAATAGAGTATAGGTATAGGTACAATTAGTGGTACAGGTGCAAGTACAGGTGCACAAGATGTGGACTATCATCTCTCAACAGATGGATTGATCATATTTAGGGATAGGATATATGTGATAGAAAATAATAAACTCAAGAATATTATCTCGAGGGAGTTTCATGTGAATTTGTATTAAGGTCATCCAAGATACAAACATACATTGACAATAGTGAAAAAAATTTATTATTTGTTGAATATGAAGAAGGATGTGGCGGAGTTTGTAGCTAGATGTTTGGACTGTCAGCAGGTAAAAGCAGAGTGTAAGTATCTAGGTGGACTAATACATTCGATTATGATTCCAGAGTGGACATGGGAGCTCATTTCCATGGATTTCATTACAATTTTTTCGAGGAAATATAAACAACCTGATTCCATCATGGTTGTGGTGGATGGGTTGACTGAGGTAGCACACTTAATTCTAGCGAAGACTACGTATTCAACTAGTGATGTCGTACAGGTGTTTATCATAGATGTGGTTAGATTTCACAGTGTTCCGAAGAATATTGTGTCACACAGGGATGCTTAGTTCACTTCCAAGTTTTGCTAGGAGTTTTTGGGGGCTTAAGTATAGAGTTGGCCTTCAATACAACTTATCATTCGAAAATAAACGGGAAGCAAGAGAGGGTCAACAGGATATTGGAGGACATGTTGAGGATGTATATGATGCATAAACGGAGGATATGGGAGGAGTACCTTCTATTGGTTGAGTTTTCTTACAACAATGGTTATCAGGAGTCCTTGAGGATGAGTTTGTTTGAGGAATTTTATGGGAGGAGTTGTAATAATCCCATTAGTTGGAGTGATCCAGTGAACATGTTATTGATTGAACCACACATGTTATCAGAGATAGAGAAGGAAATGCAGGTAATAAAGAATAATCTAAATGCAAGAAAAGGCCAGGAATAAAATTTATGCAGATAGGAATAGATTATTTAAGGATTTTTAGGTTGGGGAACAAGTCTACTTGCACATCAAGCCAAAGAATATCTCCTTGTGAATTGGATCATGTGCCAAGTTGGAACCTTTGTTTTGTGGGCCTTTCAATATTCTTGAAAGGATTGTAACAATAGCCTATCGAATTGCACTGCCTACGACAGTGAAATTCCATGATGTTTTCCATGTGTCATTTCTTGAAAAGTATGTTAAATATTATGATCATTTGATTCACTGGTCTGTATTGTAGGTGGAGCCTGAAGGAGAATTCTAGTCGAAACCACAATTTATTTTGTACAAAAATATGCTCATGCTCGGGAACCAAGCAATCGATCAGGTTAAAGTGTAGTGGAAAAAATTTGGGCTTGATGAAGCTACATGGAAGATGGCATGTCAGATGCAGGTTATGTATCCTTCTTATTCACTCATTGAGCGAAAGTCCCTGATATGTTTTTTGGTATATGTTTTGATGTGATATTTTTGGTATATGTGTATATGTATATGAATCTAAATATTTCCATTATCTATGCTATAAAACTCCAATAAGCAGTATGGGTGTCATGTCATTATAGTTGTCATGTTTTTATGTTGTCATGTTGGTTTGCTTCTGAGCAAGTTGATCATTGTAAATATTGCAACGAGCTAAGTTACAAAGCTCCATGGGAAGTATGTTTTCCTATAAAAATTCTTATCGGTTGTAGGTGTCGTTGAAAAATGAAGATGGTGTTCCCTCAGGGGTAAGGATTTTGTAACAACCCTGGTAAAAAATTCATGTAATACAAGTTAATAAAGGAAAAATAATAACCATAGTTATGGGACGCTTATTGTTTTAGTGTGTTTGGTGCACGTATATACAAAATCACACCAACTTAATGGGTGTGTTCTACCCAATTAAGTTATTGGTAACAGGCAGAAAAAGAAGTGGAGTCAAGCAAGTTAGTGGAAGAAGCTAGAATCATAAACATACTAGATATTGAAATAACATGCATATATATAAACTAAAACTAAAATAAAACTAAAACAAATAAACAAAAGCTCTGAATAGAGTCAAAAAAATACAATAATCCGAATGGTAGCTCTTCGGCCCCTATTATTGAGTGCTGGTAGGAAATGAGGATGAATCTTTAACCCTCTTTCCAAAGGGCCCCTAGAACATGTTTTCTAAGTCCCAATGTAAGGATGTTTTTACTCCCAAGATTGCCTCGGTGTAAATTCTCCCTCTCTCTAATATGGTGGACTGAACTTGTTGGGTGGCCAACAATTGAGTCCCCTTCATCTTCAACAACAGATCACACATTGCTGGTATTGCTTGGGAAATTCTGGCCAACATAACAATGTGTTCACAAATTCTTCATATCATGGTGGCTTTATATAGGATAATTCAAATCCTCCTTTTGTCTCTTGGTACATCGTGGATGGTGACCCAAGAGAGGGGGATGATTCCTTTGTGTGCCACAAATATTCCATTGTGTTCTCACTTAATTTCTAAGGAGGCTTTGGTGGCTATCCTTAGGTGACTTCAAGGGAGGAATCACTATCCTAGAGTGTGCCTTTTTTGGTCCCAGAAAGTGACTTTCGTCACTCCCAAGATTGTGTGAATTTCAGGTCACAAGTCACGCAAAGGCACTCTTCAAGAAGGATTATGCACACAAAAGCATTTATGGCTTGCTCAAATTTGATTTTTCCTCAGACCCTAGAGATTTTTAAGTACTTTCCAGATTTTGTAATGTCTTCCAGCCCTGTAAATCCTTCTGCTTGACATTAAATACGGTTGTCTTCTACTTATATGATTTTCCAGTGTTAACAGTTGCCCCTAATGTGTGAGGTCCAGGAAGAAATTTATAACCGAAATACATTATAGTTTCTTTTCTGTATATTGTACGTAGAGAGAGAGAGAGAGCTGGGTGAAGCTCGGAATTGGAAACACCCCGCACCAGTTCGAAGAATGACCATGTCCTATGGGACCCCTGTAAGAAAATATAACACAATACACATACAAATTTTATACAAGGCGGGCATGTACCATTCTCGTGATGTTGTGGCTAGTTAAACAAATCTATTTGATAGATACACGTTCTGCCTATGTCACTAATATGGTAGTGATCTGGTGGTTGCTGATGACGACTGCTGATGCCCTCCGGGGTGTTTTTTCTTTGAAGATAGGTGGAATGTGGTACCCATATGCATAAAATTGGTATCTCATATAACTATGCATTGTATGCATAGGTGCTGACTGGGACCTTCCCGTGTAAGCATTGCTGAAAGAGACACTTATGAAGGAATGGGTATTTTATGAATTTGATCAAAGTGCAATGGTTGTAAGGTACGATACCATATTGACATGAAAGCTTTTGTTGTAGTTGAATGTCAGGAGGATCAATGACATCTTTGGGTAATGATGTCTCTCACAGTGCCACCCGTGGATGCCCCTTTTATGGAGAGGGGTAATACAAGGTATTGCTTCCCTTTTGGAAAATAGGTGTTGAAGTCGACAAAAAGGAAGCCTCAACCGAATGAGGGGTCGCTGACATGAGGGGTCAGGGACCTGGATGTGATGGGTTTAACATAGGCATGTTGGTGAGGGGTGACTGAAAACTAATGATGGGGATTCAGTGGCCCAAGGTCGGAGTGTACTAAGCAGCTTGGTGGCAGTCATAGTTCTTTTTGATGGGGAAATCCCTGGAGTCGGTAGGACTTCCAGGGTGGATAAAAACTGGCTATGAGTGTCATGGTGGCTTGTTCTTGGGGGTGTGACACTCCAATCGAAGGTGTTGAGGGACTACTGCCATGGTAGAAAATATGGATGAGAGGGTGGGGGATATAGTGCACCATTTGTGGTCTTTGTACACTTAGAAAAAGAATAAAATAATGGGGTTTGGTTTGTACAAAACACATAGACGGGTGCCCCAAAACATGAAAGTGTTCACTCACTGATATTGTGAGGAAGGTGTTTTGCTGAGGATGGGGGCTCCATTGGTTGGTCTCATGTGCGGGGTTGATGAAGCGGATGAAAAAGTATCACAGATGGGATTATGTTGGTGGAGGTATGGTGGACCAAATGTGAGGCGCGATAGTGCGCTTTTGATGTGCTTATACAACCTAGTCATCCAGGAAGGGGGTTTTTATTTTATATGGTAAGACTTGACCTTATGCATGGTGGATGGATGGGTGTGAGGTGCTTCTTGGACTATAGTGGTATGGCCATGGCGTCACTTTTGTTGTGATATATGATCTACTGTGGCTGATGAGCGCCATGGGGGGGAGGCTCTATCGACCAACGACGATGTTTATCATGTGCAAGGTGAGGTGATGATAAAAAATGTCAGATATGTGGAACCTATGGTTGATTTATGATGGAGAAACGATGTCAGGATATGAAGATTTTTCTAGGACTCTATCATGCTGGGGGTAGGATGATACCTGCTCTGGAACTTTTAGTCGATGGAGCTGTGAAAGGTTTGCAAGCTTTTCCTGCAAAAAAAATTACCTCAAGTGAAATAATATTCTTTATCAAATATTATTGAAAGTCATGAGCTTTAAAAATAAGATGAGAGAGGGCATACCTACCGATTTTTAAAACTTATTTTTCGGGAGTGCGAATGTGTGGCATCGCCTCAGGACGTTATGGAGTGTTGATCACAGTGCTGCTTTCAGTCTGGTGATCAGATAGTCTAAGCTCTATTTTTCCCTTAGGATTTGTTACTTGGCTCCTATTTTTTATTTCGGTTGGGGTTTCCCCCAGACTGATATCATGGTGGGTGTTGTTGTTACTTCCCCCTGTCCAGGATCTCCCCTTTTTTTTGTCCCTCAGCTTCTTTTTGAAACATTTGGAGGATTTTCATAATTCTCCTGGTTGTATGGTTGTTGATGATCCTAGGAATGGTTGCACTAGATTGACCGACACATTACGTTGTGACAGTGGTCCATTATGTGTGGGTAATGGGGGATATCGGTTCCCTTGTCCCTCATTGGTATATGAGTACCGGGGTGACTTTCATGATAGCTAGGTTGTGATACGTTCTAAGTAGAATCGTATGAGTATCCAGGGTATTGATTACTGCTACCTAGGTGTCCTTAGGCCAAAAACCTAATCGAAATGTTTGCAGAATCGACGTGAATGGTACTATTGCTGCCTACGTGATCTTGGGAAAAAAGACCCAATCAAACTGTCTGCAGGATCGATGCGCATGGTACTACTGCTGCCTAGGTGATCTTGGGTCAAAGACCCGATCAAGACTTCTATAGAATCTACCTATCTATATGTTACTGTTGCCTAGGAGATTTAGGGTCAAAGACCTGGTCAAGCCATCTAAAGAATCTACCTACCTGGTAACTCTATGAGTATCATGGGTGTTACTGCTGCCTAGGTGATCTTGGGTCAAAGACTCAATCAAGACATCTGTAGAATCTACCTATCTGGCAACTTTCTAAGTATCATGGGTGTTACTTCTGCCTAGGTGATCTTGGTTCAAAGGCCCAATCAAGCCGTCTGTAGAATCTACCAACCTGGTAACTCTTTGAGTATCATTGGTGCTACTTTTGCCTAGGTGATCTTGGGTCAAAAATCCATATCAAACCATCTGCAGTAGACGACGTTCCTGGTAACTTCCCGAATAAAAATTATTGTTGTCTAGGAGACCTTGGGTCAAAGACTCGATCAAACCATCTGTAGTAATCGACACGTGTGATAACTCAAGAGGATTAGGCAAACAGGTTCCCTTGTCCCTAGTTGGTGTATGGTGGCTTCACTAGAAAATTTGGCGGAAATTCCGACGGCCAATTCGTCGCTATTCCAACACATGGTCGTCGCAAGAGCGATAGTTCGAGGGCGGGAAAAACTTGGTTTACCATACCATCGAAGTTTCGACGCAATTAAAAAGTGTCGCACTATCGACACTTTTTCCGTCGCTTCCAAACAAGCGTCACTCTTACAACATTTCCCAATCCGTCGCACTTCCGACCTTTTTAAAATGTCGCACTTCCGACGAAATGTGGTCTGACGTTTTGAACGTCGCTCTTACGACGTTTGTGATATGTCACAATTACGACGAAATGTGGTCCAATGTTTTGGACGTCGCTCTTCCGACGGTTGTAAACTGTCACAATTCCGACGAAATGTGGTCCGACGTTTGTAAACGGTCGCAATTCCGACGAAATGTGGTCCGATGTTTTGAACGTCGCTCGTCCGATTTTTTTATACTGTCGCTCTTCCGACATTTCTAATCTGTCGTAATTCTGACGCTTACAAGGCGTCGGTATAACGACGGCAGGTTCAATTTTAAAAAAAAATGAAACTTTAAAAGAGGAAAAACGTTGTTTTGAATATATTATATGAAGTAAAATAGTCCATGAAGTCATTACATTTTCACATCTGAAGATTGGAACCCAAATATCCATCCAGAAAAGTGGAAGTCCCACCCCAGACAGTGATAGAAAAATACCCCATGTCACATACAGGGACTTGATATAAAACCCAGCAATGGTCCACATGGAGATTATCGACAATCTGAGAAAGCATCCAAATATGCCCGAGGCATCTATAAGAAAGTGAAATAGCAGTATGTAGAATAGTAAAGCAACAGATAGAGTATCGACGTCCATTTTTCCAAATACAAATTAAAGTACCCAAAATCCTTGAACAGAGAAAAACGCTAATCATGTGAGGAGTGTGATAACCATCTGCAGAAACCCAGGCTCGCTTGTAAGATCAGGCTCGCTTGATTCCAAAATTGGTAACCATCTATTGCATCCGAGATGTAAGGTTTAGGCTCGCTTGTTTCCATTAGTAGCCCGCTACAACATCCACCCTGTTCATAGCAAAAAGGTTCCTGTAGATATACAGAGAAAGAGTATAATACGTAGACCATATAAACATGGCTCTGTATTTCAAAAAACAGGTTTAAAATAGAAACAAGGCAACATTTTTTTTCTAAGTAAAGTTAATATATTAACAGTGGGAATAAAATTACATCGAAGTCAAAATCATTGCCCAAACTCATGGAAAATTTGTCATCAAAAAATCAAAAAATTAAGAAGACTACCCTCATACGGGGAAACCAGTCTTGAACGTTTAATTTACAGAATTCAAAAATATTACAAAGGTCCAGCACAGTAAAATAATCTAAAAGCAGCCCAATTAAGTGGGCCGTGAAGCAAGAAAAACAAATTAACCAAACTACTCCTCCGGCTCCTCGACGATTCGGCACCATCCTTCGGAAGGTCCAAGATCGCTAGGTGCTACCTCCACATTCATGCCACGGCTCCCCTCCTGAAGGCCCGAATGTTGGCCGGCTTTTTTCGAGGTTAGACCTGCCGAACGGGTGCATTTTTCCTCCGTTTGGGCCTCCTCGTGGAAAACCACAGTGATTGAAGCTGTAATTCGTGGGCGGTTGAGAGAGAAATTAAAGGAAAATTGCGCAATGTGCATCGTGGGAGAAAGTGAACTAGCGGTGGGGAAACGAGGAGAAGGGGAATCCATACGGTGGCCAGATCCTACAACCCGACCCCGCCCACTCCTAGTATTTGGATAGTGACCTTCATAATCACTGTATTGGCCAGAAGACAACTCGGTTTAGGGGCTAGGGGGAGCACACAGGAGTTCACCTCTAGTGCTCCCCCTGCGGCAACGCATCCTTTGATGCACGCGAGGCATGGGTGCAATCTCACTAGCAGTGGGCACAAGAGGAGATGGAGAAGCAGAATTCCAAGAAATAGAGGAAGACAGACAAGGACCAGACTGAGAGAAGTGAATATATGCAGCAAGGTCTACGCAGCAGTTCAGCTGGCCACTTCTCCTTCTCGTCACAATGAGCAGGCAGTGTAACCCAACAACCGGCTTGTCTGAAAAACCATAGAGAAATTCCATTTTATCAATGCAATTCAATCGAAGGATGCTCATCATAATTAATCTCTGATCATTAATGAGAGCCGAAGGCCGGATCATATTGGAGCATGCAGAATCACTAACGAGAGTGGAGGTCTGATCTTGAACAGTGTTAAAATTTAATGCGATTTGATGTGAAAACCTTGGAACTTAATTGAACAGCGTTAAATATTAATGCGATTGATATGAAATCACCACATCCATGTCCCATCGCCTTAAACGCCATCGAATGCACCCGCAGCCGGGAGAAGGGCAAGTTTTTATTGAGGACACGTGGTAGAAATTGATTGGAGTGGATCTTTGTTTGGGCTGCTCGCGCAGTGGAAATCTGGACCCGAAAAATATTAGGGCGAATTTGATAAGAAATTCGCGTCACAACTCTCCCTTCGTACGGCAACCCAACTGAGGACCCGAAAAAGATTAGGGCGGAATTCATTTGGTTTTCGCGTCACAAAATTGGCCGACTTCAGCAGGCTATTTTGGAACGCGAATTTGGTTTGAATTATGGTTTATCGCCGTTTGAAGTCTGGCGGGCTCGACTTAAGAACAATTTTGTTTGATCCCATCTTATAAAATTTGTGTTGGTTTTCTTTGATAATACACATATTTATAATAAATCATGGGAATACCACACTAATAAACATGTGGAAAAGTTATATAAATTATTGAAAACAATCATTTTTATGTAAAAATATCCAAATGTGCTTTTGGGAAATAAGAATTCAAGTATTTGGTTCATATTGTTTTAAAGGAAGGAGTGAAGTTGGAGCCTCAAAAGATGCAAGCTATTACAAAATGACCTATTCCTAAGAAAATGAAGGTTCTTAGAAGATTTTTTAGACTTACATGATATTATTGATCATTTGTTAAGAATTATGCATGCATTTCAAGTCCACTCACATATCTCTTGAAGAGAATATCATTTATATGGAATGATGAGGCTACTTTGGCATTCTCTCTTTTAATGGATGTCATGTCTTCTACACCAACATCGGTTGCACCTACTTTTGGTAAAACATTCATAGTAGAGTGTGAGGCACTAGGACAAGGAATTTACGTAACATTAACACAATAAGAGATATCATTGGCTTTTAAAAGCAAGGAATTCAAAGAAAATATTTGGTGAAATCTACGTATGAAAAATAAATGGAAGCAATATTACATGCAATAAAAAATGGGGATATTATATCATTGGGAGGTACTTTAAAGTCAAGATATACCATGATAGCATAAAGTATTTTTTGAAGCTATGATTTTCATTAGAAGATTAACAAAAATGAGGAGAAAAAATGCAAAGTTTTAATTTTGAGATAATCTGCAAAAAGGGTAAGGAAAATTTAGTACATGATGCTCTTTCTAAAATAGAAGAGGCCTCAAATTTTTATCCAATTACATTTTCTATTCCTAGGTTGCTAGAAGAAGCTTTCCATAATGGAAAAATGACAATAGTACTAAACAAAAACTAAAATTTATAAAGGATGGGATGAACTCTATGGAGCATTGGGAGTGAAAGAGAGATATACTTTGGTGAAAATGTAGAATATTTTTATGCACGCAAGCATATTTGAATAAAAAAATATTAAGGGAGTCCCATGTCTCTCCGATGGTAGGACGCAGGGTTCCTTAAAACATCTCAAAGGATCAAAAAATATATTTTTGGAAGGAATGAAGAAAGATATTCAAAATTTTGTAAGAGAAGGTCATGTTTGCATAATAAATAAAAGAGAGATAGTAAAATCTCTAGGGTTACTTCAACCATTCCACATACATATTCAAAGACTAGAAGATATATCAATAGACTTTATTACAGGGTTACCGAAATATAAAGGTAAGTATTACATTTTTGTGGTCATTTATATAGACAAATTTTGTAGATTTTTTTTGTAGAGCTCAAAGTACATAAACAACAAGCCAAGTGGCAGAAGTGTCCGTGAAAGAAATTCATAGTCTTCATGGTTTTCCTAAAGTAATAGTAACAAGAAACTTTTGGAAATAATTGTTTAATATGAGTGGAGAAACACTAGCTGCCATGAGTTCTACATATCAAACACAATCAAATGGTCAAACAAAAATAGTTAACAAATGTTTTTAAGGTTATCTACAATGTTACTCTTTAGAAAAGCAACTTAGTATGCCATAATTAATAATCATTCCCCGTTCACTTTTGTTAATAGGTTTATGTCAGACGATGATGCAGGGGCATTAGGCACTAGCCAACAATGTAGGAGGTTTTTTCCACATGTTGTGGCTAGGAGGGTTTGAAAACATTTGAGTTGTAACAGCTAGGTGTCAATACCTCAGCTGACTATATTACTTAGACTAGTTAGAGTTGTAGGAGTCGAACTGTTTCAGTTAGTTGAATTATTATAATTAGACCTTTTGATTTCTAGAACGGTCCTCTCAGAGGAACCGAAGAGACATATGTTATGTATATAAATTGTAATTCCTCGGATGAATAAAAGTAGAGAGGGAAGAGGAGAGTAGAGAGGGGATTTCTGCAATAAACCTCTGTGTGTGAACAATTGTTTCCAGTTAAATGATTTCCAAGCTTAGTTGCCATTGAATTATCTCGAACTACTAATTGTGAAGAATTTTTTAACTGTGAGGCGATTGGGTACTGATAATTCCATTCTTCTGTCTTTGAATTCCCGTAAATTGTTGGATAACCCTATGAACTCACCCCACCCGAAGGCAAGGTCTGTGTAGAGAACCGGGGTCGTGAAAACTGTTCAAATATAAAAATCCCGCTTAATAAAGAGACAAAATTGTTGTGCTTTCAGAACCTGACCCGAGGATTGGACATGAGTTAACAAACAAAAGGATAGCGAAACCAGACTTGCACCCGTGGTCAAGCCCTCTACCAAAACCACGAGCGGAATCACAAAAGCGGGTTGCCCATATCGCACCGCTTTTGCGGAGTAGGCGGTATTTCCTATTCGCGAGAGATTCCATAGGGAATGCGACACGTGGCGAAGTGACCCCCGGAAAACCACCGTTTAACCCGCGCCATCGCACGTTAAAGCCCGACGTTGGAAGCCGAGCGAAATTGCCAAGAGTCGTTGATTTGGAGAAGGGCCATCGGACGGTGGTCACATGTTGAACTTGCCCGGAGGTTAACTAAGGTGTGCGGAGGATAGCCAGGTACGATACGAGTGTTTGATTGGTTATTGATATATATAGGTGGGGCCGGAGTATAATGAAATTTTTTAATTAAACGATTGGCGGATAATTAGCATAAGTCTGGAACATGATTGTTGTAAGGCTGGGTGGTGAAATATAGAGCCGAAAGTTCATTACAAGTTATTTATTTAAAAAGAAACGTGGAGTATAAATACAAAGTGTTGAAATTTAAACATTGGTTATAAGGCTTGGAGATAATATAAAGTCAGGAATATAAATTAAAGTCCAAGAATTGTGGATAGTATTTATTTATCAAATTCTACGAATTTGATAAATAAACCCGAAGAAAGAAGAAGTCAATTAAGACTCAGGTTGGAGGAAAAGAACGGGGTAAACCAAGGGAAAATGCTGACAGAGCGATTGTAGACACACCAACTCTCCTTAGGGGTCCAATTTCAGTTTTGTTGCGTCACACGATGATCTCTCTTCTCTGGCATTTACTTGTATTGAAGATCACTATTCTAGGAATAAGGAGTTATTTTCTCCAAAAATAACCCTAGCCAAACATTGAAAATGCATCGAGGATATCTTTCTATGCTTCATAAGTACATATGTTCTACTTCTAAATCATGTCTTGGAAGTGGTTGTTTTGCTGGAAATTATTCACCAGTTGGTTTCATACCAAAGTATTTTTCACATTTTCAACATCCAATACATGAAAAAGATAATGGTTTAAAACAACATAAATATTTGAAATTTTGCAAGAATTGTTTGGCACACTTTGAATATGAATTTTGAAGTCAAGTGCATGATGATGTATAGGATCAAGTGTCATTTTGAATACCAAATGTTTCATATGAAACTTCTCAACATGCTACCCTGCAGTAAGGATTAAATGACAATATTGCATCAACTATTTCCATAATAAAAGTGCACCTCCGCCATAAGACTAAACAACTACAAATGTTGTAGATCTAACAAGACCACACAATCAAATGTATTCCACAAGGCCAATACTGTATGAAAAATGAAAAGGAGTTTGCAACCAAAAATACCTTAGGCAAATAATTCAATTAGATACACCAAACCATCAGCAAAAAGGAAAACCAACCTACTTGGCCCCAATATTTTCAACTGGGTCCTCTAATTCAACCAATAAAAAGGCCAAAACCATAGCATTGAGATACATTTCATTACACTGTCAATAACAATAAAATTTGACTCAGCCATAGCCCTTTCCTTTTATTGTTGTGAAAAGATTTATGCATTACTCTAATGTGGCTAGTCCATAGGCCAAGTAGACCACTGGGTAAAAAATATGTTTCCTTTCACCTTTGAGTTTTCAAATTATGCCTACCAAATCTAAGACATTTAAGAGGGGGAACTAATACAACGTTAAAAGGAAAACCAGAGCACACATCTACAAATTACCTCCTTAGCTATTGTCACACCATCATTAACTATTTTCGGAGAACCATGCTTGCTCTCCAAGACAACATTTTTCCCTTCGCCCCAAGGGTGACTCCAACAAGATCAACAAGTTTGTTCACACCGCCTGCAAGACAAATTGACAATGCTTTCGGTAAGTGTGCAATTGAATGCTAGACCATATGCCAAAACAACCCTCCATGAAAAATTAAAATAACACATTAAAATCGAATATAAGTGGACAAGGAAAGATCCACCGCAGTGAAGTTTCACGTGCAGGTGACCTTCCTTTAAACATAATTTTTTCTCTGACCTAAAATTTTTTTGTCACTGAGCCATCCTTGTTGAAGTACAACTCCTTTTCCATATCTCTTGTATTAACTACCTTCTCTCTGTTGCGCAATCTCAGAGTCCCTCTTCTACTTGAGCGATTAAGGGAAATGGGTGAAAAAATTGAAAGAGAAGACAATTGTCTGCCATAATTATCAAACATTGCACGCAAACAACTTCTTCCCCTTTCCATTGCTACCCAATGAGGTGGATGTGGCAATTGTTGTCATACTGCCCAAAGCAGAGGCCATCTTCTCTTATCCTGAATATAGAATTACAAGATCTTCATATTAGTATGAACCTTAAAAAACATGACTCCCATTGCTAAAAACCACTTTTAAGTTGTAACGGGCAAACTAAACAACTATCGCAACTTTTGGCAACTTCTGGAGCATTAAGAGAGAAACAACCAAAGAGAAATACAACCAAAATCCTCATTTTAATGAGACCGGACTATATATTTGCATTAAGATAATAGAAAGAAATCACGACTATATTAAGGCCAACACAAAACAATCTTTAACCGGTGTCTCTCGCGGCCTTCAGGTTGCCATGCTAGAGGTTGCATATTTTTAATTTAAATTCTTGACCTCTCGTGCCCATCTATGAATGCATCCAATGGGATATCTACATCAAATGCTCCTTTATATCCCAAAAAAAAAATTCCCTACTACAAGAGCACCAGTATTGATGGATCACCCCACACCATCCCACCCACTAGAAACGGTGAAAAAGGAAACCCGAGAAAACTTCTGAAATATCTCAAGATGACTATATGGGTGGTTCTTATGAATCAACCAACCATTCAAAATATGCTCATCAATCCAAACCATGAGTATTATGTGACGATATTCAAGCAGGCACTGAATCGGATTTCTGAAGCTATGTTAGAGAAACCCTAAACTCTCACTGAAAATAGGTGAAATGTGGCACCACTCAGAGATTTACATGTGCCAATTGGTACAAGTGGTATAAAATTGGCATGCTCAAACAACGAGGTGATGCAGGAATGACATGAGGGAGAAAATATCAGAAAATCCCCAAATCTGGAGAACTAAAGCTCATCACCAACCTGAGATTGACAACTTTACATGATGTAACCTATGAAATCGTAAATGGAGAAATCATAATAACAATAAAGTAACCTATGTAACAATAAAGTCGGATTCATCCTAGAAGTGGTAATGGGAGAAATCATAGTGAACAATAGGAAACATGTAGAGTTGCTTACAATCAAATAGATGAAAAAACACATACAAAAAACCTAGATAATAATCATGAACAAGCTTAATATTGAATTATGAACTGTAAAGGAACTTACAAAATGTGACATTACGAACTTGGTCAAGCGCACAAGCAAAAATATCTTGGACATGACCCTGGTTGACAAGTTGTATTGCTCATGATGCAAGAGGATTTGTACCTGCACTGCCAAGTTAATCAAAATCCATCATTATCTATACAATAAATAAAAGTAATTGATGTAGTATTTTTTACTCTAAGATGCATTCTTATGATAATGTTAGAACATATGTTGAAAATGTCAAAACATACCTGAATAAGCTCCTCTTTGTTTCAAGAAAAATTTATTGGAGTCGCATGAACTTGGAACAAGCCTTCCACGATCTGAAAGAGTAGAAACTAAGTCAACGGTGACTTTTTTGTTGCTACGCTGGATCGAGGGAGGTTTGCTCCAAGATCAAATCGCTCCAATAAATTATTCTCTATGAAATTTTACGAGATAATAAGTGCACATCACTTGAATTATCCTGGTCACACACTAATTCGAATTGCATGCATAACACATAATCGCTTCTACCATTAATCATCAATTTGCGGAAATAGAAACAGTCGCATGCGCACATAAACACAATATGTAATGGGGAAAGCTTATAGCTGAAAACCCCCAGCTATTTGTATATTATAATAGAAGAGAAACATGTAACAATCTCAGTACAATACTCCTCACAAGTACTCAGTACTGTCTCCAAAAGTTACACACAAACTAGCTTGGTTTTGAACAAGTCACAGGTTCAAAACTCATCCACTAATTTCCTGCCTCTATTGCGCAATCAAGGCTGGTCTAATGAGAGATCCAAGTTCGAATCTCACTGGCTCCAACTGCGCAATCCTCATGGGAAATCTCCTCCAATGCTTGTGCAAATCTCATGCACAACTGCTGTCACAACTAATAGCAAACTCACCCTTTCATCTACCTCTTCCACTGGTCTCCACTGAACTGTCCATGCACTGTAGTGAATTGATGTGTTCTTGAGTTGAATAATGAGTTAATAATTAGTGAATTAAATAATATTTAATTCACTCAACTCATCACTAGTGTATTAGCTAGTTAAACTAAACACAACTAGTTCAACTAAGTTAAACCGAACACAACTCCACCAACTGTCTCATCAACTCCACCAAACTCCACCACTTGAGTTCTAACTGAAGTCAACCATGCATGAGCTCACCAAAACCCTAGGAATAGCATAATTCCTTCTGTCAGATGCATGGGCCACATCCGTAGCTCCAACTGAAGTGCTGCAAGAGGATAAATTGAAGTTTATAGTCCAAATATTATTAAGGGTTAATAATATTTGACTGACCTATTTTTAGACAGGCAGTCTAAAAATAGACTTCGACTTGTATGTCTAAAAATAGAGGTCCATCTATTTTTACCAACTCGACCAATCATCCAAGAATAGCATACTGCAACTCCTAGACCATGCTCCATATGTCTAAAAATAGACATAGTCTAAAAATAGACTTTGCGCCAAAAATAGCCTGCGGGCCCACTTAGTGAAGGCGACTTTATTTCACTAAGCTCCATCATCTTGTTGCATTTTCAACACTCCCTCTCAACAAGATATGGATTATCTGCAACCCCTATCCTGCCTCTGTGGAATTCAAATTTGCTCCTGGTGAGCGCCTTCGTCAAGATGTCAGCATCCTGATCCTCCGTGGGAATATATGAAAGTAACATGATTCTCCGCTGCACACAATCTCTGATATGATGGTACCTGATGTCGATGTGTTTGGATATATCATGAAATACTGGATTAGCCGAGAGTTTAATGCAACTCTGGTTATCACAGTAAATCACTGTAGGCTCCAAATGCAACCCGAACAATCCAACGAGGATCTTCCTCATCCAAATAGCCTCGCATGCAGCCAAGCTTGCTGCCATGTACTCGGCCTCTGCTGAACTAAGTGCCACGGATCTCTGCTTCCTACTGTACCAGGAAACTGTTGTCGATCTAATGCTGAAAACTCCTCCAGATGTGCTCTTTCGGTCCGTTGGGCTCCCTGCCCAATCTGCATCAGTGAAGCCGGAAAGCTTCGCTCCATCCTCCTGTTTGTACCATAGACCATATCCCAATGTGCCACTAAGATAACGCAATACATGCTTGCCTGCCTTCCAGAAGAGCTTGGTAGGCTTAACCATAGCTTGCGAAAGCTGGTTAACAGCATAGCATGTATCGGGTCGTGTATTGACCAGATACATAAGCGACCCCACCAACTGTCGATAGACAGTGGCATCCACTACCTCCGCTGAAGTAGCATCCTCCTTCGTCCAACCACCAGGAAGAGGAGTGTCAACAGGCTTGCAGCCTTGCATGTTGAACCTCTCCAGAATCTCCCGGGCATACTTGCCCTGAGAAACAAACAGTCCTCCGCTGCGCTGCCAAATCTCCAATCCCAGGAAATAATGAAGGATGCCCAAGTCCTTCATCTCAAACTCTCGTGCAGGATCCTCCTTGCATGAAAGTATCAACTGCTCATCGCCAGTCAAAATCAGATCATCTACATACAGTACGATGATCAACAGCTTCCCCTCCACCACAATCTGGTACAGGTTGGGATCCGCCTCACTCTTGGAGAATCCAAGCCCGGTGAAGTAGCTGTCTATCCGAGTGTACCAAGCACGAGGTGCTTGCTTCAGCCCGTACAGTGCTCTCTTGAGTCGGAACACATGCGACTCACTGCTGAAGATCTCGAAACCTTCAGGCTGCTCTATGTACACCTCCTCCTCAATGACTCCGTTGAGGAACGCAGTCTTCACATCCATCTGATGGATGTGCCACCCCATCTACGCTGAGAGAGCTAGGATCGTCCGTATGGAAGAGTACCTTGCGACAGGTGCAAAGGTCTCCTCATAATCGATCCCCTCGATCTGTGAGAAGCCACGGGCAACAAATCTTGCCTTGTACTTCTCCACACTCCCGTCAGCCGCCTGCTTCACTTTTTACATCCATCGCGAACCCACCACTGATTTCCCCTCCGGTCGCGGGACAATCTCCCATGGATTGTTTCTGACAATCGAATCATACTCTTCCACCATGGCATCTACCCATGCGGGTTCCTCCACAACTTCCTCGAAAGAGGATGGTTCTGTCATGACACATTTTCTCACAAGAGCCATGTATCCAGTGTACCGGTCCGGTGACTGTCTCTGTCTGCGCTGTGCTGTAGGTGGTCCTACAACCCTCTCTGCATCTTGAGCCAGTCGCTCAGCTTCTGTAGTGCGCTTGCACCCTCTGATGGTTGGCGCTGCATGAGTGGTCTCTTCCACTCCATGAACTTCCTCTTGTGGCTGATCCACATCATGAAGCTCATCCTTAGGAACTAATAGCTCCTCATTTGCATGCAAGTGTGGCTCCCTCTCAAGCAAACACTTCATGGCTTTCTCCTCATGAAATTTGATATCCCGTCGCACAACAGTCTTGCGACTGTCTGGAAAATACACACGATAGTTGTGAGGTGTATCGGTGTACCCCACAAATATCCCAACCTCTGCGGTCAGCTCCAGCTTCTTCCTAGCATCCTTCGTCACATGAATGTAAACAGGTGAACCAAAAATCCTCAAATGGGAAATATCGATCCTCTTCTTGAAAACGCCTCATGAGGTGTACTCATGCCAAGTATCTTGTGAGGACAAGGTTATAACACATACCTTTAACGATATTGCATGCCTCGACCCCTGAGTGAAGGGGTGGAGGCCCTAATCATCCCACATCTCATGCAGCACCCACCGTTCATTACATTCTTCCCAGCTCGGCCACCCAGTTACTGCTGTGGGTTATGGGGTGCGATGATCTCTCTTCGAATCCCTTCTGCGCTGCAAAAGTCCTTGAATTTAGTAGAGATGAATTCACCACCATTGTCGCTCCTAAGAGCCTTCACATGCTTCCCCGATTCCTTCTCAACCAGCGCCTTGAATTCATAGAACTTTGAATATGTCTCGCTCTTCTTCTACATGAAGAAGATCCAGCACTTCCGAGAGAAATCATCAACAAATATCACATAGTACTTGTGCTTTGCTATCGAAGCTACAGAGAAAGGACCACACACGTCTGTGTGAACTCTCTCAAGGATCGTCGTGGCGCGACTATCCTTCTCGTGAAAGGTGGCTTTCACATACTTCCCCAAGGTACACCCCTTGCACTGATCTAACTGCGCAAGAGTGCCCTTAGGAAGCCAAGTAGAAATCTGCTGCAGTATCTTCAAAGCTCCATGGTGAAGGTGGCCCAATCTCCTGTGCCACAGCTCGCCATCATCATCTCGGCTCACCACTTCTCCCGCCTTGCATGCCATTGCTGCGCAGCCATCTACTTGCAACTGATAAAGGTTCTTGACTCGAACCCCTATCTTCTGGGTCTCTCCAGTTGTCTTACTGCGCAGGAAAGCTTTTCCTTCGCTGAAGACCACATCATACCCCTTGTCTTCCAACATCGCCACAGAGATCAAATTCTTCATCAATCCTGGAACATGCAATACTTCCTTCAATACGAAGGGTTTACCAGACTCCCTCTCAAAGGAAATGGTACCGATACCGGTCGCACTGTATCTACCATCATCGCCCATCCCGATGTGCACTCCAAGATATTTTTCCTCCAGATCTGAAAACAGATCCCGATCTCTTGTCATGTGAAATGACGCACCACTGTCCAAGAACCATACTGATCCCATCACACTTGAGACCAAGCATGCGATCAGTGAAAAATCCAGTTCGAACTGGGAGGCCAATGCCTCTCCCGCTACAGATCCAGCAGCCTTCTTATTTTTCTTCTTCTGCGGACAATTTGTGGCATAGTGTCCATGCTGGTGACAGTGAAAACACTTCACCTTGGACATGTCTTGCTTCTTGCCTTTCGCACCAGACTGAGAAGCCTTCTTGCTCTTCCCCTTCTTTGCTTTGGCAGCCAAAGCGCAATTTTCTTCATTAGATACCTTTGATGAAGATCCGTCCCTGGTAGTCCTCCTTATCTCCTCTTGCATGAGATCCGCCCAAAGTCGCTCCCATCCCGGCAACTTCTCCCGACCATTGACAGAGTCCTGATAGGAATTCCAACTCTTCGGAAGACCAAGGAGAGCCAGGTCCACCAAGTCCTCTTCATCGACAGTCACCCCCACACTTCCCAGCTCATCTCTGCATTGAGTGAACTTCGTGAGGTACTTGGCGATACTGTCGCCTTTCTCCATCTTAATGTTTCTGAGTTTATCCTTGAGCGCTAGCTTCCTTTGGTCACTCTTGCTCTGGAATAGATCTGTCGATGCTTTCCACATCAAATATGGAGAAGCTTTTCCATGCAGGCTGGATACAATGTGATCCTTCACGCCCTCCAACAGAATCCTTCGACATTTCGCCATCTTCTTTTGCCAAGCCTCAACTTCAGCAGGATCAATAGGCTTTTGGACATCCATATCTATGAACTCCTTCAGCCCATTATCTTCTAATACTGCCTCCATCCGATCTTTCCATGCAACATAATTCGAACTGCCTTCAAGAGCATATTCGAGTCGCAAACCGTTGAAAGACATTTCAACTCCGGCACCAAGAAAACAAACTGCTGCAAAATTCGAATTCCAAACTCAAAAACTCAACTGCTTCTGGATCTGTGAGAAAAAATTATTTCTAGCATAGAGATCGAATGTAAGGGCATTTACTGGATATATCACCTTTCAGAGAAAGGATGGATCCAGAGGCTACCTGGCCCATTATAGACTCTGTCTACCAAAATAATATTGTAATCACTGCAATAGATCCCGATGATCAATTCGCTCTGATACCATGTAGAAATTTGCTGAATAATGAAGATTTATCCACTGAGATTATCCTGATCATACATTAATTCGAATTCATGTATAACACATAACCTCTTCTACAATTAATCATCAATTTGCGGAAATAGAAACAGTCGCATGCGCACATAAACACAATATGTAATGGGGAAAGCTTATAGCTGAAAACCCCCAGCTATTTTGTATATTATAATAGAAGAGAACATGTAACAATATTAGTACAATACTCCTCACAAGTACTCAGTACTGTCTCCAAAAGTTACACACAAACTAGCTCAGTTTTGAACAAGTCACAGGTTCAAAACTCATCCACTAATTGCCTGCCTCTACTGCGCAATCCAAGTTGGTTCAATGAGAGATCCAAGTTTGAATCTCCTTGGCTTCAACTGCGCAATCCTCATGGGCAATCTCCTCCAATGCTTGTGCAAAACTCATGCACAACTCATGTCACAACTAATAGCAAACTCACCCTTTCATCTACCTCTTCCACTGGTCTTCACTGAACTGTCCATGCACTGTAGTGAACTGATGTGTTCTTGAGTTGAATAGTGAGTTAATAATTAGTGAATTAAATAATATTTAATTCACTCAACTCATCACTAGTGTATTAGCTGGTTAAACTAAACACAACTAGTTCAACTAAGTTAAACCGAACACAACTCCACCAACTGTCTCATCAACTCCACCAAACTCCGCCACTTGAGTTCTAACTGAAGTCAACCATGCATGAGCTCACCAAACCCCTAGGAATAGCATAATTCCTTCTGTCAGGTGCATGGGCCACATCCGTAGCTCCAACTGAAGTGCTGTAAGAGAATAAACTAAAGTTTATAGTCCAAATATTATTAAGGGATAATAATATTTGACTGACCTATTTTTAGACAGGCAGTCTAAAAATAGACTTCGACCTGTATGTCTAAAAATAGAGGTCCATCTATTTTTACCGACTCGACCAATCATCCAAGAATAGCATACTGCAACTCCTAGACATACTCCTTGTAGGATACAAAAATAGACTCTTAATAATAGCACGGGCCGCAAGTGAAGGCGACTTCATTTCACTAAGCTCCATCATCTTGTTGCATTTTGAACATTCTCTACTAAATAGGGCCAACCACATGAAGGTGGAAGCTCTTATGGCCCCTCCCCCCCCCTCACATCACTCTCAATTCCCCAATACCCAATCTATATTTCATTTTTTACTTTCATGAGCATAAAAAAAAATGTTCAATAACTAATAAAAAAACAATTCAACAAAAAGTACGCAAGGAAACATTGCAATTAATGCTTGACATAAAAATAGTATGATAAATGAGTTTTTTATATAACGCAAAAAAATGTTCCAAGTATGGTAACGTTTGTCTTATAATAATACAATATTTTACATTGTCGAATTTTCTTTTTCTTCTTCCTATTTTTAAAGCTCCTAATTACATCATCAATATCATCGTGCTCTGCTCCTGTTTCGTGCCTTTCAACCCGCACTGCTGACCTAGTTGCGTATTCACGATGCCTGGGCTCATCCAGTGACGGGGCATCGCCTACAAAAACAGATAATATTAAATTTAATTGTCAGTTTTTAAATATCATTGAACTAGTTCGGTAATATTAATAAAAAAAAATTGCAATGAGATTATTTACCTGGTGCACCAATTGTCGCCGCTGACCTAGTTGCGTAGTCACGATGTCTGGTCTCATCCAGTGACGGGGCATCGCCTACAAAAACAGATAATATTAAATTTTAATTATCAGTTTTTAAATATCATTGAACTAGTTCGGTAATATTAATAAAAAAAAATTCAATGAGATTATTTACCTGGTGCACCAGTTGTCGCCACTGACCTAGTTGCGTAGTCACGATGTCTGGTCTCATCCAGTGACGGGGCATCGCCTACAAAAACAGATAATATTAAATTTTAATTGTCAGTTTTTAAATATCATTGAACTAGTTCGGTAATATTAATAAACAAATTGCAATGAGAGTATTTACCTGGTGCACCAGTTGTCGCCGCTGACCTAGTTGCATAGTCACGATGTCTGGTCTCATCCAGTGATGGGGCATCGCCTACAAAAACAGATAATATTAAATTTTAATTGTCGGTTTTTAAATATCATTGAACTAGTTCGGTAATATTAATAAAAAAAATTGCAATGAGATTATTTACCTGGTGCACCAGTTGTCGCCGTTGGGACTGTTGCCCTGTCTTCCTCTCTGGTGGTAAGATCCTCAAAGGAAACATTCTTTGTCATTTAAACAAAAAACGTTATAAGGACAACCATCAAGGTATAATTAGAAAAAATTATAAGTGGAAATTAATTACCGTCACGGCCCTCACCGATAGTAGCATTGTCGGCCTGGTCCCCACTACAATGATCAGGTTGCACGTGAGGATCATCTACATCTGGCTCTAAAACTGGGTTATTTTCCTCGTCGGTAGTGTTGCTCCCCTGATTTAAACAAAGTTGTTAGACATTAAATTTATGGACGAAAACAAACATATTGAAAGGTTAATGTTTTACCTTATCAGGAATTCTGGCTCTTGGGACCTGCCCCAAGCTTCTGCGACGTTCAACTACGGCTTGATAGCCGAAATGGAAAGCGATATTTTTATCTTCCTCTGTAGTTTCTGTTCCGAAGTCATCACCCTACATTACATATGATTATGTATTTTTAATCATATTTGATAGGATTACAAAAACGTTGGAAGGTGATACAATTAATTATAAGATGTTTAGCTACTTAATTACAATTCTTGCAGCTAATTTCAAGTAGCCGCCCTGGCCTAGCTTGTGATGGCCCTTTTTTTCAATCCTATATTTGGTTGCCTTTGAGGTGTCAGGAAACTTAGCATCAAAATATTGAAGTTAGATATGACGTAGCACACTTTTATTTTAGACATAAAGAAAATTAAAGCTATTGAATTCAAGTTGTAATTTACCTTGCGGGTCCAGTTGGCATTTTTCCTTCTTTCTTTGCCCTTTTCTCTTTTCCGTCATGGATGAGTGCTCTCCACTCACTCTCTGGAACTACGAGAGGACGCTCATATCTAGGGTTAAATTGCAATTGCGTCCTATAGGTGTCCCTGGTATATTTCAAATATTTGCCGGCTACCTGAGCCACCGCTTTTCTGTCAAATGTGCCGACCCCAAAAAGGGCTTCTAGATAATCTAGAAGTTCTTTTTTCGGGTTGGAATTCTGGGAATTCCACCCTGTACATATGGTTGGGCCAAAAATTACCAACGCATGGCTCTCCAGAATCCTGTAGAACTCATTGTTTCCTACACAGAATAAAACCAAAAGAAAAAGAAGATATTATCATTAATTTAAAAATAAAAATCATGATAAATATGTTTTAGATAAAGTGCATGAAATAGTTAAAATATTAAAATTTACCTGGGAGTTGTACATGCTTTATAGGGACACCCTCATCGTTCACCAACAACGTGCCATTAATGGTCCTTGTGGAGCTGACACGTGTAGCTCCAGGAAACGCAATAATGTAGCTGGCCATATCAGCCTCATCATTGCCAACACGTTCAGCAGTTGGCTGGGTGTCAGCTTGGGCAGGGTGTGTTTCTTGGCTAGCACCTAAAGGAGTAGAAGGTGTACGAGAGGTTTGTTGGGAAATCTCTTGCCCTTGTGTCCCACTACCACCAACAACGGGTTCAGCAAATGCCAGAAAATGCTACATACAAAAGAACTTTTTGTTAGTTTAGTCAATGTAAAAATAAAAAATCAAACTATCACAATTCATCTCATGCAGAACAAAAAAAATATCCTTTTGAATTTTTATTATTACCTGATATGTTTCTAGCTAGCTCATAAGTTTTTTTATCCTCTCTTCTGTTTCAGGTGTTTGAGGCGCGTCTATCAAAGTATTAAATTTCGACCTTGCATCTCGTGCCTTTTTTCGCAACAAGAACATTGGAGATAGGGATGAAGAAAGCTCTTCCTCAAAGAGGGAATCATCAGGCGTACCATGGCTAGGTGTCTGCATATTTGAACAAAATTAATATTATTTCAATTATGTAAATAACTAAAATACCTAAATATAGAGCAATGCTGGCACTTTACATGTTCTTTCGCTGGCCTCTTTCCGCGATCATCCCATCTCGGGGTTGTTCCTGCACTGCTCTGATCAGTCTGCCACATTGCAATAAAATTATAAATGTAAAAACTTGAAAAAAATATCTAACTTGAAAACACAAAATGAAAACTGAAATAATTTCTAATAAGACACCGTAAGACAGAGTTAGAGTTTCAAATATGCCTTGCATTGAATTCAGTCCTGGAAGCATGTCATTGCACATTAAGGCACCCAAACGAGAGACGAGTTGACAATGAAGACCTTATTGAATATATTGTTGGAGCAACTTCTAGTAAACTTGTTGTGAAGACCTTGAGGACATTTTTGGAGCAACATTGTTGAAGCTGATGGTATAGGATTGTTGGAGACGATCTTGAAGGGCCTTGAAGTGAAGCTTTTGGAGCAACTATTGAAAAATCCTTAGAGCATTTAAGTAAGGCACTTTCTATCTTCCATCACCTTTTTCCTTTCAATATCCTTTAAACGATTTTGTTGATATTTAATGTTTGAAATCACGTTATAATTCATTGATTATATGTGTTTGGGGACTATCCCTTTCAAATTACCCAAAAATACCCTGGCAATTTTATCTTCAAGATGCATGTCAGACCCTATTGTTCAATATTTTTATTGATAGTAGTAAACATAGAGAGTTAGGGGGCTCTTGACTTGGTTTGGTTGGGCCATATAGATCCCTAACATCTACTAGGGAGAACCCCCCTTGAGTTGGAGGAGAGCTAGCCCGAAGTGAAAAGAGGTTGGTGAGGTGACAATGGGGCTATTAAATTACACATGGTATCACACTTTAGCTTTAGGACTTTATCTTGAGAAGTGCGATATTTTGCTATATCAATTCTCAAATTGTTTACAACACTATTGTTAAGAACTAATAAGAAGTGATGTTGGGGGGTTTTTGGGTATAAGAAACAATACCATTTAAAAACTAGGGTTCTCAGTCCTTGGCATTCCTTCACCTAGGCCTAGGGGCACACTAGAATAATTTCACACTAAACCATGCAAACTTAAAAGTAACTTAACAGATCCATAAAGTAATAATAATCATAATTCCTAATTTCCTATTGTACAATATGATGCAAATTATTCAAACATGAAGAAATGAAGACATGTAATGTCTGAATTTCAAGATTGATGAACCAATACAAGAAGTTAGAAACTACAACTTTGATTCAATACTCTGTGTCCTAACTCCAGGAAGGAATCTAGTTTGTAGGAATGAAGAGGTTGTTATCTTTACAATCCCATCCCAACATCAAATTCAGTGATAAGTTTCTATGAGGTTCCGGGTCAAGGAAACATTCACTCCACGAATGATATATTTAAGTAGGCTTCTCCTATTCTGGGAAAACACCATACCTATAATGCATTCACTTGCATGTATAAAGGGAAAGGAAAACATGTTTTCATACAACGGTGACAAAGGCATCTTCGGGAAAGGTATCTTCACTTTTTATTTATGTTGTTCACCCACACCACTCTCGTGTTTTCACTAATCCTGTTTTGTCATTTTTGGATTCAAATTAAGTTAAGGCCTTAAGTATTTTTTGACCTTTTGGTGTAGTTTTCATAAGTGGCATGTATGGATTTTCCATTAATTCTGCACTTTTTCTCTTCATGCGCATGTTTCCCTGGAAATCAAATGCATGATTTAGTCCCATAAATTTAACAAGTTGTTGGATCAACTCCATTGGAAATATCATGTTTCCTATTCAATCAAAATTTATCTCAGTTAGGGTAGGTAGGAAGGTTTTCCCTTTGTATTAATAGGGCACTTCTAGCTTGCATTTTTATTATATCTTTCAAATTTAGTGTCATTTCAATTAGGGCACGAATTTTTGAAACTTTCAAGGTGAGAATGAACAAAGACAAATTTTTGTGATGGATGACTGTATATGACTCCATGGCCAGAGGAAAAGGCACTAATCTACTTCTTCAAATATCTATAGTTCTCATTCACCTCATATGGAGATGGTCCTTGATTTTGAGCCAAATGTTGCAGCAAAAAGTTCCCCCCCTCCATAATTTGATATTCAATGGAAATTTCTTAAATTGATGATGGGGCATGATTATGGAACATTGGCACATACATATTTAATGGAATTCCAAGATCATGATATATGTTTGCATATGTTTATGGAGGTGGTGGAGCAAAAAAGAGCTCAAATAGAGCTGAAAATTTTCACATAAAAAGGACTGTGGGCTTGACTAATGGTTCCATTTAAAAAATGATATCTAGATAGAGAATAAGTGTAGCATGCAAACATGCATTGAAAATCCATATGAGTTTTCATTGTATTACTTATGATGGATTCAAATTTGGGTTTCAAAATGCCAGGTTATGGCATGATTTTGTTGAGAAACCCTTAGTTGGATTCTCATGTTGGTTTAATTTATATTTTAAGTTTGTTTTGCAGTCTTTGGGTGATAGTAACTCATGAACTAGGTTACCAATGTGTAACAATCATATTTAAAGAATAAAGTTGTGATTTTTTTATATTATTATTATTATCTATTAGCTATGAGTATTGACACCTAATGCCTGGAATTTTGACATCTTGATAGCATGGATAATTTCGAAAATGTTTCTAGTAATGTTAACATAATAACTATCATTACATGTCTTCACTTTTTTCACCATAATAGACCTGTGATATGGAATCATCACACAACTTCATATGCTATGTCCCAACAAGTTCAAAATGGTTGAACCTACCTCATAGTGTGGTTATTAAGGACAAGTTGCTTGATATATAACTCGATAGCATAGACCACGTTGCAGTTCTAAAAAGAATCCTCAAGTGTCAAAAAAACTTCACAATATGTTCTGCTATAAAGCCTTTTGGGATACCTGAAATAATATATGTATCATTGATGACTTTTAAAGTATGAAAAGATCCAGAGGGAAAGGAAATCAATGGAAGAGTGATCCACCAATGAGAACCTAGAATTTAGCATCAGATGAGTTAGAGTTTAGGAAATTGAAACCCTATAATTTTAATTAGTGATGAAGGACATCACATAGGTAATTATATTTTCATGTAGAATAATCTGTTAATTCAAATTTAAACTACATAATATGAAAGGCATACCATAAATTTTTCCACGTAAGTCCAAACAACCTATAAAAAGGGAAAAACTTCTTTTTCCATGGGAAATAACTTACCTTTCCTTTTTCAAGATAATCTAAATCACAAAAAATATGAACTATACTGCACACATTCTTGGATAATGTGAAAGTGGAAAAGGAATACCCTACACAAGTGATGCACACATGTACATTTGAACACTAAAAGATTTTTGTAGTTGAAATGCAATACTTGTTTTCATTTAAATGTATGGTTTTTAAAGTAGGGAGAAATAATGGCTGCCAAATTAATAAGCGTTTCTTTGGGAAAAATTTAAATCTTGTATTGGGTGATGAAGATAATAGAGGGTATTTAATCTTGATTCTTGACATCTAGAGAGAACCCTACAGCCTAACACAATCCAATGGAATTGACCAAAAAAACCCAAATAGAGTCAACCCTACTATAGGAGGAAGGGCTTGCAGTAAGAACTTACCATTTTGCAAGAGTTGAGGGCGAATGTTGTTGTGCAAGAGCTGAGGGCAAATGCGGGGTGAATGATGTTCTGCGAGCTCGGGGTGAATCTTGTTACGAATCTGCAAGAGCTCAGGGCGAATGCTGAAGGCGAATGCTGTTCTGCAAGAGCTGAGGGCGAATGCTGAGGGCGAATGGTGTTCTGCAAGAGCGGAGGGCGAATGCGCGCGTGATATCAAACGTTAATGTAGCACACATGTACATTTTAACACTAATAGATTTTTGTAGTTGAAATGCAATGCTTGTTTTCATTTAAATGTAGGGTTTTTAAAGCAGGGAGAAATAATGGCTGCCAAATTAATAAGCGTTTCTTTGGGAAAAAAATAAATTTTGTATTGGGTGATGAAGATAATAGAGGGTATTTAATCTTGATTCTTGACATCTAGAGAGAACCCTACAACCTAACACAATCCAATGGAATTAACCAAAAAAACCCAAATAGAGTCAACCCTACTATAGGAGGAAGGGCCTGCAGTAAAAACTTACCATTTTGCAAGAGCTGAGGGCGAATGTTGTTCTGCAAGAGCTGAGGGCGAATGCAGGGTGAATATTGTTCTTCAAGAGCTGAGGGCGAATGCTGTTCTGCAAGTGCTCAGGGCGAATTTTGTTCTGCAAGAGCTCAGGGCAAATGTTGAGGGCGAATTATGTTCTGCAAGAGCTAAGGGCGAATGCTGAGGGCGAATGTTGTTCTGCAAGAGTTGAGGGCGAATGCACGCGTGATATCAGACGTTAATGTAGCACACATGTACATTTGAACACTAATAGATTTTTGTAGTTGAAATTCAATGCTTGTTTTCATTTAAATGTAGGGTTGTTAAAGCAGGGGGAAATAATGGCTGCCAAATTAATAAGCGTTTCTTTGGGAAAAATTTAAATCTTGTATTAGGTGATGAAGATAATAGAGGGTATTGAATCTTGATTCTTGACATCTAGAGAGAACCCTACAGCCTAACACAATCCAATGGAATTGACCAAAAAAAACCAAATAGAGTCAACCCTACTATAGGAGGAAGGGCCTATAGTAAGAACTTACCATTTTGAAAGAGCTGAGGGCGAATGTTGTTCTACAAGAGCTGAGGGCGAACGCTGAGGGTGAATGCTGAGGAAAAATGTTGTTCTGCAAGAGCTGAGGGCGAATGCTGAGGGCGAATGCTGTTCTACAAGGGCGGAGGGAAAATGCGCGTGTGATATCAGACCTTAATGTAGCTATTGCGACGGATACGAAACAATAAAATCATTTTTATGTAGCGTGCATATAAGTTTTGTATTTTTATGTAGCGCGCATATAAGTTTCATATTTTTATGTAGCGTGCATATAGGTTTCGTATTTTTATGTAGCGCACATATAAGTGTCATTATACCGACGGTGGAAAAATCGTCGCTACTGGGACGGCTGCCTCCAAACGTCGTAATTGCGACAGTTAGACGTTGTTTCGTACTTGCGACGTTTGGAGGCAGCCATAGCAATAGCGACGCTTTGGGCCATAGTGTCGCAATTGCGACGTCTTCCTCCAAACGTTGCAATTCAGACACTTTGTCTAAGTGTCGGTATTGCGACACTTTTCTATAAATTTCAGTATAGCGACGGTTTCGGGCGGGATGGAAAAAATTTGGGGAAATTTCCGACATTTGGTCAAAAGCGTCGGAACCAAGTGTTGGAATTTCCGCCAAATGTAGTAGTGCTTGGGATGGAAACAACAAATGGTGATACATTGCATCCCATGGATAATCTGGCTCTGTCATAGCCTCCAGGATATCTTCATCTAAATGAAATATGGATCCTAAGGGGGATTTTTCCTGTGCAAGGTTATGTTGAATAGGGTTAATCGACACGGAGCTAGTTGAGAGACACGAGAAGGATTCATCATTGATGTGGTGGAACTAGATGCGGTCGATAGAGTGCAGATAGATTGGGTTTGCACTGTCATAGGTATAACTACTCTGGTAGTTGCAGCTCACTCGACATCTATGGTATATGAGTAGACAACCCAAGCCATGGTTCCGATACATGATGATATGAATCGTATATGGTGTGTCGTGTCGTCAACATTTGGTTGGGGCAGAATCTTCGTAATTGGTCATCTCTCAGTTTACAAGAATAGGATGGATTTTTCCATCAAATCCTCTTGGGCTGTCAAAGTGTTCATGGATTCCGAGTCCAGGCCATCTTCTCGGGAGAGGCGGACTATGGTTGATCGCATACAAACTAGTGCTATGCGGAATCTCGGTATATAGTGACAACGATGTACTGGGAGGTTGTCACCGCATATCTGACATGAATATAGGACGTCCATGTTGGTGCGATATACTATATGGACTGGATACCATCGTTGGGACATTTCCAAAGTTGGGCAATCAATGATGAAATGATCAAGTTCATTGCAAAGTACTCACCTTTAGATTGGGGGACGGGATCTGGTGGGCAGCCTTTCAGGTGATCGTCATTCTTCCTGTAGGTACAGGATGATATGAGGTTCATCCCCAATAGATTGGGTGGGGGGGTCCTCTTGATAGGATCACTCTATGACATGTAAGGTGTCCCTATATTGCAATATTTTTTGGCAATAATGGGTATAGTTCCCATAGTTGTTGCACTGTGTGATTGGTACGCAATGCTTTGCCTTTACCTTTGGTGGTAGGTTCCTTTTTACGGGAATGCGGCGTTGCAATGTCTATCTTAGAGCAAAGGAGTGGTTTTAATTCATCCAGCTCTGGGAAAATATGGGTAGGGTGACCTATTACGTCACATATGGAGCTGACTGGTGATTCCCCTTGTATGGCAGGAGTCACCAGCTTCTTTCCTCTCTTCTTGTTTTTCTTAGTTGTGATCATCGATTTTGAAATGGAAATTTCCTTTGCAAGGGTGGTTTCGACCATTTCTTGGATGGGTGGGGCCTCAATCCTATGGTAGTGATGTGGGTGGCTCCTGTTCCCGTAGGGGGAATGAGGTACCAAAATGGTATTTCCAATGATATGTTTGGTAACACCAGTGTTCCCAAAACCTGCTGGGAGACGAAACTAGCTGCGGGGTAGAGGAAAGGGGTTTGGGAAGTGGTGTAGGCTAGAGAGGCTGTCGTGGCCGATGACTCAATGTTGTCACTGCTCGTGTCCATGTCTTGACTAGCTTCAACGCTTGATGTGGACATCATGCACACTGGAGCCCCTGTGACATCATGTGATGACTCAGGGATAATTGAAGGATCTCCTAGGAATGACGCTAGAACGAACGATGGTTTGAATTGGTCGGGGCCATATTATTGGTACCGTGAAAGCTCATCCAACGATGTATCTATGTAGGTTATAACTACATTAGTGTTTTTTAGGGGTTGTTTCTCACTATGAATCAATTGGTCTACAGTAATGATGCAATCCTCGTGGGGGAACATCATAATGTGGAAGACAGAGGAGGCTATGTCTAACACGACGTACATATAACTTCGTCCAAGGAGTATATTATAATCCAAGTGAGCATCCAATACTTAAATGTCTATGTGAACCATATTTTCAGCTAAGCATACCAGGACGTTTTGGTAGAGGCCGACGGGGGTCGAAGGACGACCGTTGTATGCTCTAAGCGTGATGACTGAGGGTTTTAGTTCGGGAGACCCTAACTTCTGCCAAAAATTTTTAGACATGATACATGTGGATGCACCCTTGTCGATGACACATCAGTGAATTGTTATATTCTGGACCGACATTGGTATCTGGAAGGCGACCATGGAGGGAAGCCTCGGGGTGGCTTTGTCTAAGTCAAAAGCCATTAGGCATGTATCGACAGGTTCGATAGTACCTAATGCGAAAAGTAGGGATTTCCATTGTTTTGGGCATGATTGAAATATGTAAAAATATGACATAGAAGCGGGAGATTGTGCTAAGTCATCCACGATACTATAAATACGGGCTGCTTTGGAGTAGTTTCTTGCTCGTCTATTGGATCCCCTTTCCATTTTTGGCAATGGTCCGATAGGCATCTTTGAAATGGTCAAAGGTGCAGTCGGCACATTGGTACTTGCCCCTGATGTATTGGTGTCTGATAGGGTGTCGTAATTATGATTCCTTGTTTGGAAAAACATCTCTTCGCTAGTCATGTATACTTCATGGCTACTTTTCCCGAAGTCGTCTAGATTTTTCTGCTGAGTGCTTACCATCCCTTGATGGGGGAAAGGTTCGTATATCATAGCTGGTTGCTGGGAAGATCCTCCTTGTCCTCGATTACTCTGTAGCTTCTTCAGCTCAGGGAGATCGGGATAGTGGTGAGTATAATGGTTATACTCACCACATATCGAACAAGAATGGTTTGTTTGGAGAGGTGGCCTTTTTCTCTGCCATTGGGCATTGCTTGGCTCCTAGATCTGATTCCGGTTGGAGATGCCTCTAGCCTAGGATCATGGCGAGTGTTTCTAGTTGTTGCCCCCCTATCCAAGATTCCCTTTTGGCTTTTTTTTTTTTTTTTTCTTCACCAATTTAGGAGGGTAGTTCTCCTGGTTATATTGGTGAGGTTGGTTTTGGGACGACTGCACAAAGTTCACCTGTGCATTGGTCTGGATAGGTGGGTCTTGTGCTGGGGACTGAGCATAACATGGTCCCTAATTTACACTTGCCTGTTGGAGGGGAGCTCTTCCGTCAGTGTTTCTCTCTGCGTACTGGGTCCTCTGAGCCAGAGGATAGGGTCCTCCCTGGTGATATGCTGGTGCCCTCTTGGTAAAATATTTCTGAGGCATATGATGACTTTGAAAACCAGGTTGAGGTACGTTCTCGATATAACTGTACGTGTAACCAGGGTTTTGATCACTGTTGCCTGGGCATCCTTAGGTTAATGACCCAATTAGTCGATTTATAGAGTTCGATGTACCTGGAAATTCTTGATAAGTTTGCGGGCACAGGGTGTTGGGCAGGATATTGTAAATGTATCCTAGCTGCATATAAATCAACTCAAGTTGTTGGCCTTTGCTAATGGCATCCTCTTCAGATGTGGGCCTCTGTTGTGCCACACCCTTTAAAATCACTACCGTGAGATTTTTCAAGAACAAATCTAAAAGAACCCGGTCGTCGAGTTTTTCTTTACATAAAATGCGAGGTTGCCTCCATTCGTGGAGATGGTCTGAGATATGGATGGTAGGGGTTTGTCTAAAATGTGTCAATAATTCCATTCCAGAATCATGGTGAATGCGTAACTAAAAATATGTTAGGAATGTGGTGGCGAGGGCGCTAAAGGTTCCATGTGAAGCAAAGGGTTGCTCCACGTACCATTTCATCACTACTCCCATCAGAGTGCATTGAAATAGCCTCAATCAAATAGTGTCATCAATGATACTGTTTGATGAGCACCATAGGTGGAAGGTCATGACATGATTACCTTGGTCTTCTGCTATATTTCCTTCAAACTTTGGAATATCCAAAGGGAGTTTTGTGGGCATGGGAGGCCATGTAGGGCTGTGTGCAATGGGGTCATTTTTCAGCTTGGTTAATTCGGGTAGATTCAACGAAGCTAAGAAAAGTTACTTGGAGGTTGACGCCATTGCAATGTGTGAAAACAAAAAATTCTGGTTAGGAAGAGGGTTGGTCTGTGACGTACCCTACTGTGTATTCAGCTGGATTTCTGAATGGGTCACACTCCTCTATCCCTAGGGGTCATGGGAGGAGTGGTGTGTGGTGTGGTGTTTGGATACGACCAGGCCCCCCCCCCCCCCTATATATATATATATATATATATATATATATTATGTCTTTCGCTTTGTGTGGATGTGTGGAGGGACAACATAGTTTGAACGTGTGGATATGTGATGATCCTTCAAACCCTATTAAACCATAAGAATGTTTCAACAAAATAAAACAAAGGATAATGTTCTTCCAGTTAATCTATGTGATCAACTAAAGGAGATACAGTTGTAATGGTGTGTTCATATGATTTCAGGTCTACCTGAGGGTGAAGGAACAGAGATTCATTGCCCTATCAATAATTCTATGAGAGTTCCTAAATCAGTGCAAAAATTGAACTAAACTAATAACTTTTACACTAGAAAAAAGAAACTAACTAAGCATGTGTGGACTTGGTCCACTTACTTTGGCTAGTTATCTAGGTGTGTTGGTACCTAAATTTGCAAAACATAAATTTTTTTCGGAATGCAAGTTATTTCCCCCCTACTTAAACTATGTGTGAAATTTTCAAAAATCAACTTGAAATAAAACTGACACTAAGCCTACAAAAAGCAGCTAAGAGTGAGCTTTAGCAAGCTACGACGTACCACAACCAATGCTAGCAGATGTATTATGCGCTGGAAAGCACTTTATAAGTAGGAAAAGATAGAAATGTGTGAGAAATTTCTGTTTCTGTCTTTTGTGTGAAAAAGGCCGAAACAGGCGCGATGTCTGTGCGCGAATTAGCTCTGAACGCGCACCTTGGGCACGTCCGTGGGAGGGAAAAGTGCACAAATTCCTACAAAAGTAATTTTTGGAGTTGTTCTGCTTCAGTCTATCACTTGGGATGAAGGACTACAAGAGAAAAATGGAGAAATTCAGCTCCACTCCACAACACAGACAGGGGTCTCTGCAGAAAAGAGGCACAACCACATAAACTTGGTAATAAACATTAGTGGAGTCACCAATCCTATTTTAGTGTGTTTGGTGCATGTATGTACGAAATCAAACGAACTTAAGGGGTGCGGTCTACCGACATAAGTTATTGGTAACAGGTAGAAAAATAAGTGGAGTCAAGCAAGTTTGTGGAAGAAGCTATAATCATGGACATACTAGATAGAGAAATAGCATGCATATATATAAAATAAAATTAAACTAAAAATAAAAACAAAAAAAACAAAAGCTCTGAATGGAGTAAAAAAACTGCAATAATCCAAACAGTGGCTCTTTGGCCCCTCTTATTGAGTGCTTGTAGGAAATGAGGATGAAACTTTAACCCTCTTGCCAAAGGGCCCCTAGAACATGGGTTCTAAGTCTCGATGCAAGGATGTTTTTACTCCCAAGCTTGCCTCGATGGAAAGTCTCCCTCTCTCTATTGTAGTGGACTGAACTTGTTGTGTGGCCAACAATTGAGTCCCCTCTATCTTTAGCTCTGAATCACACATTGCTGGTATTTCTTGGGAAATTCTAGCCAGTGTAACAATGTGTTCACAAATTATTCATCTCATGGTGGCCTTATATAGGAGAATTAAAATCCTCCTTCCCTCTTTTGGTACATTCTAGATGGTGACCCAAGAGAGGGGGATGATTCCTTTGTGTGCCAAAAATATTCCATTGTGTGCTCACTTAATGTCTAAGGAGGCTTTGGTGGTTGTCCTTAGGCAGCTTCAAGTGAGGAATCACTATCCTAGAGTGTGCTTTTTGTGGTCCCGAAAAGTGACTTTCGCAACTCCTAGGATTGCACGCATTTCATGTCATAAGGCGTGCAAAGGCTCTCTTCACAAAGGATTGTGTGCTCAAAAGCATTTATGACTTGCTCAAATTTTATTTTTCCTCAGACCCTAGATATTTTTAAGTACTTTCTAGATCTGTAATGTCTTCTAGCCCTATAAATCCTTCTGCTTGACATTAAATAATGTCATATTCTGCTTGTACAATTTTCCAGTGTTAACACTTATTACAAGTTTAATTTTGGGAAAAAAATCCTAGTGTGTGTTCATTTAGTTTATAATGTAGAAGGAAATTGGAAAAGGCAATGGAAAAGGCTTTGCAACGAAAAAATGACATTTTTGACAATTTATTTATAAAAATAATGAAAATGAGGAGAAAAGGAAGGTGAAAGGTAATAGGTTGCATGTGAGGATGAAACTGAAGGAAAATAATGGAAAATGAAGAAAATATAGGCCACATTAATAAAAAGAATTATGAGGATCAATTGGTACCTTCTTTTCTGCTCAGTTTTGGAGCTCTCTCTCTATAATCTCTCTCACACACTCTTGGACACTTAGTTTTCGTGGAGCACTTTATAATTTGATCAAGAAAGGAAACAAGGAAAAGGGAAGAAAATATCAAGCACAAAAGAGATGGATCAAGAAACTTCAGTGGGTGTTATATAGTAGTTTTTCACTCTGCTCACTTCAGTCCCTATCCTGAAATTCCCTATAACGAATCCTCTGCAATATTTCCACATGGAAAAAATACATGAAGACATCCTCTAAAAACTCAAATAAATATGTCTTGAAAGATCATTGAAGAAACTTAGCTAAAACCCTAAATTTTTGGGTTAGCACGCATCTCTAGTTTCCTTCCTGTGATGATGCCAGGTTAAAAGTTCTATCCTAGCGCTACCAGTGCTCTTTTGACTGAGAAAACCATGCTAAACCCTTTCTAGTAGTTTTTCATCAAATGGAGGAGAAGCTTCGATGTCTCGAACTTTCCAGGATGGGGAGATCGATGTCATTCAATGGAGAGAGGGTCGAGCTCTCTCAGTTAGAGCTTTTGATCTTGTTAGTGGGGGATTATCCCTTGAGAAGTGGACATTACTCCTTCTTTTATGGGCTCCTAAGTCCCTCTCCCTTCCCATAAATTGAACCCCATCCTTCCACTACTGGTTAGTCATTATTGGGCTGGTCTGATCAATCATTTTCCTTGCATCCTTGTATTGTGATAATGTCTAAGCTATCGGGAGAAGGAGTGCTTTAAGATCTGTAGTGAAGGACTCGGACATCACTAAAGGGATTCCTCCAAAATCAAGGGCATGGTTTTAAGCTCTCTCTTTTATATTTATTAATAAAACATCTGGTGTTTTCTTTCTATATTTCTCTAATCATTTACACAAATAGTGTAATTTTCCTTAATCTGTTAGACAACAAATATTCAATGTATGTTGTGTATTCGATTACATTTATTATTGTCTCTTGCTCTCCTTCAGGTAATCGTACTCCACTAGTAGCGAGGAGCGAGCCTAAGGGATTGTGGATTGAGGCCATCATCAAAGGATTCGAGCGTAACTTCAAGAAGAGGTAGGTCTATTCCCTTTGTTAGCCATCAGTAAATTTTTTCATAAGCAAATGATGGCTAAAACAGATCTTGAGCCTTCAAGAGATCATTTTCCTAGAAAATTAGTCTTTCTTGATGGATTTCGTTCCCTAATTACTGTTCCTTAATTACTGTGCCTTAAAAACAGTGTTGTTCCCTCCAAAAATCCAACAAGAAATTTGTTGTTCCCTAAAGGGTTGTTCCTTAAGTGTTGTTCCCTTCAATGTTGTTCCCTAAAGGGATGTTCCTTAAGTGTTGTTCCCTTCAAAATATTGATGTTCCCTTAGAATAAATACACCAAGTTAAGCCTGCTATTCCCTTTGAAAATTGTTTCCTAAACAGCCCCATTTTCGTCATTTCATAGCCCTCATTTCCCCTTAAAAAATTCCCATTTTCCTTGAAAAAGGCCCCTTTTTCTCCTAATTTTCCCTCCATTTTCCTCAGAAACCTTCAAAATTACCTTTCATCTCATAAAAATGCCCTTTTAAATCATTAAAAAAACCCTTTGTAATGGTTTAAAAGCCTTCATTTTGCCTATCGGAACACTTAAAAACACCTAAGAAGGTTTCATTTTAAGCCTTTTTTCCCTCAAGCTTTAGCCCCTTTTTGGCTTAGCTCTAGCCCACTATCCATCATATGCCCAAGCCTCGCAACCAGGCCCTTAAAACTTTTCGCTCTCAAACCCTCACCTTTGACCTCCGTCGTTTCCATTTTATTCATAAAACCTCACCCCCGACCACCGGCTAAACCCTTAGCCCCTTATCTCTCCGCTCCCGGTCCTTTGCACCTCCATCAGACCTTTCCCCAACTCCTTTTCCTCTAGCCCCTTCCCTTACCATTTGTTACCCCATGCCCCTTACAAAAACCCTTTGGTTTTTCCCCGCACTACCTAGCGGATTCCCAATCAAATTAAGACCGTCGATCTTAAAAAATCAACGGCCACAACGACTTCCACACCTCTTTTCTTACCTTTCCTTCGTCCAAATCCTGCCATCCATTCACCCTGGAAAATGAATCTCCTCCGTCGATCCATATGATCCGACGGTCTTCATTAAACCAGACACCTAATCCCATCAAGGGGCCTACCATCCACTACTTAAAGTTCCCGTCCACTCATGTGCTGATACCTGGTCCCCACCAAAGCTCCTATCGTGCACCATTCCCATCGCATTCTGTCTCGACCGTTGGATCTGCCCTGCTTGATCCAACGGTCGATATTGCATATCGCGCAATTTTCATGTCCAAAGTCTAACACTCTAAAGTTACATGATACCGGTGGTATCGAAAAAGCCATGCAGCGTAATACAACTGGATCGCATTCGATTTGGTGAAAACCACTTACCACCCGAATTGAATGCGATAACCACCCCTAGTATTTCAAAAACCAATTTTGTCCATTTCACACCAGAATCCATTTTGAACTGGATTTTCGCCATTTCTCCTCAATAAAGCTCGTCTGCTTGCATAAACACCGCCTCTGCATTTTCCTTCCACTCCACTAACCTCCTGAGCAATCTCGCCAACACCACAGTGTTTTTAATAACATTTTTATCATATTTTTGCAGGGTTTTTATCATGGTTTTAAAGCAGAATGTCTGTCCATGACTCACCAAACAACCAAACCAAATTCTTCCATGTTTGAAGGCTAAATCACGAAGGTAGAAGGCTGTCTAGTTTCATGCAAGGGTTTGGACCATGCTGTGTAAGTACTGGTTATACCCTTAAAAATTTCCACCCCACTAGAAACCCCCTGTCCATAGTGATAAAGGAAAAGATAGTAAAGGTTGAATATTTAAAGATCGAAGAAGTTCTGGTGAAAAAGATCAAATGTTCAAAGGTTCAAATACCATGGTTTTAAAGTTAAAACATGTTTAAAGGTAAAAATAATCAGCAAAGAGTCGAAGGCTACCTAAGCATAAAAATAAAGGGATTAAAGCGCAAATAAAAAATCAAAGGGGTTTTAACCCTACTGTTATAAGTAAGGCATGATCAAAAAGTTAAAAGAAAAAGCTAAAGGTACTAAGGCCAAACCAGTTCAAATAGAACAAAAGATAGTGATAATGAAGGATAAAGTTTTAAACCCAAAAACCAAGGATCAAAAGACTTAACCAATGATTTTCGAAGATAAAGATTCAGTAGATATAGAAGAAAGTGTTTGAAAGGTGAAAAAACAGTTAGCATATCCAGATTAAAGACTCCAAAATGATTACGAGAGCATAAAGAAAAATCAAAATTATAATAGTGTTTTAAAGCCACGAAAACAGACGGACTAGAAAAATAAGCCTCCAAATGACACATCAGTGAGGCAATAAGAGCCAAAACAACCACCTACAGGTTTATTTCCTCAAAAGAACGCACCATGAATGCACAGTCGGGGATATTTTTAAAAGACAGCTCAACAATAACTGCCAACCTACCAAAAACCCTCAAAGTCAACAAAAATGACTAAAGGTGATGAAACTTAATGTAAAATTGATTAAAACAGAGATGAGCATTTGAAATCTTCTCTCTTAGGCCTCCCAAATGTCAATAAACCATTACTCTGTATTAATTGAACAAATGAACCCTTCTTTCACTCCACCTCCTCATTCTTCTATAAATACTTCTGTAGAAGACAATATAGAGGTTGGCGTTTGAATACTCTTTAATTTTAAATAGCTTTCTGAAGCTGTTGAAGCTTTGTATTGTAATAGAAGAAATATAGGCTGAGAGGAGAAATTTGAAGCTATAAAGACCCACTAGACTTGAAGATTGTAAATGGTTTGAGAATCAAATAGACAAGTTGATTTATGGGATCGTGGTCTATGTCAATGGTGATGTGTTTCTCACTGTAATTGTTATTTTCTTTATGTTTTCATTCTGTCCACTTTTCTCTGATAAAGAACAACAAATATAGATTAAAATTTACTTCTTAAGTACCTTAAATCTCACTGATAAATCTTTATCCTTTATGTTTTCTACTGATTTTTAATTTGAGGATAATTCAACCGAGTGTAATCAGTCAAGGAATGTTGGTCAGCCCATGTCTTGTTGAGTAAAACTTGAGATATTGTTTTTTAATGTTATTTTCATTTGCATGCTAAGTAAAGTTAAAAAGTCTATGGTTAGCCCTGTCCTCTAGTCTTTTCTCCAACAGCTGTCTTGAAAGTTTCCCTTTAAAGTATGTCAAAAGAAGGCTAGTTTAAAAGTACTTACCTAATCTTAGACTATTTTTATGTTAATATTGAATTTTTTCCTTTGAATATACTGAAAGCAGGCTAAGTTAAAAGTCTTTTCTTGATCTTAAGTTGATTCCTTGTTTTTAATTTTTTCTCTTGAAAGTATATCAAAATCAAGCTAGTTTAAAAGTACTTACCTAATCTTAGGTTACTTTTGTGTCTTTCATTTAAGTGCATGCTGAAAGAAGGATAATTTAAAAGTACTTACCTGATCTTAGGCTATTCTTTGTTTCTTCATATGTTTTACTTCCTTCACTTCATTTCTTACTGTTTCATTCCATAAAATCAACTTCAAGAGATCTGTTGACATAGATGACTTGCCCCATAGACCACTCTTGAAATTTGCTGTGAAATTAAATCCTTTATGACTCCATCGCCCAATGGATTAACACTATTTCTTACTTATCTTATCATTTGAACCATTTTCAAACTACTCACAACTTTACCTTTCAAAAGACTTCCTTCATTTTGATGAGGTTCATCCCAACCAAAACAAAGAAAACCCATGTTATTATTAACTAGTCTAAAATCATATTTAAATTCCTTAAAGATCATATCTTTGAAAACACATATATAGAGAGATCCCTCTCTGAATCCGAGATGGCTAGATCCTTAGATTCCAAAGTGGTTTTGATGTAGGCTTTGTAGCATTTTTACTTGCCAGTATTGCAAACTACGGAGACCTAACAGAGTGGCGATCATATTGGGGATTTCTGAGTAAAATCCTTAAAACAAAACACTCAGCATTCACTTAAGTAAAATCGGCTTGCTTCAAGCACTACCAAGCATATTGGCAATTACGATAGGACTTATCTGAATAAGTGACAAACTAGGTAACTCTTAGGATTCTAATAGAACCTTATCAATCCTTGAAGAAATCATCTAAGTAAGCCACAGAGTAAACTTTGTTTGTCTCATCACCATATCTAAGTGTTGAAACAGATTTAGGACACTCTCATAACCCACAGGACTGTGAAAACTCAGAAAAACCTAAAATATTTCAGATTGGTATTCAAACCTACTAGTGGTGGTGGACCATAAAATATTTTACCTTCTAAAGCTAAAAATTTCCACCTGGTGACTCCACAAATTCTTAATTGACCTAAAAGCTCCACTGGGAAACGCATTTCTATCATAACATCATACAAACTCAGTTAAGGAAATTTTGAGAATTAAGTTTCCTTGTTTAAAATATCAGTTAGCCTATCAAATATTGTCATACTTGGTTAAAATTTTCTTATCATTGGGTTTGAAAACATAGCATAGTGGCTTCTAGAAGAGTTTATACTAGAGCCTATACTAACCCAAATTCTCTCGAGATAGTTGATAATCCAAAAAGTATACTTAAGAAGTCTCCTAAGTCTAAAACTTCAACTGTTGTCAAGCCAGTCCATAGAGCTAATTCTGTTCCTGAAAACCTTACAGCTCTACAAGATTCATAAGTTGACTTAAGAAACCCATTCAGGACTAGGTCACTTGATGATATTGATCAGATAGACTTTGAGCCTTCACACTCACCCCCACATAGTGGTGAACATCTTGATAGTAGAGAAACCACTCCACCTGACCTTCATTTAATTCATAAATTTGGTTTCTCTCATCTTAGATCTACTCAACAGTCTCTTGCTGGTCCATCCATTTCTGTTATCCATACTCCCACTGTCCAAACTACTCCATTCGATCAACCTTCTCTTATCTTACATCCTCCACCTGTAAACCCCCCATTCTTTCCACAACTTCCTATCATGGCAACATGGTATGCTCCCCTAGTCCTTCCTTTACCTTTAGTCAATCTGCCACAGGACTATCAGTCCAAGATTCCATTATATGATGCCAGTGGTGCTACTACTGCTTCACAACATGTGGATAAGATGAATGACTATTTCGATAGAAATGAGATTGATGATGAAACTATCAAACTCAGATTGTTTGCTCAGAGTTTAGGGGGAGAAGCAAGAAAATGGTTCAAAAGCTTAACCCCTAACAGTATTAATGACCTCCAAGCTCTCCATCAATAATTCCTAAACAAATGGGAAGTCAGAAAAAACCCTCTCTAAATACTTTCAGACTACAACAACCTCAAAAGAAATATTGGGGAAAGTGTTCAAAATTATTGCACTAGGTTCAATAGTGTTTATAATGCCCTACCCCCAGAATTGAAACCTCCACAAGGCTCATATTTGGCTAAATTCCCTGAAGGATTTGATCCTGAAATGGCCTATCAGCTAAGAGAAAGAGATCCCTTGACTTTGGAAGACATGCAGAAAGGAGCTCTTGCTATAGAAGTAAACCTAATTGAGAAGAGAGCTAGGACGAGGAATGAAAAGAAAGTATCATTTAGGGAAGAAAATTCACCTTCCACATCTAGCTCAAAAATGGAGAGAATGATGCAGGAAATGATGAAGAAGATGAGCATACTTGAGAGAGCACAATCTAGAGAAAATCAATCAGCTCCCCATAACAGGAATCAATCTCAAAATCAGAATCGAAACTTTAAGAGAAATCAACCTCAAAACAGACAAAGAGAGGATGATCAATAGATCAGACCTCCTTTTCAAGGAAATTATGTGAATGAGGATGAATAAACCAATGAACCAACAGAGGATGACAACATGAACATGTTGGGGGTAAGCAATGAGGATTCTGATTTCCTCCATGAAAGAAAACAAGGTCTATATACACCTTATGATGATAGAAGATGGGAAACTGATTATTATGAACAATACTCTGAAAATGCCATCATAGGGTCACCTAAACAATATGATCTGAGAAGTAAAAAGAATTAAGAAACTCCCAGGAATGCAACCTCTGATAAATTTGCCAAAAATAGCCCTGAAAATGTTTCCAAAAAGACAGCAGAAATTCACCAGACAGTGGCTGTGAATTCTGATTTAAACAAAGGGAAAAACACCCAAGCCAATGAAAAACAGAGTGTTAACCCCAGCAACACTAGCATTTCAGCCAATGCTCTTGAAAAAACCATTTTAACAACTGTAAATATTAAAAATCAGCAAGCTGATTTTTCTGAACAAGTAGTGACTAACAAGGCTGAATCAAACATTTTAAAAAATCAGATTCCTTTTAGCCTAGAGAATGAAATATCTAAAATCAAAATCTCTTTCCCAATCACTGAATTAGTCACTCAAAATGTATATAGAGGTCAGATTTTGAAAGCTTTAAACATATAATATGTTCATGACACAGTTAACTTAAATGCTGATACCCAGAGCTCATTTTTGGACCAAAAATTGAAGGAAAGTTTCAAGAAGGGGCCACCCCTCCTTTTTACATCATTTTAAACATCCATGATAACATTTTTCACAATGGCGTGCTTGATTTAGGAGCATCACACAACCTCATGCCCAAGGTGATAATGGAAAGATTAGGCTTAGAGGTAACTAGACCCTACAAAGATTTATATTCCTTTGATTCAAGTAGGGTGATATGCCTAGGCCTAATAAAGGATCTATGTGTTAACTTAGCTCAAATACCAGCCAAGAGTTTAGTGATAGACATTGTAGTGGTTGATATACCCCCCAAATATGGCATGCTTATTTCAAGTTCATGGGGTGCTAAGTTACAAGGAACAATGCAGATGGATATGACTTATGCCACCATCCCTGTCTTCAGTCAACCTAGAAGACTCTATAGGGAAACACACATGAAATATATGGTGAGTAAGCAAGAGAGAGCAAAGAATTCTCCTCTCTATTCCATACACACTGACCTTCACTCTTTCATTCTTTTCAATGATGATATTTCTAAAGAGCAAGAGCTAATCAATGAAAAAACATCAAATGTTGTAATCACTTCACATTCAAACATAGTTACAGCCATTGATAAAGAGGAAATTAAGAAACATTTTGCTGATTCAGAAATTTACAACAAACAGGTTAAAGGTCTTGAAGATCAAAACAGTCATAAGCACAACACAGATCATGAAAAACGAGTAAAACCTCAAAACATCAAAAACCTTGAGGAAAAAAACACAGAAAAACATAGTGCAGACCCTTGTACAGAACAGAATAATGAAAAATACAGAGAGGAAAACAATGAAATAAATGTCAAATCTAAAAACAGTCCTCTTTGGAACATGAATTTTGATGGGTCATGCACTAAAAATGATGCAGGAGCAGGCATATGGATACATAACACTGAAAACAATCATGTTGAGGGGCATTCCTTTAGATTAAAATTTCAATGTACCAATAACATATCAGAGTATGAGGCTATCATTTTAGGCCTACATTTATTGAAGAAATTAGGGGCTGAAAGGATAAAAGTTTATGGAGATGCAGAATTGATTGTTAGGCAATTAAATGGGGAGTACAATGCTAAACATCTGAGACTTAGAGCCTACAGAGATGATGCCATGGACTTGTTAAAAACATTTGACGAATTCCAACTTATCTTTGTCCCAAGAAACCAAAGTGTCCATGCCAATGGTTTAGCCTTTGCTGCTAGAACTTGTCTTACACCTTATGAAACCAAGCAATGCACCACCCAAGTCAAATATAGACCAGCTGTCCCAGATAATGAAAAATACTAGCAAGTTTTTGATGGAGATAAACAAATAGAAGAATTCCTACAGTCCAAAAATGAATTTGAAACACCAAGCTCAGATTCAAATTTTGATCAAGACTGTCCTGCTAAAGAAAACCCACTTACTGAAGAAGAAATATCTCCAGAGATTGTAGAAATAAATTTGTTAACACATGAACCCAATCATAAAATAGAGGAAAGCACAGATTTAGAAAATGAAGATTTATAAGTGTTGCAATCTAAAGACCAAAGCTTGCCAAAAGGACTGGTCCCTTTAGAGGAATTATTTGATTTGAATGATGTGGCCAAGAAGCCAAAACTGGAACCCATAGAATCTGAATTGGAAGAATGCAACATAGGCAGTAAGGAAAAGCCCAAATTAATCAAACTATCTAAAACACTGCCAGCTCACATTAAACTACAATATATTGAGCTTTTTAGAGAATTTTATAATTTTTTTGCATGGATCTATGAAGATCTGAAATCATATGATACAGAAATAATTCAACATAAAATACCCCTCAAAGAAAACCAGAAACCTTTTAAACATAAATTGTGTAGAATCAACCCTGTTCAATTACCTCTGGTAGAGAAAGAAATCAAAAAAATGTATGATGATGGAGTTATTGTCCCTATTAGATACTCAGAGTGGGTATCCAATCTTGTATCAGTTAGGAAGAAAACATGAGAGATAAGGCCTTGCATTGATTTTAGAAACTTAGACAAAGTCTCATTAAAGGACAATTATCCCTTACCCAAAATGGAACATATCTTACAAAGGGTAGTTGGTTCTAAAATAATTTCTTTGCTAAATGGCTTCTCAAGGTACAATCAGATTTTGGTACATCTTGATTATCAACTTAAAACAACCTTTACTACACCTTGGGGTACTTTCATGTATTTAAAAATGCCCTTTGGTTTAATGAATGCTGGTGCCACATTCCAGAGAGCCATGGACATTGCATTTTCAGAAGAAATAGGTTAATTCATTGTGATTTACCTAGATGATATAACTGTTTATTCAAAAACAAATGAAGAACACCTAATACACTTGAGAAAAGTCTTTAAAAAGTGCAAAAAATTTGCACTGTCGTTAAATCCAAAGAAAACATTGTTTGGTCTCCAAGAAGGAAAAATTCTTGGACATATCATATCAGAAGAAGGAATAAGGATAGACCCAAAAAGGATTGATGGTATATTTCAAATAAATCATCCCAGAAACATCAAGGAACTACAATATTTCATTGGAAAGATTAATTTCTTGAGAAGGTTCATACCCAATCTAGCTGAACTTCTTAGAAACATAACAAACATGCTTAAAAAGGGAGAAGGAGTTAAATGGACCTTTGAATCAAAGAAGTCATTTGAATTGGTAAGACAAACACTCACCAAAACACCAGTTCTTATCAGTCCTGATTTTTCAAAGGATTTCTTCATTTTTTCATTTGCATCAGAACACATAGTAGCTGCTGTCCTATTACAAAATAATTTTAATGGACAAGACCAGCCCATTGCATTTTTCAGAAAGGCATTAAGAGATGCACCTCTGAAGTACAACATAATGGAGAAACAAGCCTTTGCCTTAGTCAAAGCCTTAAAGGACTTCAGAGTTTACATTTTACACTGTCACGTAATAGCATTTGTGCCTCATTTAGTTGTAAAAGATATATTGACCCAAGATCCAGATGGAAAAAGAGGAAAGTGGATTGCTATAATTTTAGAGTATGACTTAGAAATCAAACCCACTAAACTCATAAAGGGTCAAGGACTAGCAAAACTTATGGCTGAATCCAAGCTCTTGAGATAAACATGTTTAATGCATTAGATGAACAGGAGGAGTTTTCAACTCCAATTATTGAAGATCATTTTCTGAATTCATCTTGGTATGCTGATATTTTGTATGTTTTGCTCAATCTTAAAATCCCTCTTTGTTTGTCAAAAACAAAGGCAATATTCTTGAAATTGAAATTTGTATATTACTTTATTTTGAATAAATGTCTATATTGGAAAAATGCTAGTGGATTATTGCTTAAATGTTTTCCTGAGAATGATGCAGAAAAGATCAAGCATGAGTTTCATGAAGGAGAATGTGGAGGCCACCTCTACTGGAAGTCAACTACTAAAGAAATCCTTAGAGTTGGTTATTACTAGACCACCCTCTTTCAAGATTTCCATAAAATGATTATTTCCTGTCACAAGTGCGAAATCTTTGAAGGAAAAATAAAACTGCTTCCCTTACCTCTACAACCAATCACTGTTGAAGCTCCTTTTCAGCAGTGGGGTCTAGTCAGCAGTGGGGTCTAAACTTCATTGGGGAAATGCATCCTCCCTCATCTGCCCAACATAGATGGATCCTCATAGCAACAGACTATTTTACCAAGTGGATAGAAGCCATTCCCTTTAGGAATGCCACAGACTCAGTCATCATCTCATTCCTTGAAAACCATATACTTTCCAGATTTGTTTGTCCTAGAAAGATCATCACTAATAATGTTGTAGCATTTGGGTCTAAGAAGATGGTAGAATTATGTCATAAGTATCAGATCATATTGGGTCATTCCATAGCTTATTACCCTCAAGGTAATGGGTTGGCATAATCCTCAAATAAAAGTCTGGTAAACATAATCAAGAAGTTGCTGGAACATAACAAGAAATCATGGCATAGTAAGCTAGTACATGCTTTATGGGCAGACAGATTGATATTTAAGAAGTCAATTGGGATATCTCCTTATCAACTAGTTTATGGAACATATGCAATATTTCCAACCAGTTTAGGAGTGCCAGTCATGAAGCTGATCCAAGAAGTACAGTCTGAAGATAATGATGTAACAAGAAGAATAAACCAGACTATACATTTACAACAAACCAGAGGGGAAGTATACATGAGAGCGCAACAACTAAAAGAAAACATCAAGAAGATGTTTGACAAAAGAACCAAGGCAATTGATTTAAAGATTGGTGATAAAGTTTTGAAATGGGATTCAAGAAGAGAAGATAAGGGAAAACATGGAAAATTTGATAACTTATAGCAGGGCCCTTATCTTATTCTATCTACTATTGGGAACAATGCATTTTTTCTGCAAGAGTAGGATGGAGTTGAATACTTTGGAGGTCTTGTCAATGACAGGATGCTCAAACATTATTTTTGTTAACTGATATTTTCTTTCAAAATTTTTCATTTTATTGTATATAACACTGCTTTTGAATTTGAAAAAGAGAAATACAATAACAATAAAAAAGAGAAAAATAGGGAAGAAATAAAACAAGAAAGGTACAACCCCATATCAAAAAAGAAAAAGAACAATCTGAAAGTGTACAAGCTTAAATGCCACTACCAAAAAAAAACACTGTTATTTTAGTCATACAGCCTAATCATGACTAAAATAGATTTCAATTTTCCGTTGAAAGATTAGTGAAGAAGATTTTCCAAAATATTCAATCTTGGCTTATCAATAGAGTAGATTAAGATAGAAAACCAGTGGTTCAAACAAGCTCAAAATCTGAACCTGTAAGATTATTGAAGAATTAGTTCTAATATGCTCAAAATCTGAACCAAGAGAAAAGAAAATTTAGCTCCAAAAATGATCAAAACTAGAGCTGCAAAAGGAATGAAGGATGCTTTTTGATTTTCAGATCTTAAGCCTTCACAGTTTTGTTTCAAAATTTCCACAAATAAAGTCTATGTGCAGCTTGTCTTTATGCCATAGTCCCACAGCAAATCAGACAGTCTAATCCTGATTTGACTATGTTTTAAATTTTCTATTTTAGAAGATAGAGAATAAAATTTGCCAGACAGCTTAATTCAGGAAGATAGTAGCCTAGGTAGATAATTTGTGAGTTCAAAAATCTAATCTGAACTCATGGAAGAAATAAGGGTAGATTTAGATTAGTTTTTCCTACTTTAAAAAAGAATAAAATTTTGATGTTTAAGGCCTGCAAGTCCAAATGCACCTCTTGAAGAAAAAATGTTAGGAAGTAGGCTGTGTAGATAGAATAATGGGAGAATTTGTTTGTTGATATGCATTACTGATCATCTTTTCTAAAGCAGCATGATTAGTGGAGAAAGGTTGTCAAAGGATAAGGCACAGGTCTGCAATCCAGAGCTGAAATTTGAAGTTCCTGACACCTCCAAGGAGCTTCCATCCCCAAGTGGAGCCATTGTTAGCCATCAGTAAATTTTTTCATAAGAAAATGATGGCTAAAACAGATCTTGAGCCTTCAAGAGATCATTTTCATAGAAAATCAGTCTTTCTTGAAGGCTGTTGTTCCCTAATTACTATTCCTTAATTACTGTGCCTTAAGAACAGTGTTGTTCCCTCCAAAAATCCAACAAGAAATCTGTTTTTCCCTAACAATGTTGTTCCCTAAAGGGCTACTCCTTAAGTGTTGCTCCCTTCAAATCTGTTCCCTAAAGGGTTGTTCCTTAAGTGATATTCCCTTCAAAATATTGTTGTTCCCTTAGAATAAATACACCAAGTTAAGCCTGATGTTTCCTTTGAAAATTATTTCCTAAACAACCCCATTTTCATCATTTCATAGCCTTGATTTCCCCTTAAAAACTCCCCATTTTCCCTGAAAAAAGGCCCCTTTTTCTCCTTCTAATTTTTCCTCCATTTTCCTCAGAAACCTTCAAAATTACCTTTCATCTCATAAAAATCCCCTTTTAAATCATTAAAAAACCCTTTGTAATGGTTTAAAATCCTTCATTCTGCCTATCAGAACACTTAAAAACACATAAAAAAGTTTCATTTTAAGCCTTTTTTCCCTCAAACTTTAGCCCCTTTTTGGCTTAGCACCAGCCCACTATCCATCATATGCCCAAGCCTCACAACCAGGCCCTTAAAACTTTTTTCTCTCAGACCCTCACGTTAGACCTCTGTTGTTTCCATTATATTTATAAAACCTTACCCCCGACCATCGGCTAAACCCTTAGCCCCTTATCTCTCTGCTCTCGGTCCTCTGCACCTCCATCGGACCTTTCCTCAACTCCTTTTCCTCTAGCCCCTTCCCTTACCATTTGTTACTCCATGCCCCTTACAAAAACCCTTTCCTTTGCTTTTTCCGCACACTACCTAGCAGATTCCTGATCAAATTAAGACCGTCGATCTTAAAAAATCAATGGCCACAACTGCTTCTACACCTCTTCTCTTACCTTTCCTCCGTCCAAATACTGCCATCCATTCACCCTAGCAAATGAATCTCCTTCGTCGATCCATATGATCTGAGGGTCTTCATTAAACCTGACACCCAATCCCATCAAGGGGCCTACCATCCACTACTTAAAGCACACATCCACTCATGTGCTAACACCTGGTCCCCACCAAAGCTCCTGTCGTGCACCTTTCCCATCACATTCTCTCCTGACCGTTGGATCTTCCCTGCTTGATCCAATGGTCAATATTGCATATCACACAATTTTTGCGTCCAAAGTTTAACACTCCAAAGTTACATGATACTGGTGGTATCGAAAAAGCCATGCGGTGCAATACAACTGGATCACGTTCGATTCGGCAAAAACCACTTACGACCCGAATTGAACGCGATAACCACCCCTAGTATTTTGAAAACCAGTTTTGTCCATTTTGCGCCAGAAGCCATTTTGAACCAGATTTTTTCCATTTCTCCTCAATAAAGCTCCTTTGCCTACATAAACACCGCTTATGCATCATCCCTCCGCTCTGATAACCTCCTAAGCAATCTCACCAACACCAAAGTTTTTTTTATAACATTTTCATCGTATTTTTGCAGGTTTTTTATCATGGTTTTAAAGCAGAATATCTGTCTATGACTCACCAAGCAACCGAACCAAAGTCTTCCATGTTTGAAGGCTAAATCATGAAGGTATAACGTTGTTTGGTTTCATCCAAGGGTTCGGACCATGCTGTGTAAGTACTGGTCATACCCTTAAAACTTTCCACCAGACTAAAAACCCTTTGTCCACAGTGATAAAGGAAAAGATAGTAAAGGCTGAAGATTTAAAGATCAAAGAAGTTCCAAAGCAAAAGATCAAAGGTTGAAAGGTTCAAATCCTATGGTTTTAAAGTTAAAACATGTTTAAAGGTAAAAATAATCAGCAAAGAGCCGAAGGCTACCTAAGCATACAGATAAAGGGATTAAACTACAAATCAAAAATCAAAATGGTTTTAACCCTACTGTTATAGGTAAAGCATGATTACAAAGTTAAAATAACAGGCTTAAGGTACTAAGGCTGAACCAGTTCAAACTGAACAAAAGACAGTGATAATTAAGGATAAAGGTTAAAGCCCAAAAACCAAGGATCAAAAGACTTAACCAATGATTTTCGAAGATAAGGAATCAGTGGATAAAGCAGAAAGTGTTTGAAAGGCGAAAAAACAGTCAACATATCAGGATTAAAGACTCTGAAATGATTATGAGGGCATAAAGCAGAATCCAAATTATAACAGTGTTTTAAAGCCACAAAAACAGACAGATTAGCAAAAGAAGCCTCCAAATGCCACATGAGTGAGGCAATAAAAGCCAAAACTGCCACCTACAGGTTTATTTCCTCAAAAGAAGGCACCATGAATGCACAGTTAGGGATATTTTTAAAAGACAGCTCAACAATAACTGCCAACCTACCAAAAACCCTCAAAGTCAACAAAAATGACTAAAGGTGATGAAACTTAATGTAAAATTGATTAAAACAAAGATGAGCATTCGAAATATTCTCTCTTAGTCCTCCCAAAGGTCAATAAACCATTACTCTATATTAATTGAACAAATGAACCCTTCTTTCACTCCACCTCCTCATTCTTCTATAAATACTTCTGTAGAAGACAATATAGAGGTTGGTCTTTGAATACTCTTTAATTGTAAATAGATTTCTGAAGCTTCTGAAGCTCTGTATTGTAATAGAGGAAAGATAGGTTGAGATGAGAAGTTTGAAGCTATAAAGACCCACTGGACTTGACGATTTTAACTAGTTTGAACATCAAATACACAAGATGATTTATGGGATCATGGTCTATGTCAATGGTGATGTATTTCTCACTGTAATTGTTATTTTCTTTATGTTTTCATTCTGTCCACTTTTCTCTGATAAAGAAGAGCAAGTATATATTAGGATTTACTTTTGAAGTACCCTAAATCTCACTGATAGATATTTATCCTTTATGTTTTCTGTTGATTGTTAATTTGAGGATAATTCAACCGAGTGTAATAAGTCAAGGAATGTTGGTGAGCCCATGTCTTGTTGAGTAAAACTGGAGATCTTGTTTTTGAATGTTATTTTCATTTGCATGCTAAGTAAATTTAAACTAGGGAATTCTATGGTTAGCCCTGTCCTCTAGTCTTTTCTCCAACAGTTGTCTTGAAAGTTTCCCTTTAAAGTATATCAAAATCAGGGTAGTTTAAAAGCACTTACCTGATCTAGACTATTTTTATGTTAATATTGAATGTTTTCCTTTGAATATGCTGAAAGCAGGCTAAGTTAAAAGTCTTTTCTTGATCTTAAGATGATTCTTTGTTTTTAATGTTTTCTCTTGAAAGTATATCAAAAGCAGGCTAGTTTAAAAGTACTTACCTGATCTTAGGTTGTTCTTTGTTTCTTCATATGTTTTACTTCCTTCACTTCATTTCTTACTGTTTCATTCCATAAAATCAACTTCAAGAGATCTGTTGACATAGATGACTTGCCCCATATACCACTCTTGAATTTTTTTTTGCAATTAAATCCTTTATGACTCCATAGCCCAATGGATTAACACTGTTTCTTACTTATCTTATCAGCTAAACCATTTTCAAACTACTCACAACTTTACCCTTCAAAAGACTTCCTTCATTTTGATGAGGTTCATCCCAACCAAAACAAACAAAACCCTTGTTCTTATTAACTAGCCTAAAATCATATTTAAAAGCCTTAAAGATCATATCCTTGAAAACACATATATAGAGAGATCCCTCTCTGAATCCAGGATGGCTAGATCCTCAGATTCCAAAGTGGTTTTGATGTAGGCTCTACAGTTTTTGTACTTGCCAATCTTGCAAAATACGGAGACCTAACACCTTTCATCATCTTGTTTTGGATATTTGCTGAGAAATCTTTCATTACATAGTCTCTTCAATTGCCAGACCCACTCTAGGGCTAGAGAGATCGCCTCTTTCCACAGAGGGGATTTATCTTCACAACAGAAGCATCAGAAATAATCATTTTCAGTATAAAGAATGTCGTTACTGCACAAAAAAAGACACACGTCACTGATATCAAGGAATAATAATAAAATAATGGTCAAAATATCTTCAAAAACCTATAAATAGACAAAAAAGAAATTATTTTAACCATTCTATTTGGAGTAAACTTTGAAAGTGCATTTAACCCCTTTCTCCTTCAAACTTGAGATCAATGGTGTGGCTGAGCCAGGATACTATTTGGAAATCCGTCTGCTTTAGGCAAGAGCCCAAACTTGGCTCTTCAATTTAATTGCATTATTAAGTAGTTTACTTTATAAATTTTTTGATTGAGGGGAAGAATTTCAAATTTCATTTTTGTTGGCATTCAACACGGATTCGATCGCTCTTAGCCCAAAAGGTGACTACACCGCCAGCTTCCTTCCAAATTTTACAGTCATGCTGACCATGGGGAAGAATTTAAAACAAGGAATTCTCTCCTTTTCAATGGTTTATTCCAAAAACTACTCCAATGAAAGCTCCTAAAATGTCAAGTAAACATGTTTTGTAAGTGTTTTCAGTGAAGATGGTGATCGAATGGAAGTAAAGAGGCCATGAGGTGGAAGAGCACCAAGCTCTCCAGCATCCAAAATACATAAATGCATCGAGGAATTGTGGATTGCTAAAATTCTTCCAAACATAAAGGATGAGAGCTCAACTAGAGCTACTTTAGTATTTGATTGGATTATGGGATGTGGATTGCCAAATTTTCATAATTGGGGATCAAGAACTTGAGATAAAAGTCATGGAAACATACTTCATTATAGGTTTGTCTAGGAGAGGGGAGAGAATCCAACTCTCCAAGGCCTACGCTGAATGGGAGAGCACTAGAAGTTTCTAGGATGATGAGCTCAATGTCATTCAGTGGGGATAGGGTTGATCTCTCTCATTTATAGCTTTTGATCTTATCAATGGGGGATTATCCCTTGAACAATGGACCTTCCTTCTTCTTTCATTTTCTCCTAGCTCCCTTTCCCTTCCTATAAATTCATCCCCAGCCTTCCACTACTAGTTGGTCATTGTTGGGATGGTATGATCATTAATTTTCCTTACATGTATGTATTGTGATAACGATCCAGGATAAGGATTTCTTTAAGAGCTTCAGTGAAGGACTCAGACATCACCAAAGGGAGGCCTCCAACATCAAGGCCACATTTGTAAGCTCTCTCTTTTATATTTAATAATAAAACATATAGTGTTTTATTTCTATATTTGTCTAATCATTTATGCAAATATTATAATGTTCCTTGATCTTTTAGATATTCTATATTCAATGTATTTTTTTTACTAGATTACATTTGTTGTTATCTCTTGGTCTCCTACAAGTAATCATATGCCACTAGTAGTAAGGAGTGAGCCTGAGGGACTATGGATCGAGGCTATCATCAAAGGATTTGAGCATACCATCGAGAAGAGGTAGGCCTATTCCTTTTCTCATATTTTTTTGGATATTAGCTAAGAAAGTTTGCATTAGATAGTCTCTTAATTTTTTAGACAGACTCTAGGGCTAGAGAGATCGCCTCTATCTGCAGAGGGGATTTATCTTCACAACAGTGGGTTTACTTGCTAGTATGTGATTTCCTTACTGGATTTGGCATGCATGGATATGAATATGTGTTCTTGGTTCTCTTGATTTAATTGGAATGGATTTTTCTAGGTGTTACAATGTTATTCAACCTTGCCTTTCCATTTTTGGAAAGCGATGATATGATGGGGTTTTCATGTTTGCTTGAGCTGGATTTTTGGATGGATTCAAAACTAAGTGAGGTGGTCTCCAAATAAGAACACATGTCTTAGTGATCCCTGAACCAGATTGTGGATTATTGTAAAGCCACTGGCTTGGTAACCCCTAAGCCAGACTGTGGCTTATGGTAAAACCATAGATTATATGCCTTAGTTGGGCTAGGAATCCTCGATTGGTGAATGTGAGGATATACGATAAAGCCTAGAGGTTTGTGCCCTCAATCAAGCCTAGTGATTTGATGGGGATTGAGGTAAAGCCTAGAGGATGGAATCTTGATTAGGCCTAGGAATACTTTACCATTGTATGGAGGGATGTATGGTAAATACTAGATATTAGGAGATAGGAAAATTCCTCATGGTATGGGTGGAGAAATCCGGTGGTAACCATGCTTGTTTAGGGCCTACTGATCTGAGGTGGATTATGATAAAACATGGTTATATTGATGAGGGTGATGTGGTATAGCCTTGAGAAGCCCTAGTTGATTTTGGTTATGGGTCCCACATTCATGCTTGGAATATGGCACATGGGTGATTGGCTGAAGAAATATTCGGCTCAACCAATCTATGGTTGGGTGGTTTGTGCAAGTCCCGAACCTAGTTTTGCTTTGCATTTAATATTAATACATTATTCTACTTAGTATTTCATGTGTAAGCGTACTGGTATATATGTGGATATTATGGCTTATGTATACTCGGTACTTATATTTTTTATATGTTGGTTGTGAGTATGTTTTATGACAATGATGATGTATGGCTATCACCATGTTTTGATTTATAAATGAATGAAAAATGAATATATTACCTAATGGATGAAAATGTAGCTAATGTGATAAGGAATCAATGCTTCGTACTGGTTCTTGGATAAGTATGAGATCCATATGCTCAGATATGTTGTTTTAACTTGTAGAATGCATATTTGTGACATGTTTGACGAAATTCCTATCAAGGCTAGTAGTGGTACAATCAAGTCATTTTTCAAGTATTTTTATTTGTATCATTTCTTCGATATTAATTTTCATTTCTATATGTTTTATGGAGTTCCAGGCAGTGGCCTGATTCTTACCCTTGAAAAAGTGGCATAGAATTTTGGGTCATAGGTTAAGGACTATGATCTAGGAGGCTCTAGACACCCTAAGGAGATCAATAGGGCTCATAAATGGTCAAAATTCAAAGTGGTTGGCTTGCTCTCAAACTAGGTACTCGTCACTCTGATTCCAACGGTGTGAACAGATCTCCAATTCGAGCCCGCATGGAGAAGTTAGAGCGAGTAAAATTTTTGGTCAAACTTGGGTAGTGGGTCGGGATTAAGTGTCCCACAAATTCATTGTCAACCGGAAGGGAACTTAGCTCCCCAAAACAGGCAAGAATTTTGCCTCTTTAAAAGGCCCAATAACCCTTATTCTGGGAAAATTTAAAAAGGACCTTATTGTTTAAAAAAAAAATATATATATTAAAATAATAGGGTAGCGGGTCATGACCCATGCCACCCCCTGTTGGACGATATTTCAACAAATATCCAATATATATATATATATATATATATATATATATATATATATATATATATATATTCTTGGTGGCAATTGGCCAAATCCCGCCACCCTCCACTAGAGTCCAACTGTATAATAAACAACGACATACATATAGTTCAAAGGGGTTAGGTTGGGGCCGTGTGGAGTAGACCCCACCAACCATAATCAAATATATGTGAAACCACCCGAAGGTAGCAGAGGAGGGGACTGGCAGGGGTTGAACCTGCCCAGCCCACCTGGTCAGCCCACAAGCGAGCGGTCCCAGAACAAATTTAAAACGCACAAAAATTTACATTTAACCAACTATAAATGAAATTTATACTTGTTATGTGCCATATTACTACACCCAAAATATAACGCACCAAAATAGGTGGGGTTAGTGGGGTTACAACCCCTGACCTCTACCTTATCAACTCCGCCCACAACCAATGTGCCAAGGTGCCTCTTGGTAAACTCCACCCACCAAACCTTATATGAACTTATTTTCACAGTGCGCCTAGAGCAAAGGAGAGTGTCGAGTTTGATAATAATTATATTTATTTGAAAGAGTGCATAATTAAAACCCCATAGCAAGGTAGAATCATGTGCGAGCACGTTTTTCGAGACATAATCTTTTGCAGAGAATATTTCTAATGCCTGAAGATTCTGTGGGGAGGTAAATTTTCATTTTGTCAGAATGATATGAATTTTACAGTCATTTTAACCATAATTTCATAGGGAACACGATGGTAAAGCCAGAATGGTCATCTGAGTAGCAAATTTACAGATTCCCCGCGTAACAAAATCTTATGGAATCTTAGGGGTATCAAAAATATTCCTTCAGGCCTAAAAATTTATGGAGTCAATTTTCGACAAAATTTATGTCGATTTTGCACCTCTCGATGACAGGAATATGATGGGGATGTCCATTTCAGAAGTAGAGCTTCCCATATTTTGGCCATTTTCTAGATTGGAGTGATGGTGTCTGATTCTCAAGTGTTGATAGTCAATTCTATGCCCCTCAATGCCACATGTTTGATGGTACATTGAGATTCAATAGATGAGCATCCGCTTCTTCAGCTAGCTCTAGGGGTTGAGGTATATGCATTTTGATAATGTGCCTCTTTTTTCTGTGGGATGTATTATGATTTATAGATCCTTGCTTGATGCATGTTGCGAGATCTTGTTTTAATTCATGTGAGATTATGTCATGCTGATAGGAGGTCCATTGTGAGATAGAGTTCCTGTAGCAGAACGTCTCGTGGAGAGACAAGATAGTCATGTTGAGGGCACATCCTTGTATGGACATCATCCATGTACATCTTCCCGTTTCCAACACTATATGATGCGGCCTACCCCATATTGACACCGGGCCTAGAGACGTAGCCCACACTAGGTGAACTCTCTTATCAATGTCTTGTGTTTTTATGTTGCTAATGGTTTCCTTGTTTCCTCTTGCTTAAGCATGCATCCGTGTTCTTTCATGATATTTTAAAATTAAATTCTAACAACATCACAAAAGTAAAATATCATGGGTAAATATTGTATCTCATGGACCCAGATCAAGTGGTATCAGAGCAGTCTTCTTGCTTATGCGAACTGCGAGCGTGAACAATGATTGAACATGTGGCAATGGAGGATGGCAACGACATGTACGAGGCCATGATCAGGATGTCGAAAATGGTGGACATGATGTATGAATTAAATAATGGACATTTCCACAATCATAAATATAATGTTGAGAACTTTTGGTGAACTGTGTAGATTGTTGAGTGAGCCTGACATTTCAAGTGAACACTTAATTCTTCTAAACGTGTGCCCACCATCCATTTTATGTCTTCTAAACGACCCTAAATTCCTTTCCCTCTCCCTTCCACTCTATCATTTCTTTCTATCCTCTCATCTCCCCTTTCATGTCTTTCCTCTTCCGTCTTTAATCCTTCTCATTCCATTCTTTGGCCTTCCTTTGATAATTTCTTAATGGGCCTTTTTCCTCCCTAATAATCTATTTATTTATTTATTGATTTGCTTATTTTCATGTTAATTTTAATTCAAAGATTATGTTAATATTTGTAATTTATAAATCTCATTAATCGGTTTAATAATTTAATTAATGGTTGGCCATTCCCATCTTTTGGCCTCATCTCTTAAATATAAATAAATCTTCGTTAAAATCCCTTTTCAATTACCCTCTCTTATTATTATTTTTAATTTAAGATGATTTTCTATAGTTATTCATTGAACACCCTATCCCTTATTCATTCATTTTATTAAGACCTTGATTAAAATTAAAATTAAAATTAAATTAAATTTAAATTCCCTAGTTCAAAAAATATTTTTAAATAAATAGTATAAATCCTTCATTATTTCCCCAACGGTCATTTATCTATTATTAATTCAAAAAAAACAAATAATATCTATTTCCAAAAAAATTTAATATTTTCTCTAATATTGGTTTCAATTCATTGACTCAATTAATGCTCTTAACACATTATTCTAACAGCTAATTTTTCGCTCCCTATAAAATCTTTGTCTAGCACTCTTCTCATCTTATGCTTTAGCTTCCTGCCCATGAAGATGGGTGAAGTTTTCAATCGAAATGTCGGGCTCACTGAGAAATCTACACATTTCACTAGAAGTTCTCAACATGATGTATGAAGCTCATAAAAGACTGGAGAAAGAAGAAGCAGAAAGTGATGCTTCATCCACATCTTGCAGTGAGTATTCATCACCCTCACCGTATTCTCATCATTCGAATGAGGAGATAAACCATAGCCTTCAAACATATAACACTGAACTGAAAGTACTTCTACGAGAGGAGAAAGAGGATAAGAAGAGAGTGCAACTTCAGTTGCAAGCCACTAAGGCAACTTTGGAAGAACTGAAGCACAATGACCAGAGCCTTCAAGGAAAGCATGTTGAATTAAGGGGGCTTCTACAAGAAGAGTAAGAGGATAAGCAGAGATTGCAGCTTCAAATATGAGCCACGAAAGAGGCCTTGGAGGATTTTAAGCGCAATAAAGGCTTCAAGAAGCCATCATCACTTGTTTCTGACTCGACATATGAGGTAAACAATGTTCATGTTCCTTTAGTTTCATCTTCAAATGCTATCATTTCTGTGGTAAATGTGGAGATACCCATTACAGGAACTAGCATGAGACTCCTTACCAAGATGGGATACAAAGGAGGAAGACTTGGAATTAATGGACAAGGCATGATTCAGCCATTGGAGGTCATGCAAAGACCTCGATTAGCAGGTATGGGATACACTGAAGGACAATGCCCGAAGGTGTCAAAAAATTCCAATGCATGGTTGAAACCATTTGGGAAAGAGAATGATGGGAATACTTCACCATCATCCGATGACAGCGCACATGGCAGTGAAAGAGCTGAGGCAATATATTATCACCCTGATCATACTCGAGACAACCAAGAAAGGTAGAAAAATTCTTGAAACTCTACTGTTTATTTTTATTACAAGCATGTCGCTAACAATGAACATAAATCATGGCACCAAAAAACATGTAGTTTTTGTGGATTACATAACCATGTATTTGTTGAGTGTTGGAAAATAATGGCATCACAAAAGAGGATGAGGCATGGAAGGACTTCCCTATCAAAAGAAAAGAAGAAGATTAAGTAGGTCTGGAGGAAGAAGACTCATTGCAGTCATTGTGATAGAAGTGGCCATCAACTCCACCCATAACTAACGCGCCAAGGCACCTCTTGGTAAACTTCGCCCACCAAACCTTATATGAACTCATTTTCGCAGTGCGGACAGGGCAGAGGAAAGCGGGAAGTTCGAGAATATTTATATTTTATTTACATGAGTGTGGAACCACTACCCCACAGCAAGGCGGAATCATGTGTGGGCACATTTTTTGAGATAGAGAATCTTCTGCAGATAATATTCCTGATGCTTGAAGATTTCGTGGGGAGGTAAATTTTCATTTTATCAGAATGATATGAAGTTTACAGTCATTTTAACCAGAATTTCATAGGGAATGCAATGGTAAAGCAAGAATGGCCATCTGAGTAGAAGATTTTCAGATTCCATGTAGAACATAATCTTAGGGAATCTCGAGGGTATCAAAAAGATTCCTTGAGGCCCAAAACTTGTCGGAGTCCATTTTCGACAAAATGTATGTCGATTTTACACCTCTCGGCGATAGGAATCCAATGGAGATGTTTCTTTCAATAGCAGAGCTTCCCATATTTTGACCATTTACCAGATTGTAGTGACGATGTCCTATTCTCAAGTGTGGACACTCGATTTTATGCCCCTCAACGCCATGAGTTTGGTGGTGCAACCAGATTCAACATATGGGCATCGACTTCTTCAGAAAACTCCAGGGGTTGAGGTATATGAATTTTGATAATGTGCCTTTTTTTGCTGTGGGATGCATTATGATTTCTATATCTTTGCTTGATGCATGTTCTGGGAACTTTTTTTGCTTCATGTGAAATTATGTCATGCTGATAGGAGGTCCATTGTGAGTGAGAGTTCTTGTAGCAGAACATCTCGTGGAGAGACACGCCATTCATGTTGAGGGCACATCCTTGTATTAACATCATCCATGTACATCTTCCCATTTCCAACACTATATGAAGTGACCTACCCCATATTGACACCGGGCCTAGAGACATAGCCCACACTAGGTGAACTCTGTTATCAATTTCTTGTGTTTTTATGTTTCAGATGGTTGCCTTGTTTCCCCTTGATTAAGCATGCATATGTGTTATTTTATGCTCTCTTAAAATCAAATTCTAACAACATCAGATAAGTAAAAGGTCATGGGTAAATCTAGTAGTTGACGGACTCGGATCAAACTAGTTGAAAAATACCCCAGTCGCTTACATGCCCTTTTTGTGAGAGAAACTGGAGTATCCTAGTCGCATGTATGCCCAGATCATGGGAGAGACTGGGGTTCCATGTAAGTAAAATGCTAGGTTGTCTCATGGGTTGATCACCTGGAAGGTTTGGATGGCTCCTGAGTGTTCTGTAACATATGCAAAAGGTCAGATCCATTGTGTTGTGTTGATTCCAATTCCTTAAATGTACATGGGGAGTTGAATCAAATCATACTAGCCTCTCATCACATGTTTATCCCAATCGACCAGTTAACTTAGGTAAATGTGGGAGGAGGGTGTTACAATATAGCATGGAGAATACCACACATTAATGTAGTATTGGAAGGGCATCAAGAAAAGCATCAATCCATGATGATGGAACTTGAAGATACCATTTCTAACCAAAATATTTATGTATTTAAATATCCTTGTGCTAGTCTAAGTTATGTTATCCCTCGACAAATATAAAAATGCAAGCATAAATCTGAAAAATGTAGAAATTCATCATTAGCTCGTTAGCCACATGAACAAAAAGGAAGGTGATAAGTTGGGTAGAGACTTTCCTAGTGAACTTGAATGGAATTCATAACACTATAAATATAAACATATACCTTTGGGATCCTATGCTATGTTTATAGGGATGGATTGGTTACAAGGAAACCATGAAATATTTTATTGTTTAAATACAATTGTTACATGTATAACAAAGAATGGAGAAGTGCAAGTTATCAAAAGGAACACCCAGGTATATTTTTGTGGGTTAAGTAATGGAATTACATGAAAAATGAGATGCAAGGAATGGGTTCCTACTTTTTTCCATCCAAGTTTAGGATCAAACAACAAACAAAGTTGGTAAATCTGAGGATGAATTGGAGGTTATTTTGGATTTCCCATGTGTGCTTCTAGATGAAATTCTAGGAATACCGTAATAAAGAGAAATATATTTCTCCATAGAGTTGATATGAGGAGAAAATTTGTTATCAAAGGCCCCATATCAAATGAGTGTTTCAAAACTTACCAAATTAAAAATGAAGTTGCAATAAATGCTTATTATGGGATATATATGACCTAGTGTGTCACCATTGGGTGCACCCGTCCTCTTTGTAATAAATAAGGACAAAACCTTTAGACTATGCATCGATTAATGTCAAATAAAAAAATTTATTATATAAAAAAAGTATTATCTTATGAGGATTGATGACTTGTTCGATCAAGGAAAGGGAACGATGATATTTTCAATAATAGACCACAGATCTCAATATCACCAACTGGGGATTAACGAATAAGACATTCTTGAGATGTCTTTTTGAACATGGTACGAACATTATGAATTTATTTTTTTAAGATTTAGGCTCACAAACACCCATGATACATTTATGTATTTAGTGAATAGTGCGATTAATAAGTTTTTGGAAAATTTTGTGTTGATATTTATAGATGACATACTGATATATTTATATTGGAAGAGCACAAAAAATAGCTAGAAATAGTGCGACAAACACTGCAAGACCACCTATTATATGAAAAGTTCAGCAAGTGTGAATTCCACCAAGATAAAATAAAGTGTCTTGTTCATGATATATCCAAAGAAGGTGTTATGCAACCAACTCACATTGATAGAGAAAAGATAGATCAACGACATGAAAAATAGCCCCTTCGAGGGGGAAACCTCCTTTACATTTCATAAATGAACAATGCTTGGATGATACAATTGAAAAGACCTCCTTTCTATATATATGAGTCTAAGGGGTCACAATATAATCATAGCCTACATAACAATAATAATAGTGGGATTTTATGGGGCACAATGATAACAATATGGGGAGTACATGGGCACAACAATAATAATAAGGGGGCTACACTAATAATAACAATAAGGGGATACACTAGTATTATGGCTACCTAACATGCCCCTCTTCTTCAAAAAAGTGTTGTCCTTAATGCTTGAGTAGTTTTGGATGCTTCAATATAAAATTATCATCCTCCCATGTGGAATCTTCAGCAGGTAAGTGTTGGACTGTATTAATCACTATTAAATGACTAAGACGGTGCACATAAATTATCAATGCAGGGATGTCTTTTATTTCAATGACAGTTTCACTATCTGTGCCAATACATCAAACTAGAGGCAAAATCAAAATAAATAGGAATCGTTGTTGAATCAATTGTTGAAACTTAACACTCGTGCATGAATAATAAAAAAAATCTATAGGAATGTAATCACGCCTCAATTAAATGGTACCTAGCGCACCACACAACAATTACACCAGATGGTATTTCTAATCACATCCGTGTAACAACATAATAGTATTGAAACTGAAGCAGAACTACTTACAGCCAGAACAATAACAAACAACAATCCACCAATACACAAAGAAAATAAGAAATATAGTACATCTACTTTACTATTGCAATCCCTTCTAAAGAGGAGGGCCCTTCCTCCCTAGCAGGGCGCAAGAAGAGATGGAAACTAAATGGAAATTAAACCAGACAACACATGTAACAATAGCAACGTGATATATTTGTATTATGGTGACCAAAATTACAGAGCCAAAAGGCAATACTATTCTTCACTAACCCCTTGAACTCAAGGGTCGAGAGTTATATAATGGTTACACGTTCAGAAAAATGAGGAACAGATCATTCATGAGAATCTTACAATTCTCATGCTGATCAAAATAAGATACATGTAGTTACAAACAATTCCCTTAATAAAAAGTCTGATTGGTAAAATATTGATTACACTCAAAACTGCCTAAAAGCTGTCATTTTAAAATATAATATGTAATGACTCCTACAGTTTTCATGAAAAGTGATAGCTATAGAGTAACAACATTTGAGGACATTTCGACATCCAGAAGTTGACGATATCCAATCAGCAATACGATTGTAACATCAGTTTGTAATAGCGGGTCTGTAACAACACCATGATGTAACAACATCATAGTGTAACAGCTCACTGTAACAACACACTTTCAACTACTTCTATACACCTCATGTTCTAGGTCTCTTGTACTAATAATAACATCTGCAAGGACAACAAAAGAGCAAAAAACTTCCTCCAACATTCATCCTAGTTAGCCACAAAAATGAAAAAACACATCATAATAATTAACGAAACGTCAAGATAATGAAGTATGGAAAAAATGACACTGTTTAAGATAGAAAAGAAAGGAAAAAGGCAAAGGTAGTCCCAATTTTTTAGGTCACAAGGTAAAAATGAGGGAAACAGATGTAGGAAATAAGTACAAAGATGGCACCAACATCTCCCCCCAGCTGAAGCACTTGCATGTACTCATGAAAAAATCTCATCTTCCTTGATAATATCTCCATGCAGGTCAGTGAAGTGATAGGCGTAGACTGTGTCTTCATCTGGAAACTTGTACCCTTGAGTAGCATCAACTATCGTGTCCAAGACTCTTCTTCATACTTAGTCAATTCATAATGATCCCGATATTCATCTACTGGTAGCCATATCAATGGGAATTTAAATCTTAGTCCAATATAGGAAGTGCCAAGAGTCTTTATTACATGGGCATATGCTAATACATTTGTAATAGGAACTAAAAAATTCTGAAATGTAAATGGATCTCTTTCCAGCAACCCAACACTACTAGCTTCTATGTGCTTCAGACATCTTGTAAGTGCTCGGCTCCTCATTTATGAAAATTGATTAAGGAAAAATTCCACAATCCTTCTTCTGTAGGGGGCAACAGGTTCCCTTATCCAAATAGTGCTCAGAACCTTTCTAAATTCCCTCCTTAATTCAGCGGGTCATCCTGGTTTTGCTCGAATCCATAATTTTTTCTTTTATTCATTAGCATCCATAGATTTTGTGGACAGATGCCATTCAATCTGATTCCTCATAAATGACATGAAGGCTCGTAACTACAAATCCCTGATGTAGAAGAACATAGTTGCTACCATTTCCATACTAGCATGTTCACAAATGATGTTGTGCAAAAATAGCTCACACAGTAGGTTTTGTTCATCAAAATTAGAGGCACGAAAGACATCCAAAAAGGTGCGGGTAAAAGAAACCATATAGGGCCTACTTTCAATAATGGATTTTAACTGCAACAGATAATAGTGTTCCCGTAGGAAAATGGGGTAGGATGGGGAAGGTCACCTGCATCCCAACAATTTGAGGGCAAGCTGATAGAGCTTTTTCTTTTCCATAGTTAGACTCTGAACTTGCTGCTAGAACAACAGCAACTGTTCCTTCTGTTTCTTTAAAACTTCCTTTTGCTTCCATTATTCCCATCCCTTCTTCAATTCTTCCTTCATCCATTTCTCTTGTAAGGCACTTATTTCCTTTTGATGTTATTTCAGGGAGATCACTCCCTCCCGAAGGCAGATTTCCTCCTGTTTCCATTTTTGCAACTCAGAAATCAACAAATTTTCCTGGAACCTCATCCTATAGTGGGACCCATCATTCCTCTGCATTCAATATCAATGGTGGGTATAAAAAGCTCTCTTAGGTGGGCCTGCTCCACCTATACTATTGGTTCTTATGTAAAAACAATGTCTTTAGTGGGTTCTTGTGTATCAGCCCCTTTATTTTCACCTAGGCTAGCCTCTGTGCCCACTGCTGGTTCTTCTGTAATAGCACTAGCCTCCATAGGTTCTTGTGTATAGGATTCCAAGTCGATTATTATGGGAGGCTCTGATTTAACTATTGTTTCTTGTGTAACAATAATATCCTTAGCAGTTTCTTGTGGGATAGCCTCCTGAAGTTTCGTTTGTGTCTCCATTGAGCTAGTACTTTCCTAAAAAACCTTATACCCTGTTGCTATTAATCCCTTAGAAAATTTTGTGCATATGGATCCTCAAAATTTCTTCCCTCCCCAACTAATATTTGCTTTAAGTGTTCATTTTCTTTTCTTAAATTTTCAATTTATGAAAACAAAACATGAGTTTCGTCCTTACCTGACGACTAGGGTTATTTTCCTTCTTCTTCTGATCCTTCTGCTTCTTTCTACTTCTCATTTGTGGGTGATGGTTCCATTGGAAAGCTAACTCTCACCCCTTTTTTCAGTCATTTGTCTCCAATCAGATTTTCAATCGGTTCTTTTCCAATTCTGACCTTAATGGGTTGGGTCTATATTTCAGCTTCTGCATGACTTCATTCTGAAGTCCTAGCCTATTTTCTCTGGCTCGTCCTAGGTCTTTTCCATTTAAAATATTCTCAGATCCTTCCTTTCTGGCTTAGGGCATTCAAAACAATCAATTTGATAAGTCCATGGCTAGTCACACAGGCTTCAAGATGTGTTTTCGTCTTAACTGTTGCAGCCATATGCTTAATATTTCCCAATAGGAATTATGGGAGGTTGATATTTTGCTGCTGCCAAAGATGATTTAGTAATGGGAAGTGATAATTGAAGACTATTTTGGATCTTCCCTCCCAATTAATGTACTTTATCAGACCCAGGGCGACATCTGCCCATGGTTGGGGAAGTGATAATCTATCAACCCTCTTCCCTTCTTTTCCAGCTTTTCCTCTCCTTCAAGAAAATCCTCCTTCAAAGAAGGGTCATTAACTTTCTTGTTAAACCATATTCGTCCTTCAACTAGAAATGTGGTCACTTAGGAAACCAACGCACTAGCAGCACTCAACGTGCCACAATCATCTCTCCATGGTCGGCCGATTTAATTCACAAAACTAGTCAAACACTTTGTTGTCACTCCAAAATTTCGAGGCTGAAACCAAAATACAGAGGCAACATCAAACCGCTTTGGAATATGGTACCTAGCTTTCGTAGACTCAGAGAGGGCTCTCTCTATTAGGCATGGCTTTGTTGATAGGGGTATTTTAGGCTAACTATTAGTGCATATGGGTTTGTTTGAGAATTTTTGGTTGAGACAACATAATAGGGCCATTAGGCTATGGATTCAAACAGTTGTAAACAAATTCAAATGGATGAATAACCAAGATCATGTGTAACCAAGCAAGCTATCCATGTCAATTGTTCTTTACAGCTTGTGAAATGGAAAGGAGGAGGAGATTAAGGTTCAATGTGAATGCAGAGTAGAACCTCTCTAAATTTTGCATTCAGATCTCAGAGGAAAACATAAAGTACTATTTTGAGACTGAGAAGGGTACCCCATGGTAAATCCTACACAAAAATTTCTATCCACAGTAAAGAAATAAAAAAATATGTGAAACTAGAGATGACAGATTACATGAAAAGGAGCACTTCACCACAGATCATGACACAATAATCTGGAAACAAAAATGTCCTTTCATTCATCTATAGAATAGTATTTACAACCAGATGACCCTATTACAATGGTTTTCCCATTCCAACCCCTCCTTTGCACTGCTAATGTATTCAGTATTTAAAATAAAATCTAAGTCGGTTACCCTGTATGTTTGAATGATATTCATTAATTACATTTAAGCTAAAATTTGACAAGTGGAACTATGTTGGTGGTGATAAGACAATCCTGGCCATAACAGTGGCTTTAGAAGTCGATTATTGATTACAAAATAAGGAAGAAATTTCCTCTTGGGATCACGAAGAGGCTACGATAAAATAAACCTAACATTTGGCCCTGCTCCTTCAAAAAACGGTTGCTGGATAATGAAATATGGTGATGTGCTAGCTGATTTAGTAGGTCTGATGGATATGTTGGCTACATTCACTACCTTTTTTCATTCTTGTTGTTATAATAGTTTTGTACAAATTACTTTGCTCGACTCGATCTTTTCTGTCTATCTCCTTACTACCGCGACATTCAACATTATTCTTCCCTTTTCTCCTTGTCGAGTCCTACTCGAGTCCTTCTACTGTGTTAGCTCTTTCTTCATAAAATAATTCACAAACCTCATAAGCCCAAACTTGAAATCCTTTATATTTCAGCTTGTAACCACATCGCACTTCGCACTTCATTCTTTTTAACCTTTCTTTTAGCACTTATCCTCCTGAGCTTGCAAAGTGCGATATGTGATTGGGTCCCACCCATATCACAAATTGCATCTCAGCATTATTAACGTATCCCTTAGTGGCTATCCTTATGAACTTGCAAATTGCAGTTTTGGCCCACGCAACCAAACCTCAACTCTTTTAGATTTTAGCATGTAATTACATTGCATCCACTTCCTTATCGCACTTTGCACCTCAGGGTTTTTAAATTTTTCTTTAGCACTAACCATTTTGAACTCGTGAAGTGCGATATGTGATTGGGTCCCACCCATATCGAAAATTGCAGGAGTTAAGTTTACCGCACATCGCAACTTTTAAGGTTTATCGCACATCGCAACATTAAGGTTTACCACACACCGCAAAATTTAAGGATTATCTCACACCGCAGCGAATAAATTATCACATCGCAACTTGAACCAATTAACCTGTGATGTATTAACATGTAAACATAAAAATCGTTGATTGCAATGTGCGATAGGCAGTGGGGAAAAGGTAAATGAGATAACAGTTTCAGGTGGAATTTGCGGTAAGGTAAGGTTGAAGTGGTTTATAACATATGTATAACCTATCAAGCGAACTAAATTGGGGTGAATCTATGAATAGAGAAATGTATGGTAATTTTGAATAGGGAAAAATGATATGGCTGTTAGTGGGTGGGCTGAGCTGCTTTTTTAACTATAAAAATCAAGTTTTATTAGTTAAAAAAAAAGAGGTTTGAAAGAAATGAAGTGTCTGACTTTAGAAAATGGAAAAATGAAGGGAAAAAGAGGTTAAATGAGATGAATGTGGTCTGAAATGAAGTTTTCTCACCATAACACCTTATCAACAATACTTTCCCCTTTCCACTGAACTGAAAGGCAGAGTGATTCCTTTGAATTTCTTGATAGTCAAGATTTTCCTTCCTTTTTTGGAAATAAATGACAACCATGCAATATTATTTTGAATATGAAAGACTTGAGAAATAATCAGTCACCTTGTGATACTTTGAATTAGAGGAGTCTAACACGCTTTCTTCACCTCGAGACTGCATCTCATGGAATGCTCTCCAACAACTATACAAACCTATGATCTATGATCAGAGAAACTGGAGTGTCTCTCCCAAAGAAAGAGAACATGTCCCTTCAATCGCAAACTCAATCCCCTGAAATGATCTATTGAATTCAACCCTCCTTCAAAATTCATATTCGACCCTTCATGTAAATTGCCTCTCAATATGCAATAGATATATTATTTGTTGAACAAAGGTATAAATCACATCTTGTACATAAATCATGACCACAACCTTCAACAGAAACTATACATATTTTTTCAATACATACAACACCTGGTTCAACTCCTACAGGCATGGGATCTGAATTTCTCCATCCAGGATCTCTAGAAATTTGCATAATGCTCATAAGAGGCAGGGCTAAATATTGTGATGGTGGAAAACACGGTACTCCAGATTTCGAGCCACGGGCTAGAAACTATTCAAGCCAATGTCTGCACCAAAGACGAGCCTCTTGCAACAATGTCCACTTGTCGGCATACAGCACTACAACTTGCTCCACAAGCAATCAAAATCTGGCAACACTGAATTTTGCCACCACAAGAAGCACCTAGCGGGTATATCGTCAGGTGTTTCTTGTGGTGGAAACATTCAGTGTTGTGATATTTTGATTTCTCATGGAGCAAGTTCCAGCGTTGTATGCCAATGGGTGGACATCATTTCAAGAGGCTAGCCTTTCACGCAGAGATTGGCTTGAATGGTTTCTAGCCCATGGCCTACAATCTAGTGTACCTTGTTTTTCACCATCACGATATTTAGCCCCGCTATTATGAGCATTGCGCAAATTGATAGAGATCGTGGGTAGAGAAATTCATATCGCCTGCTTGTAGGAGTTGAACCATGTGTTGTATGTATTGAAAGAAGATGTATAGTTTCTACTGAAGGTTGTGGCCATGAGTTTTGTATGACATGTGCTTTCTAATTTTTTCAAGAAATAATATATCTACTGCAGGTTGAAAGGAAATTTTCATCAAGGATCGAATCTATTTTTTGAAAGAAGATCGAATTGAATAGATCATTTCAAGGGATTGAGTCTGTGATTAAAGGGACATGTTGTCTTTCCTTGGGAGAGATGCTCCAGTTTCTTTGATCATAGATCGTAAGTTTGTACGGTTGTTGGAGAGCATTCTATGAGATGTAGTCTCTCGGTGAAGAAAGCCTTTGACTGGTTTTTTGAATTAAATTGGCCGACCGTGGAGAGCCAATTGTGCCACACTGAGTGATGCTTGTTCATTGAGTTGTCGGGATCGTGGATAGTTGTTGAATTAATTTCCACGAATCCTATCATTTATATTTAATCTATTTTTGGTGTGCCAACGAGGTGGAGAAGAAGTGATCTAGTCATCTTTCAAGTGTTTGGAAGAGGCCCATTTGATGCAAATGTGTTGAAGTTGTAGATAATTTGACTGGTGAGGTGACGTATTGGTTCCATTCATGATCATTCGAGTGTAGTATATTCATGATCATTCGAGTGTAGTATTTGTGGTCTGCATGTTTCTGAGACTGCCTATGAATTAGTGTGAAGATGCCATCGAATTTGGTTTGGTGGCGAATTGAGTAATGGTTCAGCAAAGGAGACTAAAAGAGTCTCGAAAAAAACTGAGAAATTATCAAAATATAGTTGTGATATATTTTTCAGCTGAATTTGGTGAATTTTTTCAGGTCCACGTTGATAGACTAGTAGCTGATCAAGTCAAGGATCGGAATGCAATCCGGAATTTGATGAAATCGTTAAAAGGTTAAGGTCGGATCTACCCTCTTTTTTAGGTATGAATTATGAAAGTTGGGAAACTTAAATTAAAACAATATTATGGAAGGTATATTTATTAAATTATGTTGAAGATGATATTGCTAAATCAAACAATGATATGAGTTCAGTATCACACCTTATAAAATAGCATTAGATGAAAGCATATTATTCAGAATCCTACATGCATATGGTGAGGTTCAAAGTGAAAAAGTTTTGTGGGATATTTTAGAAATGAAATACAGTTTGAATAAGGGTAAAGACGATGAAGGTATTTCTCATGAAAATGATGATTGTGATTTCAGTATCTAACTGATTATGAAACTAATGATGGAAACACTGAAGATGCAATGATGGATGTTGAATGTGTGCATGTAACTGACATTTAAACATGTGATGATGAAGAAAAAACCATTGTTGTAGAATCTGAATTTTTTTATGAAGAAATCTTCCCTGATACAGAGACATGAAGTTAAATTGGATGAATACTATGTATCTCATGACGATTGGATCATTTTGATGCATGAAAAGCATCTTATTGATGAGTTGTTGTTTTGGTGAGAAGGAGAGTCTAACTCCATATACAGATCAAATGCAGGACAACATGTTTGTAGCAACATAAATGAATAAAGAGGTTGAAGACATACATCAACAAACTATGTCAGCAGAGAAAGATTAAGAAATGAAAGCTCTCTTAAGGTAGTGGGATGAAAAGAGCCAGTATGGTCCTCTTTATTAATCTAGCATTATTTTCAAGTGAGCAGATATTGGAAGCAAGAAGAAGCAATTGAAAACATTAAGGACAAGGATAAGTCCTAGGAACCTACAACTTTAAATTCAAATAATGTTAGTGATCAAGAAAGAGGAGATTAAGAGTTCACATGTTCCACCTTCGGTGCAGAAAACGCTAAAATAAGGAGAAGTTCCACCGCTACCTTATGGCAGGAAAAGTGAATATGAAACTTCACTGAAAAATGAACAAGCATGAACTCGTTAGCAAGAAGACAAAAAGGAAAGCTCAATTATCAAGTACCATTGTAAGCCTAGATGAGATAGAGACCAACAGGCATATATTAAGCCAAGGAAGGAGAAATATGGCTTTGGGTGAATTTCTCCATTAAGGGGAAATGTTGGAATTAATGGAGAAATCTATTAATGTATTTGGTTAGGATTGAGATCCTCTACTTAGGTCCTAGATCCTATTATTTAGGGAGTGGTTAAAGCCACCCAGCTAATGTCTAATATTATATGTATGAGACTTTAATTGAATGAATAGTATGCATGTTCAGTGCTTTATCATTCTCCAAGTGACTCACCTGGAGAGCCTCTTGTTCATGTCATATTGTGTCTCTCCTTGAAATTTTATTATGTAGTGGTTATACTTACCATTTGACACATTACACTAAAAATTAGTAATCACGAGACATACCCTCAATCAAAACACTGTAATGTATGCACAAAGGCATGATGCTAAACATGTCTTTTATACATATATAGTTGTAATAGTGATCAATGATGAAAATTATTTAATGCCCAAAGTCAATATCATGTTACGTTATCCATAGTGGTTGTTATATATATATATTCCCATAACATTTCATCATTATTGACCATTAACTTATAGTACACAATGATGATTGATTACATAAATTCTAAGGATATAAAATAATAAATTGAGTTTATATCCCTAAATCAAATCATAGATCTTAAATTTCATGAAGTGTACATTCATTCCAGTAGTGACATAAAGCGAGGTGAAATAATAAAGATTAAACTTGGAAGTAAGTATATAAAATTATTACATGTATTGGCTTCGTTTCCCTTATTAATGTTAATGAGAAATACTTGAAGGATATATATATATATGCCAAGGTCCCCAACCAAAAATATAAGGGCCAATAACATGTGAAATAAACTATATGTAAGAAAATATGATTACATGGTTTTACTTTAAAAACGAATTTACTACACAATTACACGAATTAAAAATTTCACTCTAGTAACTTATCATCATGATAGCGGTGATGTTACACATTGACTATAAAGGTTGAATTTATTTTACTTTGTTTGTCGAACATAGTCAACCATACTAGTAAATGTGGTTGAATAATTTTTAAAGTTTCAATGCGATGTTGGATAAATTGCAGTGTAATGTAACATTACGACAAAGTTTGATCATAGTCTACAATATAAACAAGTGACTCTAAAGATTGACTTTCTTTGACATTGTTGGCTAATGTGGTTGAGTATGTTTAAATATTAATATTAATCAATAATAATAATAATAATAATAATAGCAATGTGGTGTTCAATAGATTTATGTATCACTCCAATGTCACAACATGTTTTATTATGAAGATAATGAATAATATTAATATATTATGCTTGACCGAAGTTGAAGATTGTCATTAGAAATTTAAATATTGACAATAAATGTTGACCTTTTTTAACTAATGTGGTTGACTATGTTTAACTATTAATTCATCAATAAAAAATATAGGTGATTATGCTTGACTGAAATTGAAGAGTTTTGATTTTCAAACATAGTCACGCATAGTCAACCACATCAATAAATGTGTTTGACTAATTTTTTAATGTCACCTTGCGATGTTGGATAAACTGCGATGTAATGTAAGGTTGTGAAAATGTTTCTCACATAGTGACGTTGGATAAATCTTAGTACAATTACAACGTCATATTATTATTATTATTAAACAACTTTATTATAAACACCTAATATTAATATATTAAACCCTAAGATTAATATTAAAGCCCTAATGTTAATATTAAAGACACTAATATTATTATATTAAACCCTAATATTATAAACCTTAAATTTAATATATTGAACTCTAAGATTAATATTATAAGTGAGAAGATTAATATATTAAGTATTAATATAGATATTATAAATTAATATTAAATCATAATTAATAGAACCCTGATATTAACAAAATGCATGAATATTTATTTCTAACTTAAATGAAAGGAAAAAATAAATAACTATTTAGCTTTCCACCTCAAATGCTAAGGTTATGTTGTCACTACAACACCACCCTCCAAAATTTTGGCCTAAAAAACATTTTGGAGCCTACTTTGGTCTTGCATATTGTCCTCACAAACATTAAGACTTATCACATGTGTTTTCTCTAAGTGTTTCGGTTTCGTTTGTAAGAAAATCAAATGTCATATTTTCGCATGTTAAGTATCACACGATGTGTATAAGCTAGTTTTGGCGGTTTGAATGGGGTTATATTTGTGTAAATGATTTGATATTACCATGTAAACATTTCTCGCACTCATTTCCAAAGTTTTAAGCATTGTTGAACAAGTGTCATCATGATCGTCACAAAGTGTGTATTTAGTGTCACACTTGTCGTAAGTTGTCGAAAAGTTGTTGTATTGAGGGAAGTATGTTGTTCATGTGTTCTCTATGATTTCTATTATGTCTTCAAGTATTCTAAATGTGTGATCATAGTGAAGTCTTATCACTATTCACATCAACTTCATCGATCCCACACTTAGCCAAATTCAAAAATTTCCCTACCAAGAAACTTAGCCTCATCCAACCCTCCTGAACTACACATTGCATAGTCTCAACCCTAAAGCTTAAAAAATTCCTCTTAAAAATGCATTGTTCCTACCTCCCAAGACTGTTCATTGTGTAATCACGGTGCTCAAGCTCAGCCTCTAACCCCAAAAACTTTGAAATTTCTCTCTCCTGCCTATTCAGGACTACACACTGTGAAATCATATGGCTCAAGCCTTAGCTCTAACCTCTTGAGATGAAAAATTTATTAATCACCTGGCCTCCTCTACCTTTGGGAACTATTCAGTGGGAAAAATCAGTGCCCAAGCCCTCAACCCATCTCCCTAAGTTCCCTAACTCCACAATATTTTTTCTTACTCCAAGCCTGGATTGTGCATCGTAAAATATCAAGGCTCAAGCTCAAACCTTTACTTCCTCAGCTACATAATTTTTCATTCATTGAACCTATTCCTTAACTTGTCACCTAGTTCAAGCTTTTTCAGTGGATCTTATGCAACATATTATACTAGGGGTTTACCGGACTAATGTCATCTTGTCATGACTTAATTGCAGATGTAAGAACTCTATCATACCATGATATGATGATGAAGAAGGAGATGGAGAAGGGTAACATGCTTAGAAGCACCTATTCAGCGAGATATGAAATCTGATCAATTAGGAGAAAGAAAAGGGACACCAGTTTGCAACCGCATCTCAAGACCTGATATCATTAAAGAATCGTTATCTATGAGCCATATGGAGGTGAACAAAATAACATTATTAAGAAGAAACATAGAAAGAAGAAACAATAAATACTTGACATTTCCATGCCATCATGCAATCCATGTCAACAATGTCATGTCATGTTATGTCATGAGTCACCATATGCAACATCATTTCTATGGATTATGTAAATTCCTATTTAAAAATTCATTGTAAGGTGGAATTCGAAAGAACATGTAAAAAATATGAAGAGTCATGTAAGGTCAAAAAATCATAGTAAGTCAAACATTCATGAGGGTAGTCAAAGTGTCACAACGAAGGTGAAGCATCATCCCATTGGTTATATATACACCTGCATTGTGTGAGAAAAGGAATTTTCACCTTGGATCCTCCTGCAAGGCATTAAAGAGACAAGACAGTTCTTTTGGGGAGTAATTAGTGGCTCCAACACTACACTATTGAAGCTAGCAGTGTTCATTGTATACATGTGTCTTGGGACTTTTACTTAATATCTGAAGCATGATGGAAAACACATTATTGATGCATGGATTATGAATATTTTTAATATTCTTATATGAGTGTTTGTAATTGATGCTTTTTTTCACATGTACTAAAGTAGTTGAACTATTTCGGTTATTTTAATGCTTATCATGTTGAGAATGTGTTGTAATGGTTGCAATGACCGTCAAATCTTTGTGGACTATTCTATTGGATGTTAGATAGATATTTCTTCTTTGTGTTGGTTTCAATGAATGTTGCATCCTTGTGGAATATTTTGATGGACGTTAGACAGATCCTTCTTGTTTGTGTGTGTCTCTACAAGGGTAGTACTATTACCTCTCCCTTAGGGGCGCACTTTTTTTCCCTTCTGCAGTAGAACAACCTCGACACACCTACAACCAAACACTCACCAGGAAGAATTACTTTCTTTTTTTAGGCACATGTGCATTCCTCTATCTTGTTGATACTTAGAGAAAAGTCAAATATTTATGAAAACGCTAACTGGGCCATATTCCGAATGGGGCTCATATCCCAAAATATGTGAGGACTAATTGGGACCATATATTAAGGAGATCCCTTTGAATGTTGGCAGGTCCAACACTGTCAAAATTTCTTGTGCTAGAAGGAGGGCATCCATATTTTTATGGGTGAAAACTCCACCCACCCTCATCACACTTCTTACTGTCAAGGCAGTAATATTACCAACACCTCCCCTTCTCATATTCCTGAAGTTGACGGATCTTCTAAGCCTGGTATGGGAAAGCCTTGTTAAATATCTTACGAGTAGATCTAAGCCATCTGGCATATAACCTGTAAGTTGAAAAAATCTATTGGATTGATCCAGAGAGTATACAATCTTCTTTATTTTCCAAAGAAGGACATAACCACTCCTACTAGGATAGTGGTTTCTACAGTTAAATATTTGGTTCTCACTAGCCTTAAATATTTGGAGGATACTGGAGAGAATGTAGATAAACTAGAGCAACCTCCATCTTTCAACATATGTGATAGAGACAACATTTACTCTCAAATCACACTTTCCATGGGTTAGGTGGTCACGAAGAGGAAGATGAAGATCCATCATATTAAGAAGAAGAGGAGTTTATAGACGAAGACCTGATGGACCAAGATCTAGATTGGATGTCTAAGGGCCCACTCGCTCTATAGGGTGTGTTACTAAAAATTTCAAGGCACCCAAACAAACTGTTAACGAAGTGCAACCAAGACAAAACATTGAAATCATAGGACCATTTGGAAAATTTCTACCTGCATACAAAAATGCTTGAGGTGTGTTATGATGATGTCACATGTATACTTTTCCATTGTACCTTAGATGGTAGAGCAGTCGTATGGTACCACAATCCTCTGATGAACTCAATCCAGAATTGGAGGGGGTTTAAAATGTTGTTTCTTGAAAACATTGTTGATGATAAAAATCCTACCATGTTATTTAAGGAGATGGTAAATTTGAAGATGGAGAAGAAAGAGAAAGTTATGGATTTTAATGAAATGTTTAATCACATATTAAATAAATTTCCCATAAACAAAAAACCTCATGACTGCATCACTATTAACTACTACACTTATGCCTTAACAATAAGCATCGTGAAGTTCATGAAGAGAACTGCGAAATAAAATCTTGTAGAAAATTATGAAAAATATATTGCAGTTGAAAAGGACTTGAACACAATTTTGGTCTTTTTTGACAAAAAGCATCAAAAGAATCCAAAGACACGAGAAAAATGTCTCAGGCCTCATCAAGTAAGGCCAAGGATAAATAATTCATAGATCTTGAGATTTTGACGTGTACCGTCAAGTATTTTTCCAATGAATTGGTAGAGTTAAAACATAGGTCAAGAAAGACCACCATAAGAAGAAAACCTCCTAAATTAACATTCTAATCAGGGCTTCCAACTCTGATAGCAATATTAATTAGCCTACAAGGTCTGCACAAAGCTCAAACATCGTGTTGAATGTTGAAAGCATGGGCATGGATCAATATCGTTCGTTTCATCAAGAATATCACTCAGAGAAAACATACCTACGATGGAACCACAACATGAATTCTCTAGTTGTGAATTTCATCAATAAAATACTTTATGATGAGTATACTAAGCCTACAAAAGAAAAGGAAAAAACTGCTACAACCAAAGAAAATGTGAGTGTTGGTCATGCGGTAAACACACTCAGTTGTGTATACACAGTTGAAAATAAGATGTCAAAATTTATCCACTAATTGAGGACTAGGCTCAAAGGAAGAATGGTTGATATAACTTAAGAATCCAAGGTCCAGTTTCTGAACCAAAGTTGACAAGGCAAAAACTGAACGGATATTTATTAAGGAAGATCACCCCACCAGTCAACTTAGCGCAGAACAATCAAAGCAAGTTTGGAATTACTAGTATAGCAAAGAATACTTCTACCATTGGAGAAAGAAATTCCATCACACCAAATTTATCAATTCAAGTTACTCCTCTAGACACTTTGGTGATGCCCGATGCACTTCATTATAATGTAGTCAAAGACATGAAGCAAATTCATGCTAACATTTCATTCTTCAAACTTAGAAGGATCACAAGCCAATAGGAACTTCTTATTCACGCTCTTGAATATTCCACCTCAGGTAACAATGATTCTTCACAGAAGGGATTTGGTAAGTCTTTTGGTTCCCTGAAATATGTACTTAATGCATTAAAATTATATGCTAACACACTCTGCCCTCCATTTTTGCTAACGTCGAAATTTTCAATTACAATGTACACAATTACTTAGTTGATTCTGGCGTGTCTATAAATGTAATGCCACTACTTGTAGCTAATTAAATTAATGAAAAATAGGATAAGATATATGCATAGATCATATAGCTAGATATGACTCTTTTCCATGCTATTGGTGAATGACAAAATGTGATTATTCACCTATCATCTTATCAACAAGTTCACCAATGAATAAACATAGTAATTATGGAAATCCCAAAAGCATACAGTGTATTTTTTAGTAGAGATTGGTCCAAAAAATTACAGGGGTATTTTTCTATTGGTTGGTCAGATTTATGGCTTTCATATAAGGGTAGAAAGAATCAAATCCTTGTGAACTCAGAGTATTAAACGAATGACATGGTCACACCCTTCGATGGAAATAATGAGATAGTTTCTTTAGCAAATCCAATATTTTGCAATTTCTTCTTGAATACTGACATAGGGTGCTACCTTTCTCAACCTTCCCTAGTCCCACCTCATACACAGTTGGAATTCCTTTGTAGTCCAACTAGTGCAAATTACCTTTGTATAGTAGATAGTGCCAGTAGTAGTACTATTGTAGGATGTAGATATGATGTTTAGACTTTGTTTTTTGACGGTTCAAAGATATGAGATGGCTCTAGAGTTGGTTATGTTATAGTAGACCCATGACAAAGGAAACACCTGATCTCTAACCACTTGGAATGTGATTTTGAAAGTCACTACATAATATAAGGCACTCATCCCCAGCTTACAGAAAGTCGTTGACCTCAATGTTGGGGTTCTCAAAGTAGTAGGTGACTCTCAAATCATCATATGATAGGTACATAATACTATACATTGTATTTCACCTCATTTGAAAGGTTAGAAACAAAATAAATGGCATTCAATTTCTCTTTTCCAAGCTTTTAATATCATATATGTTCCTAAAATTCATAACGCAACTGCAGATGCATTAGCAAATTTTGATGTTAGGTTTTCACCACTTAGGAACCATTTTTATGTTGAAATTCTTTACAAACCATCCATCCCTGATAATATCACTAATTTATGTGTTTTTAATAATGAAAAACATATAATGCACTTTATGGAAAATGTTGAAAAGGGCCAAGTGTTTTCAACAAAAGTTGTGGAAGGTACATCCAACACTTGAGCCCCTGATTCAAAAATAGTTGAAAAAGATGTTGGACGCTCAGATCATATATAATGTGTGACATTATAGCTGGTTATCTAATATGGTTCCATTAATAAATAAGTATGGGTAAATCCACTTGCGTGTTGAGTTTCGAGGCTTGAACTGTGCCTCAAACAAAGAAATCTACCTTGTACCATCTAAGGAATAGATGTTGCAGATAGTATCGGGGTCAAAGATGTTTTCTTTGCATGATGGTTATTCGGGATACAACCAGGTTCTGGTCTCAGAGCCTGACAACCAAAAAACTACATTTCATACGAAAAAGCATAGATTTTCAATGGATTTGCTATGATATTATTATTTAAAACACTAACTATTTATTTACATATAATGAATTGTAAATCTAGAGCTATAAATGGTTGAATTGTCTCTCATATTATAATCAACAACACAATAAGAATTATATTTATAGAATATTGCCTTATGTAATGCATGTCCTAATGACTCATTCCCTTTTTATTTATATCCTCATTCCTATCTTCAATTTGAGGGTCTTGTATTGTAAACCAAACGATCTCCCTCTTGTTCTGGACTATCAAGCATTGCCGATGAATTAACCTAGCCATGCAAGTCATTATGGCCACCCTCCTGGTCACACGCTAAGTGTCGTATCTTCCATAACCCTGACATATCCTCATAAATTTAAACATGGGGATCGGTAATACCTTTAAAATATGGATTACACTTTCTAGGGTATCTTTCCACTTCCCCATTTAGTTTCATTTTATAATTATTTACTTAAATTATTTATTATTTATTTTTTTAATTTATATTATTAATTTATTAAATTTTTATTATATATATATATATATATATATATCTTATTTTTTTTAATTTTTAAAGGATTTTTTTTTAATATTTTTTCTCGTAAAAAAATTATTTGTTTCCTTTAAAAAATAACATTTTTCAATCATTTTAAAATAAAAGGGTGGAATATATATATATATATATATATATATATATATATATAAAGAATCCACCCTTTTATTTTAAAATTATTGAAAAATGTTAATTTTTTTAAGGAAACAAATTGTTTTTTTTAAGACTAAAAAATATTAAAATTTTAAATTTTAAAAAAAAAAAATTACCTTTAAAAATTGTATTCTTAAACTATATATATATGTATACATATATATATGCTAAGATTTTATGACTTCACATAAACAATTTTTTTAGTTTATAGTTCAGCTAACCACTATCATCCATCTTTACAGCATATGGTCTCAACTTGCCCTTTGGGAAACCAAGTCTTTTTACCATTTTATTGCAGAGTAACAAGCCCAAAACTATGGAAAATGTAGCATTTGCAACATAACTAGAATATCTATAGAGACATCATACCATAAAATATTAATAGAAAATGTCTAGTAGCTATGGATTAGAAGAAGTAGCTAGTGCTAGATCTGTTGCACTAGATCCTCAGGGGGGATGAGGTGGTTATGATTGAGATATGGCTCTTAATTTGATCTAGGTGGTTTTCCATCCTTTCCATGTGGGAACTAACATTTAATTTTTTTCTTTTCACACGGACAATACTAGAAAAGATATTATATTGGTCATCCTATCTTTCCATCCAAATATTCACAATGAGGATTTTCATCTTCCAATACATAAATAAAGATTGAAGGTACTTCTTTTTTCAACCCCTAGTTTGTTTGGGTTTTGAAATCATCTTCCCAAACTCATCCATTAACTTTGAATAAGAAAATGCATGTCTATCTCTAGGCTCTATGTTTTCAAGGGTTTGAATCACATTATGGATATCATTAGGGATGACTCATTGAAAAATCATAGCATCCTCCTAAGCTTGTTATTGAGATTGATTACAGCCCTGAGGACCTTGCCCCCACCCACCCCACCTTCTCTTCTTCGACTCATATGCTTCAAAACTATATGGACTCTATTTAATGGAGATCAAACCAGTTATGGAAAAAACATAATACATGGTTGAAGAAACAAATGAGATCAAACACCAGCCAATCTCAAATCCCGGAATCTCCAATAAAGTTGAACCAAGTAATATTGAAAGTAAAAAAATACCCCATGTGAAATAAGGCTGAAGACACATCGGGCCCTACCACCATAGCTAAGATCCTTCCCCAGTACACAAGTTTAGACTTAGAATGACCACAGTCATCCCAAATAAACCAATTAAACAAAGAAATAATCTAACTCACACTATCATAGCTGAGAATTATAAGGAATTTAATAGGCTAGAATATGTAAAAGAAATCAACCTCAAGATAAATGAATCAAAGACATTTTAGAGTTAACAAGGGGGAGTAGTGTTCCACAAGCTACAAGCTAGTGATACATTTTGTTTTCAAAAAGTGTGGGAGTTGTTGTCACTCCTAGAGACAGTCTTGAGTTGGAGGAGACTAGTGCCTAAGACATCTTAAAAGTAGGAGGTCATATAGGTTTTCTTCATTTTCTTTAGAAAGGGCCTCCCAGATATCAACTTAGTGGAGTTATTTGATAAGTGGTTCTAGATAACAAGGGAAGCAGAGTAGTAGCTGTGAACTTTGATTGTGAGATAAAAGGATAACTCAGAATGGGCTTGTGACTGCAATGAAGCTCAATTTATTGCAATAGGGCTGGATGTGGAACCAACAAACATACCTTAAAGATAATGGGGATGGAAACTGTGAAGAACAAGGATGGTAATTCGGAGTGGGGTAGGCTTATGAAGGCATAAGAATCTGCCCTCCAGAGACTTAAGAAGAAAATGGTCAGAATGAGAATAGTGGAACGGAAATCATGCATCGAGCTTAATTAAGGTAGAATATGGACCATTATATGAGTATCATACAAGAGAAATTCATTTATTATCTATAAGAAACCCACATTTCAAACACATGATAACTGGAAAGAAAATATGATGAAACTAGATAGCATATTAAACCAACACACAGAAGAATCATACATATTGTTCATAAGCCCATTAGGAATCCATTTTTGCAACAAACAATAATTATATTATCTTCTCAAAATAGCTCTGCCAGATATACATTAAGAGCTAATCCCAAAATTAAAAAATGTGTTACATAGACTATGCACTGAAAACTTCCAAAGAAATCAGAACCTTTACTTCCTCTGCGACTTGGCCTTTTATAGCCTTTTACATGGGAAACTTGGCCAGATATTTTATCAAAAAAAATATTCCTTCCTAATCTTACAGTTTCATATCTAAATAAAAAATGATGCGATGTAAAGGAATTGTATCAGAGAAAATATTCTCTGACACTGATTATAATAGAAACATAACATGTAGATAATACTTCAGGTGAAATCAAGATTTCACCCAATTTTACATTACATTGAAATTGAAAATTAAAAATAAAAACAAAGGCCACATGAGCCTGATCATGATGTCCATTAGAGGGTACAACGAGGAGTGCCAGAGCCTCCTGGGTGGCATCATCTGCCTGAAGATGTGGAGGGCCCAGGTCAGTGAGGCGGCTGAGGTGGCAGCTGCTGCGAAGTAGAGGGAACTGGAGGATTTTCACACTCATAGCACCTTTTACAGGTGACCTCTATGGGTAAGGGAGCTGTACTGAAGGACTCAAACATAGATTGGAGCTGAGTGAGCTTAGAATAGTCAATGTAGGCTACAAAGAATCTTTGGACCTAGGAAAGGAGGAAGAACTCCTTGCTTAATGCTGCTACCAAGGTGTCTACCTTCAAGCGGGAGGTCTTCTCTAATGTTATATCTGCCATGCACTTGATCTCAATCATTTTCTAGTCGTAAGTGGTTAGGGGCATCAACGCTCCTGATTGCTGATCCCAGCATGGTGGAAGTCCCTCCTCTACCAACTTACGCCATTCCTGACCAAATATCTCCACTCCTTTTGTTAGGAGTGCTAAATATCCCAGTGTTTTTATGTGTTTCTCCTCTTTCTCAATCATCTTACTAACCTCCATGATGGTTCTGAAATGGTCGACCACTCCCTAGGTGCTCAGCTCTTCAACTGGGAGTTCATTAATATACCTGACATATCTCCTCGCTATTGTTGCCTTCTCTTCTCCTTCCATACGATCAGCTTCTAGCTGTAACTTATATTCTTTGATAGCATTCTTTTTATTGTTAACCAACACGATGAGTTCCCAATTCCCTTTTACTCCAGTTATGACCTCTGTCGAAACTATTTTTTGGGCTTCTACAAGTGACATATTCCCTTTGATCTGTGCTTTCAAGTCTTTAATAGTCTTCTCATGTCCTTGGGCTTCTTTGTGAAGGTTCTCCACCTCTTTCTACAGGGATGAGACCATATTTTGGTTCTATGAGTATGCCACCTGGGCCTCATCCAAGATTCGTCAGGTCATGCGTGTTTCATCTTCTGACATCCTCAAGTCTACCAGAGATTTGGTTAACTTTTCCGGAGCAATTTGTGGGTTTTTCGGTACAATAATTGCACACACATGACTACCCCTCTCAAGTTGTAGCTTTGATAACTTCTCCCTTAATCCTGCAATCTCCTCATCCCTCTGTGCGAGGGAATTGCTGAGGACAACTTTCTCCTTTTCCACCCTGGCAAGGTCCTCGGTTTGAATATGTTCAGAACGACAGATCTTCATTTTTTCATCTCAATTCCTATACCTACAATTCAGATTTACTTAGAAGATCCTATAATGTTGAATTAGCATTGAATCCCTTTCCTTTAATCAACGTTTTACAATCCTCCAGGTGAGAAAAAATAGCTTTAGCACTTGCTCTTTCCTTTTTTTGGGTGGCCTTCATCTGAGTCAATCTTCTTTTGGTCCTCTCCAGGGTGACGGTATGCTTTACTACTTCAGTTCGTAGCATGTCTCGGATGCACTTGTGTAGATCTAACTTATATGGCAGGGGGATCAAAGCTAAGTTCAAAATTATTTCCAGGGCTTTGTACTGGGATCCATGGAGTAGGGGATGAGTGGATGAATGCTAGATAGCCAATATGAGTTGATCTTTTCCCATATCTATGACTGAGGAGAGCCTGGTGTGATGCTTGTATACGGACAGAGATAGTTCAACTCTCAGTTTCTCTCTTGCAAATTTTTTCTTGGCTTCGATCTATTCTCTTGCATCACCCTTACTCAATACAACAACTTGTGAAAGCTACGAAGGTGCCGAAGAGGAGGTGGAATCATAGGAGAGTAGGAAATCTGGTTTTTCTTTTCCTTGACCCCAGAGAAATGAGACCTCGTCGTTAAGGATTTTAGTGTCTAGGACCTCAGGGCCTTCAGTCCTCTACCTTTTACTAGGGTGCCCTCCCTCTACCTCCTCCATGAACCCTTGACTAACCTAAGGATTTTCCTATTACTGCAATTCTGCCTCATTGAGTGCATTATCTCCTTTTCCTTCAACAGTTGGGGATTCGACCTCCATATTTGTATCCAAAGGCCATGAATCACAGTTATCTTTTCATTCAATAAGAGGACTAGGTTCATTCTCATATGCTGTGGGTTTAATATTCTTCTTCCTACGTGTGGTAAACCCTTTTAGATCATAGTTACAGACATCTCCCTGTAGGAAATTCATCTCCTGCAACATCCTTTCCTCAAAGGAGAGGGCATGCCTTGAATTAATGGTGAAAGGGCCTACAGAATTTGGGAGCTTGAAAATATATCCCTTTTCCATGGGCACGAAGTGGGCTTTGTCGGCACTAAGGACTTGACGAATGAACTCTAGGGATAAAATCCTAATGGACAAGAACACTAGCAAGTGATAAGGGGGCACTTCAGCACCATAGACCCTGATCTTAGTGTGATCTTCAAACAAGTACCAATCATTGGTACAATCTGTTTCACTGAACTAGAGCCATTCCTTTTGCTCAGGAAAAATTATGTGCAGGGAGCTGTCATTAATGATAGCATAGGCTTTGGACATGAAATCCGTGATGAATTTTGCATACCCCTTCCCCTCTGGATGCTGGCGAACTACCGAAGTGCATTCGAAAATAGATTTTGGTTCATCGTTTCTCTTGGAGAACCTATTCAGGCCTAAACCTTCAAAATTATCTGCATGTTCAAATAGGAATAAGTAGAAAAATAAGGAGCAGTAGTTGAAAGAGAAGAAGGAATACATATCTTGGAACTGGGCTTTGATGGCTGGGGCCAGGAAGGCGAGGATATCGAAAATAATCTCAACCTACATCATGACCCATAGAAACACTAGACCTTCCTTAGTCACCCTATCGGCATTTTCTAACCCCAGCATTCCCGAGATTATCGCTAAAATAGGTTGTATAGTATTACGAAATAGTGACAGTGGAATAGACTCTGCGTGAGGGAGAGCAGATAGGCGTGAGTCGAAGATGAGGTCAAGAAAACCATTCTGATTTTCCAAGGTTCGGTTCGAGAAATGGCAGGAAAGAGTGACTTCGGTGAACTTGAAGCAGTCCTGGGCAGGAGGATAACATAGTGCTTTTCTGATGATTTGGGGAGTAATATCCAGAATCTTGGCCCCCCAAGTGGAGAGGAAGATGTCCTTATGCTCGATGTAGGCTTCGCCAAGCGAGGAGATAAACTCTCGGAATGGATGCGTTCTTGGGGAAATTTTGTAATAAAGCCTTGAATCAATGACCCTGAACATGTCTTCGCCCCTTCACTTAAAATCAAATAGTTCAGCCCTGGTACGGGCTACATTGAAGTTTTAAACTAGGTCACAGAGCTGGGAGTGAGCATCAGTGAGGGGTTCAGGTCGAGTGGCAGTCCTGACCTCGTGAGCTTGAGGGGTTTCGGGTGCAAAGCATTTCATTTTTTCCATGATAGTTTGAACAAACAGTAAAAGGGAAATAATGAAAGGGACACGACCAAATAGCTGAGGTAGCAGTGAGGTACAATGGAAAGTGACGCGAGGGTGAAAAGCAGCCAATACTTGAGTTTTTTACCAGTCTGACAAAGTGAAACATTGGTAACTAACCAAAAAATTCAAGCAGCTAAGAGTAAAAATCACTACAGAAATAGGTTTTTACTGGATAACGAGGTGGATCGACATGTGTAGGGTTGACATCATGAGGATGATGATAATGGGACACGTGGTATGCGGTGGTTGGCCATCAGCGGCCAAGAAGGTGGGGGCCATGTGTCAGACACAGGGGTATCAGTCTTCGTACCCCAACCAGACTTACCTTACCTTAGGACATACCTGCAGCAGTTGTGTGTTGGTGGGCCCCTGTAATCTTCTACGGGTTGGATGGTGGCCTCTGCCTCTTTTATTTATCCCCCGAGAAGTGTTCTTATTTCCTACAAGGAGGGCTGACGTCACCTCCTATGGCAGGTTGATTTCAATCACCTTTGCTCCTTTTGGATGCTAATGGAAATGACTTTATGCCGCCGGTTTTTGGTGGGTGGATCTGTTGCTAGCATGGGAACACGGTGGCCGTGGGAGAGGAGTGATCAAGGTAGCGTCTGCTCCATCTTGGCCGCCCATAAGTCCGTGGTGCTTGTCCTTATCAGACCAGCTCAACCTCCAGCTTTGCTGCTCCATGTCCTTTGAACATACGACTTCTTCGCATAGTCATTTTTCTTTTACTAATGAGGTCACATTCCAACAACAGTGATGGCCACTAACACACTCTCGTCCTCCTCTATTATATCATGCTCCTAGTTTCCATCTCTGTCCTCTATCCCAAATCCTATTAGCTCCATGGAAATACTATTTGAATCAATACTGGTTAAACAATGTGCTCAATATATCTCAAATGTTAAGCCCTTTCTGAATTTTAGAAGGCTTCCCAATTTCCAAAATAATTTAAGCTTACATCCATGTTTAAGTTTCCTTGCTTTCCAAATTGCAAACTATAATCTTCTAGCGATGGTGAATGACCATTTCTCAATTGGATATTGGCTTCGCCAATACGGCCACTCCCCCCTCTTGTTTCCACTAACTGGCCCTTAGAGAGCCATAGTAACTTCACTTTATATGTGAATGCATGGGTGGGGATGGCCATTCCACCCCCAACATTTAATGCCTCTTGTGTCTCTTATTCACTAGGGTGTGTGTGTGTGACAAAGAAATTTTTCTTAATTTTTTAATTTAGATTATTGAAAAAAAAAATAGTAATTAAACAAATTTGATGTAATGCCAATTTTATATTTACAATCAACTTTATCGTTTTTATTTTCGATGGCACTATTTTTCAATGTTGTAATGTTCATTAATTGGTAATTTTAACTTTTAGGCTAAGTTTGAATATTTGACAAATGTATTTTACATTAAGAGAAAATCATGAATATATGCAAGGAGAGGGAGACTATTGGAATTTGTATTCCAATGTTTCTTCATGTTATTTATTTTGATATTTACATTATTTACAAGTATTTCCTAATCCCAAATATTAGGTGTCAACATTCCTCTCCTTAATATAAATGGATGTTGGTGAGTCCAAGCATCATTCTTAATCTCCCAAACTTTTCTTTTCTAAGAAATTTGGCGAAGATTTCTATAATTTTCTCATTTGTGGAAAAATGTCATAAAGAAATAGTCTTGGCCTAAACATGATGTCGACTTAGTTGATACTTTTTATTGATGTGCTTGGTTCGATCATGGAACTTTGGGTTCTTGGCCAACTTTATTCCAAAAGTGTTCTTAATCAAAAGAGGAGTAGAATGCACTTGCTTCTCCTACAAATCTTCAAAAAATTTCTTGAGCCACATCTTCCAAATCTTTCAAATTTTTCTATAGTTGCAATATTCTGCCTCAATTCAGGAATCTATTGGAACTAATTTTTTGCGTGAACTCTAAGAGATATCTCTTGATCCAAATCTGATAACATAATCTAATGTAGATACCCAATTTTCTTTATCACCATCAAAATTTGAATTAGAGTATCCAATGAAGATGAAGTCATCCACCTATGTAAACTTGAGTCCAAAGTATTGAGTTCCCTTCAAGTACTGTAGAAATATTTTTTCAGCACACCAATGACCCTCACACGGATTTTTCATAAACTTAGAGAGGATTCCAACAATAAATGAAATGTTTGGTCTAGTATTAGTCAGGTAGTTGAGACGTCCTATGAGTTCTGTGTACTTTTTCGCATCCTCAAATTCATTTCCTTCTGTGGATGTGAGCTTTAAATTATGTACCATTAGAGTGGTAAAAGGATTTCAGCCATCCATGCCAAAATAATTTAGTAGTTCTCTAATGTACCTCTTTTGAGAGAGGAATATAAACATCATACGTTAGGTTACTTCAATACCACAATAAGAGTGAACATATCCTGAATTTTTCATTTCAAAACTCTCCTCAATTATTTCTTTATGGATAAAATACAATTTTCGTTTTTCCCTGTTATTAGTAAATCATATACATACACCACAAGTTATAAAACCTTTTTTCCAAATTTCTTGACAGATAAAGTTGAATCATCGAGATATGTAGTGTTTGAAATTTAGTTTCAAAATATGCTCATTCAATTTCTCGTACAAGTCTCGTGGTTTTGTTTGAGGACATATAAGGATTTGACAAGCTTGCATACTTTATGCTCCTATCCCTTCATAAAAAATTCTTCTCATTGGGACATAAGAAACTCATCTTTTAGATCTCCATTTAAGAAAGACATTTTACATCGATTTGATGGAATTTCCAATTGTTTTTCGCTTCCAAGTCAAATAATTTATGGATGGTAGACCTATATCTATGGATTCAAAAGTTTCTTCATGGTCAACCCCTGCTTTTGGACAAATGTTTTTTCCACGATCCTAGATTTATGCTTTTCAAATGACCCATTAGCTTTATGCTTTTTCTTGAAGAACCACTTGCAGTGAATCAGTTTGTTTCCCAATGGAGGGTCCACTAGCTTCCAGGTTCCATTCGTTATCAGAGTATTATACTCTTTCTTCATTGCTTATTTCCATTCATCATGAGAAGAAGCTTCTTTGAAGGAATTTGGTTCAAAATCTGTAGACAAATTTAATTCACAAATGTAAATCCATATCAACATGTGAATCATAATCATCTACATCACCTTCATTTTGTGTATTATAGCTTCTTGTTCCTAACTTTCCAACCTCATTAGGGTGAACACTTTCAACTGTCTTTGTGAGCCATTTTGGAGGACCTTTCTGAGATGGCTAAAGATTTTTAGTTGACTGACATGGATTTGAATCAATATTTATCCTTCCAATTATTTCAATCACATAGTCAAAAGTGTCTTCTTCATCATTGTTTGGAGTTTCATGAAGGGGAGAGTGTGCTTCATAAGGATATTCCACTAATTGATCCAAGATAGGGACCCCCCCTTCAATATGTGTAATCTCATTATCAAATTCATTAAAAAAAAGTGCATGTTCAAATCTATCCAAGCAATCAAGTTGCCACTCAACAACATTGTCAAGTCATGGAAGATTCAAGAAAGATCACATAACTTCTTATTTCCTTCATCATAGAGATGATATTCTTTGGAGGTATCCAAGTAATCCAAGAAGATACCTTTCTGATTCCTTGCACCAATTTTGTTTTTCTTCCCTTATGTATCAACGCATAACAGGTGGAACCAAAAACCCTGAGATACCTCAACGAAGGAATGTGGTCATACAACATTTTATAGGGAGTATTTATTTGAGAGCATGATATGGATGTCTATTCTTAATATATATTGCACATATAACTACATCAACCCAAAACATCAGCTTTACAATTTTTTAAACATCATTGATCGTACCATATTTAAGATTTTCATGTTCATTCTTTCAATTCCACCATTTTGTTGAGGATTTTAAGGCACTATATTTTGAATTTTGATCCCATGATGGAAAAGATAGTTTTCAAATTCATTCAAAGTATATTCCTCTCCATTATCAATACAAATAGATCCAATATGATATTATGTATCATTTTTAATCCAAGCATGAAAGTTTCAAAAGCTTCACATTTGTTCTTCAATAGATATACCCAACACATTCTGGTGTAGTCGTCAATAAAAGTCATAATGTTTTTATTACCATTTGTATAAGGAACTTGCATAGGGCCATGAAATTCAAAATGAATCATTTCAAGCTTCCTATGATCCCTCAAATGAGAGTTATGAAAATATTGTTTGTTGTGCTTTCCTAAGATATGTGCATAACATTGCTTAAGTTTCCTAGGAATGGTGGGGAAACTAGTAACACCATTTCCCTTCAATAAGTCAAGATTTCCATAGTTCATATGTCCAAATCCAACATGCATATGGTATTGTACCTTCAACAAATTAAGAATTATATGCAAAAAATTTTGCATGAGAAGAGGTTCCTTGTAGCTTTAGGAGTCTTTCTTCTTCTATCCCATTTATGATAAGTGAGTTTTATGATGCTTTTCTAACCTCAACCTTACCATCAAACTTGTAAATTTACTTTCCTTGTTGGAGTCTGTGAACCAAGGAAAGCAAGTTTCTCCACAACTTTGGAAGGTAGAGAACATCATGTAGAAGAATGTCAACGAGACTAGGCAGTTTGAGCCTAATAGTGTCAAGACTTGATGTCTTGAGTTTTCACTTATCTGCAAAGTAGATTACTCCATCAACACAGTCACTAAATTCTTCAAATAAATTTTTTCAAAATTTCATGTGGCAAGTTTCTCATAAATAAAGAAACCATGCATCTTTCCACTAAGAAAGTGAAGCATTAAAACAATATTTGGTTACTTCAATATTATAATGTGCCACAATATAATGAGAAGATTTGGGTGCTTTACCTTTCCCTTGATCTGGTCATTTTCCTTTCTCTTCATTCCTTTCTTGTTTGATTCTATCTTAAAAGAGCTTGCATGTGGAGGCATCATGTCCATTTCTATTACATTTTATGCAATGAAAATCAAATCTTCCTCCTTGATAATGTCTACCTCCTTGCCTCTATTATTATTCCTTCCACTTCTTCTTTTGCCACCTCTTCCTCTAGAAGAATCATGTATCTGATTCTCCTCTTTTTGTGCAAGGAACACAAATTATTCAGAAGACTGAGCATTTGTCTTCTTCTTCCCAAACTATTTCTCTCTTTCAACAAAATTTTCCACAAGAGAGTCAAAGTAAATATCCTTAATTTTTCCACTAACTTGTAATGACAAGGTAATGAGAATAATTGGGATATAGTTCCATGACAAAAGTTGTGAGAGGAACATATATTTTACCACCAATAGATTATATATCATGCATAATGGCTCTTATTTTTTAGGCTAAGTCTAGGGAATCATCATCTTTCAACTCTAAATTAAACAATTAGATTATTAATTGGATAACTTCAAGCTCAAAGTGTTTGAAGTGGTATTTTCACGTAAATTTCCAAATTCTCCTTCACATACTCCTTTCCAAAACTCTTTGAAAATAAGGGTATGCTTTATGTTCATGAAACATTCATGGTAGTTCTATTTTCCAAAGAGAATAACTCCAACCATGGAAATAGGAGAATGCATTTTAAAAATAATTACACCTCATAATACATTTTCCTTCCTGGAGATTACAATTCAAATTCTATACTTGTGCTACAAAGTGCAGATATATATATATATATATATATATATATATATATATATAATTCTCAAATTCAAAAGTATAAAACTCAATCCACTTCAAACTTCAACATATAGAAATCCATTCACCATAAATAAATACACTAATTAAACCAAGGAAATAATGACTTCAAAAGGCTAACAATCAATAGCAATTCAATATTTAACCATACAACCAACATACAAAAGCTTATTCAATTCAATGCACCAAGGGTTAGGACAATAAAAAAAAATTAATACACAAAGTGCCATCTGATACCATATAAAATATTTAAAATATATGAGCCATCACATAACATTCTATAATATATATGTCACTAATCATGGTATTCAAAACACATGTATAGCCTTCAAAAACTATTCAGCATGCAACAATCATCATTTAAAATCAATGCAGCATGAAACTGCACCATACATAACATTGACATGAAACAACCATGCACCAAATGTAGGAATAACACATTCAAATGGACCATATGTTGTCATACTGCACAACCTTCAAAATAACTCCAACATTCAATAAGAACTAACAATACTAGCACATATACACCTTTCAATGCAACATAAACTAACCAATTCAATGCGAGGTATTCACATAAAATTCACATTAGATCAATCGTAGAGAAAAATCCATAGAATAATGACTAAGACAAAGGAAAACATTAGTGAATCAAAGAAAATTTTCTTTCAAGGGAGAGAGGAGTTACTGGAGTAGAGAGCTAAATCGAGACATCTACCTTGGACACCATGTTAGGCTAGGTTTGAGTAACTCCACGAATGTATTTTGCATTAAGATAAAATCATGAATATATATAAGGAGAGGGAGACTATTTGAATTAGTATTCCAATGTCTCTTCATATTATGTATTTTCCTATTAGTATTATTTACAATAATTTCCCTAAAAAAGCACGAACTCAGTAAAGTTCTCATTAAATTGGTAACATTATTCACACACAAACTATAAAAAATTATAACTAAATACATTCAAACTAAAATGCATTCAATAATTTGAAACTAAAGGAAAATCAATGAAATAGGAGCAATGAATCCCTTACAAGAGGGGTGTTCCTAGATTCGTGAAGTGTTATTAAAGAATGTATAGAACTGAAATGAAGTCAACACACATACATTGGAAAAGAGAAAGTTGTTGTTTGATATTAATCAAATGAGAAAATGTAAATCTTCTACATTTGATTCATAAACCTATCCTTAACAATAGGTCTCTCCTTATCATCTTCCTTCCTTTAGCTGCACTGATTGAGGTGGCTCTAGGAAAACCTCAAAAATCAAAGTGTTTACATGTTTATGAAACTAGGACCAAGTCATAGATCTCAGTGAGAGATTTTCGACGACGCAAATGTCGCCTCAATCTGAGTCCATATGAGAAACTTATTGCAGTTTGAAGTTTGCAAGTCATAAGGGGATGTGGGACCTATTTTTCTTATGTGGAAAATAAATCACCAATAAACCACTGACACGGGGTGCTCCAGCATTGGTCTCCTAGCCTTGCACAGAAGACAAAAAAAAAACATTTCAAAATAATAACTTTTTGTGGAGTAAATCCTTTCCTCTAGTCCTATGGGAGGATCTAGCAATAAGCGGGGACAATTACATGCAATATTTCCTAATTCATACTAGAAAATGAAAAGGGAGGATATATCTCCTACCTCTCTCTGATGCTAATACCCTTGATGTTGACCTTGACTCTTTGGCTTCTAAGCTCACGATCTCCTCTTCGTTGGTGTAGACAAGTGTCTGCAAGAAACACTAAGTGGAAACAACAAAAATATGTGAAGCATAACATTTTATAATTCAAATTATGTAACAGATCAAGGAGCATTAAAATAAATGGACAATAATTTACACATTTATGGAAATAAAACATATATTTAATTATTTATAGATGAAAGGGGAGCATTACAACCAATTAAGCCTTGATATTGGAAGCCTCCTTCAAGTGATACTCCAAGTCCAAGCCTTAGCCTTCAAACACATTTACTCCTTTGAAAATGGGCATCATTTGGGCATAATTGGGCCGAACCAACTAGCTAACTCTCTGATCAAAAACCTCACTAACCATTAGTGTATAGTGGGAAATTTATTCAAAGGGAAGGAGAGAGAGTTGAGGATCCATGAAAAGAGGGTGGACTTCCACATCTCAAGGGAGACATCCATGGAAGGAGAATCTAGGGCCATGAATGGGAGGTCTTGTTCCAATCTTCAACTATCTGAAACTACATCGTTGTTCTCGAGCCTTTAGTAAGAGAATCTTCTCCTCCATTTTGGTAAAAGCTTCCTAAAGAGGACCAACATAGATTTTCCTTATAAAAGTCACGTTGGCAGAGTGATTCATGTAAAATTCCCCAATTATCATCGTGGTAAAGTAGCATAAAAATCATGTTGGGCTTACAAATAAGGTATTTGACAAATTTTCCATAATTATTTCAAGGAAATTTTTCTTCCACTTCTCGAGTGATATTCTTCTGATCTCCACAAACATGTTTCATGGTGAATACATTGTTAGTGACATATTTCATCACTTTGTGACACTTGCAATATTGATGACACAAAGTGTGACACTTCAGGATACGAGACTGGGAGTGTGACTAAATATTTTATAATAGATTCCCCCATAAGCATGAAGTCAGAATGAGAAGTGATGTCTGAAATTCTTTACAAGAAAAGGCAAGGAATTAGAGAATCATCATTAGAAGACCTACAAATCAAACTTCATACAATATATTTGACATCTCTGATGCAGGAATTCTTAAAGTGTAAGCATCTAATAAGACATGGAATGACAAGACATACACAACAATTCGACTAGAGAGGATTGTGTCTACAAACATGAATACTTAATAACTCCACGTAGCCTAAATATATCAAATGAAACCCAGGGTCTTCATCTTTGTTTCAGTCCAACCAATGTATGAATATCACCATACAAATAAATGGGTTGAAGTCGAACATGGTAGAAACCATGTGATTATCTGCCAATGATGTAAACGATTAATAGGCGCTGTTAGCCACCTATAAAATTTGTCATATCAAATGGTGGCTAAAATTTTTTTCTAGCCTTTAAGAAACAATTTCATGACCAAATTGTTGGTTCTTAAAGTCTTATGATGATCTTTATCCTTTGATTTAATCTTCACTGTTGTTTCCCTCATAATCCTGAAAATTTGTTGTTTGCAAGGAGAAAAACTACTTAAAAGGCCCTATTTTCCCTCATTATACGTCTTCAAATTTCTTCTCCCTTTCATCCATAAACCTTTCCATTTACCCCGCCTTTCCTCGAATTCCCCTTCAAAACCTTGAAAAATCCCTTTATAAGGTTGAAAACCCCATTTTTTTCCCTTATCAGAACCTTCAGAATCCTTTGAAAAACCTTCATAAATCCTGAAAAACCATTATTTTCCATAAGGCCTTAAGCCCCTTTCGGCCTTAGCCCCAACCCCTATTTTCCGCATATGACTTGGAGCTATGACCGAGTGCTAATCGCAATCAGCACATCACACTTTATTTTGTTCTTCCCCTTTTCCACCTCTGATTCTGATCCTGTGATTAAATCGCAGTCATTGAAAACACAAGAACCAATGGCCTAGATTTAATCGCGCTCTGCCTTTTGCCCTCCAACATCATGCCTTGCGATTAAATCTCCATCGTTGATCTCCCATACCGATCTGATGGTCCGCGCTCATCCGTCGCAATCGTTGCATCGCATCGCAAATTTTCATTTTACCCTTCTTTTTTTTCCCCCCCGCCGATGCAATCCCTTAATAAATTCTCCACCATTGATCTGCTCTATCACGCCCAGATCTAACGGCCCATATTGCTCCATTCTCCAAACCCACTATTCCACCTTTTTCCTTCATAACTTAATCTCCACCATCAATCTAGTTTTAATATCAACAACTCTCGCTCCATTGGCTAATCGCAATCGCAAGTTATACCCAACGCAAAATCGCAAGCCCCTTCTTTTTGTTCCGATGCGATCCCTCTAATTTGATCTCAGCCGTCGAATCCACAAGAACTAATGGTTGAGATTGAATTGCACTCCTCCCTCCACCTTTTGCTAATGTCTTCCATGATTTAATCTGGACCATTGATCATCCTCCCAATCCAATGGCCTCTGCTCCATCGTAAATCGGCAATCGCATTTTCCCTTTTCCCTTTCCCTTGCCTCTGCTGATGCCGATCCCACTGATTAAATCTAGACCGTTGAATCCACAAGAACCAATGACTGCGATTTAATCACACCCCACTCATAAACCCTCTGTCATCACCCCGCCAATCTAATCCTGACCGTCTATCCCTCAACCAGATCTGACGACCAGCGCTTAATCACTTATCGCAAGTTCAAAATCCCCAGCGCTTTCACCTCTTTCTTTTTCTCCGATGCGATTTAATCCTGGCCGTCCATTTCATTAGATCCAACGGCCAGCATTGCATCGCATCCTGCCCTTATTTTACATAAACCTCCATCGTCCCGGCCTCCGATTTAATCTCCACCATCAATCTCTTTTTAGATCGGAGGGCCCACGTTGCATCGCTCCATCGCATCAGCAAAACAAAAAGACTTAGTGCCTTGCTTTGTTTCCTCCAATTGCCAATTCCCGATTTAATCTTAGCCATCGAATCCACAAGAACTGACGGCTGAGATCGTATCGCGATTCCAATTCTTTTCCCCTACCATTTGAACTCCCAATTGATCTCCACCATTCATCCTTTTGATCGAACGGCTCGGATTTAATTTTAACTCCATTCACCCAACCGCCTCCCCATTGAACCACATCAAGCAATCTCAATCGTTGGTTATTTCAATCCAACGACCACGAATTAACCTCGTGCCCAAACCTCCAAAGTAGTATTTTAACCTATCTACACAGGATTTTCTTAAATTTTCTGTGTTTTTGCAGGTTATAAAGGTTTTTTTCACAGTGTTGAAAAAGAAACAAAAACCAGGGATGACGATCTAGCGACCATGATTCACGAAGAAGGAGAGCCTACAGGTTCAAAATTATGTTTCACCCATGCCTCATGAGAATCGGTGACATTATAAAACCTTCTGCGCGCCTGCAAAAGTAACAAAACACAGTGAACCTTAATTTTACAAAAAGTATCAGTGTCAAAGGGTGAGATCAAAGCAGAAATCAATCTTTAAAAGTTATAAACATAGTTTTGAGAGATTTGGGCACAAATTCGACTATCAAAGGCTTAATCCACACAGTTAAAGATAGTATGAAGACCTAAAGACAAATATTAAACCTAATCAGGCCTAAAACACAGATCAAATGAAAATTAACAGTGTTTTAGGTTAAAACAATGAGATCTATCAGTCCGAGAAGCCTCCACTGCCACATCAGAGGCTAATTGAATCCTCTCCAGCTACCAAAATCCACCTACAACCTCACAAAAATAAAAGAAGGCATAGTTATTGCCCAGTCAGTGATATTTTTCCAGAGTTATTTCTAGCCTACTTAAAAAGTTTTAAAGTCAACAAAAATTTCCAAGAAGATCAAATACTTAATGAGAATCCATTAATATAGAAGAAATATCAGAAATATTCTTTGTTAAGCCCCTCAAAGGCCGAGAAGCATTAACTTGTATTAATTGAACTAGATATCTTTTATTTTATCCCACCTTCTCATTTCTTCTATAAATAATTCTAAAGAAGATGAGATAGGGGTTGGTTGCTAGACTTTGATGTAATACTTGTGCTCGAAACTTTCTACATGTAAATATTTTTTAGAGGCTCTTAAAGCTCTGTTTGTGATCAAAGAAGTTAGGCTGAGAAGAGAAGATGATTGATGTACTGAAACATTGGACTTGAAGTATGTAATTAGATTTCCATCAATATACAAGCTGATTCTTGGGATCCTGGTCTATATCATTAGTGAAGTACCTCTTACTGTTATTGTTTTTCTTTCATGCATGCCATTTTCTTCACTTATTCTCTGATAAAGAAAAACAAATATAGAGTTAGGATTTACTATTAAAGGTACCCTACTCTCACTGATAAGCTTTATCTTTATGTTTTTCTCCAATTGTGTGTTTAAGAATGACTTAAGTTAAATGTTAACATTATCAAGGAATGTTGGTTTTTCCCTGTCTTGATGTGCGAAACTTGAAAGGAAGTTATTGAATGATATTTTTATTACATGCCGAGTAGAGTTAGACTGGAAAAGTTTATGGTTTTCCCTGTCATCTAGTTTCTTTCTCCAAACGTTGTTTTGAAGGTTTCCCTAAGATTATGCTGAAGCAGGTTTAGATTTTAATGTATCTTGCTTGATCTTAAGCTGCACTTTGTTTTCTTATCTATTTTCATCCCTTTAGAAAGTATTCATATGGATTGCTGGATTCTTTGTATAATAATTTATCTTTAATACAAGCTTGTCCAAAGAAGTTTAAGGTTAGCCCTCTCTTTGGTTGGTTTTAAACAGTTGCTTAAAAGGTTTTTCTTGTTTGGAAAGTTGATAAATCCTTGTTGAAATTATTCACTTTTTCCACCTTCCCAACACTTTTAATGTTCCATTCCATCATTTAATCTAAAGGATCTTTTGATATAGATGACTTGCCCCTTGGACCACTCTTGAAATTGTTTCACAATTAAACCCTTTTATGACTCCATAGCCCAATGGACTAAGTCCCGTTTCATATCTATCCTATCAGCCAAATATTATTTCGATTGTTCACATCTTCACCCCTTTGAAACTCTTTCATTTTTAGGACTTTCCACTCAATTAAAAATCATGCTCAACCATCCAAAACAAACAAAAAACCCTTGTTCTTAATAACTAGCCTAATATGACACCTAAAAGCCTTAAAGATAAATCAATATTTGCACTTATAAGAGAGATCCCTCTCTGGATTCAGGAGGGTTAGATCCTAGAATCCCAAAGTGGTTCATAATGTTGTCTCTGTAGCTTTAGTCTTGCCAATCTGCTAAAATTACAGGGAGCTAACATTTCTAGCGACTCCACTGGGGAGATACTGATTTCATAGTTGCCTAGAAAGCTCTATTGACTCATCAGTCTTCCAAACAACCATATAAACTTAGAAAAAACCCAAAAAAAATTTATATTGGTATATGGTGGTGGACCATAAAACATTTTACCTCCAAAAGAGCTAAAAATTTCCACCTGGTGACTCCACTGGCCTCCAGTAGGCCTATTACCTTTCAAGTCTTTATAGACTCAATTTGGGAATGCATTGAGCAAACCCAATCATACTATTGGTAGACAAAAAAATTTAAATCATCCACTTGGCGACTCCACAAACTCTTAAAAGACCTAAAGACTCCATTGGAGGAAGAACCTGAAACATGACCAGTCATCCTAGAAAGAAAGAGCATTCTGGCCTAAGTTGGATTCAAGAAATTATTGTTTTTGTCTATAACTATGTTCTATCCTACTTTAAGCCTGATCAAGAATACACTGATGAGATCTACATTTATTATTGAAAGAATCTCAAGCCTCTAAAAACTAAGCCTCAAATTTTAGATCATGATCAGTCTTATACATCTGTGCCCACCCCACATTCACTTGTGGAAGATCTAGTGAATGAGAAACCTCATGCTACCTTTCCTCTTCTACCTGAAAACTCAAAAATCCATAAATCTCTTTCTACACTACCTGTACCCGCAAAGATTCTGGAAAGATACAAGCCTCTGATTTTAACCCCTAAATTCCAATCCCTCCCTTCAAATCTTGCAGATAAACTACCCAAATTTGATGGAGAAAGATCAACAGATACCGCTGAGAAACACATGCAAAATCTTGAGAATTTACTTGACCTTTATGAAATAGAAGAAGATAATGTGCGTATTAGAATTTTTGCCTTATCATTACAAGGAAAAATTAGGAGTTGGTTTGAGGACCTTCCAACTGCAAGCATTATCAATTTTCATCAATTTACTCAAGTCTTCTTAGATAAGTGGGAAATTAGGGGAAATGAAATTCTAATAATAAAAGAATACAAGAATTTAAAGAAACAACTAGAAGAGACAGTAAAATACTTTTCAGCCTGGTTCAATAAGGTGTACAATGCAATACCTACTAGGATAAAACCACCTTTGGGATGGGCCTTATTGCACTACCGGAGTTCGTTTCACATTGAGGTGGAATTCTAGATAAGAGAAAGAGAGCCTTCAAGCCTGGAAGAAATGCAGAGCATAGAAATTACTATTGAATACAACATATGGGACAGGGAGGAAAAATTAAACGCAATAAAGAAGGACCAAGCAGAGCATGAAAGGCTGATATCTGCAGAAACAAAGCTAGAAAAACTTATAGTGACAACCCACAGTTTGGTCAACATAAAGGAGAAAGAATATGAGGGTAAAACTAGAAATGCTTATTCAAAAAGACCCACACCTTGTCCTCAAGAAAAACAAACCAAATCACTGCAAGACATAAAAAACATGCAAAGCATTTATGATAAGCAAGATTTTAAATCAGAAAATGAACTTGCAGATTATTTTGAAAAAATATTTGCTAAGAATCCAGTAGGTTTTATTGGTAACATTTTTTCTAATTTTGATTTGTCTGGTGATGATTTTTTCCAAATAGAAGCTAATCCTGTAGGACCATCATCAGTAGACTCGTGGGAGGAAGATCATATCCATCAACTTCAAGAAAGTGAGGAGCCAATGCAAGCTATTTATGATACTGATGAAGAAAGTTATGAAAACTTGGAACCTTTTAGCTTAGAGGTTGAGGAGGAAAGCAATGAAGAAACTTTTGAGCAGGTTGAGACCAAAGATCCTTCTCTTGAAAAAGAGGAAGTAATTGAACATACCCCTGCTCAAGAATATAACAACCTCTTCATAGAGCTCAGTCCATTAAAATAGGACACACCAGAACTTCTAGAGGATAACACTGTAGTGTATAATGATTTTTCTAGTTCAGATGACAATGAAGATGAGGAAGATTGTCTTTCTCAAAAGAATCTTTTCCTTGATCCAGTACAAAAAGAAGTTTGCAGTACTTTTTTTTATGCTAAAGGGGAGATATCTCCTTTGACAGAAGAATAAATTGATCAAATACTAAACAAGAAGCTACCCTCCAAACCTTAAGTTAAACAAAACAATCATCAAGATAGTGCCTACTCCTTAGAACAACCCAATGGCACTCGAGACAAAGAGGATAGTCAGGAAATTAAGGATAACTTTGGAACTAGTCCTCTTTGGAGTATGAGCTTTGATGGGCCATGTACTAAAACCAGTGCAGGTGTAGGAATATGGCTTTATAATACAGAAAACATTCATTCTGAAGGCAATTCATATAAATTGAATTTTCAATGCACAAGCAACATAGTGGAATATGAGGCACCTCTTTTAGGGTTGCATTTATTGAAGAAATTAGGAGCCCAGAGGATAACATTCCATGGGAATGTAGAATTGGAAATTAGGCAAGTAGATGAAGAATACGTGGTCAAACATCCCAGACTTCGAGTCTATAAGGAGGATGTTATGGACTTATTAAAAACATTTCAACAGTCCAAACTTATCCTTGTCCCTAAAAACCAAAACATTCTTTCCAATGGATTAGCCCTTGTTGCCAACACATGTTTGAGACCTTGGGAAAGTAAACAATATTCAATTCAAGAAAAATTCAGACCAGGTGTCCCAAACCATAAAACGTACTGACAAGTCTTTGGGGAAGAAAAACAAATATAAGACTATCCTACTGAGGATATATCATCTTTTCAAGAGAAACCTTCTCCCATCGCTGATATCAACCTATCATCCAAAGAATCTGAATTCACATCAGAAACAAGCATAGATTTAGAGGAAAAGGAATTTCACTGCTTGTTGTTTTGTAGGTTAAGGATGATGATGCTTCTAAGCAACATACTGAATATATCTTTCTCAAAGCTGATGTCTTAGAAGCAGATAATCTACCAACCATGGAGGGCCCGAAAGAAGAGAATTCTCATCTTTTCTTTGTTGATCCTATGGAAGAGTGTGTGGAGGTCCCAAATGGCTCAAATTATCAAGCATGGATCCTTTGTAAGAGCCAAAGACAAAATTTTGTCACCTTCTATGACAGCCTTGGTTTTAAAGATTCAGATTCACCATGTGCTATGGTTACCTCTGGTTAGTGGCCAGTTTCTCTATTCCTTTTTGTCACAACTCAACTGGCTACATTGGAATTATTCTATCATATGAAGCATGTAATATTCCAATTTAGAATAGGTTAGATAGGAATGTCAATAAAATCTCAGCCTTGAACATTATAGTTAGTTGTTGATTTTTGTCTTGAAGAAAAAAGAGAAAAAATACAAAAACAATACAAAAGAGAAGAGGGCAGAGTGAAAACAAGAAAGGTACAACCCCATACCAAAAAAGAGAAACAAAGTCTGAAAGTGTGCACTAAGAAACACACTCCTAATTAGTCATACAGCCTAATCATGACTAATTAGTTTTCAATTTACAGCTGATAGGTTAGTGAATTAGATTTTCCAAACAACTTAATCTTGGCTTATCAGTTAGATAGATTAGGATAGAAGAAAAGAGGTTCAAATAAGCTCAAAATCTGAACCTATGAGTTTCAAAAAGAAGAATGGCTTTAATCTGTTTAAATCTTGAACCAAAGATAGAAGCAAACTAGTTATAATATGCCCAAAACTTGAACCAGAGAAGAAAGAGAGAACAGCTCAAAAAGGACTAAAAACAGAGTTGAAGAAAAGAAAAGGATGTTTTTAAACTTTTAGATCTTAAGCCCTTCACCATTTTGTTTTAATTTTCTGCAAATTTTAGTCTATGTGCAGCATGTTTTTATGCCATAGATCAGCAACCAGTTAGACTGTTCAATCCTTTCTTGTTTTCTTTTAAATTTCTTGTCTTAGAAACTAGAGAATAAAATATGTTAGAATGTCTAATCCTAACAGATAGTAGTTAGGTAGAGAAGCTTATGAACTCAATTGTTAAATCTAATTTCATAGAGAAATAAGGGTCGATTTAGATTAGGCTTGTGGTTTCTCAAAAGAATAAAATGTTTGTAAAAATATTTTTCCAATCCAAATGCACTCCGAAAGAAGAAAAAATGTTAGATCATTAGGATTGGGTAAGTAGAAAGTTGGTTGGATAGAATTCCATTTTTTTTAATGGCTACTAACACTTTCAGATCAAAATAAGACCAGCAAAGAAAAGGAAAATTGTAGCCCAATGGATGAGGCATTGATCAACTTCCAGAGAATATTTGTCTAAGGTTCTTGACACCTCCAAGGAGCTGCCATCCCAAGTTGGAGCCGTTGTTAGCCACCTATAAAATTTGTCATATCAAATGGTGGCTAAATTTTTTTTCTAGCCTTTAAGAAACAATTTCATGACCAAATTGTTGGTTCTTAAAGTCTTATGATGATCTTTATCCTTTGATTTAATATTCACTATTGTTTCCCTCATAATCTTGAAAATATGTTGTTTGCAAGGAGAAAAACTGCTTAAAAGGCCCTATTTTCCCTCATTATACTTCCTCATCTTCCTTCTCCCTTTCATCCATAAACCTTTCCATTTACCCCTCCTTTCCTCAAATTCCCCTTGAAAACCCCATTTTTTCCCTTATCGGAACCTTCAGAATCCTTTGAAAAACCTTTAGAAATCCTAAAAAACCATTATTTTACATAAGGCCTTACGCCCCTTTCGGCCTTCGCCCCAGCCCCTTTTTTCTGCATATGACTCGAAGCTGTGACCGAGCGCTAATCGCAATTGCTAATCAAAATCGGCACATCACACTTTATTTTGTTCTTCCCCTTTTCCACTTCCAATTCCAATCCTGCGATTAAATCGCAGCCGTTGAAAACACAAGTACCAACGGCCCAGATTTAATCATGCTCCGCCTTTCACCCTCCGACATCACACCTTGCGATTAAATCTCCACCGTTGATATCCCATACCAATCTAATGGTCCGTGCTCATCCATCGAAATCGCTGCATTGCATCGCATAACTCAATCGCATCGCAACTTTTCATTTTACCCTTTTTTTCCCCCTTGTCGATGCGATCCCGCGATAAATTCTCCACCGTTGATCTGCTCTATCACGCCTAGATCTAACGGCCCATATTTCTCCATTCTCCAAACCTTTCATTCCACCTTTTTCCTTCATAACTTAATCTCCACTGTTGATCTAGTTTTAAGATCAACGGATCTCGCTCCATCGGCTAATCGCAATCACAAGTTCTGCCCAGCGAAAAATTGCATGCCCCTTCTTTTTGTTCTGATGCAATCCCTCCGATTTGATCTTAGCCGTGGAATCCACAAGAATCAATGGTTGAGATTCAATCATGCTCCTCCCTCTAACTTCTGCTAATGTCTTCCATTATTTAATCTGGACCGTTGATCATCCTCTCGATCCAACGGCCTCCGCTCCATCGCAAATCGGCAATCGCATTTTCCCTTTTCCCTTTTCCCTTGCCTCTGCCGATGCCGATCCCACCGATTAAATCTAGACTGTTGAATCCACAAGAACCAATGGTCGTGATTTAATCATGCCTCGCTCATAAAACCTCCGTCATCACCCCGCCGATCTAATCCTGATCGTCGATCCCTCAACCAGATCCGATGGCCAGCGCTTAATCGCTTATCGCAAGTTCAAAAGCCCCGATGCTTTCGCCTCTTTCTTTTTCTCCGATCGATTTAATCCTGACTGTCCACTCCGTCAGATCCAACGGCTAGAATTGCATCACATCCCACCCTTATTTTACATAAACCTCCATCGTCTCGGCCTATGATTTAATCTTCACCGTCGATCTCTTTTCAGATCGGACAACCCACGTTGCATTGCTCCATCGGATCGGCAAAACACAAAGACTTAGTGCCTTGTTTTGTTTTCTCCGATTGTCGATTCCTGATTTAATCTCAGTCGTCGAATCCACAAGAACTAACGGTTGAGATTGTATCATGATTCCAATTCTTTTCCCTTACCATTTGAACTCCCAATCGATCTCCACCGTTCATCCTTTTCATCGAATGGCTCAAATTTAATTTTAACTCCGTTCACCCAACCGCCTCCCCATTGAACCACATCAATAAATCTCGACCATTGGTTATTTCGATCCAACGGCCATGACTTAACCTCGTGCCCAAACCTCCAAAGCAGTCTTTTAACCTATCTACGCAGGATTTTCTTAACTTTTCTGTGTTTTTGCAGGTTATAAAGGTTTTTTCCACAGTGTTGTAAAAGAAACAAAAACCAGCGATGATGATCCACCGACCATGATTCACGAAGAAGGAGAGCCTACAGGTTCAAAATTATGTTTCTCCCATGCCTCATGAGCATCGGTGACATTATAAAACCTTCTGCGCGCCTGCAAAAGTAACAAAACACAGTGAACCTTAATTTTACAAAAAGTATCAGTGTTAAAGGGTGAGATCAAAGCAGAAATCAATGTTTAAAAGTTATAAACATAGTTTTGAGATATTTAGGCACAAATTCGACTATCAAAGGCCTAATCCACACAGTTAAAGATAGTATGAAGACCTAAAGACAAAGATTAAGCGTAATCAGGCCTAAAACACAGATCAAATGCAAATTAACAGAGTTTTACGTTAAAACAATGAGATCTATCAGTCCAAGAAGCCTCCACTACCACATTAGAGACTAATTGAATCCTCTCCAGCTACCAAAAGCCACCTGCAACTTCACAGAAATCAAAGAAGGCACAATTATTGCCCAGTCAGTGATATTTTGCCAAAGTTATTGCCAGCCTACTTAAAAAGTTTTAAAGTAAACAAAAACTACCAAGAAGATCAAATACTTAATGAGAACCCATTAATACATAAAAAATATCAGAAATCTTCTCTGTTAAGCCCCTCAAATGCCGAGAAGCATTAACATGTATTAATTGAACTATATATCTTTTATTTTATCCCACCTCCTCATTTCTTCTATAAATACTTCTGAAGAAGATGAGATAGGGTTTGGTTGCTGAACTTTGATGTAATACTTGTGCTCGAAAATTTCTACATGTAAATAGTTTTCATAGGCTCTTGAAGCTCTGGTAGTGATCAAAGAAGTTAGGCTGAGAAGAGAAGATGATTGTTGTACTGAAACATTGGAGTTGAAGTATGTAATTGGATTGACATCAATATACAAGCTGATTCTTGGGATCCTGGTCTATATCATTAGTGAAGTACCTCTTACTGTTATTGTTTTCCTTTCATGCATGCCATTTTGTTCACTTATTCTCTGATAAAGAACCACAAATATAGAGTTAGGATTTACTATTAAAGGTACCCTACTCTCATTGATAAGCTTTATCTTTATGTTTTCCTTCAATTGTGTGTTTAAGAATGACTTAAGTTAAGTGTTAACATTATCAAGGAATGTTGGTTTGTCCCTGTCTTGATGTGCTAAACTTGAAAGGAAGTTCTTGAATGATATTTTTATTACATGTTGAGTAGAGTTAGACTGGAAAATTTTATGGTAAAACAACCAAGTGAGAGCGTATGATCGACCAAGCAGATGGTGACAATCGAATGAGAAAACAAAGGCTATTCTGGCAAAAAAGGCAGATAAAAGGGAAATCATGAGAGGTGTATAGGAATGGTTTCATTTTTTATAAAATATTGAAATATGGGAAGTTATGCTTGAGAACCCTAGAATATGGTTTCATTTTTACACAAGATTGAAATGGAGGAAAAACTATGCTTGAGAGCAGTTTCATTTTTACACAATATTGAAACATAGACAAACTATTATTCAAATAAGTTTGCATGCCCCCAGCATAATGATTAAATTTTAGGTAGATGCCCCCGAGCTTCATTTCATTCACATAAGTAGACTATTGGTTACTAACAGTTGGATGGAATGAAGGTTCATTTACGAGATCAAGTGAAAGACTCAACTGGTAATTTATGAGATCTAATCAAACACTCAAATTGAAAGGGGATTTGTTTCATTTTTTAATGATCTTTATGCGGTAAAATAACTATGCTCATAGGGACCTATTTAATTTTTTAACAAGGTTGACATAGTAAAAGAACTATCTTCATAACATTTTCTTTCATTTTTTAACGAGCTTGACACAAGAAAAGGAATGTTTTTTTGACACCTTGTTTCATTTTTTAACGAGCTTGAAACAAGACAAGGAAATATTATTTGAGGATCCTTGTTTCACTTTTTAAGGATTTTGACACAAGACAATGAACTCTGCTCTAGGGAAACGTGTTTCATGTTTTAAGGAGCTTGACACAAGACAAGGAACTATGCTCCACGAAACGTTTTTTCACTTTTTAAGGAGCTTGACACAAGGCAAGGAACTATGCTCTAGATACCTTGTTTCATTTTTTAAGGAGCTTGACATAAGAAAAGGAACTCTACTCTGACATCTTGTTTCATTTTTTAATGAGCTTGACACAAGACAAGGAAGTATGCTCCAAAACTTTGTTTCATTTTTTAACAAGATTGACACAGGACAAGGAACTATTCTTTAGAGACCTTGTTTCATTTTTTAAGGAGCTTGACACAAGGAAAGGAACTCTACTTCAATACCTTGTTTCATTTTTTAATGAGCTTGACACAAGTAAAGGAACTTTTATCTAGACACCTTGGTCATGGCCCATAATATTTCATGGCTTCCAAGAGGTTCTCATCATATGGGAGAACAACACTCTGGAATGGATACAGATCAAGGGATCTAATGGAAAGATTAGGATCCAATTCCTCCAGTACATGATGCACTATATCACTAACTAGATCATAAGTAGATGCGGGCATGGAATAGGTTGCCACATAATTAACCTGTGGTGGGGAATATAGCACTTGCATATAAGGACTATTTATGGATGTTGGTTGATTGGGAGTCAAATCAGGACCAATGAATGAAAGTTAATAAATGTTAACAATTCTTCCTTCATGCGGGAAACATATCACATGAGAAATAGAAGTGAGAAGAGTTCCCATGACATAAAAATGGTCATGCCCAAGGAGTAAACTAAAATCCAAAGGGACTTAGACAATCATTACATCGATATAGATTATTTTTCTTCCCAAAGCAATGGGAAACTTAAGAAGGATCCCTAACGGTTGATTGGTTCCTCTGTTGATAGCCAATAGATTTTGGGTAATGGGAACAAGCTATAAAGAACCTAAATCTTGCCAAGTATTTGAGGATAGAATGATAACATATGTGCCTTAATCTATTATTGTGCTAGGTACGACCACATTATAAGCCTATATTATGATCTGAGTGGGAGCTTAAGAAGGAAGAAAATATCTTTCCATTCGACTCTAATCAAAAGAAGTGAGTATACTACTTGGAGGGGGTGTCGTTGGAATGGGAGAAATGCCCCCTTGTGTTATGGGAATGGGAGGATATCCTCCCTGTACCTAGGTAATGGGAGTATTTCCCTCTATTTCATTCGAATATGAAGAAATGAGAATAACCTTAGTGGTATGAAGTTCACTCTCTATGGGAAAATTATGATCAAATGAAGGTGGAATCGATCCAACCATCTTCTCAACTAATAGTTAGTTGGAAATGGGCTCATGGGATTCACTTTTAGAGAGAGAGGGATTGACAGGATATGAATCCTAGCCAATCATTTCATCAAGTAATGGAGGATCAGGGGAAAACTTTCAATAAATAGTTGGAAAATGAGACTGAGAAGCTGTAAGGTTTTCCGACACTTTTGAGGCTTCATTCATATAAGGAAAAAGATTAATAGGATGATTCCCTTCATATAAACTACAAGGAAATTTGACTTTACCCTTCTTCCCATGGACCTTACTATCCCTAGTCGAGGTTTTATCACCAACATGATCTCTAGAGGTCGATGACAAAGACCGATTTGAGTTTGTGGACCACACTTCTAATACCTAGGGAATACCAAGACAATCTCTACGAAGGCAGTCACCCTTACATAACCTGCAAGGGGACTTCATTTTGCAGGGTTAATTGGAAGGTATGTCCACATTAGTTGTACCTGTAACAAGGGTTGCTTGTTTAGCCCCTTTCTTATTTTGATTTTTATTATTTGGCATTTCATTCTTCTTCTTAGCTTCCTGGTTACTAGAATCAAGACTTTCCCCAGGTGAAGAGGAAGAACGGGAGGAAGAAATAATAAGTGAAGAAGGAAAGGGATCAACTTTAGGATCAACATGAGTTTGATGTTGTTCATGTGAAGGAGAACTCAGCTGAGAGGTAGTTTGGACATTCGAAACAATAGGGGTCGAAAGTAACCAAACTAGAAAACCGATGGTAAATTCGGGAAGGGACAACGTTGCCATATAAGGAGCACCAATGTTTCCAAGAGGAAAATGACCAGGATTCTTGTCAAAGGGGTTTCCTTTATCGGTAGAATCGGGAAAATTTTCCATTAGTATCAACCTAATATCTACTAAGGAGGTGTTCCATGAAGAGGATTTTATTCTCCGGTCAATTAATTAAATTTAGAAATTAAAAAAAAAAAAATCAAAGAGAGGAATCTAGGCATAAAGGCTTACCAAGCAACTGTGAACTACAATATACACCTTGGAAAACCAAGGACTTAACATACGATAGCCAATATCCCTAAATTTTGTGTTGGATGTATCATGGTATACAATGTGACAGACTTGGTTACCTATGGATAGATAGAAACCTATACGAGACTCCAAAAATATACTCGACGATACATGGGAATGTAAACCGTAGTAGTGTTGTCTAATGCATAATTGTTTGATGAGACTGTTCCCATATATTTTTCATGTGTGTAGTGTCATCCAATATACCCAAAGGTACGTGGAGAACGATCTTATACACTTTCGTACGTGGAACGAGATTTCACACCTAGGATGCAACGCTGGAAAAAAATGAAAACTTCTATGTTTAACGACACTAGAACACATCTCTAGCCTATACCTCTAGATCTTTTCTTTAATGTTCCAAATGTTCCTTAGGTTAATTGAGATAAATTTTAGAGTTGATCTTGAATTATGTTCCGGTTTCAAGGCTCAAAAAATCGATGTCACCTGAACACACCTATGATGCATCTAATATGAAGAAAAAAAACACTTTTGATTTCCAATGAAATCTATCTAGTGTATGGAAGAAGTGCAAACAAGATCTTCCTAACTAGAAAATATGTAGCAAACAAGAGCTTCCTAACTAGATCTTTCAACTTCACAATTCCAATGGAAAAACCAACAAGTAAATGAATTTTAATTCACTAAAGTTCACCTACATGAATTTTTATTTTCAAATGAATGAATATGCACTATTTTTCTTTCAACATCAAGCAATCTAAGCTATGCTCCATGAAAATCTCAAAAACAAATTTCTAGTTCAATGTAATCTAATGCAATTTCTAGGATTAATGATTAATTTTGAGACGAATTATTAAGAAATGAAAATGATATTTCTTTTTGGTTTCCAAAAGAACTAAAAATTCTGATCAAGCAACAAATAAGTAACAAATGCAAGTAGTAAAACGATAAATTTGATTACCCAATGAACTAAATATTCAACCAAAGTTCATTTTCACTACTTAAACATGGAACATACTTTTTCAAAACACAAAGAATCTTACAAAAATAAATCAAAATTATATGCAAACGGAGAAGGAGAAAAAATTTAGAGATATATAAATTCTATATCTTCTGACAAAAACCCTAAAAGTTGTAATAAGAAAAATTAGCATTGACAACGCTCTGTTTTTTAGAGAAAAACATGTTGGTTGAGAGAAAATTATGAAAAAAGTAAAAATAATTGAACAAAGATCCAAATTTCACACTCTAAACAACACACCACTCATAATGTAGATCCATAATCAACCAAAGTTATGGATCACTAGGAGGTTGGCCAAACATAACAAAAGAGACCAAAAACAAGAGGAGGTTTGAAGGGTTATGTAGTTCTAAGCGGAGTCGCCATTTTTTGTGAAGGAAATCCTTTATGTGGATAGAAACAATCCCTCTAATCCTATGGGAGGATCTACCAATAAACAAGGAAAATTACATGCAATCTTTCCTAATTCATACTAGAAAATACAAAGGGAGGATAGATCTCCTACCTCTCTCTGATGTTAATACCCTTGATGTCGACCTTGACTCTTTGGCTTCCAAGCTCACAATCTCCTCTTCATTGGTTTAGATGAGTGCATGAAAGAAATGTAAAGTAGAGAAAACAAACTATACAAAGCATAACATTTTCTAAAGAAAATTATGTAGCAGACCAAGGAGCATTGCAATAAAAGGAAAATAATTGACACATTTATGGAAAGAAAACATATATTTTATTATTAATATATGGAAATGGAGCTTTACAACCAATGAAGCCTTGATGTTGGAAGCCTCCTTCGAGTGAAATTCCAAGTCCAAGATTTAGCCTTCAAACACATTTTCTCCTTTTCAAATGCACAACATTTGGGCATAATTGGGCCAAATCAACTAACTAACTCTCTAATGACCAACCTCACTAACCATTAGTGGATAGTGGGAAATTGATTTATATGGAAGGAGAGGGAGTTGAGGATCCATGAAAATGGGGAGGAGTTCCACATATTTATGGAGAGATCCATGAAAGATGATCTAGGGCCAAAAATGGGAGGTCTCGTTCCAATATTCAACCACCTAAAACGTCCATGTATTCGTTCTCCAGCCTTCTAGTAAGAGAATCTTCTCCTGCATTTTGGGAAAAACTGCTTAAAGAGGACCAGAACATATTTTCCTTCTAAAATTCACGCTAGTAGCATCATTCATGTAAAATTCCCCAAGTTTACAACATGGGAAAGTAGCATGAAAATCGTCTTGGGCTTGCAAATAAGGGATTTTGACAAGTTCTACATAATTCTTTCAAGGGAATTTTTCTTCCACTTCTTCAGGGTTATTCTTATGATCTCTACAAACATGTTTCATGGTGAATACATTGTTCGTGACATATTTCATCACTTTGCAACACTTGCAACATTGAAGACCCAAAGTGTGACACTTTAGGATATGAGACTTGGAGTGTGAAAAAATACTATATAACATAAATATGGTTATTAAAATAGCCATATAACAAAAATCATAAATATTAAAAGCATATGGTTATAAAATCCAAAAAAAAAAAAAAAAAACCAAAACCAAAACCAATGAAAATAGGGTTGAGGCCGATGGTGTATGGGCCATGGAAATAACAACATGTACATGAGAGTTTATTGTTGTTGGCATGGTTATATTAGATGACAATGATAAAACCCACAGACCATACCATATACATATGCCAACCAAAACATTATAACTTAAAAATGTTTAAATGTGAAATGGTCAGTGTTTGTATTTATAGCCATATATAGATATGTTTAACAACATATATAATGGAGGTCATTGATAGATGGCCAACAAACAAAAAGAAGTTTCTTATTATGTGAAAAATGGGAGTCGCGGGATTTTGAGCCCATACTTCCAATGCAACTAACGTTCCCTATAAAATTTTTGACTGGTGTGCCCAACTAGGCAACGTTGAACCTCCTTCACATCTTGAGACTCATCTTTGGGAACCAGCAGTTCCTCCCTTGCATGCAACTCCAACTCCCTCTCAAGGGACAACTGCATGGCTTTCCCGTTATCAAATTTTATATCCCATCGCACACTAGTCATTATGCCATTTGGAAAATACACATGATAATTATGGGGTGTTTCTGTGTACCCCACAAAAATCCCAACTTCAATAGTCGTTTCCAGCTTCTTCCTGGCATCCTTTGTCACATGCACATAAACATATGAGCCAAAAATATTAAAATGGGAAACATCAGGTTTCTTACCAGTGAAAGCTTCTCCAGGTGTACTCATGCCAAGTACTCTATGAGGACAACGGTTTTGCACATAAACCACATTGTTACATGCTTCCGCCCACAAATTCATTCGTAGGCCCTGATCATGCAACATCGCTCATGCTGCACCCACGATAATTCTATTATTCCTCTTCGTGACCCCATTTTTTTGTGGGTTATAAGGTGCTATGAGTTCTCTTTGAATTCCTTCTTTGTTGCAGAATTTCTTGAATTCATTAGAGATGTATTCTCCACCATTATCGCTCATAAGAGCCTTCACTTTCTTCCCCGACTCTTTCTCCACCAATTCCTTAAACTCACAAAACTTAGAGAATGTTTGATCATTATTCTGCATGAAGAAGATCCAAAATTTAGGAGAAAAGTCATTAAAAAATATTACATAGTGCTTATGTTTTGCTGTTGAAGCAACCGAGAATGTTCCACACACATCTTTGCGAACTCTCTCAAGGATCCTCGAAGCTCGGTTCTCCTCCTCATGAAAGGTGGACTTTACATACTTCCCCATGGTGAAATACTTACACTGATCTAACTGATAAAGTGTTCCCATTGGAAGTCCAGTAGATATTTGTTGCATGACTTTCAAGGCTCCATGATGAAGATGGACCAATTGCCTGTGCCATAATTCTCCCTCATCCCAGCTCACCACTTTTTCTGCCTTGCCCATCATGGCAGCAAAACAATCTACCTCTATCTTGTAGATATTCTTAACTCGAATCCCTATCCTCTTGGCTTGACGTGTTGTTGTATGTCGCAGGAAAGATTTTCCATCACTAAAAGGAATGTCGTAGCCTCTGTCCTCCAGCATTGCGACTGAGACCAAATTTTTCTTCAGACCTGGTACATGCATTACATATTTTAATTGAAATGGTTTACCTGACTCCCTCTAAAAGGTAATGGTACCAATCCTGGGAGTAGTGTACCATCTGTCGTCGCCCATCTCAATATGCATCTGGAGATCTTTCTCGTCCAAGTCACTTAAAAGTTCGTTATCTCCCGTCATGTGAAAGGAAGCGCCACTATCCAAATACCACACCGATCCCAATTCACTCAACACCATGCATGCAATCAAGGATGATTCAAGCTGAAATTGTGAGGCAAGGGCCTCACCAACTGTAGATCCAACAACCTTCTTTTTCTTCTTCTTTTTTGGATAGTTGGTAGCAAAATTCTTATGTTCGTGACAATGAAAACACTTCACCTTGGACATGTCCTTCTTCTTTTCTTTAGAATTAGATTTAGAATGGAATTTCTTCCCCTTCCCCTTATTTTCCTTAGAATCCAAAGCAAAAAATCTTCAACATCATGCTTAGATGAAGAGCCATCTCTGGTGTTTTTTCTGAACTCCTCTTGCACCAAATACGACCACAGTCATTCCCAATATGGAAATATTTCTTGTCCGTTGACAGAGTCTTCATAACTGTGCCAACTCTTAGGAAGTCCTAGGATAGCCAAACTCACCAAATCATCATCAGCAACTATTATCCCCAAACTCCCTAGTTTATCCCGACATTGGATGAACTCCGTGAGATACTTTGGAATGGTGTCGCCCTTTTCCATCTTGGTCTTCATGATTTTATCTTTGAGCGCCAATTTCCTATGGCTGCTTCTACTTTGGAATAGATCAGTCAAATACTTTCACATAGAATATGGTGTGGCTTTCCCATGGAGGCTTGAGCCAATGTGGTCTCGTACTCCCTCCAGCACGATCCTCCTTGCCTTTTCCACTTTCTTTTTCCATGCATCAAGATTGGCAGCATCTACACCATCTAGATTAGGAACATCTTTTTCAATGTTTTCCTTCAAGGAATTATCTTCGAGTACTTCCTCCATCCCGTCCTTCCAAGAATTTTAGTTCGAGCTTCCCTCGAGTGCATACTCTAACCTCAAGACATTGAAAGCCATTTTGATCTTGAATTAGATGTAGCACCAAGAAAGACTTTCTACAAATTCAAATTCTATACAGTCACAAACTCAGCTCCTGCTTCACTTCTGCAATTTCCTGTGCTCTGATACCATGTAGAAATTATACAATATGCATATATATCTTGGATTCACCCGATCTAACAATTTATTAAAGTTAAATACCAAATCTCTGATACAAATCTTTTGCGGAATTAAAAACACAATCGCTAATCACATGAACATGAAGAAAGATCAATCACACACAACACGGATAATTTCTCGAGGAAATATTATAGATAAAAAACCCACTATATTCTATTGTATATTATATCATGGATCATGAAAAAATTACATACAAAACTCTTCTCACAATAGCCGTCATTAAATCAGCTAATTGTCTCACAATTTCATACAAAAATTGGCAAATTCCTTAGCCAATTTACTGTCTCCAGACTGCCTCGATTGCTTGCGCAATCCATGCTAAATGCAATCCCTGCTGAATGAAATCCCTGAATTGATGCAATCTTGCCTTCATTTATTGTGCAAGTATCATTGGAACATCCAATGAGTGTTCACTTGCATGTGTGCAAGCAGATAATATCACAATTGATAGACAAATTACTTTTCACCTAGAACTCAATTGGTTCTCCACTGGATCTGACATGCATGCAGCTAATAATAGTAAATCCTCAGTTGCATGTGAGATTAATACATGTGAATTAATTAATATTTAATTCAATTGATCTCTCACTACTTGTATCTTCAGTTACAACTAGCACAACTGAGTTTAACTCACTTAGCTGCGTTAAACTATTTACAACTTGCACAAACCCATGCACCATTGCACTTCGAACTCTGTTACAACTAGAATTACTCTGCATGTCCCACCAACCAACCTATAACTCAAAATTCACTAGCTAACTAAATTTTACACTTCATTTAACTATTTTAAGTCCACATTGAGAATATATTACAGTTTAATGTCCATCTAAATTAAGGGATAATAAAATAGACATGCACCTAAAAATAGCCCTATGGGCCCCACCCTAGTGTAGGTGCTTAATGCAACCAGGTGCTTAATGAAATAGTGTGGGTGCTAAATATTCTTGTTGAATATCAACACTCCCTCTCAACAAGAAAGGGATTATCCTTCACCCTGATCCTGTCTCCATGGTATTCAAATTTTCTCCTGGTGAGCACTTTTGTCAGAATATCTGCATCATGATCTTCTGTGGGAATGTACTGAAGCAACATAATCCTCCTCTTCACACAATCTCTAAGATGATGGTACCAGATATCTATATGCTTTGACCTATCATGAAACAAAGGATTAATCCAGAGTTTAATGAAACTATGATTATCACAATGAATCATTTTTGGATCCATCTGAGAACCAAAAAAAACAACTAAGATCTCTCTCATCCAGATAGCCTCACATGCAAATTCACTTGTTTCCATTTATTCTGCTTCGCTGAAGTAAGTGACATGAATTGTTGCTTCTTGTTGTACCAGGAAACTGTTGTCGAACCAATGCTAAAGATCCCCCCTGATGTGCTCTTTCTGTCTGATGGAATGCTAGCCCAATCTGCATCCGTGAAGCCATGCACCTTCACTCCATCATCCGTGAAGCCATGCACCTTCACTCCATCCATCTATCTGTACCATAGACCATAATTTGATGTACCACTAAGGTATCTTAGGACATGCTTCCCCACCTTCCATAAGATCTTGGTAGGCTTAACCATATCTTGAATCAGCTAGTTAACCACATAGAAAATGTCTGATCTCGTGTTTACTAGATACATTAGCGAACCCACTAACTGTCGATAGACAGTAGAATCCACTACCTCTCCTAAAGTAGCATCCTCTTTCCTCTAATTTCCTTGAAGAGGAGTATCCAGGGGTTTGCAGCTCTCCACGTTAAACTTACCTAGTATCTCATTTGCATACTTTCCTTGAGACACAAAAAGTTCAACCTTCCATTGCCATATTTCCAATCCAAGGAAATAATGAAGGAGTCCCATGTCCTTCATTCGAACTCCCTTGCAATATCCTCCTTGCATGAGTGTATTAGTTTCTCATCACCAGTCAAAATTAAATCATCAACATAAAGAACAATGATAAATAGCTTACCATCAACCACAATCTAGTATAGGTTTTCATTTGCTTCACTTTTGGTGAAGCCAAGTCCGGTGAAATAGTTGTCTATCTGAGTGTACCAAGCACGGCGTGCTTGCTTCAGCCCATACAACCGTCTTTTGAGTCTGCACACATGTGACTCTCTGTTGAAGATCTAGAAACCTTCATGATTCTCTATGTACACCTCTTCCTCAATGATCCCATTGAGAAAAACATTTTTCACATCCATCTGATGAATGCGCCAGCCCATCTGTAGTGAGAGTGCAAGGATGGATCTTATGGAAGAGTACCTTGTGACAGGTGCAAAGGTCTCATCATAATCTATCCCCTCGATCTGCGAGCAGCCCCAGGCCACAAATATGGCATTGTATTTCTCCACACTCCCATCAGTAGATTTCTTTATCTTGTAAATCCATCTCAATCCTACCACTAATTTATCAACCAGTCTTGGGAGAATTTCCCATGCACTATTTTTGACAATGGAGTCATACTCCTCCACCATTACATCAACCCAAGTAGGCTGCTGCACTGCTTCCTGAAAGGAATATGGTTCAGTCATAATACGTTTTCTCATAAGAGAAATGTATCCAGTAAATCGGTTAGAAGACTGTCTCTGTCTGTGCTGTGAAGTAGGGGCTCCTACATTCTCTGCAACATCAATTCTTAGCCTATCAACTTCTGTGATGCACCTTTTTCCATTTATGAAGGATAGCTCTGCATGAGTGGCTACCTCCACTCCATGAACCTCCTCATATGGTTGATCCACATCTTGAGACTCATCTTTGGGAACCAAAAATTCCTCTTCTGCGTGCAATTCTAGCTCTCTCTCAATGGAAAACCGCATGGCTTTCCCCTCATCAAATTTTATATCCAGTTGCACAACATTCATTCTACTATTTAGAAGATACAAACGATAATTATACGGTGTTTCTGTGTACCCCAAAAAAATCCCAACTTTAACAGTCAGTTCTAGCTTCTTCCTAGCGTCCTTGGTCACATGCACATAAACAGATGAACTAAAAATCTTAAAGTGTGAAACATCAGGTTTCTTACTAATGAAAGCTTCTTCAGGTGTACTCATGCAAAGTACTCTATGAGCACAACGGTTTTGCACATAAACCATGGTGTTGCATGCTTCTGCCCACAAATGCATTGGTAGGCCCTAATCATGAAACATCGCTCGTGCTGCACCCACGATCATTTTGTTTTTTCCTCTCCATGACCCCATTTTCCTGTGGGTTATGAGGCGCTATGAGTTCTATTCTGATTCCTTCTTTGCTGCAAAATTTCTTGAATTCATTAGAGATGTATTTTCCACCATTATTTCTCCCAAGATCCTTCACTTTCTTCCCTGACTCTTTCTCCACCAATGCCTTAAACTCACAAAACTTAGAGAATGTTTGATCTTTCTTCTGCATGAAGAACATCTAGCATTTACGAGAAAATTCGTCAACAAATATTACATAGTACTTATGTTTTGTTGTTGAAGCAACTGAGAATGATGCACACATGTCTGTGTGAACTCTCTCAAGGAAACCCGAAGCTAGGTTCTCCTTCTCATGAAAGGTGGACTTTACATACTTCCCCATGGTACAACACTTGCACTGATCTAACTGAGCAATTTTTCCCATTGGAATTCTGGTAGATATTTGTTGCATGAATTTCAAGGCTCCATGATGAAGATGGCCTAATCACCTATGCCATAATTCGCCCTCATCCCTGCTCACCACTTTTTCTGCCTTGCCCATCATGGAAGCACAGCCATTTACCTCCAGCTTGAAGATATTCTTAACTTGAATCCCTATCCTCTTGGCTTGACCCTTTTTTTTATGTTGCATGAAATCTTTTCCATCACTAAAAACAATGTCATAGCCTCTATCCTCCAACATTGCGAATCATACCAATTTTTTCTTCAGATCTGGTACATGCCTTACATCTTTTAATTGAAATGGTTTACCTAAATCCCTCTGAAAGGTAATGGAAAAAATCTTGGTAGCACTGTATCGTCCGTCGTTTGCCATCTAAATATGCATCAGGAGATCTTTCTCCTCCAAGTCACTGAAAATTTCCTTATCTCCTGTCATGTGAAAGGAAGTGCCACTATCCAAATACCACACCAATCGCAATGCAATCGACACCATGCATGCAATCAAGGATAATTCAAGCTCAAATTGTGAGGCAAGGGCTGTACCAGCTGCAGATCCAACAACCTTCTTATTCTTCTTCTTTTGTGGAGATTTAGTAGCAAAATGCCCATGTGCGTGATAGTGAAAACACTTCACCTTGGACATGTCGTGCTTCCTGCCTTTAGACTTGGATTTAGAATGTAATTTATTTGCCTTCCCTTCTTCGCCTTTGCAGCCAAAGCACAATCATCTTCATCATCATGCTTAGATGAAGAGCCATCTCTGGTGTTCCGTCAAAACTTCTCCTGCACCAAATACGACCACATTCGTTCCCAATCTGGCAATTCTTCCTATCCATTGACAGAGATTTCATAACTGTGCCACCTCTTAGGATGTCCTAGGAGAGCCAAAATCACCAAATGATCATTAGCGACTATTATTCCCACACTCCCCAGTTCATCCTAACATTGTACAAACTTCGTGAGATACTTTGGAATGGTGTCTCCCTTTTCCATCCTGATATTCTTGAGTTTCTCTTTCAGCACTGTTGAGATTCAAAAAGATGATGAGCTTAGTGAAAAGTAAGCACCTTCACTAAGTGGGGCTCACAGGCTATTTTTAGGTGTATATCTATTTTTAGACATGGTGAGCATATTCTATAAGTTGCAAGATGCTATTTGTAGATGGTTGGTCAAATGTGGAAAATAGATGAAATTATATTTTTAGAATATTGGGCGAAGTCTATTTATATATCTTCGATCTAAAAATAGGTGCATGTTGATTATTATTAACCCTTAATAATAATCCGACAATAAACATCACCTTATTCTCTTGGAGCACTTTATTTCAGTGAACATATTTGGAAAATCAGTCGGCTGAAGGAATTACGCAATTCCTAGGGTTATTGGTGGCTCATGCATGGAGCACTCAGTTATAACTGAAGTGGAAAAGTTATGATAGAGTTGGAAGAGTAGTTACAGGAGTTGTTATTTAGTTTAACTCAGTTAAGTGAGTTAAACTCAATTGAGCTAGCTGTATCTATTCTAACTGAAAGATACACTAGTGAGATTTAAGTGAATTAATTACTTAATTAATTTACAACTAATAAGTCACTAACAACTGAACAGAAACAACAAGTAACTACATTGCATGTCAGTTCTAGTGGAGACTTAGTGGAGAGATAGGTGAAAGGGTGAGATGGACTATCCGTTGGGACTATAGTGATGCATTCAATGCATTTGACACACATTGGAGACGCCAATGAGGATTGTGCAGTCAAGGAAAGGCCAATTCGAATTCATTCGGGGGTCTTCTTCAGTAGGGATTTCACAGTGGAGGCAGGCTGTCAGGAGGCAAGAAATTGGTGCATAGAGATGCAAATTTCTGCATGACAATGTTTAATGATTGTTGATTGTACTAAGAGCTTGATGTACTAATCTTTGTATGAGATTATTACAAGATCCATTGATATACATAATATGTGATAGTTGGGTTTTTTAGCTTTAATATTTCCTATTAAACATTTGTCTTATATGCGATTGAATTTATTCACATGTGTTTGCAATTGAGTTTTAAATTTATGCCAGTTTAACAGTGGAAGGATTATGTATTTAGCAAGAAGATAAATATTTTTAGATCAGGAGAATCCAGTAATACATCAGTATTAATAAATTTCTACATGGTATCAGAGCAGTATTGATCACTGGAGATTGCAATTGTGAATAAGTGTTGAGTTTTGTGCTGGTGGACAATTCGAATTTGTTGCAGAAATTTCTTGGTACGACAATTGAGTGTTCATTGAAATGTCTTTCAATGGGTTGCGATTGGAGTATGCCCTTGAGGGTAGCTCAAATTACATAGCCTTGAAGGATAGGATGGAGGCGATGCTTGAAGATAATGGGCTGAAGGAGTTCATCGATAGCGATGTTCCTAAGCCTTCTTCTAGTGATGCGGCAGGACTTGATGCATGGAAAAAGAAGGTAGAAAAGACAAGAATAATTCTGTTGGAAGGTGTGAAGGAACAGATTGTGTCAAGCATTCATGTTAAATCCACTCCATTTGCAATGTGGAAGGCTTTGATAGATCTTTTCCAAAGCAGCAGCGACCAGAGGAAGTTGGCGCTGAAAGATAAGCTTAGAAAAATAAAAATGGAGAAGGGCGACAATATTCCAAATATCTCACGAAGTTTGTCCACTATAGGGATGATCTGGGAAGTGTTAGGATTATATTTGATGATGATGACTTGGTCAGCTTGGATCTCCTTGGGCTTCCGAAGAGTTGGCATATCTACGAAGAATTTGTCAATGGAAGGGAGAAACTGTCGGGTTGGGAGTGACTTTGGTCAGATCTTGTGCAAGAGGAGATAAGGCGAAGTACCAGAGATGGCTCTTCATCAAAGAATGATGTTGAAGAGAATTGTGCTTTGGCTACCAAAGCAAGGAAAGGGAAGGGGAATAAATCCCATCCAAAATCTGAGGCTAAAGGCAAGAAGTTGGATTTGTCCAAAGTGAAGTGTTTTCACTTTCACAAACATGGGCATCTCACCACTAACTGCCCATAGAAAAATAAGAACAAGAAGGTTGCTAGAGCTGCAGCTAGAGAGGCCTTAGCCTCAAAATTTGAACTTTATTTCTCTTTGATTGCATGCTTGGTTTCAAGCTCAATGGGATCGGTGTGGTATCTTCATAGTGGTGTGTCTTTCCATATGACGGGAGACAAGGAGTTGTTTAGCGACTTGGAGGAGAAGGATCTCCAAATGCATATAGAGATGGGCGATGATGGCAGATACAGTGCGACCGACATTGGAACCATTACCTTTGAGAGGGAGTCAGGTAAACCATTTCTGTTGAAAGATGTTATGCATGTTCCAGGTCTGAAGAAGAACTTGGTCTCGATCACAATGTTGGAAGATAGAGGTTATGACGTTGTTTTTAGCGAGGGAAGCGCTTTCTTGTGACATAAAACAATGGGTCAAACCAAGAGGATAGGGATTTGAGTTAAGAATCTCTACAAGCTGGAGGTAGATGATTGCGCTACAATGATGGGCAAAGCAGAAGAAGTGGTAAGCCGAGATGAGGGCGAATTATGGCACAGGATATTGGGCCATCTTCACCATGGTGCCTTGAATATTTTGCAGCAGATTTCTACTGGACTTCCCAAGGGAACTCTTGCGTAGTCAGATCAGTGCAAGGAATGTACTATGGGTATGTTTTTGAAGACCACCTTTCATGAGAAGGAGAACCGTGCTTCGGTGATCCTGGAGAGAATTCACACAGACATGTGTGGACCTTTCTCAATTTCTTCAACAACAAAACACAGGTATTATGTTATAGTTGTTGACGAATATTCTCGTAGATGTTGGATCTTCTTCATGCATAAGAAGAGCGAAACATTTCCAAAGTTTTGTGAGTTTAAAGCATTTGCAGAGAAGGAGTTGGGGAAGCAAGTGAAGGCTCTATGGAGCGATAATGGTGGTGACTATATCTCGAATGAATTCAAAGACTTCTAAAGAAAATAAGGAATTCGAAGAGAACTCATAGTGCCTCATAACCCACAGTAGAATGGGGTCGCAGAGAGGAAGAACAGAATGATCGTGGGTGTTGCACGAGTTATGCTTGAGAGGGATCTAGACTTGCATGTAGAGGAGAAACTGCCTGTTCCAAAATATGAACCTCCAGATGTGGATCGCCCACAGGAGGAAGTTCATGGAGTGGAGGAGTCCACTCATGCAGAACCAAACATCAGATATGGCAGAAAGTGTACCACAGAAGTTGAGAGACTGAAGCTTGATGCGACAGAGAATGTAGGAGTCCCTACGTCACAGCGCAGACAGAGACAGTCACCTGACGGATTCACTAGATACATGGCTCTTATGAGCAAGTGTGTCGTGACAGAGACATATTATTTTGAAGAAGCAGCACAGGAGCCCACATGGGTAGATGCCATGGTGGAGGAGTATGACTCCATTGTCAGAAACAATACTTGGGAGATTATTCCAAGGTTGGTGGGTAAATTAGTGGTAGATTCAAAATGGATCTACAAGGTAAAGCAAGCTACTGATGGGAGCGTCGAGAAGTATAAGGCAAGATTTTTTGCCCGAGGCTTCTCATAGATCGAGGGGATTGATTATGAAGAAACCTTTGCACCTGTCACACGGTATTATTCCATAAGGACCATCCTTTCTCTCTCAGTGTAGATGGGTTGGCACATTCATCATATGGATGTGAAGACTGTGTTCATTAATGGGATCATTGAGCAAGAGTTGTACATTGAACAGCCTGAAGGATTTGAGATCTTTAGCAGTGAGTCACATGTGTGCAGACTCAAAAGAGCATTGTATGGGCTGAAGCAAGCACCACGTGCTTCATACACATGGATCGACAACTATTTCACTGGACTTGGCTTCACCAAGAGTGAGGCGGATTAAAACATGTATCAAATTGTGGTGGAGGGTAATATTTTAATCACTTTTCTTTATGTTGATGATTTAATACTAACGGATGATGAGCAATTGATACACTCATGCAAGGCAGATCTTGAAAAGGAGTTCGAGATGAAGGATTTGGGCATCATTCATTATTTCCATGGATTGGAAATATGGCAGGGATAAGGTGAACTGTTTGTGTCTCAAGGAAAGTATGCTCAGGAGATACTTGGTAAGTTTCACATGGAGGACTGCAAGCCCATGGATACTCCTCTTCCAGGAAATTGGAGGAAAGAGGATGCTACATCGGTAGAGGTAGTGGATGCCACTGTTTATCGACAGTGGGTGGGTTCGATCATGTATTTAGTTAATACAAGACCCGACATATGCTATGCAGTGAACCAGATTTCACAAGCGATGGTTAAGCCTACCAAGCTCTTTTGGAGGGCAGGAAAGAATGTCCTGAGGTATCTCAGGGGCACATCTGAGTATGGCTTATGGTACAGACAGATGAATGAGGTGAAGTTGCATGGCTTCATGGATGCATATTGGGAAGGCAGCCCAACGGACAGAAAGAGCACATCGGGAGGGGTTTTCAGTATCGAATCTACAATAGTTTCTTGGTACAGTAGGAAAAAAATATTTTTGGCACTCAATTCAACGAAAGTAGAATACATGGTAGCAATTCAAGCTGCATGTGAGGCTATCTAGATGAGGAAGATCCTGGTCAGTTTGTTTGGTTCACATTTAGATCCTATAGCGATACATTGTGATAATCAGAGTTACATTAAACTCTCTATTAATTCTGTGTTTCATGATAGTTCTAAACATATTGATATCTAGTATCATCATATCAGATATTGTGTGCAGCAAAAGATCATGTTGCTTCAGTGCATTCCTACAGAAGATCAAGATGCAGAAATTCTGACGAAGGCACTCGGCAGGAGCAAATTCGAATACCATAGAGGCAGGATCGAGGTGACGGATAATCCCTATCCTGTTGAGAGAGAGTTTTGAGATTCAACAAGATGATGAGCTTAGTGAAAAGTAAGCACCTTCACTAAGTGGGGCCCGCAAGTTATTTTTAGGTGTATGTATATTTTTAGACATGGTGAGCATATGCTATTTGTAGATGGTTGGTCAAATGCGGAAAATAGATGAAATTCTATTTTTAGAATATTGGGTGAAGTCTATTTATATATCATCAATCTAAAAATAAGTGCATGTCAGTTATTATTAACCCTTAATAATAATCCCACAATAAACATCAACTAATTCTCTTGGAGCACTTTATTTCAGTGAATAGATTTGGAAAATTAGTGGGCTGAAGGAATTACTCAATTCCTAGGGTTATAGGTGGCTTATGCATGGAGGACTAAGTTATAACTGAAGTGGAAAATTTATGACAAAGTTGAAAGATTAGTTACAAGAGTTTTTATTTAGTTTAACTCAGTTAAGTGAGTTAAAATCAGTTGAGATAGTTGGATCTAGTCTAACTGAAAGATACACTAGTGAGAGTTCATTAAATTAATTAGTTAATTAATTCAAAACTAATAACTCACTAACAATTGAACAAAAACAATAGTTAACTACATTGCATGTCAGTTCCAGTGGAGACTCAGTGGAGAGATAGGTGAAAGGGTGAGATGGACTATCTGTTGTGACTATAGTGATGCATTCAATGCCTCTGACACACATTGGAGATGCTAATGAGGATTTCGTAGTCAAGGCAAGGCCAATTCGAATTCATTCAGGGGTCTTCTTCAGTAGGGATTGTGCAGTGGAGGCAGGCTGTCAGGAGGCAAGAAATTGATGCATAGAGATGCAAATTTCTACATGACAGTGTGTAATGATTGTTGATTGTACTAAGAGCTTGATGTGCTAAGCTTTGTATGAGATTATTACATGATCCATTGATATACATAATATATGATAGTTGGGGTTTTTAGCTTTAATCTTTCCCGTTAAAGAACTGTGTTACGTGCGATTGAATTTATTCACATGTATTTGCAATTGAGTTTTAAATTTCCGCAAGTTTAACAGTGGAAGGATTTTGTATTTAGCAAGAAGATAAATATTGTTAGATCAGGAGAATCTGGTAATACATTAGTATTAATAAATTTCTACAAGCGCCAATTGCCTATGGTCGCTGCTACTTTGGAATAGATCTGTCAAATCCTTCCACATAGCATATTCCCATGGAGGCTTGAGACAATGTGGTCTTGTACTCCCTCTAATAGGATCCTCCTCACCTTTGCCACTTTCTTTTGCCATGCATCAAGATTGGAAGCATCTGCAGCATTTGGCTTAGGAACATCTTTTTCAATGAATTCCTTCAAGCCATTGTCTTCGAGTACTGCCTCCATCCTGTCCTTCCAAGCAATGTAGTTTGAGTTGCCTTCGAGTGCATACTCTAACCTCAAGCCATTGAAAGCCATTTCGATCTTGAATCAGATGTAGCACCAAGAAATTCTTTCTACAAATTTGAATTCTATCGAGTCACAAAATCAGCTCCTGCTTCACTTCTGCAATTTCCTGTGCTCTGATACCATGTAGAAATTATACAATATGCATGTATATCTTGGATTCACCCAATCTAACAATGTAATAAAGTTAAATACTGAATCGCTTCTACAAATGTTTTGTGAAATTAAAAACATAATTTCTACTCACATGAACATGAAGAAAGATCAATCACACACAACACAGATAGTTTCCCGTGGAAATATTACAACTAAAAAACCCAATATCTTCTATTGTATATTATATCATGAATCATGAAAAAATTACATACAAAAATCTTCTCACAAGAGCCCTAATTACATCAACTAATTATCTCACGCTTTCATAAAAAAATTAGCAAATTCCTTAGCCAATTTACTGCCTCTAGACAACCCACCTTGCTTGCGCAATCCCTGCTGAATGCAATCCCTGAATTAATGCAATCTAGCTTTCCTTGACTACGCAAGTATCATTAGCACATCCAATGAGTGTTTACTTGCATGTGTGCAAGCAGATAATGTCACAACTAATAGTCAACTTCCCTTTCACCTAGAAATCAACTCGGTCTCCACTAGATCTGACATGCATGTAGCTAATAATAGTAAATCCTTAGTTGCATGTGAATTAATTAATATTTAATTCAGTTGATCTCTCACCACTTGTATCTTCAGTTACAACTAGCACAACTGAGTTTAACTCACTTAACTAAGTTAGACTATTTACAACTTGCACAAACTCATGCACCACTACACTTTGAACTCTGTTACAACTAGAATTAATCTGCATGTCCCACCAACCAACTTCTAACTCGACACTCATTAGCTAACTGAATTTACCACTTCAGTTAAATATTTGAAGTCCACATTGAGAATATATTACAGTTTAATTTCCATCAAAATTAAGGGATAATAAAAATAGACATGCACCCAAAAATCCCAAAAATAACCCTTTAGGCCCCACCCTAGTGTAAGTTCTTAATGCACTAGTGCGAGTGTTGAATCTTCTTGTTGAATCGCAACATTATGAATCCCATCCAAATAGTGAAATTACTATTAAATGTTAGATTAAATTAAATTTTTGTTTTGGTATGATAATTTAAAAAAATTTATGTGAAAAAAAAAATATTATTTTTAATTATTATATAAATAAAATATTATCTATATTTATATAAAATTTAATTATTATTATAAAATATAATAAATAATAAAGTAAGTTTTAAATTTATAATATTTTTTTATAAAATTCTAAATTTAAATGTCTTTAAAAATTAGTAAATTATATTCCACTATAGTATGTGACTATAGAAAGCATACATCTTTCCACGTGGAATTACTAGAGATATAAAATTTATCATTAAGGTGGTGTAGATTATTTATTTTTGTTTGGGTTGAAATTTTTAATGCATATGCAAATATAAACATAAAATAAAAACTCAAATAAAACATTTTATCATTAATAAAATTATTTTTTTAATTTATCATTACAAACATCACTATTAAAATCTATAAAGACCAATAACATTATCATCACAATTTGTCATTAAGGTTAAGGTGGTGTATATAATTTATTTTTGTTAGTGTTGAAATTTGTAATGCATATGGCATTGTAAACCTAAAACAAAAAACTCAAAACAAAAAATTATTTATTATTATAAATATTATTTTTTTAATCTATCATTACAAACATCACTTTTTAATCTATTAAGAGAAATAATATTAGCATCCCTTTTTAAACTTTACCATAACAAACAAAATAAAAAAAGGGTTATTTATCTATTACCACCAAAAGTGTTTTAGAACATTTCCGGGATGACCGAAAAGGTAAGAATCATGATTAACATTAGCATTAATATTATTAAAAAAATTATATATTTTAGGATAGTAAGACTATATAATAGGGTTATTGTTTTACTCTAAGTATGTTTGTTTTGGTAAAATTTTCAGTTATATGGTTCAAGTTTATGCTTTGTATTGAGGTTTGAGGTAAATTGTGAAAGTAAGAATTTAGGATGTTATTGTTTTTGGTGGTTCCTTAATACAATTTATCATATAAGTTAGATTTTCAAGAGGATTTATTGGTTGTATCATTCTATACCCAAGAAGAAATATCTCTCTTGTTGGGGTTCCCATGTTTTGTCCAGATTGGCAAGACCAAAATATGAGACAACATCATAACCACTTTGGGGCCCTAGGATCTAGCCCTCCTGGACCCGGAGAGGGATCTCTCCAATTAAACAAAGAATGATGTATCTTTGAAAGCTCAAAAGAGATGTTAGGCTAGGTATGAAGCAGAAAGGGGGTTTTAAAATGATTTGGTTGGTTGGTTGCTGGGTTGGTCATGAGATCATAGACTGAGAAAAGAATGGAAAGAAAGGAACAGAGCAGCATGATGTTTCAGCAAAGAGGATAGGTCAAGAAAGTGCCATCCATTGGGCTATGGAGTCATGAAAGGGAAATACTTGCAACAACTAGCCCAAGCTTTCAGAGGGCAAGTCATCTACACTAAAGGATATTTTTAGATAGATGGTGGGATGGAACATTAAGGATTGAAAGTGAAAGAAGGAAAGCAACCCCACTTCTGTCTATAGATTAGGTCAGAGGTCATTTAACTCCAGACCTGCTTGGACATACTCATTGGCAACTCCCAAAGGAGGGACAAAGGGGAAGCTTATAGATTGGACCAGAGGTCATTTAACTCCAGGTCAGCTTTAGCATGCTCCAAGGAAAAATAGAGATAAGTTTAAAAGAGCCAGGGTCTATAGATCAAAGAAGTAATTTGAACCTTCAATGCTTTGACGCCAACAAGAGATCTTAGAAATGCCAGCTGGTCACACAAGGATCCTAGTGGACAGGGCTAACTCTAATCCCCAGTGTTCCCAAATCTTCCAGCTTAAACCCAACAAGAACAACTAAAGATAGATTTCATTAATCCATACATCAGCTAGCAGACAATAACATCCACTACACTGGTTAAATTAACTGAAATCAACTCTTAGATAACACATTTAGTAGAAAACATCAAAGGCAAGGAGAGCAGAGACATAGGGTACCTAACAAGGGTAAATCCTATGCCAGATTTCTGATGCAAGGCAGCATAAAATGAAACAGTATGAAAATGTAATAAACAGTGTTAGAAAAACATCACCAATAGTAATAGATCGGGATCCAAAGAAATGTGCTTTGATTAATTGATGCAAAACCAGTCACATACACTGAGCTCAATGGTTGTTACAATCCAAACTTCTCCTCCCAGCCTACTACTATACAAACTACTCTACTACTCTCTCCTAAACTGTTCTAACAGTAAAAAATGAATCCCTCCAACAACAACAACCACAACCTAACAACAACCTTTTTCAATATTTTCTTCAGGATTCTTATAGCTCAAGTGGAGTAGAGAAGGTAGGTGAGGAACTAAATGTAGCATTAACACTTAGAAGCCGCAGGAGGGCCGAGGCTCCATCCCCTTTTAATTTCTGGGCATTTATCTCTGGTACTCTTTGGATGATGGAGTGGTCTTCGTCAGGCTTCCATTTACTTCAGGTATATATTTGATGTACTTGTTGTAGCGCTCTGGTGAATTGCACAAAAAGGTAGACTAATGATGCTAGGGTCTTCCATACTGCATAACTAATGCACTGGTAGCATAGGACTGTTGTTAGGGCAGAAATCTTCCTAGAACATGGTATAGAATGCAAATGGTATGGGCACTTTGTCCTTTTACGGAAGAACGTTCTGCTGATACGGAAAACCCTGATAGTATAGTTTTATGTGCATTGGACCTTCTTAGTGATCCACGGGGTCTTTAATTTCGGTACCTTGCCTTTGAATAATTGGATTAAGGCTTATAATTTGCAATTACAGGCCTTAAACGTTCTATTTTTTCCACTGATACTCTTTGCCGCTTTCTCGATTTCCTCTGACTGCGAAATCTGTGCTTTAATGGCACTGGAGAGGTTTTGCAGAGCTTGAATTCTGTCCTTCAATGAAATTTATGTCGCAAACACCTTTCCGAGCATTTCCCTATAATATCAGGTTCTAAATTCAGCTTCTTCTGTGCACTATACCACCACAATAGTGAATATGAATCATGGCGGCTTTTCGCCGCCTGTAACCCTGCAGAACATGAAAAAATGTTAAGAAAATCACGCATGGGGAGGGTGGCATGGATGACTGCAAAGAATGGTGATGTGGCATGATGAATGCAGAGGATTTCATGGAAGAACACGGTGGATCAACAGAATATGCTCTGGAGGCCATCGAGGTGGAAAATTTTGACATAAAACATTAAAATGTGACCCTTGAACGAATTATAAAGGGGGGTGGACAAAAAGCGATGAACACGTGTGGAATGGGTGATGTGGCAGGACGCGGTGGTGGTGGGGCTAAATTTAAATCAGGACTATTCGATCTCAGGAGGAGATCAACGACTGGGAACGCATCGGAGGGCGATGGACAGTGGGCCAAGGGTACGGATGCCTCGGTTAACTCTCGCGCAACTTTGCGGCGTGATAGCCGTTGGATGGATGATCGTAGATCGGACGGTGCATAGCAATATTGTGCCGGGTCTGTGGACGAATGATAACGCACAATGGATGGGCAGTTTTGAAATAGTGCTGCTGCCACGCGTCATGCGATGAGTGGAATCGCTAGCCAATCGAAAATTACCACTCATCCCCCAAATGTGATGCGATGGAAACCGGTGGTTTATGAACAGTGCGCATTGCGGGGACCACCAAGCGGGTAAACTCCAGACCGTTGATCTACGGGTAAATGAACGGTGGAGATGCAATCTGAGCGGTGAACGGGTTGAATGGTGGACGTTGTGGGGATCGAGACGACCATCCGATCTGTATAGATCGACGGCTCAAAACGCTCCTGATATTCAAATGCGGTAAGCGCCTTCCGCCTTGGCGCCTGGTTCTAGCGCCGCGGTCGTATGGTGGAAAAGGTCGAGGGGGCTGGCCTGAAGGGGGCTAAGACCCATATATGTACAAATGTGGGTTTTGGCTCATTTTTAATGCATTTTGAGGGTAGGAAAAGGCAACGATAGAGGAAACAAGGGTTAATTAAACCACACCAGGGATGTGTGTATGGTTTAGAGGGGATTTTAGGGAAAGTTTAGAAGGATTAGGGGAGGGAATTTGGGGTGAAAAGGGGGACTTGAAAAAAGGAAAAAGGGATGAAATGGAGAATTCTGCAGGGGTACAAGGGACAAATGAAGGCATTTTGGAGCACATTTTTTTGCAATCAGTGAGGCATTTTAATGGGAATCAGCAGAGGAGATTATGTCAAAGGGAAAAAGGCACAAGGAGGCTTCAAGGATGATGTGTTTAAGAGGAAATGCATTCCTTGAAGGCTCAAAAAAATTTTAGCCCCCTGTTTGCTTGTCAAAAATTTATAGGGGGGCTAACAGTGGCTCCACATGGGGATGGCTTCTTCTTGAAGGAGTAAAGAACTTAGAAAATAGATCTTTGGTGTAGGTCAGATGCCTGGTACTTGAATCATTCATTTCTTTTCTTGGATCAACTACCAAAAATTGTGAAGAAATCAAATCAGTAGTAAAATTCTCAAACAATCTACCTACCCAGACTACAATCCTAGCATTTTTCTTTTAGGGTGCATTTGGACTAGCAGACCCTTTACATCAATTATTTTTTACAAACAAGAAAATAAACCTATTCTAGCTCTACCCTTATTACTCCATGAGACCAGATTAAACTGTTGGTCTCATAGTTTCTCTACCTATTCTAGTATCTACTAGGATTAAACTGTCTAGCAGATTTCTTCTCTACATTCTAAGACAGAAATTGAAAACAGTCAAGCCAGGATTAGACTGTCTGACTTGTTGGACTTTGCAGAAATTAAAACAACTAACTACATGCTCACAGACTAAGCTTTATTGAGCTTTTCCTACCTACCCTACTATAACTAGACTATTTACAAGTCTATCTTACAAACATTGTCTTCCAATGCAACCAGTCCATCAAATGATCCCATGACTGGTCTCTCTTGCTCAACTCCTTGAGCAGGCTGGATAGGCAGGGCAGCTCCCACTCTTTTTGTTCCACAACAACAGCTACAAAAAATTTTCTTGCCGTCTGCAACATGCTGCTCAAAAAGACCTTGATCCTTCTTCAAATGTGTGCAGGAAATCTTCATAAGGATCATGAAATGATACCTGGTTATGAATATCTAGCAGGTAGGCTTCAACCAGGATTTCCTCTTCTTCCACCGGATCAAGAATAAGACTCTCTTGAGAAAGAGAATCTCCCTCATCTTCTTCATTTTCTGAACTGGAGGAATCATCATATATGGCAGTGTTGTCCTCCTGGAGCTATGATATATTTTGCTCTGATGTGCTGAGCTCTGCGAAAATATCTAATTATTCTTGAGAAGTGGTTTGTTCCATTGCTTCCTCTTTTTCAAGAGAAGGCTCATTGCTTTCAAACTGCTCAAATATTTCTTCCTTGTTTTCCTCTTCATCTTCTGAGATGAAAGGCTGCTGACCTCCAATCATGTGAAAACCATTACTAATGAGTTGTAATGGAGTGAAGCAAAGATCTAGAGATACTTCACCCTCTTCTGCACTCTTAAAGATTTCTTCATCAGTATCATAAATAGCCTGCATTGGCTCGTTACTCTCTGGAAGTAAAGGGAACTGATCCTCGTCCCTTAAATCTACTAATGATGACCCTGCAAGATCATCTTTTGTTTGAAGAACATCATCATTAGATAGATCAAAAATAGGAAGATCATGAATATAAGTAATGCTGCCAACCGGACATACTGGATTATCAGCAGATTTTTCTTCACTCTGATTTACATGTGATCTTCCCAACTCTGTACAACAGATCTCATCAGATGAATGGACAAGAATGTCTCATCTGTAAAAAAATTCAGAGGTTGGTTGTCCATTCATGCTCTAATCTATTTCTTCTTCTGTCAAAGGGGAAGATGGTCTTGTGTTCCTTTGTGCAAAAGTGCAGCAGCTCTTTGTTTCCTTTGAAGACTGGATTTGAGGCAGAATTTCATCTGAAGCCTCAACTACAAGGGATGATGGATTAGCATATGAGTTTTTAGGAATATCTTAAGGAATGTCTACAGTCTCTCGACTTTTTTCTTCCTCAGCTGATTCATCCATGTTCTTGTGATAGCTAGGATGCATATGAAATTCTTGAATGGCTATTAACAGATCTTCAGGATGCATATTAACCAAATCCTCATAAATATATAACAAGTACTGTATGATATTCTGAGATTGATCACAACAATCCCATGATAAGGATGGAGAGTTTCCTTTATAGTTCTTGTAAAATACTTGATGCATGTCCCTTAAAGAAAACAAACTCTGAGGTTCTAACCACTCATACCAGACCCTATCTTTTCCTTATAATGTTTCCATGAACATTTTCATTAGGCAGTCTTCATGCCATTCAAATTTAAATTTCCACACATGTATATGAAACTTGATGAGATGTAGTAAGGGGTCATCAGCGTTTTCACCCTGAAAGGTAGGGAGGTTTTCTAACCAGTCCACTTCAGGCATTTTATGTGGGAATCCAGGGACATGCTCCCTACTCATTGGGGCATATCTTCTCTGTATGCGTGGAATCATGTTTGTAAATCAGAAAGAGGTCACTGTATCTTCTCAACCAGTTCAGAGTCTTCTACCAGTGGAGTCATTTAGTCTTTAGTCCCCAGGTGGATGAATTTGACTGTTTGGAGCAGGCTGCTATCCACCATCAATAATTGAATGCCAATCTAAAGGCAAAGTGGTCTCTTCCCCAGTGGAGTCGCCATTATGTTGGGGTTCCCATGTTTTGGCCAGATTGGCAAGACCAAAAGATGAGACAACATCATAACCACTTTGGGGCCCTAGGATCTAGCCCTCCTAGACCCAGAGAGAGATCTCTCCAATAAAACAAAGAATGATGTATCTTTGAAAGCTCAAAAGAGATGTTAGGCTAGGTATGAAGCACAAAGGGGGTTTTAAAATGATTTGGTTGGTTGGTTGCTGGGTTGGTCATGAGATTATAGACTGAGAAAATAATGGAAAGAAAGGAATAGAGCAGCAGGGTGTTTCAGCAAAGTGGATAGGTCAAGAAAGTGCCATCCATTGGGCTATGGAGTCTTGAAAGGGAATTACTTGCAACAACTAGCCAAAGCTTTCAGAGGAAAAGTCATCTACACTAAAGGATCTTTTTAGATAGATGGTGGGATGGAACATTAAGGATTGAAATTGAAAGAAGGAAAGCAACCCCACTTCTGTCTATAGATTAGGTCAGAGGTCATTTAACTCCAAAACCGCTTGGACATACTCATAGGCAACTCTCAAAGGAGGGACAAAGGGGCAACTTAAAGATCGGACCAGAGTTCATTTAACTCTAGGTCAGCTTTAGCATGCTCCAAGGAAAAACAGAGATAAGTTTAACAGAGCCAGGGTCTGTAGATTAGAGAAGGACTTTGAACCTTCAATGCTTTGACACCAGACAGAGATATTACAAAGGCCAGCTGGTCGCACAAGGATCCTAGTGGATAGGGCTAACTCTAATCCCCATTGTTCCCAAATCTTCCAGCTTAAACCCAACAAGAACAACTAAATATAGATTCCATTAATCCATACATCAGCTAGCAGGCAATAACATCCACTATACTGGTTAAATTAACTAAAATCAACTCTTAGATAACACATTTAGTAGAAAACATCAAAGGCAACGAGAGCAGAGCCATAGGGTACGTAACAAGGGTAAATCCTATGCCAGATTTCTTATGCAAGCCAGTAAAAAATGAAACAATATGAAAATGTAATAAACAGTGTTAGAAAAACATCACCAATAGCAATAGATCAGGATCCAAAGAAATGTGCTTTGATTAATTGATGCAAAACCAGTCACATACACTGAGCTCAATGGCTATTACAATCCAAACTTCTCATCCCAGCCTACTACCATACAAACTACTCTGCTACTCTCTCCCAAGTTGTTCTAATAGTAAAAAATGAATCCCTCTAATAGCAACAACCACAACCTAACAACAACCTTTTTCAATACGTTCTTCAATATTCTTATAGCTCGAGTGGAGTAGAGAAGGTAGGTGAGGAACTAAATGTAGCATTAACACTCAGAAGCCGCAGGAGGGCCGAGGCTCCATCCCCTTTTAAATTCTGGGCATTTATCTCTGGTTCTCTTTGGATGATGGAGTGGTCTTCATCAGGCTTCCATTTACTTCAGGTATATCTTTGATTTACTTGCTGTAGCACTCTGGTGAATTGCACGAAAATGTAGAATAATGATGCTAGGGTCTGCCATACTGCATACCTAATGCACTAGTAGCATAGGACTGTTGTCAGGGCAGAAATCTTCCTAAAACATGGTATAGAATGCAGATGGTATGGGCACTTTGTCCTTTTATGGAAGAACATTCTGCCGATATGGAAAACCCTGATAGTATAGTTTTCTGTGCATTGGAACTTCTGAGCGATCCACGAGGTCTTTAATTCTGGTACCTTGCCTTTGAATAATGGATTAAGGCTTATAATTTGCAATTACAGGCCTTAAACGCTCTATTTTTTCCACTGATACTCTTTGCTGCTTTCTCAATTTCCTCGAACTGCGAAATATGTGCTTTAATGGCGCCAGATAGGTTTTGCAGAGCTTGAATTCTGTCCTTCGTTGAAATTTATGTCGCAAACACCTTTCTGAACATTTCCCTGTAATATCAGGCTCTAAATTCAGCTTCTTCTGTGCACTATACCACCACAATAGTGAATATGAATCATGGCGGATTTTCGCCGCTTGTAACCCTGCAGAACATGAAAAAATGTTAAGAAAATAATGCATGGGGAGGGTGGCATGGATGACTACAAAGAATGGCGACGTGGCATGATGAATGCAGAGGATTTCATGGAAGAACATGGTGGATTAGCGGAATATGCTCTAGAGGCCAGCAAGGTGGAAAATTTTAACATAAAACATTAAAATGTGACCCTTGAATGAATTATAAAGTTGGTTGGACAAAAAGCGACGAACATGTGTGGAATGGGTGACGTGGCAGGACGCAATGGTTGCGGGGCTAACTTTAAATCAGGACCGTCCGATCTCAGGAGGAGATCGACGGCTGGGAAAGCGTCGGAGGGCGATGGACAGTGGGCCAGGGGTACGGATGCCTCGGTTAACTCCCGCGCAACTTCGCGGCGTGATAGCCGTTGGATGGATGATCGTAGATCAGACGGTGCATAGCGATATCGCGCCGGGTCTGTGGACGAATGATAAAGCGCGATGGAGGGGCGGTTTTGAAATAGTGCCGCTGCCACGTGTCGTGCGATGAGTGGAATCGCTAGCCAATCAGAAATTACCGCTCATCCCCCAAATGCAGTGCGATTGAAACCGGTGGTTTATGAACAGTGCGCATTGCGGGGACCACCAGGCGGGTAAACTCCAGACCGTGGATCTGCGGGTAAATGAATGGTGGAGATGTGATCTGAGCGGCGAACGGGTTGAACGGTGGACGTTCTGGGGATCGCGACGACTGTTCGATATGTATAGATCGACGGCTCAAAATGCTCCCGATATTCAAATGCGGTAAGCGCCTTCCGCCTTGGCACTTGGTTCTAGCGCCGCGGTCGCATGGTGGAAAAGGTCGAGGGGGCTGGCCTGAAGGGGGATAAGACCCATATATGTACAAATGTGGGTTTTGGCTCATTTTTAATGCATTTTCACGGTAGGAAAAGGCAACGATAGAGGAAACAAGGGTTAATTAAACCACATCAGGGATGTGTGTATGGTTTAGAGGGGATTTTAGGGAAAGTTTAGAAGGATTAGGGGAGGGATTTTGGGGTGAAAAGGGGGACTTGAAAAAATGAAAAAGGGATGAAATGGAGAATTCTGCAGGGGTACAAGGGACAAATGAAGGCCTTTTGGAGCACCATTTTTTGCAATCAGTGAGGTCTTTTAATGGGAATCAGTAGAGGGAATTATGTCAAAGGGAAAAACGCACAAGGAGGCTTCAAGGATGATGTGTTTCAGAGGAAATGCATTCCTTGAAGGCTTAGAAACATTTTAGCCCCCTGAGGCTCATCACATAGTTAATTTGGGGTCAAGGTTAAATCAAGGTGAAATTTGGTGGCAAGGGAAAAAGGAGTGAAAAATAAGTGAATATTTGGTAGATTTTCATTTTTGTTAGGTCAATATTAGTGAATATACAAGTGGAATATTATAGATATTGTGGCATTTTTTTTTAAAACTTCCAAGTCAAAATTTTGTAAATGGTTATTGATACATTATCTATTCAAACCATGTCCACTGTTTTCAAATTTAACTCAATGTTTTTAAATATAGCAGCTATTCTTAATTCTTATTAAAAGAATTAATTATAAAATATTTTATTAATATACATTTTTATCACTATATATATATATATTGAATTCTTTATAATTTCTATATAATTATGATAAAAAAAAATAAAGTTGGTTTTCCATCACTTTTATCATATATATATATATATATATATATATATATATATATATATATATATATATATATATATATATATATATATATATATATATATATATACTCTTAATATTAATTTAAATTAACTTACTTAATCACAAACTTACCAAATTCGCTTAATATGGGAGAGAATCCAACCTCCCGAAAGAAATCAACTTCTAAAAATTAATAAAATTTTTTACACACTCACATACAATCTTAAGATTAATTATAAAATATTGTCTTTTGGATAAAAAAAGCATATAAAGAAACTTTTAAATAATAACATACTATATATAATATTTTAAGAAAGAAAATTAAGTGAAAATTTTTAAATGTAAATAATATAAATGAATATTCAATTATATATATATATGATAAATTTCTAAAATATGGTTATAAAGAAATATTTTAAAAATTAATTATTAAATTTAAAATTTATAAATATGAAAATATTAATATAAATTAAAAATAAAATAAAATAAATATTTTGATAATAAAATATAAATATAAACATTATAAAATTCATACCATTAAATTTATATATATTAATATTTAATTTTCACAATGAGTATCATGATATATTATATATACAACTTGAAAAAATCATAAATAAGAAGCATCTTATCATTACTATAAAAATATATTTCGATTTAAAATGGACAATTATTATGATTTTTAAAGTTGTGATATCACATACAAACAAGTATAGAATGTCTTTTACACTAAACCAAGTGAAAAGAATGGCTAGGAATTAATCCTAACCAAATTGATATTATTGTAGGGAATGTCTTTTTCATTATTAATCAAGATTCTTGTTTCCATTAAATACAACTCAGCGTTGGTGGTAGGGGAAAAAGTTGTATGTCCCTTTCTTTAACAAGAGTAAAAGGGGTGGATATTTTTTAAAATATTGGTTTTTGTTAGGTTAATATTAAGGAAGGTATAAGTGGAATATTATACATATTGTAGCATTTTGTTCTTCAAAGTGAGAATTTTGTAAATAGTGGTTGATACATACTCCATTCAGACCATGTACATTAATTTCAACTTGTTTATATAAATCATGTATTTAAACTGAGTTTTAACAATATTTTTTAATACAATAACTTTCTCCATTCTAGTTAAAAGAAAAATTAATAATAAAATATTTTATTAATTCTCATTTACATTATTATGTTTTTTTTTGTGTATGTTAAATTTTTTATAATTCTTATATATTTATGATAAGGGAAAAATATTGCTCATTTTCCATCACCTTTATCAAAAAGATAAATATTCTCTTAATATTAATTTAAATTAATTTGATCACAAAATTATGAAATTCATTTAATATGGGAGGGAAACCAACCTCCAAAAAAATATCAACTTCCAAAAATTAATAACATTTTCTCACTAACACACAATCTCTACACTAATTAGATGGAGATTATTTATGAAAAAATTATATTTAAACACCCTAGTGGAACAACTAAACCACAAAGCTCTATCCCAACCACTCATAATGCCCCACCCAATAAATAAATCACAATAGAACCAGGATTAATAATCATATCGTTCATGTAATTATATTAAACATCGTTTTTGTCTAAAAACAGTCTTACCTAATTGTAAAAAAAAAAAACACATAAAAAAATAAAATATTAAAGAAATATTTTAAATATAAATAAATATTTAGTAAAAAAATACAAATATTAATTTTTATAAATTTTCAAATAAATTATTAAATATTTTCAAAATTAATTATTAAATTAAAATTTATAAATATAAAAATAGTAATATAAATTAAAAAAAATAATATTAAAAAATCATATTAAACTATTATATACTCAAATTGAAAAAGCCATACAATAACAACAAGTATGTAAATAATTATTATGATTTTTAAAGTTATAATATCACATAAAAACAACATGTAGAATGTCTTTTGCACTCAACCTACTAAAACAAGTATCTTTTTATTACTAGATTCCCATTTAAAGTATTAAAGTAAATAGTGTAGAATGTCTTTTACACTCAACCTACTACTAAAACAAGTACCTTATTATTAGTAGATTTCCATTTAAAGTAAATAATCATGATTATGATTTTTGAAGTTGTGATATCACATACAAACAACAGTGTAGGATGTCTTTTACACTCAACCTACTAGTAAAAAGAATGGTTAGAAATTAAACACATCGATAATATGGTAGGGAATGTCTTCCCATTACTTTAAAGTTTATTAATCGAGATTCCTGTCTCCCACTAAACACAACTCAGCTTTCATATCAAGCATGAAAACCCCACAAATATGAAAACGATCATTATGTTCATACTTGCGCATATAATATGCTCCCTCATATACTTATTAATACATGCAAAATATTTCCCTCGACTACTTATTAATACATGCAAAATATTGTGTAACATACTCCTCTGTTGTTCAGGGAGTTGGCCTGAACCATCCAGAAGCTGTTATTCATAGCAAGTAAAGCTGTCACCTTATAGTTACGTCAATAATTCTAAGAAAAATTAGAGTGTTCACATCTCATAACTTAAAATTTTTGAGTCTCCATTATTAAATTGAATACGAATTATAAGTCTCTCCTGTTTCTCTCCGCCACCTCATCACACCTCAATCTTGACCAGCGAAGAAAATGAATAGATAGCTTCCCTTACAGACACAAACCAGCAATCGCTACCAAAACTCTCGACCATATTTGCTCGTTGCAGCTTTTCCACGACTTTTGCTCCAGGGTTTACAACAGCAACCTGTAAATTATATTTGCACCTGCTAAGTCATATGGTCCGATTATATATTTGAGATGTATAGTCAGGAATTCCAAAAACAAACAAAGGGTTTCACCTGAAGTCCCTGTTTCGTTAGTGTCTTTTTCAGCTCTAGAAGACTGTGAATCCCTGTGGTGTCAATGGTGGTCACAGCTGCAGGAATATAATGACATTTTTCTATAAGATTTTTGTTTATCTGATCTCTCTAGTAGTAAAAGAATTCCTGTTATCATCTTAAGGATTCATGACATATTGCTTGTAATGTTCAGTAGCAGTTAGAGTTCTGTTATAAATGTAGCAAATGATTACCTGTGAAATCTAGTATGACATACTGAAGTGTATTTGTCTTTTCCTTCTCTATGCGATCTTCCTCATCTTGTACCCATCTCAAAATTCTGCAATAAATAATTTATGAAAAGTGAAATGCTTTTCCCTAGGCCCTCAATTTAAAGAGTAAGATATAAATGAAAGTTGTGTTAGGGTATCAACCTCTCTCTCAAGTAGGTAGAATTAGCAAAGTAAATTGGTGAAGCAATCCCAAGAATTAGAAACCCGGGAACCCTTAAAGCTTCCTTGTATTGCTCCATATTTCTGTACAATGCTGTGCCTGGAATATTGCCGAGGAGAACAGTCTGTGGCCTTGTTACATCCAACAGTATTTTGAACACAGAGATACCGACCTGTAGATTTCTATAAAGATGAGTAAACTTCATCTATAGTACATATTGTTTCCAGCTAATGGAAAATAATGAATGAACTTTGAACAGAAATTGGATTGAATATATACTGTACCGCTATGAGAAGGCCAGTTTGAACTGAGATGAAGATGACCCCTGCAAAAGCTCCCATACATGCAAAGAAATCAACCTTATCTACTTTCCATATAAAATAGGCTGCAGGGATATCGATGAGACCTATAACTGCTGCTACAATTATTGATGATAACACCACAACAGGGGTGTGGTAGAAGAGCGGAGTTAGAAGCAGAAGAGTAACCATGACTGTTACAGCCATAACTATGTTTGATACTGCACTCTTGCATCCTGCATTGTAATTCACAGCTGACCTAGAGAAAGAACCTGAAATATAAATTTGTATTATATATAAGGCTATCATATCTCTGTAAGTTTTGTATGAGTTAAGCATGCAAATCATTGTTTTGGCATATAAGAATAGTTAAGCATGTAAAACATTGTTGTAGTTATTAGGTTTTGCCATGTAAACACTGTTTACTAGTGTATATTGTGTGTGCCATTGCTTTTGTGAATGAGTTTTGAATACAGATTCTGAATAACAAGAATCACTACCATTGCTTAAAAATTGCCGGATGGATTGAGGTTTTATTTAGGGATATGATAAGAAAAAAAGTTGTATATGTATACCTGTTGTAACATAGCAAGAAGTAGTAGATCCTGCCATATTCATGAACCCAATGGCCATCATCTCCTTGTTTCCATCCACCTGGTAACCCTTTATAGAAGCAAATGTTCTTCCCACTGCAATTCCCTCCTGTAAAAGCATATATATATCCTAACATGTGACTGATCTATTGATATTTAAGAAAGAAAACAAGTGCCATTCTGGGATGTATAAATATAAAGCACATTCTTTTCAAAATTAATTCAAATGTTTTACACACATAAATTTTGTTCTTACCGTGAGTGCAATCAGTCCCGTGACAAGGCCAGTTTTCAGTGCCAGTTGTAAGTAAGGACCATGAAAATATAACATGTTTATTGAAGGAGGGTTCAGTCCTTTCTGCAAATGACCAATCTGAGGAAATTCGACAACAATTTATGTAAATGCTTCGACGATCATGAGATTGAACATATTTACAAGAAAGCATAATGCTAAAGGTCAGCCCAGTTACGAAAGAATTTAATAGTATATAGACGAACCCTAAAGTTAGTGAGGAATTCTCACAGTGCTAATGCTATGATTCTCAGATCTCGTAAAGAAGATGCATGCAGTAGCGAGAATAACTGATGCCAAAGGAGCAGCTGCCGAAATCCAAAACAGTTTCGGTTTCTTCTTGCTCTGCAGAACAAATAGATGTAATTAATATTTATCTCTAGATCGAAGATTGAATGGTGTTTTTCTATTATTACACATCTTTGTTAAACCCTAAATCTAAACATAGAGGATTGAAAAAATCCAAGCTTTTAATATATCTAGGTCATTAACTGTGTTCTTTTAACAGCACACACATGAAAATAGACACACAGATCTTCCCTACCCTGTTCTCTTAGTGCAATAACATTAAAGTATCCAACATTGTATTTCGAGAAACTTTTCATGAACCAGCTAAAATCTAAGAAAGAAATTGGAACATAAAATAGGAGAGAGACACATACATAGTAGCGGGCAATGAGTAGGAAAACAAGGAATAATACTCCCATGACAGCGCTCCGCCATGTCCACTGCAAAGACAAATTCCTGAGATCCAGCTCTTCTGAAACCTACTTCTCCATATTAATTAATATAGTTGGACAAATTCGTTATATAACAACCTCATCTCTGCGCTCCAAAACTGAATGCAAGACAGAAACCACGTCCATGTTGGGAGTGAAGTGTTGGATTCCCAGAACACCTTTGAATTGCTGGAGGGACACTATAATAGCTGACCCTGCCATGAATCCAACTAGGGTTGCTCGAGACAGAAAGTCGATAATGAAGCCAAGCCTGTGTAAACATGAACATGTTTGAGAATGAAAACATGAAAAATAAGGATCTGTACATTAATTATGTTTTGTGTACATAACAGGCTCTGTACACAAAACATGAAAAAATATCCTGAAATATATCGATTAGGCTATTAGGCTGCAACCTATCAATTATAGCAAACCATTTACCTCAGAACACCCAAAGAAGCTTGGAAAACTCCAGCAAAGAATGTTGCAGTTAAAGCTAACTGCAAATACAAGGCAGGGGAATCAACTGGAGAAACCTCTTCCCTGAGCATGACTGCTAATAACAGAGAAGCTATTGATACAGGCCCAACTGCAAGGTCCCGTGAACTCCCTAACACGGAATAAATTAGAGGAGGTACAAAACTACAATCTGCAAAACCCAACAAGGAGATTACACAATGGTAAAACCATTGAGTAGCAAAGAACATAACATCAAAGTAAGTATTCAAACAGAAAAAAATTGCTCTATTTGATTTCTAGGTCCCTGAACTCACATAGACCATGTATAGGTGGCAGATTTGCAAGTTTAGCATAACTTATGCCCTGAAATGTAACCGGAATAGCTAGTTAATTTATTTACATAATGAAATAGATATGACACATTTGATAGCTGGACAGAGAAATAAAATAAGGAAATCACAAATTAGAACTCTACCATGACTGACCCATCCTAAATTTAAACTATCTCTAAAATGCCTAACTGGGGACTAAATATCTCCAACAACATTGATGAATATCTTGTAAAAGAACATGGGATATTGCATATTACCTGGGGAATGGCAAGGCTTGCAATGGTGACACCAGAAATAACATCAGACTTCAACAACTTCAGGTTGTAGTTAGGAGCCCATTCAAGTATGGGAAAAAAATACCGAAACCCTAACCACACCTTTCTTCCAAAGGGCTTGCCTTTGAACTCCCTAAATGGGTCATCAGGAAACAAAGTTTCCTTCAGCTGAGAGTTGAATTGCTGAAGTAATCCCTTGGATTCTGGAATCCCCACTTTGTGCACCACATCAACTGCTCTCTTCTCATGATCAATCATAAAAGCACGGCCATGTCCAGAAGTTTCAAGCCCATTTTCCATATCAGAACCAGTTACACCAGCATCGCCAACTTCTGCAATACGGGAAATATTTCTTGGTAGGCTTCTCTTCCAGCTACTACTCATTTTGAATCCTCACGTCGCTTTCATTCAATGACATGATCAGAGTATTTATATACGTATGGAGGGCACAGATTTAACCCTGACTTACTGATCGGTCAATATAATCATATCAAATCGTGGAATAAATTGATACTTCGGAATAATGACCGACTATGTATGCGCTGGATTGTCTTGTAAGGAAAGTCACGTGAAATATCCTGACCAACTACATTCCACAACATTCCACATTTGAAGTAATTGAAGAGGTTTGCAGTTACACTAAAACCCTTAGGTTACACTAAAACCCTTAGGTGATGGTAAATTTTTATGTTACATGAGTTTTCTATATTTTTTTATTTATTTTTATTTAAATTTTTTCAATAAGGATTGGTTAGATATTTATTTTTATTTGGAACAAATGATTTTCTATAAACTGATTGTTTAGCTTAGTTCCAGATTCATATTCACATCTAGATCTTGCCCATATCTTTCTCCTGGCAGAATTCTATCAGTTTAACCTAAGTTTGCAGTTATTCATTGCAGTGAAGCTCTCAAAAAGTCAAAAAATTGTTGCAGTGAAGCTCAGAAAAGCTCCAAAGTACCCATTGAAGCTCCTTGCAGTTTTGGAGCTTTTCCTACAAGCTTCCAGGCTCCCAGGAGTGGGGGAGGTTGGGGTACTTGCTCTCCACTACATTACAGCTGTACTTTCCAAACACCCCATTCAAAAGCCTGGTCCAAGTTCTGATATCATATATCATGAAATTTGCAGTTACACCAAAATCTGCGGGTAATAGTAAACTTCCAAACCAATAACTAAAATCCCCAAAATAAAAATTACAAATTCCATAGAAATATGGTGATTACTCCAACCGTAATCACACTAAAACAGTAAATTCAATAAACATGAAATCTTGCAAGGTTCAATTAACATAACATAAAGAATCTCTTTCTAACTCTCTCCAGAGGCGACCGAGTGAAATTATTCTTTTAGTTATTCCTATGATGTGAAACTACATAAACCACAGGTTGGCAAGGGTCGCATGATATTTGTACACAATCTATGTACATATATTCCATCCAATACGCGGAAAATATTTACAGTAAAACACTCCAAGTATTGTATTCCATGGGATCTTAGGTTAATTTAAGGCCTTTTTGCACTTGCGCACCCTCCGATACCATTATAATAATCATTCTAATCGATCGCTTCGCTTCTTTATCAGATTGTGACGGAGTACTGTCCAAAATTTAGCTTTAGTGTTGCTTTACGGTGTTCAGAATTATAACTAAATGGAAAAGGATGGACCATAATTATTGTCTATATTATAATTTATACAGTACAGGACTGTCAACTAATATTTTATACAGTGCAGGACTGTTATATACTCACTATTATGTCTTCATTGACAAAAAGTGCGATATTCTCAGATGGGTCCCTATGGGGAAGAGAACTTGCTTTTATCAAAAGTGGTCAAAAGCCTAAAGATATGCCCGAATATGCCCTTTGATACCGCAGAACAAGTTGGCATTAATTTTGAAGTCCACTGATTATGGATGTTTCACCTGGTTTCTTAGTCTTTGCAATGTATTATAGAAAAATGAAGCTTCAAGAGCCACTTTATCAATTAAAGTTGTAAATCATATAAAAAGTGTTTTTAATGTTATTGGATTTTGGTCCATGTTAAAATTTTCTTAAGGTGAGGTATTTATTTATTATCTTTGAAATGTGTTAGGGAAATTTGAAGCTTCGACAGCAACGTTATCAAGTAATGTTGTTTATATTATATAAAAAATTTCAAAATATAATAATTTAGCTTTTCTTATGTTATTGGATTTTGGTAATATTAAAATTTGCTTGAGAGTGAGGTATTTATTATGGTAATTTTATATTGAAGTCAAGTAAAGATATCTCTCACTTTTTTTTAGGCATATATATTGATAAGGTTAGAAGAATGTTTGGAATAATATACTTGGGTTGACTTACTATTATTGATACGATTTTGATAAGCAATTGGGAATTTTTTGAAACTCATAGTTTAAGATAGGTATGAGTGTTAATAACCATAAAACTAAAATCATAATAAAAAATAATATTTATAATATTTTAATTTATGACAAAGGCTACTTAGAAGCTTATTATGGGTTTGAAAACAATTGTAAGCCACCAAATCTTTGGATTATTAGAAATCAGAATGAGAGATCAAAGAGATATTCATACATAAACGAATCACACTCACTGTTTTTATTGATCACAAGAGATGCAAATATAAAGGACATAACAAATTGACTTCGACACATCTAGATCATGACTCCAACTCATAACATAGAAATCAACAACTTCTAGACTGGCGCTTGGGAACTCAAAATGAAAACTCACAACAACACATGGAAGCATTACTTCCAACACCCTCCCTTAATGCTTACATGAAAAACACATATTACAACAACAAAGATAATATGTCTCACTTGTCTTCATCAACACTCACATCCACTCTGGAATCTCGCAAAAACAACTCTTTCACCACCACATCCTTGAGTTGTTACTTGACCTCCATTTGAAACTTAACTTCCTCTAACCATTGTTGATGAATTTTGCAAGATCAACAATTCTAAAAACTTGGCTCATTGGGGATTCCATGATAAGAGTCGTTAAGTAATTAACCATCCTATGGAACAACAACCATTTGTCAGATATTTCGCTTTCGGTTATCTGTCAGTTGCTAGGATGGAGGTTTGGATACTAAATTTGTTCAAAATTTGATCAAGAACTTGAACTTACTAACACACAAGAATTGATGTTTCTTCACTGGGGCTTCCAGTTTAAGAAATACCAACCCTTTTGATAACCAAAAAAACACACCAGAATTGATGTTTCAGACACAGGGATTTCCAGTCTAAGAAACACCAACCCTTTTTTATAACTAGAGTTACAAGAAATAGTAAACTTCTTCAACTCGCACCACAAACACACACAATAGAAGAACTTAAATCTCTTTTCTTTTAGAATAGTTTGAGAGGTGGTTCTAATGGCCACTCATCACAATCTCATTCTGATATGTTATCCAAGTTAGTTATATTTGCAGTTTCCTTTCCATTCAAAAGATCCCTTGCACGAGTTCTACAATTCCAGGTTGTATCTCCATATTTGTTACAGTAGAAGCATTATGTTGAACCATTGGGGTTTTCAATTTTTCCTTTGGAAAATAGTGCAAGTTCAAGTTGACCACCAGCATCTGAACTTTTGAATTTGCCCTTTTTTCTCAGCTAAAAGTAATGATACCATTTCTTCTAATGATTGAGAGGGTGTTTGACTTAATGTGAATACAATGTTTCTATACTTGGGAGATATTCTATTTAATAGAATTGCCTTAGCATCATCTTTTTCTACCTTGGCACCAATTTCAACTAATTTCCCAAAGAGAGACATTGCAACGAACCTCTCCCCTCACATCTAACCACTTTCACCGACTTACCTGGGGTAAACATGAGATGAGTGGTTGTTATGATAAGACTCAACGTCCTAGGTGACCTTAAGGAAATGGACTCAACAAAAAATTCCTTTCTGACTTCCATCGGGTGCCTCAAGACCCTCCAGGAGTAACCCAACCCCTCCAAATGTCCATCCCCTAATCCAACTTAAATTTTCCTAGAGCTAGAGACGAAGTCGCTCCCTTGCCAAGCCCTCCATGTGACTAAGAACCCCTAGTCGCTCCCATAATCCTACCTCTATGCGACTATGGAATTTTTTCTTAGTGTTGTGCCAACAACTGCATAATTTAAGGTTATTTTTCAAGGTTGGGGCTAAGAATTTGCCCAGAAATCCATATGAATTTCATAAATAATAAAATACACGACTATAATGATTATAAACCAAAACTAAAACCAGGACTAAACCTGACCATCCCCCGACCGGGACTAACATTTCGTCAAACACTTGCTAGATAGGTAACCTACAGGTCATGAATGCAAGTCTGTGCATAAGGGACTGAAAAATCATACGATACTCACTAAGAAGGATCATGACCCTCTCCCATTAGTTGTCTTAACATAAATTAGGTCTTGCATCCATTATTCTGTCAATTACAAGTAAAAATGTGAAAAGATCCATGACGAAAATCAGTCATATATCCATGCTTATAACCAGCATATAAACATATGAATAACCATAAGATGAAAACCATTAAAGACACATAATAACAAGTACATTTACCAATCAAAAGAAACAGAAATTATCTTTCATTAAACATAGGCAAGAGCTAACCAGGTTTGAGACTTCCATGTACCCCTCGACCATAGACATGGTTGAACCAAATACTTCTTTTAGCCAATCATCCTTGTGCCATATTCTAAGCATGAATGTGGGATCTCATGGGATAAACTAACCCAAAACAACTAGGTGAATTCAGAGGTTAAACCACATCCAACCTCAGCATACCATGATCTCACCTAAACCAGCCCCAAGATCAAAAAACCAAACCGAGCTTAGAATGCCTTTGTATGCCTTCACCATCCTTGAGGTATTTTCCTATGTCCACCCTCAGGATTTACGGTGTATCTCACCATTACCAGACAAGGGATTCCTAGGCCTTTGGTAATTTTCCTGAGACCACCTTCACCCTATATTTTGAAACCTTCCAGTGATTCTAAAGCTCAAAATTGAGAACAATATCAAAACACCATGGTTATCCAGAAAGGACAAGGAAAGGCTGAAAACCACTTTCAAAACCCGGAAAAACCATGGCACCAACAATAAAAGAACCAAATACCAACATGCACATACAATGCATGTCAAAACTAGCTAGGAAATCATACATGAAGTTTCTTACGTGCAAGTATTCTTGTTGATGGTTTCTTGTTCCGAAAATTCCTTTCTTGATATTTTCTTTCCTTTCCTTTCCTTTCCTTTCCATTCCTTTGTGTGCTTTTCCTTGCTTTTCTTTCTTGATCTCTTTCTCTTTTTGGTGCTCCTCTTCTTGTTGAAAAGTGTAACTAGGATCGGTCTTCATATTGACTATGTAATTATTTATTTATGTAAAGAAGAATACACAGATAATAAAATATATTTGCGTTATGCTTCGTTCATGGGTTTCATGAGAGATATTTTTATTATATGTCAATATACTTCTTCTTGATGTCTATTAGGATTTTTCTTCTGGTTATAAATGTAAACTAAGAATCATGTATATGAAGAGTGTAGGTTTTAACCCTGAACAAAAATTATCTACACACGAATATTATAACAGAAAATAAACAATAGCGAGAGCATAAAACATAAAACAGATAAACACAGAGATTTTCCCCTGGATCCCAAATTGGGACGACCAGCTTGATTTTTCATTATATTCCTTTTAGTGTTACAACACATATATATACATGCCGAAGCATACATAAACCCCAATCCATTAACCCTGGATTAGAACATAACCGTAGTTCCCTTGACCGGATCTACAAAATACCAGGGGCCGAAAACCATCATACCCCAAAGCCATGTGCAAACTCATGCACAAAACATGGGTGGGTCTCCCTATGAGTGGGTCCGCACACCAAAACAATTTTTTTCGGGGCGCTGCCCCAGACCCCAATAGTGGGGCTTGCCTCCTCCCTTGTGACCCCCCTACTGCGCCCGACGCAACGTACAGCGCGTGGGGCTAGCCATGGAAAGAATATAACACATACCCAACATTCTCCCACTTGTTGTTTTCTTTCCACAGGGGGCCACAGGAGAGCTTAGTCATTGGGCCAATTCTTCAACACCCATTGTTTCTCTACACCAAGAGAACTTCTAAGTGCTCACAGACTTCGTCAATGCATCTGTAACATTTTTCAAAGTGTCCACCTTTACCAGCAACACCCTTTTAGCCTCAACCATATCTCTAACAAAGTGATATTGAACATCAATATGCTTTGTCTTTGAATGGTAAGTAGGGTTCTTAGCCAAGAAAATTTCACTTTGGCTATCACAGTCTATCCTTATAACTTGTTGTACCAACCCCATACTTGAACACAATTTATGCAACCAAATTGCTTCCTTGCTTGCATGAGTGGCTGCTATGTATTCTGCCTCTGTAGTTGAAAGAGCCACTACAGACTGTCTTTTACTCATCCAACTGACTGCGCCTCCAAATAGGCTAAACACATACCCACTTGTAGATCTTCTTTGATTCAGATCTCCAGCCCAGTCTGCATCAACAAAACCATGAATGTTCAACATTCTTTCCAATCCTGGTCTTCCCTGGTAACACAAGCCATAATCACTAGTGCCACGTAAATATCTGAAAACCCGCTTCATCACATTCAATGCTCCTTCCCTAGGTTTGACATAAACTCCGCCAATACTCCCCACCGCATGTGCACATTCGTTCTAGCATCGACCATTGCATACATCAAGCTACCCACTGCACTTGCATATGGAACACAAGACATATACTCCTCTTCTTCTTGTGTCTCGGGACATTGCTCAGTAGATATATTTACACCTACAGGAATAGGAACATTCAACGATTTACTATCCCGCATATTGAACCCCTGCAATATAGTCTCAACATACTTCCTCTGGTTTAACCAGAGCTTCCTCTTTGCCCAAGCTCTCTTAATTTCCATTCCCAAAATATAGTTTTCAGCACCAAGATCCTTCATGTCGAATTTGGAGAACAAGCTGTCTTCAAATCTTGGATAATTTCTTTGTCATTTCCAATCAACAACATATCATCCACATACAAGACCAAATAAATAACATGGTCACCAATTAATTTAAAATAAACACAAGATCCTCCTCACAGAAGCCAAGAAGATGTATATAGGTATCAAATTTCTAATACCACATCCTCGTGACTGCTTTAACACATGTAGACTTCTTCAACTCCATACCGCCTCTTTTCATCTTCTGTCATAAAGCCTTCAAAGCTGCTTCATGTAGATCTCGATCCCCGTGAAGAAATGTCAGTTTCACACATCCATCGTTTCTATCTCAAAATCAAATGGCGTTGGAGAAATGCATAAAAGTAATCTAATAGAAGTAACCTTGGCAACAGGAGAAAAATATCACCAAAATCAATTCCCGGCACCTAAGAATAACCTTTTTCTACCAACCAAGATTTGTATTTCTCCACCTTGCCTTCTACATTCATCTTCTTCTTAAACACCCATTTGATCTCGATGGGCTTCCTACCGGCTGGCAACTCCACCAGATCCCATGCCTCTTTTTTGTGCAAGGATGCCATTCATCAACCATGGCCTCCTTCCAGAGTTTTCCATCCTCTGAATCTACTACCTCCCTGACAGTTCTGAGATCATCATCAGTTATAGTTAAGGAAAAACCTGAAAAGAAAGTAGATGGACTATACCTTTTTGGTTGCCTTCTTTCCCGAACTGATCTTCTCAAAGCTGGAGTTTGTGGCTCTTCCTGTTCTGAGTCTTCTTTTGTTGTAGAGTCTGATTCATCCTCCTTTAGCTCAAACTCTATCTTATTAGGTTCCTTTGGTAGGACTTCAGTTTTAACAACATCTTTCACCTCTCTACCACCACATCTTGGGTTGTACACAACCTTCTTTGTTTTCGGGTTCCAAAGCTTGTAACCCTTTAAACCATCCGTATACCCAATAAATATGCACCTTCGCATTTATTATCCAACTTGGTCCTTTCTCCTTTGGAACATATACATATGCATCACATCCAAATACCCTTAGATGTGAAAGAGAGGGTTTCTACCACCCATACCTCATGTGGAGTCTTATCCTCCAACACTGCAAGCGAAGGTGATCTATTAACTATAACACGCGCTTCCACTAACCTCTACCTGCACTGTCCTTAACCCTAGACACCGAGCAAGCCAGCTTTTCCATCGTTGTTCTATTCATCTCTTCGCAAACCCTCCATTTTGCTGAGGTGTGTATGGAGTAGTCTTCTGTCGTGCTATACCACACTTCTTACAGAACTCTTCAAATTCCTTCTTGCAGAACTCCCCACCATTATCTATCCTCAGTGCCTTTATCTTCTTCTCTGTCTGGTTTTCCACTAGAGCCTTCAATTCTTTAAATCTATCAAAGACGTCAGATTTCTTCCTCAAGAAATATATCCATGTATTCCTTTAGAAGTCATCTATGAATGAAACATAGTACACATACTTTCCCAGTGATGGAATTGGCACAGGTCCAAACACATCACTGTGCACAAGTTCTAATATCTTGCTCGCCCTCTTAGCACTAGAAGGAAAACTCACCCGATTCTGCTTCCCATATACACAATGTTCACAAAAATCAAAATCCAGAGAGCAATTAGAAATACCTTCTACCATGCCATTTCTATGTAGTATCCGAAGGGCTTTCTCTCCAATATGTCCAAGCCTTTGATGCCATAGCATGGTCTTTTCTCCAGAGACAGCTAGGCTTTCCGCTCCTCTTTCAGGAACCACAGAACTGTTACACCCATCAATAACAATGCTACCTTATAGCTTGTACATATTTCCAATCCGAACTCCCCGCATTAATACCAGTGCTCCCCGAACCATCTTGTAGGCATCTTTCTCGAACACTGTTTTTACACTTGCATCATCCATCTTGCTTACAGAAATCAGATTTCTAGCCAATGCAGGAATATGTAGAACACCAAGAAGTGTTCTAATCCTTCCACCTTGTAGCTTCAGCTTGAGCTTTCCACGTCCGACGATTCTGACCTTCCTATCATCCCCTAGGAAGACATCACCATCATATTTCTCATACTCGTAGAACCACTCCCTATGGGGAGTGAAGTGAAAGGATGCACCCGATTCAATCCACCATGACTCATGATCTACATGTGTATTTGAAGAAGAAGCCAAATACACATCCCCACCTTCATCCGAGGTGGTTTTTGCCTCTGCAGAAGGAGCATCATCAGATCCCTTTCCTTTCTCAGGAGCTTTAGATCTGCACTCCTTTTTGTAGTGCCCTTCCTTTCCACATTTCTAGCACACCTTTACAAACTTTCCAGGAGATTTAGATCTCCCTCTAGATTTAGATCTCCCACTCGAAACCTTATTCTTGTTTCTGTTTTGGGACCTTCCTCGTACAGAGAAGGCATCTCCATTCTGACCCTCCATATTTCTCCGTCTCATTTCCTCCGACAGCAAGGCTGAGACAATGTCATCAAAATTCAAGGTATTTGTATTGCTACCTATTGCAATAACCAGACTGTCCCACGAGTCTGGTAGAGAGCACAAAAAAATGATGCACTTATCTTCATCTGAGATTTTAATATCAACAGATGACAGCTGACTTACCACAGTATTGAAGGCATTCAGATGCTCTGTCACCGAGTCTCCATCCTTCATCCTCAGGTTATACAGCTTTTTCCGTAGGAACAACTTATTCACCAGAGACTTAGATTGGTACAAAGTCCCAAGTTTTTCCCACAAATTATTTTCCTAAGTCTGAGACACACAACTGTATTGTGCTCTTAGCCTTCCGATCCAGTTTCTTCCAGTCTTCATCTGACATTGCCGTTGGTTTAGTACCTGGATCTACCATGATCCACTGACCTTTATCCACCAGCAGATCCTCCATCTTGAGCTTCCACAACTCAAAACTCTGACCATTAAATTTCTCAATCTCTATCTTCCCGCCACTCGCCATCTTCTTTCACCGCAAGAATTGATCTCGCAGATCTCCCACTGAACAGGGTCTACCTCTGGCCCGAGCAAAAAACTCTCAGCAGTAAAGGCGTCTCCTTAAAGCCGAAAAAACTATGATACCAAATGTAGGTTTTAACCCTGAACATAAATTATCTACACATGAATCTTATAACAGAAAATAAACAATAGTGAGAGCATAAAACATAAAATAGATAAACACAGAGATTTTCCCCTAGATCCCAAATTGGGACGATAGCTTGATTTTTCATTATATTCCTTTTAGTGTTACAACACATATATATACATGTCGAAGCATACATAAACCCCAATCCATTAACTCTGGATTAGAACATAACCGTAGTTCCCTTGACCGAATCTACAAAATACCAGGGGCCGGAAACCATTGTACCCCAAAACCATGTGCAAACTCATGCACAAAACATGGGTGGGTCTGCACACCAAAACAATTTTTTCCAGGGCGCTACCCTGGACCCCAACAGTGGGGGCTTCCTTCTCCCTTGTGACGCCCCTGCTGCGCCCAACGCAACGTACAGCATGTGGGGCTAGTCGTGGAAAGAATATAACACATACCCAACAAAGAGTCTATTCATTCGAATATGTCAATGGAACTTGCCATGAAACTGTGAAGGAAAGGCTCTAGACAATCCTAATGTCTACCTCACCAACGCTGGAAGATGTGCCCTCCAAGTTGGATTAATAAATAGTGGTGAGGTCATCCTACAAAAAAACTTGTAGGGCCATCCTAAATCTGGACAGTGCACTATTTATTGACTGATCTGCAGTTCATTTAAGTACAATTGTTTCAAACAAATCTAAAGTAAATGTGGATTTATCTGAATAACAATTTAAGGATCAGTTTAATATAATTATGATATAGACAATGTGGTTAAGTTTTGAAGAAGAAGAGTGTGAATCACAGTGAAGAAGCTACGGATTAATTAAAGGGAGCTTGTGACTAAATGCGTTTGTGGCTTATCCATAGTAATGTGTACTCAAAAAAGTATGAGATATATATTCTATTTGTGGAAGGAATTCATATGATGTATTTATGATATAATGCGAAAGACTAAAGTTTGGTTTGATGCAGAGTCTAAGGTCTATCTAGTAGTGCGAGAATAGAAGGAAGGTAAATCTGTAATATACCTTCCTATCTACAGTACGTAAAAGAAAGTAATATATCTGAAAGGAATAAGGTATAAAGTACATGCAAAGTAAAGTATAAAGTCTCAAGTGACTTTGTCTCCAATATTCTAATAAGCGAAAAGTAGTGTTTGGTCAACCAAGAATGGATCAAGGAAGATAGAGACTGAGCTCTCTAGTGTTGGTGTAGGCCACACCAGATTGGTGTAGAAAAGAAGAAGTGAAAAGGTCTTGGAAGCATATATAGGTCAAGGGTTTGAGTCTTGGTCATGGTACTTGTCATTTGAAAGTCTATAAGAATAATTTCTCATGGATTTTTCTCTCCAAGAGGGAGAGGTGTTTCCCTGGCTCGAAGAGCCTAAATTTGTGTCTCTTGTATTTTGGTAATTGACTTGATGAAAGACTAAACAAGATAAGAAGAGAAGACATAAATAAATCAAGTAAGCTCACAAATAATTATCAAGGCGAGAATTTGAATTAATCATCGCTCTACCAAATTCTCAACATGGTATCAAAGCTAAGGTTGTAAACACAAGGGCTACTTGACAAGAACATATTCAAGGAAGCAAAGATCAAAGTTTGGCTTAAAAGGTCAGATCATTTTGCAAGGTAGATACTTCAAAGTATCCAGTAATAAAGAAGATAATATTTGCCATCAAATATTTATATTCAAGACATTATTGGAAGATACATCACCTTTTTGGAAGACATCCTTTATCATCAGGGATTCAACATCACCTACATTGAGAATTCAAGCTAAGAAAGATTTACTATCTTCATCATCAAATAAGAAGTTTCTACGAGGATAAATTTATCCTACTCAAGTAAGTATCTCTAACCTTGACTAAATCTATCTAAATGACTTATTTCAAAGAGAGAAACAAATTGGTTAGGTCATCAAACTTTAGTGCATGGAAGAAAAGGACATATTTGAATCTAATTGAAAACGATGTTATGGGCTACATCGAAGGATGTACAATTAAACACTCAAAAGAAGGTGCTCAAGTCCATGCCAAACACATGAAAGGAGAAATCAGAGGCCAAAGAACTCTCATAGAATCCATTAAGCACTCACTCATACACTATGTATCAAAAATAAAAACTGCAAAAGAAATATATGAGAAAATGGTAGAGAAATACTCTATGAGTATTGTAGGAGAAGAAATATCTCTAAGACAAGAACTATAAAAATAAAAATAAAATTTTTGAAATTGTCAAGAGAATAAGGAATCACTTCATACTTTATGACGATTTCTTAAATAAGAAACCAACTGCAGGAATTGGAAGAAGTAATGTCTGATACTGAGATGATTACCGTGGTGTTGAATGCTCTACCGAAAAATGGGGAAACTCCACTTCAAGCTGATACTGGAAGAAAGAAGTAACACCATTCCACGATTTATGGTCTCTATGTAAAATAAAGGAAACAAGATTAAAATCCAAAGAAGATACAGGATCAATTGAAAGAAATCAAGCCTTTGCTGCCATGTCCAAGAAGAAAGGAAGATTTGAAAAAAAATGTCCTAAGAGTAAAAGAAGAAATATGGAAAAAGTATGATGCTTTGGACGTAACGAACTTGGGAATTACAAAATGGATTGGCCTAACTTTGGAAAGGAAAAGAGGGAAAAAGAAGAATCCCATGCCATAGATATAAGGGAAGAACCTCATATAAAGAAATCTAAGAAAGAAAAAGTGAGCGATCTCTATTATGATTGAGATCATATTCCTCTTTAAGTGATTTTTGTTGGTTGTAAAACAATATGATAGGAAGCAATGTATATTAATAGCATCATGATAGAAGCATGGTAGGAGATCTTGGTCAAAAACATTGATGGAAGGCAGTCATCAAGATCAAGGGTCATCACGGAAAAAAGTGTTGGCATTTTCTAACCGAGTTCTCTATGGATTCACTGATTAGAAAGAAATAAGAAAGGTTTCATCAAAAATTATATGCTACAGAATTCTGGAATTAGGATGTGATGACATATTGTTGAAGCGAGTCAAGGGAATTAATTTCTTCATTCTACTAAAATTGCTACAAGATTACTCAAAGGGAAAAGGTATGAGGTACATATATTTATATGCTAACACTGGATGTTGTGAAGTCATGTCATATGGTTGCACGTAATGGACTTCTATCTTTCAAAGTATGATCTATGGAGAATGATCTGTTACGATGCACAAGTTTCCACTAACAGATGAAATTAAATATTTCCTCATATGGAATATCAGGTAGTTGTATACAATCAAGGAACTAGATACTGGAAGTTCCTAGATATGAAGATGTGCGTAGAAAGAATTGAAGAGCTGATGAATTTCAACCATATAAAGAGGTGGTTATCATTAAAAATCCAAGAAGATGTGATTAGGATATCTCCTAGGAGGATATGTAGTCTCTGCTAAAAGTATAATAAAGAAGAAGACCCTTGAGAAGACATATATTTAGGAAATGTGTCAATCTGAATAGAGGATTTCGATGCCTACAAGAAGATGTCATGGTGAAAGATAATCACTAAGGTAAATTTTTATTCAAAAGTTAATATTTATATGTTTAACTCAATGAGTTTATGTAGGGTTTCCAATCATGTGGAAGGATGTAAGATCCCTGAGAGATGATTTGAAGAAAAGAAGCATGGCATAAATGTGGTCCAAATAAGGAATGTTGATGAATCACTTTCTAATAGTTGACATGATTCAAGGATGAGATTGATGGATGATTTGTGCCCTATGGAGCCAAAGGTTGAAGATTCCTCAATATCTAAATCCATGACATCGAGGGGAGGAATTCTTCATGAGAAGCTAGGTGTTTCACCATTGTTGTTGCAGGTCCCTGATTCAAAGGTAGTCTGTTAATAAGTTTCTTGCTTCTAATAAAATTGAAGTATGTACTTCCTGAGTTAAGGGGGAGTGATGTATATGATTCTCTAATACATGTGTCATGCACTAGACCATGACTAACAGTCGTAAGTCTCAATGAAGGTCATGTGGAGAGAATGGATAGACATATCATTATGCTCTTCATTTGGGAAGAGACAATGGAGGATTGGGTAATCATATGGCATTCGATACTCTTTTAGAATGTGATAGGAAATTCAAGATAAGAGTATTCGGGGACCAATATTATTTGAGGGCTGGCTACCCAAGAGAAGAATATTCCAAGATTTTCATACTCTGGGAACACCTCGGTGGAGTATGTAGCTTGGAGAGACAATGAATATGGTGTCTATAAGTCATGTTTCTCTCCAGCATTGTAGCCCATTGCCTCGTTGAGATATGGGGCTATTAGTCAAGGCCTTTCACTAGGACAATTTTGGTTGATGTGATGCTATACAGATGTGATTACAAATCTGATTCTTCTTATGAGATTCTTTTGTTTGAAAGTGACCATGTACCTATATGAGTACCTCCCTAGTTAAGAGGAAGGGTAACTAGGATCGGTCTTCATATGTATATGTAATTATGTATTTATGTAAAGAATAAGGAAAAGATAATAAAATGTGTTTTTGTTATGCTTGCTTCATGAGTTTCATGAGAAATATTTTTATTATAGGTCAATAGAATTATTCTTGATGTCCATTATGATATGTATTTTGGTTATAAATGTAAATTAAGAGTCATGTATATGAAGAGTCTAGTCATTAAAATGTGCCAACAAGACCTTGTCATGAAACTGTGAAGAAATGGCTCTAAACATCCCTCATGTCTACCTCATCAACGTTTGAAGATGTGACATCCAAGTCATCTTAATAAACAATTGTGAAGCCAACCTACAAAACCGCTTGTAGGTTTGGCCTATATCTGGACACTGCACTATTTATTGACTAATCTGTGGTTCGTTTGAGTACAAGTGTTTCACACAACTCTAAAGTAAATGTGGATTGCTATGAAGAAGAATGTAAGGATCAGTTTTGGATAAGTCTGATATAGAAAACATGGTTAAGTTCTGAAGAAGAAGAGTGTGGATCAAAGTGAAGATGCTACAAATTAATCTGAAGGGAGCCTGTGACTAAATGCATACCAAATTTTGTGGCTTATCCATAGTAATGTGCACTCAGACAAGTCTGAGATATATAGTCTATTTGTGGAAGGCATTCATATGATGTATTTTGATATAATGCGAAAGACTAAATTTTGGTTTAATGCAGAGTCTAAGTGCTATATAGGAGTGTGAGAATAAAAGGAAGGTAAATCTATGATTTACCTTCCTATCTACAATACTTAAAATAAAGTAATGTATATCAAAGGAATAAGGTTTAACGGACATGCAAAGTAAAGTATAAAGTCTCAAGTGACTTTGTCTCCAATATTTTAATAAGTGAAAAGTGGTTTTTGGGTAACCAATAATGGGTCAAGGAAGATAGATACTAAGCTCTCTAGTGTTGGTGCAAGCCAGTGGATATTGGTGTAGAAAAGAAGGATGAGTGTTGGAGGAAAAAAAAGAAGTAGTGCCAAGGTCCTAGAAGCATACACAGGTCAAAGGTCCGAGTCCTGGTCATGGTACTTGTCATTTGAAAGTCTATAAGAAGAAATTCTCGTGGGTTTTCCTCTCCAAGAGGTAGATGTTTTTCCCTGGCTTGAAGAGTCTAAATTTTTCTCTTTTGTATCTTGGTAATTGACTTGATGAAAGAATAAACGAAATAAGAAGAGAATACATGAGTAACTCAACTAAGCTCACAAATAACTATTAGGTATAGAATTTTAATTAATCATCGCCCTACCAAATTCAAAACATGGTATCATAGCTAAGGTGCTAAACACAAGGGCTACTTGACAAGAAGACACTCAAGGAAGCAAAGATCAATGTTTGGGTTAAAAGGTAAGATCAGTTTTCAAGGTAGATACTTCAAATGATCCAGTAATCAAGAAGATATTATTTTCCATCAAAGATTGATATTCAAGACATTGTTGGAAGGGACATCATCTTTCTGGAATACATCCTTTATCATCAAGGATTCAAATCACGTACATTAGAGAATTCAATCTAAGAAGGATTTCTTATCTTCATCATCATCAAAAAAGATGCTAGAAGGATAAAGTTATCCTACTCAGGTAAGTATCTCTGACCTTAACTAAATCTTTCAAAATGACTTATTGCAAAGAGAGTAACAAATTGGTTGGGTGATCAAAATTTGATGCATGGAAGACAAGGACATATTCGAATCTAATTGAAGATGTTGTTATGGGTTACATCAAAGGATCTACAATTCAACCCTCAAAAGAAGATGCTCCACCTCATGCCAAACACATGAAAGGAGAAATGAGAGCCTAAAGGATCCTCATAGAATCCATTAAGGACTCAATCATACACTATGTATCAAAACTAAAAACTACAAAAGAAATATATGAGAAACTGGTGGAGCTATTCCCTATGAGTACTGCAGGAGAAGAAATCTCTCTGGGACAAGAACTATAAAAAATAAATAAATAAATAAATAAAATAAAATAAATTGTCAAGAGAAGAATGAACCACTTCATACATGATGATGATTTCTGAAATAAGAGACCAACTGCAGGAATTGGAAGAAGTAATGTTTGATACTGAGATAACTACCGTGGTGCTGAATGCTCTAGCAGAAGAATGGGGAAACTTCACTTCAAGCGGATATGGTAAGAAAGAAGAAACACCATTTAACGATTTATTTTCCCTCTGTAAAATAGATTAAACAATATTAAAATCCAAATTCGATAGATGATCAAGTGAGAGGAATCAAGCCTTTTCCGCCATGTCCAGAAAGAAAGGAAGATTCAGAAAATTTGGTCCTCAGAATAAAAGATGAAATATGGGAAAAGTATGATGCTTTGGACGTAATGAAATTGGGCATTATAAAAGTAATTTTCCTAACATTGGAAAGGACAAGAAGAAAAAGGAAGAATTCCATGTCACAGATATAAGGGAAGAATCTGATATAAATAAATCTAAGAAAGAATAAGCGAGAGATATCTATTGTGATTGAGATCATCTTCCTCTTTAAGCAATTTTTGTTGGTTGTAAAAAAGTATGACAGGAAGTAATTTATATTAATAGCGTCATGATAGAAGCATGGTAGGAGCTCTTAGTGAAACAGCTCCTGGAAAACATCACTGATAAGAAACATTGATGGGAGGTAGTCATCAAGATCAAGGGTCATCATGGAAACAAGTGCTGAAATTTTCTAATGAAGTTCTCTATGGATTCACTGATTAGAAAGAAAGAGAAAAGATTTCATCAATAATTCTATGCTACATTATTATGGAATTAGGATGTGATTACATATTGATGAATCAGGTCAAGGGAATGAATTTATTCATTCTAGTAAAATTTCTACAGGATGACTCAAAGGGAAAAGGTATGAGGTACATATATTTATATGCTGAAACTAGATGTTGTGAATTCATGTCATATTGTTGCAGGTAATGGAATTCTATATTTAGAAGTATGATCTATAGAGAAGGATCTCTTACGGTCCACAGGTTTCCACTAACAGATGAAATTAAATATGTCCTCATATGGAATATGAGGTAGTTGTATGCAAACAAGGAACCAGATACTGGAAGTTCCTGGGTATTAAGTTGTGTGTAGAAATAATTGAAGAGATCATGAAGTGAAACCATGTAAAGAGGTGGTTATCATCTAGAAGCCAAGAATATGTAACTAGGAGATAGCTTGGGAGGATATGTAGACTCTACTAAAAGTCTGATAAAGAAGAAGACCCTTGACAAGATATATATTTAGGAAATGTGTCAATCTAAATAGAGGATGCCAATGCCTAAAGGAAGATGTCTTGGTGAAAGATCATGATTGAGATAAATTTTTATTTAAAATTTCATATGTATATGTTTGTCTAGATGAGTTTATGTAGGGCTGCCAATCATGTGGAAGGATGTAAGATCCTTGAGATATGATTTGAATAAAAGAAGCATGGCATAAACGTGGTCCAGATAAGGAAGTCTAATGAATCACTTTCTGATAGCTGACATGACTCAACGATGAAAGTGATGGATGATTTGTGCCATATGGAGCCAAAGGTTGAATATTCCTCAATATCGAAATCCATGACATCGAGGGGAGGAATTATTAATGACCAGTTGGGTGTTTCACAATTACTGTGGCAGGTCCCTAATTGAGATGGAGCCCGGTGATAAGTTTCTTTCTTGGAAGAAACTTGAAGTATGTCCTTCTTGAGTTAAGAGGGAGTGACGTATATGATTCTCTAATACATGTGTCATTCACCAGACCAAGTCTAACAACTGTAAGTCTTAGTGAAGGCCATGTGGAGAGAATGGATAGACACATCATTATGGTGTTCACTTGGGAAGACTGAATGGAGGATTGGGTAATAACCCGGAATTCGATACTCTTTGAGAATGTAATATGGAATTAAAGATAAGAGTAGTTGAGGACCTATATTCTTTGAGGGCTAGCTACCCAAGAGAAGAATAGCAGAAGAAGGCCATATTTTGGGAACACCTGGGTGGAGTATGTACCTTGCAAAGACAATAACTATGGTGTCTATAAATCATGTGTCTCACTAGCATTGTAGCACATTGTCTCATTGAGAGATGGGGTTGTTAGTCAAGGCCTTGCACTAGGACAATGATGGTTGATATGATGCTATACATATGTGATTACCAATACGATTCTTGTTATGAGATTCTTGTTACACTAAAAAATGTCACCCTGACATTCTGCTAACTATATGAGCTCACTGACACTCATACTTACCTCCTCTGCAAGTCTTACAACCTTTGTTCCTCATTCCAAGCCCTGAAACATGGAGAAAAAACCCTACAAAGCTCAAAACTTTGGGTACGCAGGTAACATGAAGCCTACCTACGTTCCTGGCTAGGGTACATAGGTAATGTGAAGAGGAACTGCGTTCTAGAACACATTTTTCCAGTGTTATGCCTGCGTACTCTTGTAAAGATCAAAAAAGCGAGAAATTAAAGTGAAAAATTTGAATTTTGGTCAATTCTAGAAGGTTCTAGATGAGATTTTTTGGGGATGAGTACGCTTTAGTAAGGTGCATGTATCCCACACCTTAAGGAACTAATCCCTTGATGTGAGGAGCCTATCCCTTTGAAGGAGGATTCTATCCCTTTAAAGGTGGAATCCTAACCTCCTCATCTGCTCTATAAAAGGAGGCACTGGGTAGCCTCAGAGGGTTAAGATTTTTGGGTGAAGATTTTGGAGATTGAGAATTGGAGTTCAAGCTTTATGTGTGATTGAGTTGAAGTGCTATTGAGATTTAGTCTTCTTTCTACTGAGCTTTTGAGAGGAAAGGTCACATACCTCTTTGTGCTCCTGGAGGAAGAGTGCAAGACTTATCAAAGTAGAGGAGACTCCTGCTTCGGACCCAGGGAAGGCCTTTTGAACATCAAGGCTAAGGTTGTAAGGTTCTTCTATATATTTTAAGATTAATACAATAAAGTTCTGTTTTTCTCAATAAATTGTCGTTCGATTGTTTATTTCGATAAGCTGTTGTTTGATCATTTATTTCATAGATTCCTTGATCACTATGATAGGTATGTTTTATAATTATTTGTTATATAGGTGCTATTGACATTTTCTTATTTGTGATTGCATATCAACTAAATATGATACTTTCTTGCGACAAAAGAGCTCTTGTTGCGATGAAGGATTATTGATGCGACGGAGGCACTACGACTGCAAATAAGCATTTGGATCTAAGGTGGGATCGACACCTTCATAGCATTTATTTGTAAAACGAATATATTTAGAGAAAAACAAACTTAGTTGTTTGTTTGTTGCTAGATTGTCTTCTGACACTAGGAAGATCGGTCTTGTCCGCAAGAATGATTTATCTGGCCAACAAATTGGCGACCATACTAGGGAAAGAACTTGTTGTTTCTGGTTCTCTTTTATTTTGATTTGAGGAAATTTTTTCTTGGTTTTTGATTGATGGATATCTGCCTGGGTAGCTTATGTTTTCTCTATTTTTGAAAATTTTGAAATCTTTTACGTTTTTCTTGAACTTTTCTAGGGACCACACTTTGTTCTTTTGCACAGTGCGGGCAGTTTCGCACTTTCCTTGAGTAAACAGTGCGAGACCGCACCTGTTACTTCTGGGAGCCTGCGGACCCTTTTAAATTTTGGAAAAACTCCAGATCTCTTTTTTCTAGTTTAGTTTAGATTTAGCATCTACCCAGATCTATATTTTTCTATCAAAAATCTCTTGTTTCTGAATTTCTTTCAGCCATTCTTCATCTCATCAATCTCCATTAAGTTAATTGGGTGTTTTGAGTCTCTTTTTTGAGAATTTCTTAATTTGATTTCCTTTGGTCATTACTTGGAGGTTTGTCTCAGTATTTTCACAATTTTACATCTTTTTTCTTTTGTTTTTGCTAAATTGTGTATGAGTGTTAATTGCCTTTGAGTGTTTTTTGATCTTTGGAACTCTCACCCGATTTTCTTGACTTGCACTTGATTGGTTCTTAGATTACATTAGAATCATCTTGTGTCTGAGAATTCTCTTGCATAGATCACATTTGCATAATTAGAATTTTCATTTTCAGAATATGAATAAAAAATGTGCATAGATTACATTTGCATACTTTTCAAGTGAATTGTGCATAGATTACAATTGCATATTTTACATTCTGAAAAAAATCAATCATAAATTTAGATCAGTTTTCTTTGATTTGAATTTAGATGTTTTTATGCTTGTTTTAAAAACACAAAAATAAAAATTGTTTTGGGATTTATTTTCATTACTTTTTCTTGATGAAATTAGTGCATTAGAGAATTTGTTATATTTTCTCTTAGTGATCAATTTTTTGCATTGTTGGAAGTGATGGAAACTCTCTCCTTACTTTAGTTAGGATTCATCGAATTGAAAAGATTACATTATCATATTCGATTGCATTCAGTTTTGGTTTGGGTCATAACACCATTGGTTTCATATCCATTTACCCTTTTGAGTAATAATAGCCTAAATAACACAACACTTAATTAAAATTCATCTAGTAATTTTTACATTTTTAGGGCTCTTTCCACCAATCTAGCTCAGGATTAGTGCTTTGGAATAGGTTGTAGTTAACTTTCCAAAGCAACAAACACAAACAAGTAGATAAATCTTGCGGTAGGAAATAAATCCAATTGTAATTGGTACAATCTGGGAAGCTTCTCTTAAAGAAGTCAATCACGAGATCATGTCCGAACCTTTGAGACAATAAATTTTGTTTCATTGGGGAAGATAGAAGATTTTGCGTGCATTACAAACAGTAAACTTTGGATTAACCATTGTCGAGGAGCCTGGGGTCACTTGTCGGTAAACCTCGGATTAACCATTGTCGAGGAGCCTGGGGTCACTTGTCGGTAAACCTCGGATTAACCATGTCGAGGATCCTCCAAGGGGATTGAGCTTTGTTACTCTGCCCTTGCGCGTGGAATCGGATATTAGACTGTTCCCCCAGTTTTATTTGTTACTGTTGGTAACCTTAGTGTCCAAAAGCTTAAGATTATTTCCTAAGGTGACGGTGAAGGAAAGATCTCACTGTACCTGGAGCAGACATCGACTAGAATCACTTGGACTCTTTGGGGGGTTCTCTTCACACGAGATGGTTTTGTGAAGAAACTTGTGCTAGTCTGTTCCATTAAGTAGGTTGTCGTGGTAACTGTTCCAACCACCCTTTATGTATTAAATTCTACGATGTTGGATTTCATCACCAACTAGTGTTTTTAGTATGGGAAGTTACTGTTTGTGTGTGGTTTGACTCCTAGATTTGATAGCGCGTGTTAATTTGTTTGTTTTTACTTTTAGAGACCATGGGTGTGAATTGTGAATTTTAATTTTTAGGTGTGAGTTCTGAATTGTTAATTTTAGTTTTAAATTGTTAATAAAATTCACTGAAGTTGAATATAATGGCAACTGTTCCAGAATTTACCAACCAAGGAAACCCTCTTAACGAGAATCCTAGTACTTTTCCTTGCTTTGGAAATGTTGGTCCTCCTTATATGGCTACTTTGTCATTACCTGGATTTACAATAGGTTTACCGATATGGTTATTTTCAACTTAGTTGGCCCCGAATACTCCAATTGTTCCACCTCAACTGGATGCTTCACCTCAACAGAGTTCACCATCTCAACATCACCAACCTTCTATTGACCCTTTACCTTCTTCACCTAATATTTCTTCCTCCATTTCTTCCTCTTCACCTGGTAAAAGCCTTGATGCTAGTAACCAGGTGGCTAAGAAGAAGAAGAAAGGGAAGAAGAAGAAGCAGAAGAAGCAAGATAAGAAATAAGTCAACCAACCAACCATGGCTGTAAGTGTTAGTTGTGTTGAGGAAACCTCCAACATGCATCGTAAACCCAAATACCCTTGTAGGCTTTGTAAGGGTGACCAATTCCTTATCAATTGTCCTGGTATTCCAAAGGTCTTGGAAGTATGGTCAGAAAAATCCCATCAACATTCCGTTGATCCATCAACCAGTGATAGTCAGGTTCCTGGGAAAAAGGGTAAAGTTAGGTTTCCTTGTAAGTTATGCAAAGGGAGTCATCAAACTCACATTTTCCCTCACATGGATGAAGCCTAAAAATTGTTGGAAAACCTTACTGTTCCACAGTAAGAATTTCCAATTGGTTACCATAAACTTTCTCCCAACCTACCATCAACTGACGAAGTGATTGATCTAATTTCAAGTACAATCGATCCCACTCTTCCATTGAAGAGTGAAACTCATATCACTCAGGTTGATGATCCATTAGTTGATCAAGTGGTCGATTCGATTTCACATTCGATTGATCCCATTCTCCCTGTAGAGAGTGAGCTTCATACTGCTCAAGTTCTTCTTGTTACATCAGATTCTTCTACGCCGGGGGGCATTTCACCTGTTTCTACAGAACCCCCTCCAAATACTGAGGTCTTTTCCTTTGATTGGAATAGACTGAAAGAACCTCATCTTCCTTCCTCCATCCCTTTCCAAATCATTGTGAAGTCAGGTGGTAGGGACATACACCGCACACAGGTAGATGAAGGTGCTTCTTTTAGTATTTTATCCTCAACTATTTGGAAAGCTTTGGGTTCCCCTCAGCTTGTGCCTATTACGCAGAAGCTGAAATATTTTAACAGAACCATTAGTGAACCTTTAGGGATCCTTCCTAATTTTTCTATTACATTGGAAGGTAAAACTGTATGTATTGATCTTATGGTAGTTCGAGGCCCCTTGGATTTCAATTTACTCCTTGGGCGAGACTATGTTTATCCAATGAAAGATGTCGTATCGACACTCTTTCGTGTGATGTCTTTCCCTCACAATGGAAATATTGTGACTGTAGACCAGCTTTCATTCCCTAGTCTTGTTTCGACTACCAATAATCCGACATCCCTGAATGTTCCTCATACGCAAGTGGTATCTACCCCACCATGGGTTAATTATGTGGCAACTAGTCCCATGTTTTTAATTACCGATGTAAGCGAGCCTCTCACTGTTTGCTCGTCTTCATTTGACTTAGATCCGGTAATTGACATGGAAAACTCTATGGGATTATTTGAACATGATATTATTATCCCTTTTGAGTCCCTTGACATGTGTTCCTTCCAGAGAACTGTTCTTCCATCTGATGAAGACCTCTTGGAAGCCATGATCAAGGTGTGTCCATTGACATGTGTTTCTTCCAGTTGGAAGCCATGAATCAATGAGTCTGAGGATAGTTCCTATTACTGAGTCAACCTCGTTAAAAAATGAATCAGGTATGACGACGGTTCTTTTCCTGTGTCAACCTCATTAAAAAATGAATCAGTTGTCAGAGGATAGTTCCTGTTACTGAGTCAACCTCGTTAAAACATGAATTAGTTATGAGGACAGTTCTTTTCCCATGTCAACCTCATTAAAAAATGAATCAGTAGGTTATATAGGTAGATTGTAGAGAGTAGATACGAGGATAGTTTCTTTTGCTATGTCAACCTCGTTAAAAAATGAAACATGTAGGTGAGGATAGTTCCTATTATTGTGTCAACCTCGTTAAAAAATGAAACACGTTGCCATGAGCATAGTTCTTTTCCTGTGTCTAGCTCATTAAAAAATGAAACAAATCCTCCCCTAATTGATTCAATTATTTGAATAGACCTCATAAATGTTAAGTCATATATTTAGGTTAGTTTTTGCATAATTTTCTTACAGTTTTAGGTCAGGTCTTTCATATGATCTCGTAAATGAACCTTCATTCCATCTAGCTATTAATTACCAGTAGTGTACTTAGTTGAATGAAATGAATCTGGGGGGGCATGCACTCTAGAAGTTACGCTTAGGGGGCATCAAGCATAGTTTTCTTTCTGTTTCAAGCTTGTGTAAAAATGAAACCACTCCGAAGCATAGTTTTAATCTGTTTCAAGCTTTTGTAAAAATGAAACTTATCTTGAGTCAATTTTGGTTATTTTCAAGACTCGTTAAACTCATGAAAATCTCGAGATTATTTTGCTATCTTTCATTCTCGTAAAGCACATGAAAATGCCAAGTTATTTCCATCTTTTCCTGCTCGTAAATTAAATTGAAAGTCGGCCACAAGAGTATATTTTTGTCCCTTTTTCGAACTCGTCAAAACTTACGAAAAAGTGAAAACCATGAGTACATTTTTATCTCTTTTTCGAACTCGTTAAAACTTATTGAAAAAGCGAAACATTAGAGTCCTTTTTTAAGCCATTTTTAGACTCTCTAAACATGAAAAGATTACTGAGCACTTGATTATTCGAACTCGTTAAAGTAAATGAATGATCATCCCTTCAGTACAAGTTTACCCCTTTTACGGACTGAAATGGACTATTTACGAAAAATGTATACGTTGACTAAATACGGTCAATAGAGTTCTCTCCCACATTATTTTATCCTTTTTCGAGTTCGAGAGACTAAATTTACGAAAAAGTACACCCACGGAGTTTTCTTAAGTTTTTTCTTTTGAGTCCCTAAAAATGAAAAACACCGAGTTTCTCCTATACTGGACTCGTTAAAATTTAACAGTAAAGGACCTGTTCAATTTCAAACAGGAACGAACCACTCCTTCTTAGGGTTCGAATCTTAAACTAAGTTAGACTCATCCGAAGGATGAGCTTATAAACAAGCAAATGTTATCCTCCTCAAGCTTGTCAAAAATAAAGAGGTACTTGCCAGAAATGGTGGGGGAAAAGAGGGAAAAATGAACCTGTTTGTTGTATTTAGATTTTTCGGAAAACCAGTTAACCAATCTTGAACACGACACTTTTTATCCACCTGGGTTGGGAAATCCTTTGCCTAACAGTTAATCAAACCATATTGAAAGTCTTCATCTGGTTTCTAGGTATTAGCTTTGGGTCAATTGTCACCAAGCCATCTGCAGTGTCGTTATGTGTTCAAGAGGACAGTTCAAATAAACCATTCATTTGCAAAATATCTGTCATCCATTTTGACCATCCCAGAGTCAGTCCTTGCCAATATATTTCTTCAAAACTTGATCTATGATTTCGTGTTGTGGGCTTGCCTACGACGGATCACTTTCTATCGACGACAGCTCATTATCTAGGAAGTTGATCCAGAAATTGTTAGTACCTTGAAATCTACATGCCTCAATGGCAGTTTTCTCGCTTTCGACGATAGGTTACATCATTGACCTTCGATCGAATGATTCCGTGACATGTTCGACTTCAACTTATTCATTCAAATTTCATGGATTGTACTGAGTACTTTGAGAGCCATTGACATTACTAGTGGTTACTCTCACACTTGTTAACAGTTTACATTATTGACTGGTAATCAAGGGGTTTCTACCATGTTCGACTTCAACACATTTAATCGCATGGATAGAATCGTACTAGTTTGAGATGCAGAAATCAAGACCCTGCATCTAGTTTCTACCATCCAGGCTGCGAGGAATTTTTTTATTCATTTATACAGTGGACTATTCATAAATAGATGGCTGTGTCCATACTGTGTCTAAATATGTCTATACTGTTGATGTATTGAAAATCATTCCTGTATCAGAACAATTTGAATCAGTTTTTAGTTAGTTTTTGATCTGAGTATGGGAATGCCTACCTCAACGATGATATGATTACATATATATTTTTTGCATTGAATTTTTTTACAGGTTCCAACCGGGGTGTCCACAGGATGATCCTTGAAATGATAAAGTACTTCACTCTTCATATATGACAGACTTCATCTTCAACTATTTCAGACTTCACACTTTAGGGGGAAATCTGTTACACTAAAAAATGTCACCCTAACATTCTGTTAAGTCCCTATATTAATAGTGTAGCCCCTTATTATGTTAGTGTAGCCCCCCTTATTGTTATTATTGTACCCCTGTAACCCCCATATTTTTATTATTGTGCCCTTACATTATTATTGTTAGGTCGGCTAGGATTACATTATATCTTCGTTCAGGATATCATCAAATAATAGCTAATATGGATGATAAATTAGTTGAAGATAACAGTGAGCATCAGCAACAAGTTCTCCAACTCTCAAAGGATAACCCAACTTTGGTGCAGAATCTAATGAAACAACAGGAAGATCAACATCACATCGAAAGAAGTTATTAAGCAGTAATAGAAACAAGAACTCGACAAGTACAATCAATTTCAGAGTATCTCAGCAAGTGGAAGAACTTTCCTGTAGAATATTTCACATGGGAGGATGAGAATTTTATACATAAGCATCAAGAAATAATCAAGCGTTGAGGACAACACTTGTTTGAAGGAGAGGGGAATGTTAAGTCCCTATATTAATAGTGTAGCCCCTTATTATGTTAGTGTAGCCCCCCTTATTGTTATTATTGTACCCCTGTAACCCCCATATTGTTATTATTGTGCCCTTACATTATTATTGTTAGGTCGGCTAGGATTACATTGTGGCCCCACTAGGATTATATTGTGGCCCCATGGACTCCTATATATAGAAGGAGGTTCTGTTCATTTGTATCATCCAAGAATTGTTCATTTATGTAATGTATTGGAGGTTGCCCCCTCAAAGTGGCTCATTTCTAAGGCGTTGATATCTCTTTTCTTCTCTTTTTGGAGCTGGTTACACAACACATTCTGCTGACTGTATGAGCTCATTGACACTCATACTTACCTCCTCTGTAAGTCTTACAACCTTTTTTCCTCATTCCAAGCCCTGAAACATGGAGAAAAAACCCTAAAAAGCTCAAAAACTTTGGGTACACAGGTAACATGAAGCCTACCTACGTTCCTGGCTAGGGTACGCAGGTAATGTGAAGAGGAACTGTGTTCTAGAACACATTTTTCCAGTGTTATGCCTGCGTACTCCTATAAAGATCAAAAAAGCGAGAAATTAAAGTGAAAAAGATGAATTTTGGTCAATTCTAGAAGGTTCTAGATGAGATTTTTTGGGGATGAGTACGCTTTCGTAAGGTGCATGTATCCCACACCTTAAGGAGCTAATCCCTTGATGTGAGGAGCCTATCCCTTTGAAGGAGGATTCTATCCCTTTGAAGGTGGAATCCTGACCTCCTCATCTACTCTATAAAAGGAGGCATTGAGTAGCCTCAGAGGGTTAAGATTTTTGGGTGAATATTTTGGAGATTGAGAATTGGAGTTCAAGCTTTATGTGTGATTGAGTTGAAGTGCTGTTGAGATTTAGTCTTCTTTATACTGAGCTTTTGAGAGGAAAGATCACATACCTCTTTTTCCTCTTGGAGGAAGAGTGCAAGACTTATCAAAGTAGAGGAGACTCCTGCTTCGGACCCCGGGAAGGCCTTTCGAACATCAAGGCTAAGGTTGTAAGGTTTTTCTGTATATTTTAAGATTAATATAATCAATTTCTGTTTTTCTCAATAAATTGTCATTCGATTGTTTATTTCGATATGCTGTTGTTTGATCATTTATTTCATAGATTCCTTGATCACTATGATAGGTATGTTTTATAATTATTTGTTATATAGATGCTATTGATATTTTCTTGTTTGTGATTGCAGATCAACTAAATATGATACTTTCTTGCAACAAAAGAACTCTTGTTGCAACGAAGGATTATTGATGCGACGGAGGCACTACGACCGCAAATAAGCATTTGGATCTAAGGTAGGATCGACACATTCATAGCATTTATTTGTAAAACGAATATATTTAGAGAAAGACAAACTTAGTTGTTCGTTTGTTGCTATATTGTCTTCTGACACTAGGGAGATCGGTCTTGTCCGCAAGAATGATTTATCCGGCCAACAATTCTCCAGTTTTAAAGTGACCATGTACCTGTATGAATACCTCCCTAGTTAAGAGGGAGTCTTGAAAAGTGTAACTAGGATCAAGCTTCATATTGACTATGTAATTATGCATTTATGTAAAGAAGAAGACAAAAATAATAAAATATATTTTTGTTATTCTTACTTCTTAGGTTTCATAAGCAATATTTTTATTATAGGTCAATAAACTTCTTCTTGATGTCTATTAGGATTTTTCTTCTACTTATAAATGTAAATTAATATTCATGTATATGAAGAGTCTAGTCATTAGAATATGCCAACAATACTTTGTCATGAAAATGTGAAGGAATGGCTGTAGACATCCCTCATGTCTACCTCATCAACGCTGGAAGATGTTCCCTCCAATTTGGCTTAATAAAAGGTGGTGAAGCTAGCCTACAAAACAACTTGTAGGGTTGGCCTAAATCTGGACAGTGCACTATTTATTAACTTATCTATGGTTCATTTGAATTTAATTTTTTCGAACAGCTCTGAAATAAATGCGGATTTCTCTGAAGAATAACATAAGGATCATTTTTGGATAAGTCTGATATACACAACATTTTTAATTTATGAAGAAGAACAGTGCCGATCATAGTGAAGAAGCTAGATATTAATTTAAAGGGAACCTGCGACTAAATGCATAGCAAATTCTTAAGCTTATCCATAGTAATGTGCACTCGGAAAAGTAAGAGATATAGAGTCTCTGTGGAATGAACTGATATGATGTATTGTGATATAATGAAAAATTATACAGTTTGGTTTGATGCAGAGTCTAATTTCTATATAGCAGTGTGAGAATTGAAGGTAAACTTCCTATCTACAGTATGTAAAATAAAGTAATGTATCTCAAAGGAATAAGGTTTAAAGGACATGCAAAGTAAAGTATAAAGTATCAAGTGAATTTGTCTTGAATATTTGAATAAGAAAAAAGTAGTGTTTGGGTAACCAAGAATGGATCAAGGAATATAGAGGCCGAGCTCTCTAGTGTTGGTACATGTGAGTGTAGATTGGTGCAGAAAGGAAGGATGAGAGTTGGAGGAAAAAAAATAAGCAGTGACAAGGTCTTGGAAGCATACATAGGTCAAGGTTCTAAGTCTTGGTCATGGTATTTTTCATTTTAATGTCTAAGAATAATTTCTCGTGGGTTTTCCTCTCCAAGAGGGAGAGGTTTTGCCCTGACTCGAAGAGCCTAAATTTGTGTCTCTTGTATTTTGGTAATTGACTTCATGATTGAATAAACAAGCTAAGAAGAGAATACATAAGTAAATCAAGTAAGCTCACAAATAATTATCAAGTATAGAATTTGAATTAATCATTTCCTTTCCAAATTCTCAACAGGGTATCAAAGATAAGGTGCTAAACACAAGGGCTACTTGACAAGAAGACAATCAAGAAAGCAAATATCAAAGTTTGGGTTAAAAGGTTAGATCATTTTGCAAGGTAGATAATTCAAAGGATCCAGTAACCAAGAAGAAAATATTTTCCATCAAAGATTTATATTCAAGACATTGTTGGAAGAGACATCATCTTTTTGGAAGACATCCTTTATCATCAAGCATTCAAGATCACCTACATTGGAGAATTCAATATAAGAAGGAGTTCTTATCTTCATCATCATCAAAGAAGCTTCTAGAAGGAAAAAATTATCCTACTCAAGCAAGTATCTCTAACCTTAAGTAAATCTGTCAAAATGACTTATTGCAAAGGGAGCAACAAATTGGTTTGGTCTGTTATCACATATAAATTTTTGTTAAAAATTATTTATATGGGAAAATGGTTTTGGTGTTTAAGGTTGAAGTTTCAGGATTTTATACACAATTAGTTTTACGATGGTTTTAAAGTATCCAATTATCTCCCACCTCCATGTCTCCTTCCGCCTCCATGCATATCTTCGTTTCATGGTTAGTTAAAAATATGTTTTTCCTTATACATCACAGTAATTTTAAACATGGTTTACAAACAAATGAGAATAAATTTTCAAAACATGAAAGAGGATTTTGTTGATAACATCCTCATATACAAAACCCCCTCAGTTTTCGAATAGCATTTATGTTTTGAGAGATTCGGAGAAATATTTGCAGAAATATTTTCCTAATTTTTCCCATTTTTGGTCATTATTTTCAAATACAGTTTTCATGTAGTTGGAAATAAATTTTCAAAACCTGAAAGAGGTTTTTGTTTCTAACATTTGTATGTACAAAAAAATATGTCTGTTTTTACACAGAAATTATGGTTTGGGAAATTTGAAATCACCTTTTAAGGCACATGTTCTAGAAATGTCCTATTTAGTGATCTTTTTTCATAGTAGATTGTGGTCCGTCAAAGTTGTATATTGAGAAACTAGAGAAGGTTTAAGTTCCTAAGATTTGAAACTATAAAAAAATATATCTTGTTTGACAGAGGTATTAGAGAATGAGATATACATTCACATATTCACAACCTATTTTTCTTCCTATGAAAATTCATGTTTTAGACATCTTTTTACAGAGAATATTGTGAACACTTGGAGCAGCATTTTGGGAAATTGAGAGAGGTTTATCTCAAAAAAATATTCATATTTGAATAACCTCTTTCACTTTTTACATATATATCTCATATTGAGATATTCAAAGAGATACATAGACCTTATTTTTCAAAAATTCAGGAGGAAAAAGCTCATAGACAGTTAGTGACATGGAGGACACCTCATCTCATAAGAGTTGTTATCAGATTCAAATTTCTCTTCTTTGTCAACACTAATCCACAAAGACAATGCTAAGTAGATTCATTAATTTTGAATTTCCTATATTTTATTTCTATTTATGTAACACAGTTAGAGATATTTGTAATAAATCATGATATTTTTTCAAGATATTTTAGTTTAAAAATTGTATAAATACTTCATCATTTGAAGCAAATGATGTTGGAGTCTTGCACATTGAAGCTAGTGTATCCCATTTTTACTAAGTAATACAGTGAATATAGAGAAAATTTGCAATTTAAATTTAGGGATTCATGTGGTGAGATTGTATGGCTATGTTTCTCTTATGTAAGTCACTCCATTGAATATTTTCTCTTTCCATTACATATCTACTATTTTTCACACATTTTCTTTATAGCTTTTAAGCAATATTCATGAGGAGTACATGCCCTATTTTGATGAGATGATGATGTTGTGTTTATTTTCTTCTTAAGGAATGAATTCATACTTATATGCTTGTTCTTGATCTGTCTTTTCATCCTATACCATAGCCGTACAACCTAAAGGGCCATTCAAGATTTCCTACCATGCCCCTTTATTCCCCTGCAATTTTTGCTCCTGTAACCCTACCATACTTTTCAAGCTTGGCTCTAAAGGTCCATTTTCATACAACACAAAAATCCAAATCAACAAAACCCTAATATACATATCTAGCCTCAAATCTCCATGATCTGGTCAATTTGGCTATGATTTCATTGAGAGAGCCCTCTTAGCCTAGTAGGGATAGCTACTAGGTCAAAGTGATTTGTGGTTACCTTTGTTGGTCTTCTTCTCAGCCTTTGGATATCCGGTGGAGTCATAACATGGTCTTCAAACTTTATTGCATGGAATAAGAGGACATATTTGAATATAATTGAAGATGAATTTATGGGATACATCGAAGGATCTACAATTCAACCCTCAAAATAAGATGCTCCAGCTCATGCCAAAAACATGAAAGGAGAAATGAGAGCCTAGAGGATTCTCATAGAATCCATTAAGGACTCACTCATACAATATGTATCAAAACTAAAAAACGTAAAAGAAATATATGAGAAACTGGTGGAGCTATTCCCTATGAGTATTGCAGGAGAAGCAATCTCTATGAGACAAGAACTAAAAAAAATTGAAATTGTCAAGAGAAGAACGAATCGCTTCATAATTTATCAGGATTTGTGAAATAAGAGACTAATTGAAAGAATTGGAAGAAGTAATGTCTGATACTGAGATGACTATCGTGGTGCTGAATTATCTACAGGAAGAATGGGAAAACTTCAATTCAAGTTGGTATGATAAGAAAGAAGAAACACCATTCCACAATTTATCGTCTCTATGTAACATAGAGGAAACAATATTAGAAGCCAAAGTTGATACACAATCAAGTGAAAGGAATCAAGCCTTTTTTGCCATGTCCAGGAAGAAAGGAAGATTCAGAAAATTTGGTCCTCAAAATAAAAGAACAAATATGGATGAAGTATGATGCTTTGGATGTAATGAACTTGGTAATTATTAAATGAATTATCGTAACTTTGGAAAGGACAAGAAGAAAAAGGAAGAATCCGATGTCACAGATATAAGGGAATAAATTGATATAAATAAATCTAAGAAAGAAGAAGCGAGAGATCTCTATTATTATTGAGACCATATTCCTCTTTAAGTGATTTATGTTGGTTCTAAAATAGTATGGCAGGAAGCAATGTATATTAATAGCATCATGATAGAAGCATGGTAGGATATCTTGATGAAACATATCCTGGAAAACCTCATTGATAAACAACATTGATCGAAGCTAGTCATCAAGATAAATGGTCATCATGGAAACATGTGTTGACATTTTCAACGGAGTTCTCTATGGATTCACTAATTATAAAGAAAGCAGAAATATTTCATCGAGAATTCTATAGCATATAATTTTGGAATTAGGATGTGATGACATATTGATGAATCAGGTCAAGGGAATGAATTTAGTCATTCTAGTAAAATTTCTACTGGATGACTCAAAGGGAAAAGGTATGAGGTACATATATTTATATGTTGACACTAGATGTTGTGATGTCATGTCATATGGTTGTAGGAAATGGAATTCTATCTTTATAAGTATGATCTATGGAGGAGGATCTCTTATGGTGCATACGTTGCCACTAACAAATGAAATTAAATATCTCCTCATATGGAATATGAGGTAGTTGTATAGAAACAAGGAATTGGATACTAGAAGTTCATGGGTATGAATCTGCGCATAGAAAGAATTGAAGAGATCATTATTTACAACCATGGAAAGAGACGTTTATGATCCAAAAGCCATGAATATGTGACTATGAGATCTCATAGGAGGATATGTAGACTATGCTAAAAGTCTGATAAATAAGAACACCCTTGACAAGACATGTGTCAATTTGAATAGACGATGTCGATGCCTATAGGAAGATGTCATGGTGAAAGATCATCACTGAGGTAACTTTTGATTTAAATTTTCATATGTATATATGTATCTGGATGAGTTTATGAAAAACTTCCAACATGTGGAAGGATATAAGATCCTTGACATGTGATTCCAAGAAAAGTAGCATGGCATAAACATGGTCAAGATAAGGAAGTCTGATGAATCACTTTTTGATAGCTAACATGACTCAAGGATGAAAATGATGGATGATCTATCCCCTAGGGAGACAAAGGTTGAAGATTCCTCAATATATAAATCCATGACATCGAGGGGAGGAATTATTCATGAGCAGCTGGGTGTTTCACCATTGTTGTTACAGGTCCCTCATTGAGAGGGAGTTTGGTGATAAGTTTATTTCTTGGAAGAAATTTGAAGTATATCCTTCATGGGTTTAAAGAGGGAGTGACCTATATGATTCTCTAATACATGTGCCATGCACTAGACCAGGACTAACAACCGTAAGTCTCAGTGAAGGCCATGTAGAGAGAATGGATAGACACATAATTATGGTCTTCACTTGGGAAGACATAATTTAGGATTGGGTAATCATCTCACATTCGATACTCTTTGAGAATGTGATGGGGAATTCAAGATAAGATTAGTCGGGGAGAAATATTATTTGAGCACTGGCTACCCAAGAGAAGAATATTCCGAGAAGGTGATACTTTGGGACCACCTAGGTGGAGTATGTACCTTGGAGAGACAATGAATATGGTGTCTATAATTCATGTTTCTCATTAACATTGTAGCCCATTGTCTCTTTGAGAGATGGGGTTGTTAGTCAAGTCCTTGCACTAGGACAATGATGGTTGATTTGAAGCAATACATATACGATTACCAATCCGGTTCTTCTTATGAGATTCTTCAGTTTGAAATTTACCATGTACATGTATGAATACCTCCCTAGTTAAGAGGGAGTGTTGAAAAGTGTAACTAGGATCGGTCTTCATATTGACTATGTAATTATTTATTTATGTAAAGAAGAAGACAAAGATAATAAAATGTCTTTTTTTATGCTTGCTTCATGGGTTTCATTAGCATTATTTTTACTATAGGTCAATCGACTTATTGTCGATGTCTATTAGGATTTGTCTTTTGGTTATAGCCATAAACTAAGTCATGTATATGAAGATTCTAGTAATTAAAATATTCCAACAAGACCTTTTCATGAAACTGTGAAGGAATGGCCCTAGACAACCCTCATGTCTACCTCATCAACCCTACAAGATGTGCCCTCCAATTTTGCTTAATAAACAATGGTGAATTCAGCCTACAATACAACTTGTAGGTCCGGCCTAAATCTGGACAATTCACTGTTTATTGATTGATCTGTGGTTGATTTTAGTGCAAGTGTTTTGGACAACTCTGAAGTAAATGTGAATTTCCCCGAAGAAGAATGTAAGGATCAATTTTGGATAAGTTTGGTATAGACAGTGTGGTTAAGTTCTGAAGAACAAGAGTGCGGATCAGGGTGAGGAAGCTGCAGATTAATCTGAAGGGAGCCTGTGACTAAATTTATAACAAAGTCCATGGCTTATCCATAGTAATGTGCACTGAGATAAATGTGAGATATATAGTCTATCTATGGAATTCATTCATATGATGTATTGGGTTATAATGCGAAATACTAAAGTTTGGCTTGATAAAGAGTCTAAGTGCTATATAGCAGTGTGAAAATATAAGGAAGGTAAATCTATGATTTACCTTCCTATCTACAATACGTAAAATAAAGTAATGTATCGCAAAGGAATAAGGTTTAAAGGACATGCAAAGTAAAGTATAAAGTCTCAATTGACTTTGTATCCACTATTTGAATAAGAGAAAAGTAGTTTTTGGGTAACCAAGAATGGATTGAGGAAGATAGAGACTAAGCTCTCTAGTGTTCGTGCAAGCTAGTGTAGATTGGTGTAGAAAATAAGGATGAGCGTTGGAGGACAACAAAGAAGCAATTACAAGGTCTTGGAATCATACATAGGTCAAGGGTTTGAGTCTTTTTTGTGGTACTTTTCATTTGAAAGTCAATAAGAATAATTTCTCATGGGTTTTCCTCTCCAATAGGGAGAGGTTTTTCCCTGTCTCAAAGAGCCTAAATTTGTGTCTCCTGCATTGTGGGAATTGACTTGATGAAAGACTAAACAAGCTAAGAAGAGAAGACATAAGTAAATCACGTAAGATCAAAAATAATTATCAAGGGTAGAATTTGAATTAATCATCGCCCTACCATATTCTGAATGTGGTATAAGAGCTGAGGTGCTAAACACAAGGGCTACTTGACAAGAAGATAGTCAAGGATGAAAAGATCAAAGTTTGGGTTAAAAGGTCAGATCAGTTTACAAGGTAGATACTTCAAAGGATCCATTAATGAAGAAGATAATATTTTCCATCAAAAATTTATATTCAAGACATTGTTGGAAGAGACATCATATTTTTGGAAGATATCCTTTATCATAAAGGATTCAAGATCACCCACATTGGAGAATTCAATCTAAGAAGGAGTTCTTATCTTCATCATCATCAAAGAATTTGTTAGAAGGAGAAAGTTATCCTACTCAAGTAAGTATCTCTTCCCTTAAATAAATATGTCAAAATGAATTATTGCAAAGAGAGCAGCAAATTGGTTGGGTCATCAAACTTTAGTGCATCGAATAAGAGGATAGATTTGAATCCAATTGAATACGAAGTTATGGGATAGATCAAAGGATTTACAATTCAACCCTCAAAATAAGATGCTCCATCTCATTCCAAACACATGAAAGGAGAAATGAGAGCCTAGAAGATGCTCATATAATCCATTAAGGACTCACTCATACACTATGTATCAAAACTAAAAACTACAAGAGAAATATATGAGAAAATGGTGGAGATATCCTCTATGAGTATTGTATGAGAAGAAAAATCTTTGAGAAAATAACTATAAAAAAATTGAAATTTTCAAGAGAAGAAGGAACCACTTCATACTTTATGAGGAGTTCTAAAATAAGAGACCAACTGGAAGAATTGGAAGAAGTAATGTCTGATATTGAGATGACTACTATGTTGCTGAATTCTCTACCGAAAGAATGGGGAAACTTCACTTCAAGATGATATGATAAGAAATATGCATCACCATTCCAAAATTTATGGTCTTTATGTAAAATATAGGAAACAAGATTAAAATCCAAAGTTGGTACACGATCAAGTGAAAAGAATCAATCCTTTTCCACTATGTCCAAGAAGAAAGGAAGATTCAAAAAATTTTGTCCTTAGAATAAAAGAAGAAATATGGAAAAACTATGATGCTTTGGACGTAATGAACTTGGGAATTATAAAAGGGATTGTCCTAACTTTGGAAAGGACAAGAGGAAAAAGGAAGAATCCCATGTCACAGATATAAGGGAAGAACTTGATATAAATAAATCTATGAAAGAAGAAGAGAGAGATATCTATTATGATTGAGATCATATTCCTCTTTTAGTGATTTCTTTTGATTGTAAAATAGTATGACAGGTAGTAATGTATATTAATAGCATCATGATAGGAGCATGGTAGGAGCTCTTGGTGAAACAACTCCTGGAAAACCTCCCTGATAAACAACATTGATGGAAGGTAGTCCTCAAGATCAAGGGTCATCATGGAAATAGGTGCTGACATTTACTAATGGAGTTCTCTATGGATTCATTTATTATATAGAAAGCAGTTAGATTTGATCGAGAATTCTATGCTACAAAATTATAGAATTAGAATGTGATGACATATTGATGAAGTAGGTCAAGGGAATGAATTTATTCATTCTAGTAAAATTTCTACATGATGACTCAAAGGGAAAAGGTATGACGTACATATATTCATATGTTGACAATGTATGTTGTGAAGTCATTTCATATGGTTGCAGGTAATGTACTTCTATATTTAGAAGTATGATCTATGGAGAAGGATCTCTTACGGTGCACAAATTGCCACTAACATATCAAATTAAATATGTCCTCCTATGAAATATGAGGTAGTTGTATAAAAACAAGGAACTAGATACTGGAAGTTCTTGGGTATGAAGTTGTGCATAGAAAGAATTAAGAGATCATGAAGTAAAACCATGTAAAGAGGAATATATCTTCTGGAAGCCAAGAAGATGTGACAAGGAGATCTACTAGGAGGATATGTAGACTTTTCTAAAATTCTGATAAAGAAGAAGACCCTTGATAAGACATATCTTTAGGAAATTTGTCAATCTGAATAAAGAATTTCAATGCTTATAAGACATACTGAAGTGAGAGAGAACAAGACCCTAAAGATGCAAGACTTAGAGGTGCGACAAGTCTCCTTTATGAGTGATTACATGTTCTGAATGAGGTAGGAGAGGCATACCTATTCCCGCCAAGATGACAAAGTATAAAGAATAATGGTGCACCCAGCAAACATGGGACTGAGCTATATAGTACATGCTGGCATAAACATGGGATAGCTAAAAAAAATAATGGATCCCACATACATACTGTGCCTGGGACAATAACCATGACTTATACAATAATATCTGAGTACATGAGATATAATAACAACTAAAGAGGCCCTATAAAATAGGAAAGGGCTCTAAAAATCTGAATGATACATGAAAACTAAAAAAGGTGATGCAAGTCACTGGGGCCGGAACCATCAAATATGTAGAGTTGCATCCAAGGCTGTAGTAAAGAGGCCATCCAGGTATGTGGGGGGCTACCTGAAGGGCCACCTCCTCATGAGGTCTGAAACATCTCATGCACACCCTAGAATCACTGGTATAATCTGCTGCATCATTGAACCATCAAGTATACATATCTCGATCATGCCATAAGGAGCTCGAACTGCGAAACGATCAATTCATAGAGCAATAAAGTGTCCCTTTGCATGATAAAAGGCACCGAGTAAGAGTGAAAGCTACAACCAAGGTACACCACCCTCTAGACCTGTCTTCAGAAATGAATAAGATGATGTCAACAAAAGGAGGTCTACCATAGGTGAGGAAATAAGGAATCCTCAACTAAGTCATGAGGGATAATAGTAGAGTGACTGATAGACTGACATCAGGGATGATGGTGAAATGGGGGATACTGAGTAGCGAGATGACGACTTCCCTTCTTAGAGCATAAAGGGCATGGATGACCTGGAAACTACTGACTTGACTCTAGAGGGGATGGGGGATAGTATCTATGAAGGAAAAAATGTGCGACACGAGAGAGGTAAAAGGTCATAAAATATGGAGGACTATGACAGGAGACAAAAGGAACTTGGGACAGACTCCATGGATGTGATGATAACTCAACTCGGATGCTCTAAACCAGGGTGACTCGATGATGCTGCCACACAACATAGGCTTGGTGGGGACCATAAAAAAATGAGTACAAGATGGTTACTCATGATGAAAATCAACATGAGCATCAACAAGTATGAAGGCAAAATGGTGCCCCAAGTACAAGTGTCACAAGTGAAGAAATTCGATTTTGAGAAGCGGTGAAATGAAGCTTCTTGGAAAAAAGGGTTCTGGGTGACGTATCAAATCACGAAATTAACGAAAGGATACCCATTTGAGTGCTCGATGAGAGATTTTGAATGGTGCTGACGGTTTTTCAAACCGAGCTACAGTGTGGTCGTAATTGGCGAAAGAATAATTTTGAGTTTTTATTTTAATAAGGCGATTTCCCTCCAATTTGATTCATTTTCAAGTGTAGTTGTGGTGAATGTAGAGAGGAGAAAAGGCCCTAAATATTGCGGTGAACGTAGCAAACAAACTGTCCATTGGAATCGATATCCGCAACTTTTAGGTAGGTTACCTTACTTGTCTAAAGGTGGCCTTAATGCTTCCTGGAAGGATGGTCCTGGTGAAGAATCAAGGTAAGAAAAGAATATTAGAATGAACTGCTAGAGAAGGTCTAGAATCATTCCCACCCACCAAATCCAATAGAGGGACCAAGTGGTAAGTATGGTATCACATAAAGTATAATATTTGAAGATAGGGTATCAAACATCTACGATATATGGCTCGTTGCAGAGGCCGATAGGTCCAACTATCCAAGGAATGGGAGGATAATGGACCATACATACATCGGGTGTGTCTAGTTTTAGACTTTGGTTAATCAAGTGAGAAGGTTTCCAGGGGTGCCATCATGTCCCCAAGCATGGGATACTTCCCCCAAGCATATGTGATGGACGGGAATAATCTGGTATGCAAAGGTGGGAATGATTCCCCTAATAAGAGGATTTTATGGAGCGCCATACATAGTGTCACTATGCTAAAGAGTGCCTTCGAAGATAATGAACTAGTGCTCATTGAGAAAATACAGAGGTTGGTCAACAACGATGTCCAAGGGACTGGGTTGTTGATGTAAGATGAAGGAATGATGAGGGGGGTCATCCCTAGAGCGATTTGAAGTGATATGTTACTCTAGAGGTTCTTCTAAATGGGGAAGAATAATGGTACTAGAGTCGACATGACCAGATGCAATAGGAGGGCTGTGAAGAATTGCTTCTCTCGGACTCTCAAATATGGGTGGCCACTTACCCAAACGTTGGGTGTCAATGTAATGGCCATAAGGTGTATGTGGTTCAAATGCATGGGTTCGATGTAAGGGGGGATATATAAAGTCAGGGGTGGTGATTGCTTCCATAATGTTATCATCACAGTAGAAGATGGGGTGACTGGTGGAAGGATGACCACATGACATGGCAAAGCTACTTGACTCATCATTATGAGAAGCGAGGTTCACATGTGCATCGTCATGAAGGCTGACATAAGAACAAGTAGATGAATAATCTACCAATGTTAAGCCTAAGGTGATCATTGAAGGGAGGTCAGGTGAAACAGAAGGGGATGCCCCAGAGGGGTCTTCCACTGTGGATCTCATAGATGATGACAGGTAGAGGATAGTGGCTGAAGACTGCATCATCTTGACATCGAGAGCGGGTATGTCAATGGGAGTGGATGTTTCCTCTGGTTCTGCTAAAGCAAAATGCGCAAGTAAGGGAGAGGTGGAATCCTTGCGCTTGGCCTCGTATTGGAGAACCACTTCCAAGGAGGTGCACAAATCTTCGAGGTAGGGACAAAGGTGAGTATGGTGGCCATGGAAATCACAGAAAGCACAAGGTTTATTTGTGTGAAAATTCTTGAGTTTCTTGGTTTAAGCTGGTAAATTAACATGGACTTCTGGGATATTAGACTCAAGAAATGCTTCGTTGACCATGGGTTTGATACAAGATAATTTGGCAAAATTGTGGGTGGCATGAACGAAAACATCACATAAAGCACACAGAGGTGTAGAATTTGGAGGCTTAGGTGGAGAAGGTGTTTTTTGGGCAACCTTGTGCTTAGGTGCCTTTTTTTGGGCTTTTCCCTGCCCATCTGAGGCTTTCACAAAAGGAGTAGATTCTCGTAGAGGTGGTTGAGGCACAGAAGCAAATGGAGGCGTCATAGCAACTGGTTGGACCAGGGTCAAAGTAGTGTAAGGTTTGATCTGACCAAGCAGGGTATTGGCTAGGGGATCAATGTAAAAGACTAGGATCCCCAGGGTCATGTTGCTAAGGGTCAAGGTAGCCATAAGAGGTACTGAAAATAATCTGAAAGGGAGAGAGAGAAACGATATTTGAACGGAGGGGAAATGGCCAGGTGAAATATCTCCCAGATGGTTAAGGCTATGGGGAACCATTCCATGAGGAAAGAGAGGATCAGGGACACTAGCTACAGATGAAGGGCCTTGAGGTGGAGGTCTTGAAGGCTGAGTCGAAGAACTAGAAGCATATTTCAAAGGGCTAGGTTGTTGACTAGTCGAACAGGACCGTTTGATGTCAGAACGAGATGATTGCATCATGAAAAAATTCGATGAGCTAGGGTGAAAGATAAGAGAGGGGAGACTAGGGAATGAAAAAAGAAAAGAGGAATATTTATAGACTCTGGGTAAGACACTGGTCGGAGGTTCAACTATTTTCTTATTGGCCACCGAAGAAATAATGGAATCTAGAGAGGTCTGAGACTTCGGTTCGTAATATTTTAGCTGATATATAGTGACGATATTTCCATTGTGAGGAAATCACATCTTACGGTGAACCGCAGATGGGACATAAAACATCGCATAAGTATAGCTATGACCCAATAGAATGTTGTAGTCTAAGGGGGCATCAATGACTTTAATGTCAACACAAACAGTTTTTCCCGCAATAGTAATAGGAAAATTGCAGAACATGCCAAGGGGTTGAGAAGAGTGGCCATCCCACACACGAAGGGTGATAGTGGAAGGGGCTAATTTGGGTGATCCAAAATATTTCCAAATAGAAGCAAACATCACGTAGGTAGATGCTCCCTCATCAATGATACATCGGGAGACGTTGGCATTTCAAATGTTGATAGGTATTTGGAAGGCTACGGATGCAGGTAGGGGTGGATGCTTTGACTTGTCAACATCGAAGACAATCAAACGATCATCTGAAGGATCCAGAACACCCATGATAGCTAGTATAGATTTACATTGTGAAGGGCATGACTGGAGGACTTTCAGCATTGACATGGCAACAGGGGATTGCGCCAAGTAATCTACTATGTTGTAGGTGTAGGAGACTTTGCTGAAAGCATAGTTTTGGCATAACAGTACTTTGGGGATCTTGGTATCTACCTCAACCTTAGGCTAAGGGATCTGTAAAGGACCATTGGGTGTTGAAATTGGCTTTGTGATACCCAAGGACTGGGGCTTGGTTGCAGACGTAGCGGGAGGCTTGGTGTACTCGCGCGGCCAAGTATGAAGGTTGAGCTACGTAGTATTGGCCTGGTGAGAGTGCATCATAAGGATTTGGTAATCACAGGTACCAAATGGAGGAGGTTGAGTGGTCGCCTGACCATCAGGGGGTTGGGCAGCCACATATCCTTACTGGGTGAAAGGATTGGTAAACACAACCGGTTGAGTAAATGCAACATTAGGAGGAAACGAAGCAGAGGATTGTTGTCCTTGAGATGCTTCTTAAGCTTCCCATATTTTATGCATCTAAGGTAAAAGGGGGCAATCATGGGTATAGTGACTGTAAACACTGCAACAAGAACAAGACTTATTCATGCGAAGAGGCCTATTCAGCTTTGGTTGATCACCCTATAGATGACTTTAGTGTTAGATGTATTCCCTTGGGGATTTTTTCCTTGATTACCTAGAGTGGGTTGGTTCTAGTTTCCTTTCCTCTTATTTTTGGAAGTGGGAGGATTATTCACACTCTGTTGTGCATACACCTGACCCTGGGGGGGGGGGTGGCTACTGCTATGGAGCTTGAGAAGGAATGGGAGGCAAAGGTGCTTATGTTGGAAGAGTTGGAGCACCGAGTTGTGGATATGAATAGTAAGGAGGTTGCAACATTGGGGTAAACAAGTTAGGAAAAATCAGGCCCTGGTATCAGAGGATGCAGTTGGGAAAAGGCGTGAGGCACGCCATGTCCTGGATACATGCTTTCAGGAGGGGGGAAAGTGCTAGAGGAGCTAGCCCCTCCTTGAGGGAAACCATAACCCATAGGAGCATGAGTGTGCGGAAGTGAAAGGGATCCAACGATACCGTCAGTGACATGAGATGCCCCTGGTGCGTCGGTACCACCTCGTCTAGGGAGATTAGATAAGACGGTATAAACATAACCAGATTGTTTGTAGATCAAGTCATATTTCAATGAAACTTGGAGGGGTTCTTCCTTAGTCTGAGGAAAGTGAGATGAGACATATTTACCAATAGAGGGAAAAATGGATCTGAGAAACCATTTCATATATCCACGGTCTTTGAAAAATATAGCTCGACATAAGCTCTTCCTTCTGCACCATTCTTGAACATGGTCAGATAAGCGGCTGGAAAATTTTTCATGGAAAGCAGTCAAAAGTTTGGTATCGGTTTCATAGTGAAGGGAAAGATGGAATTAGGAAAGAAACGCATTTGCAAGAGTTTCAAAAGTAGCATGAGAGGGAGTGGCCTAGTCGACATACAACTTGGAAGCTTCTCCTATAAGTGTAAGTTGGATAACCAAAGACAAATAGAGTCATCAGTGATAGAGTTGGGGGAACACCACATTTGGAAAGAAAGAACATGGTTGGTAGGATCCTCTCTAGCATTTCCTTCAAACATAGGGATGTCTAAGGGAAGCTTGGTTGGCATAGTAGGACAACCTAGATCATGGTCTATAGGGTCATTAATCAACTAGATTAACTCAAGAAGGCTTAGGCCTACCATATAAGGAAGTAAGGGAGTCGTCGGAATCGTTCATGTTCCGGCTACACTAGTAGTGGCTCCCGCATTAGATTCGGGGCCACCACCAGTGGTAGGTCTTGCACTAGACATAATAAAGGGGAAAGGTGGAGGAGAACCAAGGATGGAAATAGAAGGGGAACCTGATGAACCAGAATCCAAGTCAGAATGGGGACTCGGTGGAGGACTAACTCAGACCCTACATGGTGGAGTAAGTCTTCCTAACGGAAACTAAGGATGAAGGGCTTGGAGTCTCTAGGATAAACTCCTTGGGGATGAAATGATGTAAAAGATACACAGAACCCAATAAGGAAGAGAGGTAAACAAGGGTACAAAGGTGTAGATAAATTAATTGCAATTTTTTAGTCTTGGCCTTCCAGTGTAAACCAAGTGCTCTTCGCTTTAGGTGTGCGTGTGTGTGATAAGTGTGTTAATTTTAATTAAATCTAGATGTGTGTATAGAAAAAAGGAAAAAAAAATGATGTATAACTGTAAATAAAATTTAGAGCGACAGTAAATGAAACTAAAAGCGACAGTAAAATAAACAGCTAAAGATGCATAAATTTAAACCCAAAAAGGAGGGCTTCCCAAAAAATTGTCTAAGGGTGGGCGAAATCTAATCAAAACATACAATATGGCCAATAGATCTAAGGTCAAGAGGAACAGGGATCTAAAGTTCAGATCTGCTGAAAAGAGGTGCAGAAAACAATAAGAAACCAGAGGGAAAAATGCTGAAAAATTGGTGGAGAAAGGCTACACCCTAAAGGGAAATGTAGGGGACCCTAAAGGGAGGACCAAAAAAAATTGAAAAGAGATGTTTTGGATGGAAAAATAACCGATCTGAAATGGATTTGAAGAGACAGGTTCAGATCTGAAAAAATGGCTGAAAAACACTGAAATATTAGAAGACCTACTTCAGCTAAACTCCTCCTAAAAAGTTGGAAGCATACTGAAGCCCTAAGGGGCTTGGTTCCTACTTAGACGTGTAAAACTAAGAAATTATAGGTTTAATATGGGTAAATATGGAGGTGAGAAAAACCTGAACAGTGCCCTCTACAAACCCTGAAAATTCCAGAAAAAATCTCACAAAAAACAACAGGTCATAGGTACTGACCTGTTCTTTGCTGAGGTCGCAGTTTTTGGGTAGATATTCGCTACTTGAGAGCTCAGGTCATAGGTTTTGGGATGAAAAGTGCGACCTGCACTTCCAGCTGTCTCAGGGCATGTTTTATAAAAAGTGTCGTCTTTATCACGGCTAATACCTGTTACCTACGCAGATGGCCTAGAAACACATGAAATTTATATTTTTTAGTGCTTTAGGTTAAAAAGGGTTAAAAAAAAAAGCATTAAGGAATGAAAAATAAGGAGATGAAGAAAAACTCTAGTGGTTGAAGCAGCTGGTCATGCAAGGATCTGAAAAAACGATAGCAGTCATAATTAAAAACCCTTGAGGAGTCGCTAGTTGTTAGTGTGAATTCTAATCACAAGCATAGGAAAAAAAGCTCACTTTGGCTGTGCATAAAAAACAACCCTAACATAAAATACCGATGTCAACTTCCTTATATCTGTAGTATATGATCAAAATAAATGCTGCAAAAATCTAGATCTATGTAGTTAAAGACATTAAACAACAAAAATAAAAAAGAGTTGCTCCATACATCCAATAGACAAGACAAGAATTTATAGAGATTTTTTTTTATTATGACACCTGGGAAGGGAACACAAAAAGATGTTTCCAGTCCCCCTCAATGGGATGGGTTCTTGTGTGTCCTAAGTGCTTCAGATCCAAGATCTCTTGCTCTTGATGGTGCAGAAAACATAGACAAAAAATAGAACTCAAAGGGAGCTCACAAGAAAAAGTAGAAAAAAATATGACAATGATGGAGGATCAAAGTCAGAGCAAAAGCATAGATCAAAAGGTGAAAAAAAGTAGTGAATGAATGAAAAACCATTCTATTTATAACAAAATATTGAGTTAGTCTAGATATTGATGCATAATTAAAATATTATTGACCAAATCTACATCCAACTTACTTGGAATATTTTATTATTTTTGGTGGAGGGAAAAGGAATTTAGAATTGGTTAAATCCATTTATTTAAAAGTAATAAATAAACAAATGATTTATTTATTGTTTCAATGATGAGGTTAAGGAATAATTAAATAAATGATGATTTATTCAATTATTTGTAAATGATTTAGTCAAATTTAACGAGGAATATTATTAAATAATGATTTAAATAATCATTCCTAGAGGATAATAAGATCAATAATTATTTAGCCCAAGTGGTGTAGAGCAGTCGGTGATGGGGTGTACTCTTAAGGCACTCTGTTCTGCAAGGTCACTGGTTCAAAACCCATGGGTGGGATGGAAGGAGAAAAAATGGGAAGATTAGGATTAGTCTTAACGAGAAAAAAGAAAAGAAAAGATAAATAATGATTTATCTAATTAATTCTCATGTTTTGGGTTAAATATGACCAAGAATACTAATTAAACAGTGGTTTAGTTAATTATCCCTAGAGGAAAATCAAACAAATAAGGATTTATTTAATTATTCCTCATGGGGTTTCATAGTGAAAGAAATTTTACTATGGTAAAATTGGTCTTACATGGTGGACTTTAGTCCATCTAATAATAACACGTTAGATGACCAAAAATTGTTGTAACACTCCAATTCGACTTAATAAACAATGGCGAAGTTGGCCTCCAAAATAGCTTGTAGGGTCGGCCTAAATCTGGACAGTGCACTCTTTATTGAATGATCTCTGGTTCATTTAAGTACATGTGTTTCAGAAAGCTCTAAAGTAAATGCAGATTTCTCTGAACAAGAATGTAAGGATCATTTTCAGATAAGTCTGATATAGATAGGGTGGTTAATTTTTGAAGAAGAAGAGTGTGAATCATAGTGAAGAGGCTGTGGATTAACCTGAAGGGAGCCTGTGACTAAATGCGTAACAAAGTCTGTGGCTTATCCATAGTAATCTACACTGGGAAAAGTATGAGATATATTGTTTATCTGTGGAAGGCATTAATATGATGTCTTTTCATATAATGCGAAAGACTAAAGTTTGGTTGATGCAGAGTCTAAGGGCTATTTAGCAGTGTAAGAATAGAAGGAAGGTAAATCTATGATTTACCTTTGTATCTACAATACGTAAAATAAAGTAATGTATCTACAAGGAATAAGGTTTAAAGGACACGCAACGTAAACTATAAAGTCTCAAGTGACTTTGTCTCCAATATTTGAATAAGTGAAAACTACTATTTGGGTAACCTAGAATGGATCAAGGAAGATAGAGATTGAGCTCTCTAGTGTTGGTGCAGGCCAGTGCAGATTCGTGCAGAAAAGAAGGATGAGCATTAGAGGACAACAAAGAAGTAGTGAAAAGGTCTTGGAAGCATACATAGGTCAAGGTTCTAAGTCTTGTTAATGGTTCTTGTCATTTGAAAGTCTATAAGAAGAATTTCTTGTGGGTTTTCCTCTCCAAGAGGGATAGATTTTTCCCTGGCTCGAAGAGCCTAAATTTGTGTCTCTTGTATTTTGGTAATTGACTTGATGAAAGAATAAACAAGCTAATAAGTGAATACATAAGTAAATCAAGTAAGCTCACAAATAATTATCAAGGTAAGGGTTTGAATTAATCATCGCCCTACCAAATTCTCAACATGGTATCAGAGCTAAGGTTCTAAACACAAGGGCTACTTAACAAGAAGACACTCAAGGAAGAAAATATCAAAGTTTGGGTTAAAAGGTCAGATCAGTTTGCAAGGTAGGTACTTCAAAGGATCCATTAATCAGGAAGATAATATTTTCCATCAAATATTTATATTCAAGACATTGTTGGAAGATACATCATATTTTTGGAAAACATCCTCTATCATCAAGGATTCAAGATCACCTACATTGGAGAATTAAATCTAAGAAGACGCTCTTATATTCATCATCATCAAAGAAGCTTCTAGAAGGATAAATTTATTCTACTCAAGTAAGTATCTATGACCTTAACTAAATCTATCAAAATGACTTATTGCAAAGAGAGCAACAACTTGGTTGGGTCATCAAACTTTAGTGAATGGAAGAAGAGGATAGATTCAAATATAATTGAAGATGAAGTTGTGGGCTACATTTAAGGATCTACAATCCAACCCTTAAAAGCAGATGCTTTAGCTCATGCAAAACACATGAAAGGAGAAATGAGAGCATATCGGATTCTCATAGAATCCAATAAGGATTCACTCATACACTATTAATCAAACCTAAAAACTACAAAAAAAATATATGAGAAACTGGTGGAGCTATTCACTATGAGTATTGTAGTTGATGGAATCTCTCTGAGACAAGAACTATACAAAAAAAATGAAATTGTTAACAGAAGAAGGAATCACTTCATACTTTATGAGTATTTCTGAAATAAGAGACCAAATGCAGGAACTGGAAGAAGTAATGTTTGATACTGAGATGACTATTGTGGTGTTGACTGTTGTACTCGAAGAATGGGGAAACTTCACTTCAAGCTAATACGGTAAGAGAGAAACAACACCATTCCATGATTTATGGTCTATGTGTAAAATAGACGAAACAAGATTAAAATCCAAATTTGATACACGATCAAGTGAAATGAATCAAGCCTTTTTCGCCAAGTCCACGAAGAAAGGAAGATTCGGAAAATTTGGTCCACAGAATAAAAGAAGAAATATAGACAAAGTACGATGCTTTGGACATAATGAGCTTGGGAATTATAAAATGGACTATCCTAACTTTGCAAAGGACAAGAGCAAAAAGGAAGAAGCCTGTGTCATAGATATAAGGGAAGAACTTGATATAAAGAAATCTAAGAAAGAATAAGTGAGAGATCTATATTATGATTGAGATCATCTTCAACTTTAAGTGATTTATGTTGGTTGTAAAATAGTATGACATGAAGAAATGTATATTAATAGCATCATGATAGAAGCATGCTAGGAGCTCTTTTTGAAACATCTCCTGGAAAACCTCATTGATAAAAAACATTGATGGAAGGTAGTCATCAAGATCAAGGGTCATCATGTTGACATTTTCTAATGGAGTTATCTATGGATTCATTGATTATAAAGAAAGCATAAATATTTCATCAAGAATTATATGCTACATAATTCTAGAATTAGGATGTGATGACATATTGATAAAGCAAGTCAAGGGAATGAATTTCTTCATTCTAGTAAAATTGCTAAAGAATGATTCAAAGGGAAAAGGTATGATCTACATATATTTATATGTTGACACTAGATGTTGTGAATTCATGACATATTGTTGCAGGTAATTGAATCCTATCTTTAGAAGTATGATCTATGGATAAGGATCTCTTACAGTGCATAGGTTTCCATGAGAAGATGAAATTAAATATGTCCTCATATGGAATATGAGGTAGTTGTATACAAACAAGGAATTGGATACTTGAAGTTCTTGTGTATGAAGTTGTACGTAGAAAGAATTGAAGAGATCATGAAGTGCAACCATGTAAAGAGGCGGTTATCATCCATAAGCCAAGAAGATGTGACTAGGATATCTCCTAGGAGGATATTTAGACTCTGCTAAAAGTCTAATAAAGAAGAAGACCCTTGACAAGACATATCTTTAGGAAATGTGTCAATATGAATAGAGGATGCCGATGCCTACAGGAAGATTTCATGGTGAAAGATCATCACAGAGGTAAATTTTGATTTAAAATTTCATATGTATATGTTTATCTGGATGAGTTTATGTAGGGCTACCAATCATGTGGAAGGACGTAAGATCCTTGATAGATGATTCGAAGAAAAGAAGCATGGCATAAACGTGGTCGAGATAAGGATAATGAATTAATTTCTGATAGTTGACATAACTCAAGGATGAAAGTTATGGATGATCTGTGCCCTATGGAGCCAAAGGTTGAATATTCCTCAATATAAAAATCTATGACATCGAGGGGGGGAATTCTTCATGAGTAGCTGGGTGTTACACCATTGTTGTTGGAGGTCCCTGATTGAGAGAGAGCCTTGTGATAAGTTTCTTGCTTGGAAGAAACTTGATGTATGTCCTTCCTGGGTTAAGAGGGAGTGAAATATATGATTCTCTAATAGATGTGTCATGCACTAGACCAGGACTAACAGTCGTAGGTCTCATTGAAGGCCATGTGGAGAGAATGGATAGGCGCATCCTTATGGTCTTCACTTGGGAAGAAATAATGGAATATTGGTTAATCATCTGGAATTCGATACTCTCTGAGAATATGATAGGGAATTCAAGATGACAGTAGTCGGGGAGAAATATTCTTTGAGGGCTCGTTACCCAAGAGAAGAATAGTCCAATAAGGTCATACTCTGGGAACACTTGGCTGGAGTATGTACATTGGAAAGAAAATGGATATGGTGTCTATAAGTCATGTGTCTCGCCAAAATTCTAGCCCATTGTCTTATCGAGTGATCAGATTTGGATCAAGGACCTAAGTGATAGCTCAATTTTCAAAGTTTATGAAAGTGTGCCAAACCTAAGCGACCAAAATAGATCTCGTCTTCCTGATTTTGGTGCCACGAACAATTCGAAAAACTGACACCATATGAAGAATTTATCGTGATTTGAAAAGTCTAGTAAACTGCAATTTTTGGCTTTTTACCAAGTTTGACTGGGTTTTTGAATATTCAAAAAGATAATATTCCAGGGAATAGTCCAGGAATACTCCTAGAATATTCCTAAGATATTCCTCAAAATATTCCTAGAATATTCCTGAAATATTCCTCAAAATATTCCTCGAATTATTCCTTCTAGGCCAGTCATATTTTGACTAGTGATGTGATCCTTTTTTATGCATGGATTGAACGTGTTGATTTTGGCCAATCAGAGGCCGCCACGTGGCCTAGGTTTGGTGGGTTAAAATTTTTGGGTTGGGTCCCCGGGGCTCGACCCAGGGACCTCCTGGACAGCGCGCGAGCACCTTAACCATCTATGCTACCGGTGTTTCTTAACACTATATGCCAGTGGATTTTATTTAAATTTGAACGATTTTCATTTTGGGGGTTCGGAGGGGCTAGCCCCTCCCCATATAGTCGTTGTCTATGGCCAAGGGCTTATACCTAATCGTAACTGCCAACAAAAATGTGTTGTAAAATTACTGCAACAAACATTACACCAAAATGTTACCGTGACGATTAAATTCTTGCAGCCTCCGCAAAAATTTAATATTAGCCTGCTCACATGTGGTTGTTACAATAAATTTATCCATGCCGTTTATTTGCTCCACTGTTACGTGACTACAGAGTTATATGACATGTGCACAACACACGAAGGTTAGAATTAAATGTAACCGTCAAACTAGTGGAATTTATGGAGCGCGCCCCAAATTTGGGGAATTTTCCGAATTTAACTGCAGTTAAGTGTAGTTCCTCCACATTTAGTGGAGCTTTTTAGGGGTCACTGGACAAAAGTTGAATATGCTCTATCTTGAGCTAGACTCATCCATTCTGAGAGTGTGATTCGTCAATTTCAACTATCAAAGAAATTCCAGACTCATTGGTGAGGGTTTTAGAACCATCAGAGGACTTTTGAGTAGGTTTTTGCTTCATATAAATTCTAGGGGCCACCTAGGCCACCATGGGCCAGCAACAGAAAGAGGCTTAGCTAGGGCAGCTAAAGGCCTTTCTCAGTAATCCAATAGTCAATTTTGGATGTTTTAGAAATGATGGAACTAATGGTATGGTTTTGAGAACGTGTAGAGGACTTTTGGAGGCCGATATGCTTCAGATAAGTTCCAGGGGCCACCAATGCCAGTAGGAGAATGAGGCCTATCCAGAGTAGCCAGTATCCATTCTCAGCAAACCAATATTTTATTTTGACTATGTTGAGACTTTTGAATCCATTGGAAGGATTTTCAGAAGCTTTTGAGGACATATGAAATTCTATATGCTTCAGGGAAGTTTTCAGTGACCCTAGAGCGAAGGGGTGCCACCAGTTGGAGGCGAAACTAAAGAAACTGGAGGCCAATTTCTGCAAGTGAATAGTCTATTATGACTATTTTGGAAATTATGAATCCATTGAATGGATTTTAAGAGTCATTTGAATACTTATAGATCTCGAGAAGCCATAGGGAATTTTTGGGCAACCTAGGGCCATCAGTGGATGGAGACCTAGATTGGGGATCCAGTGCTCATTTTGAGCAAATGATCAGTCTATTTTGGGTGTTTGATGTATGTTGGAGACAGTATAAAAGGTTTGAAGGATAAAAAAGGATTTATGAGGGAGTTAGTGCCATAGAGAAGCAAAGGGTAGCTGAAGAGCACCAACTCAAGGAATCAATTCTAAGGGAGTCAAGGTTCATCTTTAGAGAGATTTCATCCATTCCAGGGATATGAATGGTATTCTAAACCCATTGGTTTAGTTAATATAATCATTGGAGTTTATTTTGTAACTTGTAAAATAAATTTTCCATCCTAGTCCCAAAGAGTCAAGTCCATTGACAAAGGCTCAAGGAGACATAGCCCACAATATTCGGGTGAAATCATTTATTAAATTTTTTGTTATGTTTTTATGCTTATTTTCTGAATTATATGGTTTTTATACATGCTTAATATCAGAAAAAAAAAATGTTCTTGACGCACTTAAACAATAAAAAAAACATACACCTATTTCAAGTATTCATTTTTTCACAAGTCAAGAATAAGCTAGATCTTAATTGTTTAAGCGAGTGGGAGGTTCTTGAAAAGCATAAAAATTTGTCCAACCCATTTTCATATCATTGAGAGATGGGGTTTTTAGTCAAGGCCTTTCACTAGGACAATTCTGGTTGATATGATGCTATACAGATGTCATTACCAATCTGATTCTTCGTATGAGATTCTTCAATTTGAAAGTGACCATGTACCTATATGAATACATCCCTAGTTAAGAGGGAGTGTTCAAAAGTGTAACTAGGATCGGTCTTCATATTGAATATGTAATTATGTATTTATGTAGAGAAGAAGACAAAGATAATCAAATGTATTTTTTTATGCTTGCTTCATGGGTTTCATGACCAATATTTTTATTATAGGTCAATAGTCTTCTTCTCGATGTCCATTAGGATTTATCTTCTGGTAATAATTGTAAATTAATATTCATGTATATGAAGAGTCTAGTAATTAGAATATTCCTACAATACATTGTCATGAAACTATGAAGGAATGGCTCTAGACAACCCTCGTGTCTACCTCATCAACGTTGGAAGATGTGCCCTCCAAGTCGGCTTTATAAACAGTGGTGATGTCGGCCTACAAAACATCTTGTATGGTCGGCCTGAATCTAGATAGTGCACTATTTATTGATTGATATACAGTTAATTTTAGTACAAGTGTTTTAGATAGCTCTGAAGTAAATGTGGATTGATCTGAAGAAGAATTTAAGGATCAGTTTCGGATAAGTTTGATATAGAAAGTGTGGTTAAGTTCTGAAGGAGAAGAGTGTGGATCATGGTGAAGAAGCTACAAATTAATCTAAAGGAGCCCGTGACTAAATGTGTAACAAATTCTATGGCTTATCCATAGTAATGTGCACTCGGAAAATTCTGAGATATATAGTCTATCATTGGAAGGAATTCATATTATGTATTGGGATATATGCGAAAGACTAAAGTTTGGTTTGATGCATATTCTAAGGGCTATATAGTCGTGCAAGAATATAAGGGAGGTAAATCTATGATTTACCTTCCTATCTACAGTATGTAAAATAAAGTAATGTATCTCAAAGGAATAAGGTTTAAAGGAAAAGCAAAGTAAATTATAAAGTTTCAAGTGACTTTTTCTCCAATATTGAATAAGCAAAAATCAATGTTTGGGTAACCAAGAATGGATTAAGGAATATAGAGACAAAGCTCTCTAGTGTTGGTGCAAATGAGTGCAGATTGGTGTGGAAAAGAAAGGATGAGCATTGGAGGACAACAAAGAAGTAGTGACAAGGGATTGGAAGCATACATAGGTCAAGGGTCTGATTCTTGGTCATGGTACTTATCAATTGAAAGTCTATAAGAAGAATTTCTCGTGGGTTTTCCTCTCCAAGAGAGAGAGGTTTTTCCCTAGCTTGAAGAGCCTAAATTTGTGTCTCTTGTTGGTAATTGACTTGATGAAAGAACAAAAAAGATAAGAAGATAAGTCATAAGTAAATCAAGTAAGCTCACATATAATTATCAAGGAGAGAATTTTAATTAATCATTGCCCTACCAAATTCTTAACACTCCCCTCTAAGACTAACACTGAAAATGAACTTACAAAATGTTGACGGAAGCTTACACTGACAGAAAGCTACCAACTAATGCTCTGAGGTATTTCTATTGATGAGGCATCTCATTTCATAAATTTTCCATTATTTTCCTTCATTTTCCTCCTCGCATGCAACATGTGACCTTTCACCTTCCTTTTCTCCTAATTTCCTTTATTTTCAAAAATAAATGTATCAAAAATACTATTTTCCTTTTCAGAGCCTTAGTAATTTCCTTTTCCACTTTCCCCTTAGCCATAAACACATCAATTGATGCCCACTAGGATATTTTTCCCAACATTCACCTTGGAATAAGTGTCCCTTAATCATGGTCTTATTTTTTCCTTGATTAACATTTATTACATGAAATTTTAGCCGGGGTTTGTTACGGACATTAAATCATTTATATTATTAAAGAGAGGTGTCTCGTCATGAATTTTGAGACTAAATAACTGAAATTTTAAAGAGAAATTTGCATTCATAGCCTTTCCTCCAAATATCTTACTCAAATATTCCCAAATTTCATGGGTTGATTTTGCTAAATCAATAAAATGCATCTGAGTTTCTGAAAGACCCAATCCTATTATTTCCTTAGCCTTTTCTTCCTTCTATTCCCATTCAACTAAAATATTGACATCAATAGGAGCCTTTATGATTCCTTTTACTATACTCCACAAACCTCTATTCATAAGATGCATTTAAATTTTAACTTACCATGTATGAAAATTAATTCCATTAAACTTATCTAAACAAGAAATTTCATATTACCTCTTTTTCTTCTTTTAGACCTGATATCCACGGATCTGATTCTTCTCCCACGATACCAACAAAAAATTGATCCATAGTGAAATTTAGCTTGCAATACACAAATTCACTCAGTCGATCTCATTTGATCTTATGAATGTCAACTCTTCTACCTATGGAGATTCATCTTAACACCTCCAATAAGTATGCCAGCCCTCAACACAACATATCTCTATACTCACAATAACAATAGCCAACAAAGCACAACAAGGTTTAATAGTTTTCAACTGCATCATCCCACATTGAAGCTTGATCCTAAAAGTATGACAGTGATGGCATGTTGTCTCTTACGTTGTCTCTTATACCCTCACGTTGTCTCTAATCGACTGCTCCATAAACTTAAAACAATCTCCATAGATCTGATGTCTCTAATCCGTTGTTCGTTAAACATCAATTGCATGGTACAGATCTTCATGTGGTGCAAATCACTGTGAGGAGACTTAAAAAACGTGCCACAACAATGATTTGTGAATTTTCTGATGGTGGAACCCTTGGATATCGAATCCCATGCATATCTTGGTACTTTGTTTTATGTTAGGGTGACGACTTTAAGCAGATCTGCAACTTTTAAGAAGAACAAATTTGCACCATTGTGTTGGATCCTCACAACACTCAGATTCAGTGCTCAATCAATCAATGATTGTTCCAAAAATCATTCCAAGAATAAGATCTCATCACAACGAACCATCCACATGTTGTTTAATTGATCACTCCACAAAAATCCAAGATCTCGACCCTCATTAGCTCTGATACCATATTATAAATTAGAGAGAGAGATTAGAGAGAGATTCATACATAACATAGATCATATTTAATGTTTTATTGATCACAGGAGATACAAGTATAAAGGACATAACACACTGACTTCGATACATCTAGATCATGACTCCAAATCATAACATAGAAATCAACATCTTCTAGACTGATGCTTGGGAACTCACAATGAAAACTCACAGCAACACATGGAAGCATTACTTCTAACATGGATATCAAATTAAAAAAAAAAAAAAAACTCCTCATCAAGACTTTAGTCACTCGGGTTTTATTAAATGGCTATGAAGATGTGAAGTTTTAGGGTTGTAGTATATTGAGAGAGTAGTGGAAGAATATCGAATAGATTCAAAAGAAATTTATAACATGCAACCTCAATATTAAAGGAAATAGTCCCCACCTTATATTGCTTAATAAGAAATGCCTTTCCCCTATATAAATCATGGCTATGACTATTATTATCCTAAGTATAATAAGAAGTTATACAACATGGAAGGCAAGAGTTTTCCAAAAAATTCTTATAACTATAGCCAAAACCCCACCTTGGCTCAAGTTAGGATGACATATGGATGCCCCTAGTCTTGGTTGGACCATTTTGAGATAAGGATATTACTTTGCGTAATACTGATAATATTAAAAATATTATCACTAAATTGTGGGGAAATAAAGAGTTAGAAAGATAAATAAAACTAAGATATTATAAGGATGTAATCAACCCCAAACTTAAAAACCAAAAATATATTTATGTTTTGTAGTGTTAAAAGGAAAATAAACATTACTAAGATAAAAACTAATTCTCATTAACATTGTTCAATTCCTCAATTCCTAAACCACCTTTCAGATGAAAGAGTTTTTCACATCTATAACAATAGGAGGATTGAAGATGAAAATCATTTTCTCTTAAATCATCCTTTGTATACTCACATACAATTTAATTTTCAAAATATTTGTCACACTATTAATTTGATAAGTGAGTCAAATTATATTGACTTGAGAAAGATTCTCTCATTTTTTTAACATATAAATAAAATGTTAATAACTTCCTACTAATCTCATAGTTTTTTAAAGTCTAATAAACCTTATAAATATTACTTAATGTTAAACCTAATCATCATTATCATAAATAAAATAATAAAAAAAATAAAAAAATATTATATAAAATTTCTTAAAATAAAAATTATATATAAATTTTAAAAAATAATATCAATATTAAAGTATGTATATAAAAATTCTTTCCGTGATAATCACATATAAGCATATTTTGTCGACATGTTTCAAACCAGCCAGTGTAGTTCATCATCAAGACAATATGAGAAAGCTGATCTAGGAACCAATTTAAATAGATAAAGAGATGCTCCAACTAGTCGTTGTGAATAATGGCTAGTTTGACTAAAATAAGGAAAATAAGAAATTTAATCAATCTAAAAAAAAATTAATAGTTGTATATTATATAATTTTAATATATATTTTCATTATTATTATTAAAAAAATTTAGTTATTTAATATTTATAATAATTTAAAATTAAATTAATTAATAGTTATATTTTATATAATTTAATATACCTATTCTTATTTAATAAGTAATTTAAATATGTTAAATCATAATATAACAGCTACATGTAATTTAAATATGTTAAATCATAATATAACAGCTACATTATTTATCAAGAATAACTATAAACATTATAATTAAAAATAAAATTAGAATGAATTAATTTTAATCTATGTAAAATTTGAAAGGGAAAAAGAAATAGAGAGCAAGAGGATCAAAGGAAGAAAAAAGGGGGTGGGGAAAGGGGCTAAGAGGAGGAGAACAGACAAGAGGCAACTAAGAGTGAAGGGCATTTTCTAACACTCCATCCATCATCCCTGTCAAGGTTAACCGGTCTCTTTTCAATTTCTAAGGGTTCCCTTAACTTAGGGTGGTGGAAATGGTCAATCATCGCAACAACCTTAGCATATTCCTCTCTCTTAGTTGTTTTTTTTTCTTCCCATCCGGTTCTCCCTCTTATCCCTTCTCCTCCTCTTAGCCCCCACGCCCCCTCTTCCCTTTCAGATTTTTCATAGATTAAAATTAATTCATTCTAATTTTATTTTTAATTATTGCACCGAAAGGTGCATTCTACAACCCAGTATGGCCCGATGTGTAAGTATGTCGGAAGCCAAAATAAAAAGCTATTTAAAAAATAATAATAAAATATAAATAATGGCGGCTTTAAAAATAACTTACATAAGCATATAAATAAACAATTAAAAATAAATTTAAAATATTAAGAGTTTTATGAACACTCAAAAAAGAGATATGGTAAATAAATAAAAATATAAATAAAATAGAGGTATAAAAATGTAAGGTAAATAAATAAAAATATATCAAATAGGAGTAGAAATCAATATCTAATTATATTTAAAGCCTATGGACCAAATACCATGGACCAAATTAATAATAATACCATGCAAAAAAAAATATCATTAACCATAACATTAAGATTAAAATATTTGTATTAATAATATTATTATTGTTATTATTATTACTAAATCTAATATTTATATTAATATATCATAATGTTAAAATTATTAAATTTAATAACCTTATATTAATAATGTGTGTGTGTGTGTGGATGGGAGGGAAGAAAAACAACATGTGATAGAGGTGGGGAGAGGGAGTGACAAGGGAGAGATTGAGATATACTGAAGGAGAGGGGGAGGAGGAATGAAGAGAGAGGGAGGGATAGGTGTGAGAGAGGTAGAGAAGGGTAAGAGAGGGAGAGGGAGACATAAGCATGGAGGTGGGAGATAAAGAGAAGGAGAGCGGGAGGGAGAAGGAGAAATGATGAGAGGGAGAGAGAGCGAGGTAGGAGAGAAAGGGAGAGAGAGGAAGGATGAGAGGAGGAGAGAGGGAGGGATAGAGAGACAGAGTTGGAGGGGGAGAGAAGAATAAATTCATGGAGAGTGATAAGTGGAGAGAGAGGGAGTGACAAGGGAGAGATGGAGAGAGAGTGTGTGTGTTTAGGAGTGAGACCAAGAAACAAAGAAGGAGTGATGGAGATAGGGGGGAGGGAAGGAGAGAGAATAAGAAACATAGGGATATAGAAACATAGATGGATAGAGAGATAGAGTGATTGGGGAAGAGAGGAGATTAGAGAGAGAGAGAGAGAAAGAGAGAGAGAGAGAGAGGGGGGGGGCAAGGGGTAGGGAAGATGGTGATTTCTAATCCTATTTGATTGCTTGCACTAGATGTATTGATTTTAGTGTAGACTTTGATTTCTAATGATATTTGATTAATTGCACTAGATGCATTGATTTCAATGTATCTGATTTCTAATTCTATTCGATTTCTTGAACTAAATGCATTGATTTCAGTGTACATGGTGATTTCTAATCCTACTTGATTGCTTGCACTAGATGCATTAATTTCAATGTAGATGTTAATTTATAATTATATTTGATTTCTTACACTATATGCATTGATTTCAGTATAAATGATTTCTAATCCTATTTGATTGCTTGCACTCAATGCATCGATTTCAGTGTAGATGGATATTTATAACCCTATTTGATTGCTTGCACCAGATGCACTTATTTCAATGTATATGTTTGTTTCTAATCCTATTTTCTTAATTGCACTATATGCATTGATTTGAGTGTAGATGTTTATTTTTAATCCTATTTGATTACTTGCATTAGATGCATTGATTTCTGTGTAGATGTTGTTTTCTAATATTATTTGATATCTTGCATTAGATGCATTCATTTCTGTGTATATGTTGATTTCTAATTTGATGTAATTGGATGTATGATGGTATATTAATTTTAAAGTCATTGGATTAATAATGTGCATTGATTTCAGTGTAACCACAAAACATTTTTGACAATGTAGAACGTTTTTTGTCGTATAGTAATTAAACCTAATATTTGAGATTGACAACAATGAAGACTATTTGTAATTGACTACATTCTTATGATTCACATTTTCAATCATTCAATATTTTTACGTTGTTCCTTTGCATTCACAAATTTTATTTCATCATTTTTCATTATTAAAGTTATTTTACAATATTTATCATCTCTACACACTGAGGTAACTAAGAAAATTTAAAATTAAAATGACTCGATAACTCTCAAACATATTTAGCATATTTAAAATGCTTATATTATTATTAGATGTATTTACATATTATTGATAAAATTAATCATGTGTTCCTCATATTATCGACAGATTTTCCTTGGTCGTTCATGATTGAAACCAGCCTAGATCCACCAACCTAGATCCATCTTAACAACGGATCTATCAAGCGCCGAGAGGGATCAAATCTCTCGAGGTGTAAACCTTTCCTCAAGTTTTTCACTCAAAAAAGAGGGTTGCACCTCGAGAGATTTAATCCCTCTCAGCGCTAAATAGACCCATAATTAAGATGGATCTAGACTAGTATTATCTATAGTTATCCCCAATAAATAATGTAACTATTATATTATGATCTAACATATTAAAATTATATAGTATATAACTATTAATTATTTTTTTTTTAATAAATTGATTAAATTTCTTATTTTCTTTATTCTAATCAAACTAATAGTTATTTACAACAGATTAATTGGAATATCTTTTTTAAATCAGATTTCAAAATAGATAGATAAAATATGCTTTTATGTAATTATCACCAATTTTTTTTTATATACCTTCTGTTCCTAATATTAAAGTAATTTATTAAATTGAACGTTACGAATAAGGCATTTTAATTAATTAAAGAAATCCTTCTATGTTATTCTTTTATAGTTTCACGGCGTCTGCTCTAGTGCATCTTATCTAATGACCATTGAATTCACTCTTTCCGTCGGATGTGAACGGCAATCGAACCAGATTCCACCGTCCTAGACCTCGGTGATGGGAATCGGGGCATAGAATGCGGAAGAGAATGAGGACTCCGGTCATTCTGCGAAATGGTTAAGATTAACGGAAAAAACGAGCTCGGACTGTTTTCTGTACAGAGTATGATTGATTGGATTACAGTCAGAGCGGATTGATTGGATTTTTCAATTTTATTTGTATGTGTTTGACTGGAGAAGAGTGTGTTTTTTTCAATTTTATTTGTATGTGTTTGACTAGGGTTGTGGCACTGACATTCCACTCATGCAACACCTTGGTAGATTCTGCCAACGTCACTCTGATCGGATGAGTTAGTTTAGTTTCTATACTGTAATAATCTAAAAAGAAAAATCACTAAAAATATGAGTTTGAGTAAAATATGATAAGAGGATGAGTTGTTGTTTAGTAATTGGAATTGACTTAATTGTTTGAAGCTATATGATTGGTAAAATGTGATATGCTAATTTTAGTTCATATAAGTATGATTGTCATTTTTAATTGGGTAAAATGTCTAAAATTGTAAGTTAATTTAGTGTAACTTTGAGTAAATATTTTCAACACTTTCTTTTAATCACAATCACTAATGCCTGCTACTTTAAGTCTTGGTTTGGTTTACAACACCTAATTTTGTATATGAAATTCAAATATATCTCTAGTGAGCTTCTTTGTGAATATATTAGTCAATAGTTCTTTTCATTTACAATATTCCAAGTGGATTTCTCATTGTTTATAATTTTTCTAATGAAGGAATATTTAATATCAATTTTCTATCTTTTCTGATGAAAAACATGGTTAACAAGGCTACTATTGATTTATTGCCACAATACATTGTAGTTAGTCTCTCTTGTTTTTTTTCTAGATCACCATAACCAAAGTGTTTCACTTGTTGTTGTTGCTACTACATATTTTTCTTCAGCTAATGAGATTGTCACAATGAGTTTCTTTTTAGATGCCCATAAAATAACACCTTAACCAATATGAAAAACATATAGAAAGTACTCTTCCTATCATCCATGTTACATGCAAAGTCAATGTTAATGTATCCAATCAATATATTATATTAGCATTTAAGTATAATATGTTATATTTTGTTTTTCAATCAGTAAATCTCAAAATTATTCTTCATACTTCGCAATATGAGTCCTTTGGAGACTCCATGAAACCGAAAATCAAACTAACAAGATATATAATGCCTACTCTAATGTCAGTATGAAACATAGACTACCAACCAATCTCTTGAAAATAGGTGGATCTGTTAGGGTCCTATAATTTATATAAGGTCACTTGATTATACCTGATGATTATTATATTTGAGATGTTGTAAATAATATTTCATCTTGCAAATTATTTCAAAAAAGGGTTCAAAGGGTAATTTTACATTATTTGGATTCTCATCATAAGTTTGGGCTAATCAAATGCTTTTATCCTAAGTTTACGAAGCATGATAAGATTTGCGCACTCATCCAAATTTTAGAAGGCAAATGATTTTTAACCTAAGTATTGAACCTATCATTAGGGGAATTGAGGTCTAAAATGGGCCTCCTAAGGAAATTATAAAATAATAGTGGAAAAAATCAAATAAGATTTGATGACATCATCAAATTTTAGAGGGAAAAATGAAAAAACTACTTTTTCAACTCATATTTCAACTTATCTCCCAAAGTTTTTACTCGAATTTCGAGTGGGAGTACTTGTTGGATGCAAAATTTAATTCCTCATCCAAGGAGTACCCATGTTGCATACTTTCGATGGGTCCTACTACACGAAAAATGAGAAATACATAAAAAAACGTGATTACAATCACGTTTTTTATGTATTTCTCATTTTTCGTGTAGTAGAGTTCATCAAAAGTATGCAACATGGGTACTCCTTGGATGAGGAATTAAATTTCGCATCCAACAAGTACTCCCACTCGAAATTTGAGTAAAAATTTTGGGAGATAAGTTGAAAATACGAGTTGAAAAAGTAGTTTTATTATTTTATTATTTTTTAATATTTTTACCCTTTTATTTAAAAAATGGTGAATCATCCCCCATGGTTGAAATCATCATCTTGAATCTTATTGGTTGTTATAAAGTTTATTTTTGTTGTACATTTTTCTTAGGAGGCCCATTTTAGACCTCAAAATTCCCCTAATGGTTAAATTGTTGGCAAACGACAAAATGCATTTTTTGTATAGTGTTAAACCATATGCTCCAACCGAAAACATAGACCACTCCTCATTAGATTAACGGACGACAATGCTTTTCGGCCCCCCTACCCATCCTAGCTTTATCGGCAAAGGGGGGGGGGGTATGAAAAGGTGGTTTCACTCACCCCAACCCCAACTTACGTGTCATCTTCTACTTATTTTGCACGTACCCCGCACCCTCCCCCCCCCACCCCCCCTTCTCTCAATACGATATACCATCTTACCCCCCTCCAACAAAACTTTTCGTTTCTCACGCCGTAATTCACACTCCTGGTTATGTGACCCTCCACTTTCGCTCCACTTCCACTCCCCTACTGCCACGTATCTCCTCTTGTTGGGTGTGGAGCCTGATTATCTTGTTTACTTTGTATCACAGCATTGGACCCATGTACCTTAAAAGGGGCGGCAACGACACCCGTAAATTAATCGCTACTGTGGGGGGTCCAAGGGGGGCGGCAGCGCTTTTCGGAGCCCCCCCCCTGGCTGGGGCTTTCGAGGGCAGCGCCCCCGAAGCTAAAAACATATGTAAAATTGCCTTGTAAAAGTATAGTAATTTCTAGTCAATCTGGGCCGTTCATTAGGCAAATGATCTGACGGTAGAAGTTATGTTTAGATTAGGGTTTTTTGCCCTAGAAGGCAACCCCTCACTTTTATGAGGGCATTGTATTGCGTCTATGCATTGTATATGTATTCTCGGAGCGAGAAACAGAGAGGGAGACTGTGAGAAAGAACAGAGGATATTACAGCTGATCTGCTGTAGATTTTGTCTTTTCATTTTGCTGGATAATAGAAAGGAAGGACTGGCTGTTCAAGGTGGACGTAGCCCAAACTGGGTGAACCACGTATATCTGTGTCTCTTTGGTTTTATGTGTTTTTGTGTGCTTGTATTTTCCACATACTTTATGTGTTGCATTACTCCATAATATATAATTTTCTAACAACTGGTATCAGAGCCGAAGGTATATTTGGCTGATAAACTCGCAGGAAAGAAGGGTTTATGGTTCGAGTGGGAGTAATGGCGGACGATGGTAAGTTTAGGGTCGAGAAATTTAACGGCCAAAACTTCCCGCTGTGGAAGATGCAGATGGAAGATTATCTATATCAGAAAGATCTGTACCTACCATTGAGCGGAAAAACAAAGAAGCCGGCGGCCATGACAGATGCAGAATGGAACATTCTTGATAGAAAGGCACTCGGAACAGTACGGTTGTGCCTTGCGGCGTCATTCTCCTTCAATATTTCGAAGGAAACAACAACAGATGGTTTGATGCAGACGTTGGCGAAACTATATGAAAAACCCTCAGCCTCAAACAAGGTATTTCTCATGAAACAACTATTTAATATGAAGATGTCGGAAGGTGGATTTGTTGCAGACCATTTAAATGAATTTAATACAGTTACCAGTCAGTTAAGTTCTGTAGGGATAAACTTTGATGATGAAGTTAGAGCTCTGTTATTCTTGTGCCCATTTCCAGAGAGTTGGAATGGTTTAGTAATGGCCATTAGTAACTCTGTCTCTGGATCTAGTTCTTTAAAGTTTGATGATGTTGTTGGTGCTATCCTTAGCGAGGAAATGCGACGAAAAAGCTTCGGTGAGACATCAGGTAATGCTTTGAGTGCAGAGTCTAGGGGAAGAATAATGGAAAGAGGAAAGAGCTCGGGATATCACAGTAAATCAAGGAAAGGTAGATCCAAGTCCAGATCGGGGATAGTGTGCTAGAATTGCGGAAAGAAAGGACACCTAAAGAAAGACTGTAGATCTCGGAAGGGAAAAGAAGGAGACACACAACAAGAAAATAATCATGAAGCAAATGTGATAGGTGATGTGTTACAAGATGCTTTGATTCTTTCTTTCGAAAATGTTACTGATTCTTGGGTTGTAGATTTAGGGGCTTCATTCCATGTCACACCTGATAAGAAATATTTTCATGACTATGTTCAAGGAGATTTTGGAAAAGTTCGTTTGGGTGATGATAAACCCTGTAAAATTGTTGGAATGGGTAAAGTTCTTGTAAAACAACATAATGGAAACCAATGGCTACTAAAGGAGGTAAGGCATGTTCCAGATTTGAAGAAAAATCTGATTTCAACAGGGCAGTTAGGCAGTGAAGGTTGTGTGACAAATTTCACAGATAAAACTTGGAAGGTCACCAAAGGAGCGCTGGTAATAGCAAAAGGTGAAAAGTTTGGTACATTGTACTTATGAAATGGTATTTCTAACTCTGTTAATGATTTAACTTCCAAAGGAGTAGATGCAGCATTATGGCATCATAGGCTCGGACACATGAGTGAGAAGGGGATGAAAATTCTTCACTCAAGAAATTTGCTGCTAGGTTTGAAGAATGTTGATTTGGATTTCTATGAGAATTGCATTTATGGAAAACAAAAGAGAGTCATATTTCTCAAAGTTGGGAAAGAAAAGAAGAGCAAAAAATTGGAGCTTGTGCATACAGATGTATGGGGACCTCCTCAGGTATCATCTCTCGGTGGCTCTCGTTATTATGTTACTTTTATTGATGATGCAACTAGTAAAACATGGATTTATTGTATTCAGAATAAATCTGATGTATTTGATACTTTCAAGAAATGGAAAGCTTTGGTTGAGATTGAGACAGGAAAGAAGTTGAAGCGTCTCAGATCAGACAATGGAGGTGAATACTGCAGCAAAGAGTTTGATAGATACTGTTGATAGCATGGAATTCACAGAGAGAAGACAGTTCCAAGAACACCACAAGAAAATGGTGTGTCAGAAAGGATGAACAGAACAATCATGGAGCGTGCAAGGTGCATGAGATTGCATGTAGGATTGCCTTTACAATTTTGGGCAGATGTTGTAGATACTGTTGTTTATATAATAAACAAAGGGCCTTGAAGTTCCTTGGATGGTGGTATTCCAGAGGAAGCATGGACAGGTAAAAAGGTAAACTACTCTTTTTTAAAGCCTTTTGGTTGTGAGGCCTTTGTCCATATTAATAAAGAAAATAAAACAAAGCTTGAGGAAAAATCAAAGAAATGTACCTTTATTGGATATGGTGCTAATGATTTTGGTTATCGCTTATATGATTATGAAAATCACAAAATCATTAGGAGCAGAGATGTAATATTCAATGAAAAGGTCTTGTATAAGAATCAGCTGCAGGAAAAGAAACAGGAAAAAGAAATCAAGGAATACACGGTTCTTGATGAGATAACTGAAAAAGTAAAGGTGCCTGAAAATAATAATAATCAACAACCACAGCAGCAACAACCACCACAACAGCAACAGGGACCTCAAACACCTGAAAGTGGTGTTTAAAGATCTACCAAGATAATTAAACACCCTGAATGATACTCTCCTTCATTATATTATTTCTTGTTGACTGATTCTGGTGAACCTGAATGTTATGAAGAAGCAATGCAGGTTGAAAGCAGGAAGAAGTGGGAGCTAGCCATGGAAGAAGAGATGGACTCCTTAATGCATAACCAGACTTGGGACTTAGTCAAGTTGCCTACAGGTAAAACTACATTGCAGAATAAATGGGTTTACATGCTGAAGGAAGAAGATGGAGGAAAACGGAGGTACAAAGCTAGACTTGTGGTGAAGGGGTTTGCACAAAATAAAGGTATTGATTTTGATGAAATATTTTCTCCCGTTGTTAAGATGAATTCAATCAGAACTATCTTAAGTCTTGTAGCAGCGGAAGATTTACATCTTGAACAGTTAGATGTAAAGACAACATTTCTCCATGGAGATTTGGAGGAAGAGATATACATGCAACAACCAGAAGGATATGAGGTAAAAGGGAAAGAAAAATTGGTGTGCAGGTTAAAGAAGAGCTTGTATGGCTTAAAACAGGCTCCAAGGCAGTGGTATCTAAAATTTGAAAAGTTCATGTTTGAACAAGGTTATACTAGATGCCACTCTGATCATTGTGTTTATCTAAAAAGGCAAAATGATGGCAGCTATATTATATTTTTATTGTATGTAGATGACCTGCTTGTTGCAGGGTCTAACATGCAGGAAATAAATGTGCTCAAAAGAAAATTGGAAAATTCATTCGCAATGAAGGATTTGGGAGCTACAAAACAAATCCTTGGTATGAGGATAACTAGAGACAGGAAAAATCACAAATTAACACTGTCTCAAAATGAGTACATAGAGAAGGTGTTGAAAAGATTTAATATGCAGAATGCAAAACCAGTTAGTACACCTTTTGCTAGCCATTTCAAACTTAGTAAGGAGATGTGCCCAAAGACCCAAGAAGACATGGATTATATGTGTAAAGTTCCATATGCATCAGCGGTTGGAAGCTTAACGTATGCAATGGTCTACACAAGGCCTGATATTGCAAATGCAGTGGGAGTTGTAAGCAGGTACATGAACAATCCAGGAAAAGAACATTGGATGGCAGTAAAATGGATTCTCAGATATCTGAGAGGTACCACAAATCAAGCATTATGCTTTGGTGGTTCAAACATTTCTCTACAGGGATATGTTGATGCAGATATGGCAGGTGACAGAGATAACAGGAGGAGCACTACAGGATATGTATTTATTGTAGGTGGAACAGCTGTCAGTTGGGTTTCAAAAATCCAAAGTGTTGTTGCACTTTCAACAACAGAAGCCGAGTATGTTGCTGCTATAGAGGCTAGTAAAGAAATGATTTGGTTACAAAGGTTTATGGATGAATTGGGCAAGAAGCATGATATGGGCACACTATACAGTAATAGCCAAAGTGCTATTAATCTTGTAAATAACTCAGCATTTCATTCTAGGACTAAACACATACATCTCAAGTACCATTTCATACGGTCAGTATTGGAAGATGGAGAGTTAAAGCTGGAAAAGATACACACTAGCCAGAATCCTGCAGATATGCTAACAAAAGCTGTAACCAGGGAGAAACTGAGAATGTGCTCAGTTTCAATTGGTCTTCAAGGATGACGATGAAGATGAGGAATAGCCAGGTCCAAAGAGGAGTCATTTTCCCGAAAAATCGAAGCAATGCAGGAGTTGCCACAATCACCAAGTGGGAGATTGTTGGGTGTGGAGCCTCGATTATCTTGTTTACTTTGTATCACAAAGATTGGACCCCCGTACCTTGACCTTGCAGAAGGCGAACGACCCGTAAATTACCTCGTCATCGCCGTGGGGGGGCCGCAGGGGGCGCAAACAGCGGAAGCCCCCCCCTAGCGGGGGCTTTCGGGGGCAGTGCCCCCGAAGCTAAAAACAGATGTAAAATTGCCTTGTAAAAGTATAGTAATTTCTAGTCAATCTGGGCCGTTCATTAGGCAAATGATCTGATGGTAGAAGTTGTGTTTAGATTAGGGTTTTTTGCCCTAGAAGGCAACCCCTCGCTTTTATGAGGGCATTGTATTGCGGCTGTTCATTGTATGTGTATTCTCGGAGCGAGAAACAGAGAGAGAGAGACTGTGAGAAAGAACAGAGGATATTACCACTGATCTGCTGTAGATTTTGTCTTTTCATTTTGCTGGATAATAGAAAGGAAGGACTGGCTGTTCGGGGTGGACGTAGCCCAAACTGGGTGAACCACGTATATCTATGTCTTTATGGTTTTATGTGTTTTTGTGTGCTTGTATCTTCCACATACTTTATGTGTTGCATTGCTCCATAATATATAATTTTCTAACACCTCTCGCCTGATCCTGCTCCTGCTTACCATTCCGTTCCCGCGCCTTCCTTTCGTGGTCACACATCAATTATTTCTTCCAATGTGTTTCCACATCATTTCTCACCTCCATGTCATATGTTTGTTTCATGGTGAGTTAAAAATTATGTTTTTTACCTATACAACATAGTAATTTCAAACATGGTTTACAAACAACTGAGAATGGATTTTCAAAAACTAAAAGAATTTTTTGTTGATAACATCGTCATATATAAAACCCTCCCTAAGTTTTCTAAAAGCGGTTATGGTTTGGGAGATTCAGATGAAACTTTGTAGACATATTTTCATGAATTTTCCAATTTTTAGTCAGTGTTTTCACAAACGTTTCTTGCGCAGGTGGGAATTAACTTTCCAAAACTAAAAGATGTTTTTTTTTTAACGTCCTTATTTACAAAAAACTCTTTTGTTTTTACACACACATGATGGTTTGGGAAATTGTAAATAATATTTGAAGGCACATTTTCCATAAAATTCTTGTTTAGCCATTTTTTTTCGAACATATTGTGGCCAATCAGAGATGAATCTTGAGACACTTGACAATGTTTGTGTTCCTAAGATGCCAAATTATAATAACCTACTTCGCGTTTAACATGGGTATTACAGAATCAGAGATAGGTTCACATATTTATAGCTTATTTTGCTGACTGTTCAAACTCCTGTTTTAGACATATTTTTGTAGAGAATATTGTGAACAACTGGAACAAAATTTTGGGAAAATGAGAAATTTTTATCTCAAAAAAATATTCAATTATAATAACCTCTTTCACTTTTTATACAACTATCTTGGATTGAGATATTAAAATGGATAACATAACCCTATTTTTCAAAATTTTGGGAGGAAAAAGCTCAAAGACAGTTAGTGACTTGGAGGCTATGTTGGCCAGATAAATCGATCTCGTGGACAAGATCGATCTCCCTCGTATCAGAAGATAGTCTAGCAACAAATAGACAATTAAATCTATCTTTCTCTAGATATATCACAATTTATAAGTAAATGCTACAAAGGTGTTATCTTCGAAGATCTGCAATCACAAACAAAAAAACATCAAATAACACCTGCATAGCATATATTTATAAATCATATCTATTATGGTGATCAAGGAATCCATAAAATAAACAATCAAATGACAACATATTGAGAAAAACAAACTTATTTGTATTAACTTTGAAATAGTAGAAGAACCTTACAACCTTTTCAGCCTTGATGTTGAACAAGTCTTCTTGGGGTCCGAAGCAGAAATTTCCTTTACTCCGACAAGCCTTGCACTCTTCCAACTGAGATACATAGAGGTATTTAATCTTTCCTCATAAAATCTCAGCTAAAGGAGTCTAAGTTCCAACAACACTTTACCTCAAATAACACTAAAGCTTGAACTCCCTTTGAGGCTGCCCAATGCCTCTTTTTATAATGCAAAAGAGGAGGTTACAGTTCCACCTATGAAGGGATAGAATCCTCCTTCAAAGGGATAAGCCCCTCACATCAAGGGGTTAGCTCCTTAAGGCATGGGATACATGAACCTGAAAAGAGAAGATTTGCCACCACAATATTCCTTCCAGAAGCTTCTAGAAATGACTGAAAGTGAGATTTTTGAGTTTACTTGCACCCTTTTAATCTTTTATAGGGGTCTGCACCCTTAACACAGAGAAAGTACGGTCAGGTATGCAGGAGACATGACCATTATGTGCGGGACCGCAGGTAAGATAAAGAGAAAGTGCGATACCAAAGTTTTAGAGATTTTTGAGAGCTTTTATCTTATTTTTAAAGCTTGACATGAGGAACTGATGTTTTAGACTTGAAAAGGAGGAAAGTATGAGTGATAATGAGCTCATACAAATATCAGAATGTCAAGGTGACAATTTTCAACCCAACAGGCCACCTCATCAAATAAGAGTTGCTATCAAATTCGAATTTCTCTTCTTTGTCACCAGCAATCCACAGAGATAGTGATAAGTAGATCCATTAGTTTTGAATGTCCTATGTTTCAGTTCTATTTCTGTAACACATTTTTAAGTTATTTGGTGAAGAATTGTATAAATACTTCATCATTTGAAATAATAGATGTTGGGATTTGTAATGAGAAAGGCTACCATTCATTGTAAAGTTTCACTGCTATCAAGTGAACTTTTGCATTAATACAAGACAAGTTGTTTTATGATTCATGTGCCATATCTATGTGGTTAAGTGTTTCTCATCATTTATGTGTTATATCTTTGTTTCCATTATTGTACTTTCTTAAATCTTAATTACCTTACAGAAATGGTGACGAACAAGATCTGTTGAAATATACACCCTGGTTCTGGTTGTAAGTAATGGTTTCTTCTGAAGTCAAGTTAAGGAATTCCTAATTTCTCTTTAACTTTAATTGAATCTTTCTTTTCTTCTATTCCATATCATTTTAAATCTAAAATATCTAGTAGTATGTCTACCCTTCCCTGTTGCACTTAAGCTTCATTATTTCATCATTTGATCGTCTTCATCTCTTCTGACTCCATTTCCCAATGGCCTTCCCTTGTCATTCCAACCAAACCAATTCAAAAAACAAACTATGATCCCATTAACTAGCTTAAAATTCATAGAAAACAAAACTAAATCTAATAGAGAGATCCCTCTCTGAGTTTAGAAGTGCTAGTTTCTAGACTTAAAAGCGGTTTTGATGTTACCTCCGTGGTTTTTTCTTTAGCCTTGAAGTTACAGAGTGATAATATAGTGGCGATCATACTAAGGAAGAAAATATGGTGATTTTATACAAATTAATTTCCTTTGTTAAAGGAAATTTATTTTAGGAATATTTCAGGGGTTGTGTACCTTTGTAAATAATAGTGTGTGTGTGTGTGTTTTAGATTTGTAATTCCTGCTCCAAAAATATTTTGTACCAGATCTCATCCTGATCCTAAACCTTCCAATACTATAGATAACCATAAAAAATTATTGAGGAGGAGAATTTTAGCCGAGAATCAAGGAAGTAATAGTCCTCCCCCTAGGGCTGATTCTCTTCAAAAGAAATTTGTCACCTTACAGGATATTGAGTTTGATTTTCCATTTGAGCATAGCATGTTTAGGAATAATTCATAAAATTGGGTGGAACAAAGCATGGTATATCATTCTACCTTACAACATCATTCATTTGAAGGATATTCTCATTCTTTTGAAGGAAATTTTGTTCAACCTGATCTTGATCTTCAAATCCTTCAGGAATTTGATAAATTACAAGATTTAGTATCAGAACTTGACCTATATGTCCACGAGGCATTAATCCAACAATATGTTGAACTCTCTACCTTAAATTTTGTAGCCACATCTAGTGCATCTCAGTCTATTCATCCTAAATCATCCAGTCCCACTCCTATAATTTCCACTACCACTCCCATAATTTCACATCAAGCAACCCAACCTCCAACTTTAACCAATCCACCTATTATCCATCCTCATATACCCATCATGGCAACAAGATATTCTCCCTTGGTTTTAAATGCTCCTTTAGCAAATATGTCACATGAATATCAAACTAGGTTTCGCCAATTTGATGGTACTGGACCCATAACTTCTCAGCAACACATTAATAGGATGAATGATATTTTTGATCTTCAAAAAGTGGATGAAGAAAATGTTAAGATGAGACTATTTGCTCAAAGTATCACTGGAGAAGTTAGAAAATTGTTCAAAGCCTTACTAGCTGCTAGCATTAATGATCTCTCTACATTTCATCAATCATTCCTTAACAGATGGGAAGTTAAAAATAACCCCTTTCAAATTTTATCAGAATGAAAGTGTTATGAGGGAACCTAGGGAAAGTGTATGGGATTATTGCACCAAATTCAATAGTGTTTATAATCCCATTCCTACAAACACTAAACCCCCTCAAGGTTTAGCCTTGATGAAATTCCCTGTTGGATTTCAGGCAGATATGTCTTATCAGCTAAGAGATATAAACTATGCAACTTCAGAATAAATGTAGAGAGATGCAGTGAGTGTGCAGGCTAATTTGTGAGCTAAAAGAGTTAGGCTAGGAATGGAGAGGAGAGTGACAATGAAAGAGGAAACATGAACATATTTTGTTGATACTAAGATGGATTCTTTGGTTAGAACAATGGAAAGAATTATGGAGAGAATCAGTCTGGTAGATAGGACCCCCCCAAGGGAAAATCAACCTGGTCCTCAGAACCAAAACCAAAATCTTAGGAGAAATTCACCACAAATTAAACGAAGGGATGAAAAGAGAACATACTAACTAATCAGAACTCCTTTCCAGGAAAATTATGTTGTTGAAGAAGGTGAAATAGTTGAAGATACAGATGAAAATCAAATAAATCTAATGGGGATAAATGGTGATGATACAATTTTTCTTACTAAAGAGGAAGAAGAACTTTTCTGAATTTCTTAGAGAAAACATGATTATGAGGAATCATATGAATATAAACAGGTTTTTGAGAATTCTATCATGGAAGTTCACAGACAATACAACCTTAGGAGTAATAAAAATGTTGATACCCCTGCTAAGAAAACCACTGATACCCCTGATAAGAAAACCACAGATACTCCTGCCAAGAAAAATATCGAAACTCTAGGTAAAAGGATAGTATAAAATCTTACTAAAATGATTAGTCTTAAGATTGGGAGAAAGTTGAAGTAAAAATTTCAAAGGGTAAAAATGTAGGTTTTTAATTATTTACATTATTATCCAAATTTTACGATGCAAATGTTTTATCCAAATATTTCTGCCCATGTAATAAAGTTTTCAAAAGACAAACATAATTTGTCATTTTCGGTTAAGACACATGCTCTTTCCAACAGCTCAATCATCACCCGCTCAGATCTACAACTAGTAGAGCTTTTCACTCCCATTGGTCCCACACGATGTGCCATCTCCTGCTCATTTCACACCCCCCCCCCCCCCCCCCCCCCTCAAACAATACCATAAACCACCTCGAACCCCCTCTGAAATCAACCTAACCACCTTCCTTTCCCACTCTCCTTCTCATGCGTTTTGGGTACCAAATATGCATACTTTTCTCTCCCATTTTCACCGACTCTTTCACTTCTTTGTATCATTAATATTCGTCAAATTCTCTAAATGCACAAGGTAAAAAGTATTTTCACTATCTTATCTGGAATTTTTAATTAATGAAGTAATAGCAATAGGCATTTTGCCTATGTGAGCACTAATTTCATTATGGCTGCAGATTTGACAGTCAAAGGGTCGCATCTGCAAGTCACAGAAGAAACTTTGAGTTCACAACACTATTTTATATGTTATAATAGCATAACAGATTCCAACCCGACTCCAGATCTATTTCATACCTTCCTTGGTTTTCTCTCGGTAACTAGGTTGGCCGTTGTAACAATTGTATATTTGTAGAGATTGGTTGTGGGATTGGGAAGACGATTTTTTGAACAATTGTATAAGAAGGGTCTGACGGCTGTTAATGGGGTTGGCATACAAAAGATAAATTTTGTAATAGAAGACTGTTAATCAATTGAATGCAAGTTATTTTATCCTTCTACATGTACGATGTGAGTTTATTGCATCCCTGGTCAGAGATTTGGGCCCACTCTTCTGATCAGGTGCTGCATTATTTCTGTGTGTTGCTTTCACATTTCCGTTTGGGTATTTTAACTGTTGTTATGGTATGTTTCTTTAATTGCTGAGAATGATTTTATAATTCTACAATTTATCTTTAGTTACTGTCACATTAGTTTTGGTTATTTTAGTTGTTGAATCTGTGTTCAATATCGGATTGTGCCATTGCTCCTGCATATACCTTGTGCGTTACATTGAAATAATGTATGCACCCGGATTGATAAATTAATGTGGAGAAAGGGTTGAATAGTTTATTCACACTTGGACACCAACATTTTGTCGTCATTGTCGGGGAAGGCTAACAAGGTGCAAGAACAAGATCCATAATTGATTCAAAAATCAATCTCTCATCCCAGGGAGGGAATTTGTTACCCTGCTCTAAGTCCTTAGCGTAGTTTTTTGTTTTTTTTCTTTTCGATTGTTTTTTTTTAAGAAATCAATCTCTCATCCTAGGGAGGGAATTTGTTACCCTGTTCTAAGTCCTGAGCGTAGTATTATGCTTTCTTGGTTTCTCATTGTTTTCCTAGGGGCTAATTTCTTGTCCTGAGGAGGGTATTTGATTACCCTACTGTTGTAGCCGCTACAACACCCTCCAAAATTTAGTCCCATTTTAAAATTTCAGAGTCCCTAATCCCTTTGGTAAAGGTAAGTCTAGTGGGCCCTCATCCTTGAACCCAGAGAAAGTCCCTTTCAAGCATTCTGCCTTCAGAGCTTGGTTCATGACTTGTTTTCTTTGAAACAAGTCACAAAGTTGCAAAACTAATAAAATTACACATTAGCGAGTAAGTGACCTAGTGACTTTTCAACCTCCAGGTTGCGAGGTTGCAAAGTCTATAAAGATGCATGAATGGTGACTATGTGACCTAGCGACCTTGTGACCTCTAGGTCACGAGTTTGCAAGGTCACATCCTGGCTTAAATCTTCACATTCGCGACTGTGCAACCTTGCGACCTCCAGGTTGTGGGGTTACAAGGTCGCATCCTTCCTCAACCGGCCCCAATTTGTGACTAAGTGACCTGCATTAAATGATCACATTTGCAACCCTTTTATAAATGAAAGTGTTGCGTAGGTCGCATTCAACCTGCGCGATGGAGCCAACAAAGCCTCTCAAAAGCCAACTGGATCATCTTTTTTCTGGGTAATTTTACTAATCCTCCTAATTTTTCCTATTTTTCTTAAATGTTGCCCTACCTACCCCATGCCCTAGCCTATTAATTTCCCTTGGCCCCTTTCCTTTGCAACCCAAATCCTCGCCATCTATCCAACTAGGGTTTTCGACTCACTTATGCTCATTTCTCTTTGCTTCCTCTTCTGAGCCTTACCTTGCCCCTTTCTGCTACAGACACCCCTTCCTGGCTGTTGAGAAGGCACTCAAGCCTAGTTTTCCCATCTCCCTTGGAGTTTTTTCCCCTCCTTTCTCTTTTTCCCCTGTGGGTCGCGATCGCCTGGATTTCACTCAGAAATTCCTAATGTGACCCTGTGACTCTCTGACCCCATGACCTCGCGACCTGGTCACTAGGTTGCGAAGTCACTAGGTTGCAAATCATTGAATAACCACCCAAATCATGACTTTGCGACCTAGTCACTAGGTCTCCAAGTCGCAGAGTCACATTTTTCAGACATTTCACGAAGATGCAACCTTGCGACTGTGCGACTTGGTTGTTAGGTTTCCAAGTCGAAAACATCCTTAATATCACTGATAGCGACTGGTAGAGGTTGCAGCGACCTAACCTGGGAAGTAAAATCATTTAGAGGTCTATTTAGTCCTGTCATATTTGTTATCATGTTGTCCATATTATCGTGGGATTGTTTCTTTAACATGCCAGGGGATATTGAAGCAGAGCTCAAGTGTGTTTCCATCTCTTTAGCCTCAAGCGATATGGGGCCTCCAGCAGTTCAGAAGAGGAACAAAATCCCCAAGATAGAAATATTAGGAGAGGACATGCCTCCTCCCCCACTCCCTATCTATGGAGACACCGCCTGTGTCGTTGGGAAAGGAGATAAGATGACTTGGTACCAAGTATATCAGGAATTCATGAAGCCTAAATTCTCAGAAGACCTCGCAGACTGGCAAGTATATGTTCAGGTTAAGAGATCCAAACTTCATTACATGGGCGCTCATCCACCAATATTCCCATGCGTGGAAGTCATTAAATGGATTCTTCAAAGAGTTTACTCCAAGGCCTGGGTCATTGACGACCACTCGGGGAAAACTTTTGCCAACCTGAATGGGAAAGACACAGAAGTCTATTATGCACTCCCTACCAAGGATTAATCTTTCAACACCGATTGGGTCGCTACGCATGAAGTACCAGTGCCAAAAACCTTGAAGGGTTGGTGGGAGGAGCCCGAGAACTTTAAGGAAAAGAAGGATCAAGAGTATAATACATATGGCCTGAGGAAGGTCTATAAGCTCGTGGCAGAAATGATGTGAAGAATGTATGGCTAGCAAGATGCCACTACCTTCAATGGATCTTGGGTCCCTCTCATGTATGCAATAACATCCTATGCCACTTGGTTCAATTGGGCTTACCTGATAGCATCAACTCTCAGTGAAAATATATCAATAGCACAGGCACCAGAAGAGGGATGTGCGTCAAAATTCTACATGGCCTCTTTCCTTTTGGAAGCAGTGTGCGTCACATGTCACTTTGAAGCATGGTTGCAGATGCAAAGCACGGTGAACCCATTCACAAAGACTTGAACGTATTATGGGATTCTAGATACAAGCAATATATAGAAGCTATCTCGTATAATTTCATCCCCGAGCTCTATAGGAATCACTTCGGTAAAGATGCCCCTTGCATGTCTAGGCGGGCTATGGAAACAGTGACCCAGGTGGCCAGCTGGTTTCCTATCACAGACAGTACCTTTATCAGGGACTTAGAGTCATTCAAGGCACCTCACACACTACCCAGGTATGTCACTGATAAACTACTACTACAAGAGGTGTGCTATGATAGCGGGTAAACCCACAATCCCTGGTGCTCACACTTTTCTATCTTTTGTGTGCTTTTATTCAAATTTCCATTCTCAAGCTGTGTATAATAACATTCATGATTTTTACCCAACCAAATCCGCAATCAGGGCAAACTCACTATTCTAATTTCTTCAACTGGCAACTTAAATAAATCTATGTGCTTTTAATCTCTCAATCTGAGATTGAGATATTAATTAAATTCCTCCCTTGGTTATAGGACCACACCTCCTCTTAGAATTAATAAGGTGAAAGCTCTTTCTTCAAAATTTATGGAACCCAAATGTATATAACATGCTCCCTTATTAAAACCCAAACAACCCCCATGTCCTAGGTTGTCATTCTATCACGCCTTTCACCATGCAATAAGGCCAAAGCACATTATTAGAACAATGTGTAGTTTCAACTTCTTTTGTGTAGGTCCACTACAATTCAAGGTGCCTTTGGTATAATTCAATCATACCATATAAACCCTCGGGCATATCCATGCAATAAAAAATTTTAAGTCCTTGTTGTTTTAATAAGTTGCTTAAACCACAACAAAAACCCCTTCTTCGAATATTGTATCAAATACAATATTCACCCGACGCTCAACCTTTGCGGTGGTTCATATTAACAATAACATTTAACATACTTTACATCCCCCCATTAACATTGTAACAAGTCTTTAATTAGGTTTATTCCAACGCCAATAACCTTTCGTGTCCCACAAATCATATAGACGTACCTTGATTATATATCGAACGAATCCAACGATCCATATGGTGTCGCGCTCCAACTGGTGATCGAATGGCCACAAATGGATATCGCAAAATTTTTTGGTCTGAGCTTTAAAGGGTCAAAAAAATGCGATGAGAGTGGTTTTCAATAACAGCTCTAAGCCACATGTCATCCAGGAAGGGATATCGCATTTATTTTAGGAAAACAACTTACTGCTCGTGAACTTGTGTGAAACTATGAACTACTCCTAAATACCGCTATTACTGTTCACTCTTTTGGTTCCACCCTTTTGGCTCAGGGTTCCACATCATTCCTTTTAATAAGGTTCCTCCACATTGTAACGTGATACACCCTCGCTCTTAGTTCATCCCTCCTTTAACTGTTTTCACTGGTCATGCACACGGTTTCGCCGTTCTATTCAACCTTCTATTCGGCCCTTTGTAGGTCTAATCGCTCCTTCGCAAGGTTTCAAGGTTTAATTAAGTCTGAGCTATTGCTTCCCCAATTCGAACAGAGGTTAACTAACCCCATCACCATGCACCTCAGTGCTTTCAGTTCAATACAAACGCCAACATACATCGAGTCTTCCTCCAGTTCAAAGTCCCATTCACACAGTGAAATGTAAAGGCCCAAACATTCCCACGTGTACCATATACACTGGATTCTACATAGGTCTTACCATACTGGTCCTCACCATAGAATATACAGCCAAAATTTTAAACAAATTATAGATTCTTAATTTCAAACAGAGAAGGCAATATCCTAACACCTTCAATTTCTCCAATTGCATATAGATCATTATAAAACCCCAATTAACAGGGTAATTCCATGCATTCTTATACCATTTCCCATTGAATTTGAACCCCAATTATACAGGACATCATTCAACTCAACTACAGAGATTATTCACATAGCTAATCACAGAGATTTAGGACATTTTGCACAGGAATTAAGTCAGTCAAAGCACATGTACTTAAAACAATTCTTTCATTCATCTTTATAATGAAACTACTTACAAAATTCTTGTTATGGCTAGATCTTCGGTGCAAATGACCTCCTACTCTCCTACTCTGCCTCTTCAGTTCTATGCAGGTATGTGCAAGTCTCTATTTTCTAATGCCTTTGAGGCTCAATTTTATACCAAACTACAATGAATCGATTCATATTTCTCAATGACTCACAAAACTCTCTGAATTCCTACAGTTCTAAAATTAGACTAAGTCCTAAACCGAAACTGACTATCTCTTCGTGTGCCCACTAATCATTCGGGCAGTTACATTTTTCTCCAGATTTAACTAAAATCACTCAAATGAGAATAATTACATAGGAAATTTAAAACAAGAGACCCCCTTATGTTTATTTATATACAAAATATTGTCATGGGCCCAATGCCCCTGCATCAGACTCCCCAGGTTAAAATGGTTCATGATCTCCTGATCATGTGCTTTCATCTTGGTCTGCCTGGATTCCATACTTTGTTTTGCAACTGGTCATCGGTTGCAGTGTTCTCCTTTTTCATCCCTCCTGGCTTCCATACTTTATGCTACAGCTTTCCACTGGTTGCACTTTTACATCCCCTTTCTATTTTTATTTTTCTACTACTATTTCTATGCTTCCTTGTTGCTGCCTTTTTCTGAAACACCTTCACCATCAACTTCCTCATAAATTCAATTTCTCTTTCTAATATGTCCTCTGACTATTGGACACTGCTTCCTCTTGAGTGCTGAACTCTTACTTCTGTTTGCTGCATTCTTATTTCTTGTTGAAATCTTACACTTACTTGACTCTTACTGCTTCTTGCGGTTGCTCTAGCCCCCGCTCTAATTGCCACCCAATCATCCATACCCTCTTGTCCTCTGCAATAGTAAAATGTTTCTTGATTGTCACTCATGACAATTTCTTCATTTTCTGGAAACACTTCAATTTTTTGCTCCAACATTTCTTCCAGCAACACTTCAAGTTGTTGTTCTATCATTTCACCCTCTTTTCTGAATGTTTTCAGTAAACAATTCAGCCACTTATCTTGTGCTTGTCTCTCATTGTCAACATGCTGTTACTTGAACTCAGCATATTCTTGTTCTTCTTCCTGGGCAATCTTCAATGATGGTCTTTAATTCCCCTGATTGATTCTGCTAATCACATCAAGTTCTTCAAACACTGCATTCTCATCTCATATCAGAGTAAAACTCTGATTTTCTAGTGCTGTGGCAGCCCCAAAATTCTACCATCCAACCTTCTCTCTAATATTCTCTTGGATATTCAAATAAGCCAATTCTTCTCTGCTACCAACATCAACAAATTTCTGCATATGAGACATGACTGTCTCATCTTCATTCTACAATCCCCAATTCAAAAATTTAGGTTCTCTCTCTTGTATTGAATCCTGCTGATTCAACATACTCTCCAACAGCTCAATTTCTCCATTCCATGGATTAAAATCTTCCATATAATTCTCCTTCTCTCTCAATTGACTGCCCAATGCTGTCAATTTATCTCCATCATCAACAAGATCTGCATTCACCAACCAATTGTTAAAACAGAATTCACAAGGCCTCAGAGCCTTTCCTTTCTCTGCCAGCATCTCAGTATGTTGTCCTGCAATTCTTTCCTCTTTAATCAGCACATCAGTATGCTGATTCCAAATTTTCAAACAATTCTTGAGACTTTCAGCTAGTCTCTCCTTTGCATCATCCTCTTCAAGGATGTCTCTCTATTCTAGTTCATAAAAATGAACTTCCTCAATTTCATTCACTTCTACCTTTACAATCTAAACTCCTTATTTCTGTACTTCTATCCTCTAATCATGCCACAATCCTGGCATCTCTCCTGAGGAAACATTTTCACAATCTTCACTATCTTCTGCTGTCACTATCTCCTCAGCCTTCATCAGAATAGAATTCTGATTTCCCATCTCTGCAAAAACTTCAACTATCTGTCCATCACTCTTCATTTGGCCATTTAACAAAAGAAATTTTTCATTATCAGCATTAGTGACAAATTCATCATCATCAAACACAACTCCCTTGAAACAATCTCTTTCATTAAACAAGGAATTAATGAATTCCTTTTTCTTCAATAAAACCATCAGATCTTCATCCAAAAAATACTCATCATAATTTACTTGGAAACATTCAGATTCATTCATCATAGTTCCATCATATGAACTGTCTTCATTAACACCTGCATTCACACACAATTTGTCAGTTGCAAAAACATAATACCTCGTGGTCTCATTTGATGAATCAATCATCAACTCTTCTTGTTGTCCCAAGTTTTCCATATACTTCAGAGATTCTTCAATGGTCCTCTCTTCAATTTCTTCAAGCTGTCCAACCTCCAGCTTATGGCCATCACCATAAGATAAATCTCCTCTGCTTCCAATATGTCGAAAAGCAGAACCTTTCTCCAATTGTACATGGACATCTTCAAAACATCTAGTTGTCCCATTCTCTTCCTTCTCAGTGAAAACATCAGCAGGTTGTTCTTCTTCACTTGCTTTTCATGAAAACATACAAAATATGTCAGATGTAAGGCTCTTGGACCCCTTGGTCCCACTTGAAGCTTCAGTCTTCAAGTCCTTCTCCAGATACTCAATCATCTTGAGTAATCTCTCTTTCAGCTGAGCATTTGTCATTTGCTCTCTCTTCATTTGTGGCCTCTGCCAATTTACCTTCCTCTTCATGAGCCAACCAGATCTCTGGTTTTCCTCTATCATCCTCTCTAGTTCATAAAGCTGCTTACTGATATCAGCTATCTCTTTCCAATATTCTTCATCTATGAGTTTCTTCCTCATACCACTTTCTTTGGCATCTTCCCTCACTCTTCTACTGTGGCCTTTCTCAGAACCTCTGCAATTTCTGTTATGGCTATTAGTAGCCATTTTCTCCTCCATGAGTTCTTTACTCACAAGCTACACCAAGCCTCTGCAATAGCAAGCTCTCTTGCTGCAACTTACCTCACCAATCCCTTCCTCCATATCTGGCTTTTGGAAAGTACTGGTCCCCTATCTGTTGGAACCTTCTAAGCACTCTCTTCTGCTCCCTATAGGCTTCACTCTACAACTTTTCTCAAGAACACCTCTGTTCTTCCTTCATCCAACTTCAGTTGGGAATCCTCCAGGTTCTGCCACACTTTCTCTGCACTCAGAATCCCTTGTTGGACTCTTCTTATCACTACACTCAAAGCTATGATCTGCTTCTTACTAAGATTCCTTCCACAATTGCTTGCACTCTGCATTCTACAAAAGAATCCTTCAAACCAGAGTTCAAATAGGCTCATCAGCTCACCTCCCAAGATCCCTGGATGATCTTGCTTCTTATTTCTCCTGCACTGCATCTCTATCTGCTGCAATCTTAAAAAAAAATTGTCTTCAACTCCAAATTATGCACATCTGGAGACCTTCACTACATATATAATCAGATCTACAATTTCTCTGTTAAGCATATTTAAACATCAACTTTTCCTTCCTGTTTCAGTACATGTTCATTTAAAAATAAAATTTCAAAGAGCTAATTCAATTCAAGCTCTGATACCACATAATAGCAGGTAAACCCATAGTCCCTAGTGCTCACACTTTTCTATCTTCTGTGTGCTTTTATTCAAATTTCCATTCTCAAGCTGTGTATAATAGCATTCATGATTTTTTCCTAACCAAATCCGCAATTAGGGCAAACTCACTATTCTAATTTCTTCAGCTAGCAACTTAAATAAATCTGTGTGCTTTTAATATCTCAATCTGAGATTGAGATATTAATTTAAATTCCTCCCTTGGTTATAGGACCACACCTCCTCTTAGAATTAATAAGGCGGAAGCTCTTTCTTCAAAATTTATGGAACCCAAATGTATATAACATGCTCCCTTATTAAAACCAAAACAAACCCCATGTCCTAGGTTGTCATTCTATCACGCCTTTCACCATGCAATAAAGCCAAAGCACATTACTAGAACAATGTGCAGTTTCAACTTCTTTTGTGTAGGTCCACTACAATTCGAGGCACCTTTGGTATAATTAAATCATACCATATAAACCCTCGGGCATATCCACACAATAACAAATATTAAGTCCTTGGTCTTTTAATAAGGTGCTTAAACCACAACGGAAACCCCTTCTTCGAATATTATATCAAATACAATATTCAGCCGATGCTCAACCTTTGCGGTGGTTCATATTAAAAATAACGTTTAACATACATTACATTCCCCCATTAACATTGTAACAATTCTTTGATTAGGTTTATTCCAGTGCCAATAACCTTTCATGACCCACAAGTCATATAGACGTACCTTGATTATATATCGAACGGATCCAACGATCCATATGGCGTCGCGCTCCAACTGGTGATCGAATGGGCGCAAATGGATATCGCAAAATTTTTTGGTCCGAGCTTTGAAGGCTAAAAAAAACGCAATGCGAGTGGTTTTCAATAACCACTCTAAGCCACATGTCGTCTAGGAAGGGATATCGTGTTGATTTTAGGAAAACAACTTACTACTCGTGAACTTGCACGAAACTAGGAACTTCTCCCGAATACCGCTATTACTGTTCACTCTTTTGGTTCCACCATTTTGGCTCGAGGTTCCACATCATTCCTTTTAACAAGGTTCCTCTGCATTGTAACGTGATAATCCCTCGCTCTTAGTTCATCCCTCCTTTAACCGTTTTCACTGGTCATGCACACGGTTTCGTCGTTCTATTCAACCTTCTATTCGGCCCTTTGTAGGTCTAACCGCTTCTTCGCAAGGTTTCAAGGTTTAATTAAGTCCGAGCTATCGCTTCCCCAATTTGAACAGAGGTTACTTAACCACCTCGCCACACACCTCAGTGCTTCCATTTCAATAAAAACGCCAACATACATTGACTCTTCCTCCAGTTCAGAGTCCCATTCACACAGTGAACTGTAAAGGCCCAAACATTCCCACACATACTATATACACTGGATTCTTACATAGGTCTTACCATACTGGTTCTCACCACAGAATATACAGCCAGACTTTTAAACAAATTACAGAGTCTTAATTTCAAACAGAGAGGGCAATATCCTAACACCTTTAATTTCTCCAATTGCATACAGAGCATTATAAAACCCCAATTAACAGGTTAATTCCATGCATTCTTATAACATTTCCCATTGAATTCGAACCCAAATTACACAGGACATCATTCAACTCGACTACAGAGATTATTCTCATAGCTAATCACAAAGATTTAGGACATTTCGCACAGGAATTAAGTCAGTCAAAGCACATGTACTTAAAACAATTCTTTCATTCATATGTATAATGAAACTACTTACAAACTTCCTGTTATGGCCAAATCTTCGATGCAAATGGCATCCTACTCTCCTACTCTGCCTCTTCAGTTCTATGCATGTCTCTATTTTCTAATGCCTTTGAGGCTCAATTTTATAGCAAACTACAATGAATCAATTCATATTTCTCAATGAATCACAAAACTCTCCAAATTCCCAGAGTTATAAAATTAGACTAAGTCCTAAACTGAAACTGACTATCTCTTCATGTGCCCACTAATCATTCGGGCAGTTACATTTTTCTCCAGATTTAACTAAAATCACTCAAATGAGAATAATTACATATGAAATTTAAAACAAGATACCCCCCTATTTTTATTTATATACAAAATATTTTCATGGGCCTAATGCCCCTGCATCATGCTACCAGATGTCAAGTGGATTCTCCAAGGTCCTCAGCAAAGGCAAGAAGAAGCCATGGCCTACCCTCCTGCTTACTATTGCCGCCTATACTGTTAAGGATTTCAAGGAATTAGAAGTCATGGAAGAGGACATCAAAGGTTTTCATTTGGTAACCTTCGCCCATAGATCATATGATCCTGAAAGGATCGTCCTTACACATTGCAAATGGGCCAAGTTCAATTGGAATTACCAACACATGGAATGCCATGTTGAGGAGAAAGTCAGAAACTGGTACAAAAAAGATAGGGCAGCCTTGACGGAAGAATCAACTGACCTGAGTGAAGATCAATAGGGTTAGGATGACCAAAATTTAGAAGAGAGGGTTGACATGCTGAAAATAAAGGACCCGGTAGGAGGAGCTTCATTTTCCAAAACTAAAAAACCAAAGAATACTACAAGTAGTGGTATTTCTAAAAAGCAAATAGAAAAGAGGGATGAAGAGGCCAAGGAACAGTAGGAGGATGAGAAGAAAATGAGAGAGGAAAAACTCAGAAAGACCCAAGATACCTTGGCATGATAATAGGAAGAAGATAAGCGGAAGAAGTAGGATTTAGAGTAGCAAAAGAAACAACAAAAAGGGGAACGAAAGAAAAATCAGGCAGAATAGGCCCGCAAAAATAAGGAGGAAGAAGAATGCAAAAGGAAGGAGGAAGAAGAGTGCGAGAAGAGGGAAGAATAATAATGATAGGAGAAGGAGGCCGAGTGAAAGTTGAAGGAGGAACATGATAAAGAAGATGACAAGAGGAGGAGAAATGAAGAAGAAAATTAGAAATCATAGGAAGGCTCTTCCAAGGGAGTAGAGTGAAGCAAGACACCATTCCCAAAGACCGGGGAAAAAACAAAGTTGCCCCATATTAAGGTACCCCTGAAAACTCCCATGACGGGCATGCATCTCCCCCTCTCAGAACATGGTGTCCCAAAAGAATAGGAAGAAGATGTATTAGACCTGACGAGGCTATCATACGATCAATTCATACATAAGATCAGGCAGGAGAAGAGAAAGTGCCTCACTCAGAATCCAGCCGATCCCCTTACAGTGACAATGAAAAAGGACATAGTCCTAGACACTAGGCCTAATCCCATCATGAGAGCATCAGCAAGGTCTGATTTTGTAGTGGCTACAAAGGAAATTGTCATCAAGATGAGCAGGGAGATCTTGTCCCTACAAAACAGACTTTGGACCTCCTAACAGAAGGAAACTCAGGCAAAGGAGGCACTTGAGGTAGAAAATCAAAAGCTATGATTCACAACTACTCAAGCCAATGGTTTACCAAATGCTATCCAAGGGGAGTTGGTTACTTTGGAAAATGCCATGAAGTAGGTTTACAAGGAAATGTTCACCATAAAATAGACAGTGTCCTTTTGAGGCCTCAGAAATCTATGGCAACAACAAGGGGGATAGCAACCCGGTCTGGACCTTAAAGCAGTTCCTTTTCCCTTCGGAATAGTGGCTCCAACTGGGTGTAATGGTACCAGTTTCCCAGATTTGGGTTTTTGTATGATTTTTGGGTTTCTCTCAAATGATTTGAATGAAGAATCACTAAAAACTAAAACAAATTTATTCTAAAATGCAAAAATTTGAATCAAGTCTAATCTAATCTAACCCGAGATAATGCAAATTTTATATGATCTCGAATGATATATATTCAGTCTATGATAATTTAGATCAATCACAGACTTAATAGAATTATTACTTTTGGAACATAACTCTTTTGAAAAAATAGTTAATCAAAAGAAGGTGTTAAACATATCACATATATTTTGATGATCATATATAAAACAAATCAATTTCTATTCTTATATCGTACAATAATGCAACTGATATTTCAAACAAAAATAATTGATTTTATACATAATTCATGAAATATGTATTCATGAATAATTATTAAAACAGAATTTAGCATATATGATAATAGTACCAGATGTGTGATGTCATATTCATCTGATCAGTGATAATAGGCCGCAATCACTCTTCTATCAATAAGTCATTCAGAGAATACATAAGTGCATCAACAGTGATAAAAAAATGATATATAATTGAAAATACTGTGTTACATCATTTTATCAAGGCATCCAAAAACTTACAATAAAGCATTCTTTGTAAATGTTCTTAATAAAAATTCTGGACCCTTCTCTAAATCCATGAGAAGGGTTTAAATACTACATTAACTGCTTACAAAAATAGATTATACAAAATATCTTATGAGGTGGTTTCAAACAACCTTCTTCATTCCTAGTATCTATTTGCTAAAATTGAAATTATTAAAAACAAACTAACTCATGATCATGCCCGAAGATAGGTTACTGCCAGCTCTATTTTTCTACTCACAAATATCGAACATTGGTTGAACTTGTGGAGACTTCTCGAACTGTGTCTTCATCTGTCCAGTAAATATAACATCAAGTAAAAGTGGCTGCATTTTCTGTATAGAATCTAGAGAACAATTCAATGCCATTATTTGACTATGAGGCTTAACCAGTAGCTACAAGTATGCTACCCAATCAGTATTTCTTAGTTGTGCAAGTGTTTCTTCTCAGAGTTGACCTGTGTTTTTCCAACTTTTCTCTAAATTTCTGAGATCAGGAATCGATTTATGATTTCTTTCTTTAATCAAACCAAAGGTATGCAACATGTGGTTAATCATTTTGACCATACTCTTTGATATACCTATTGCTCTAGCTATGGCCAATTCTTCCTGTTTTACCTGTGCATCCTAGTAAGTAAAGAGAATATATTTAAAAGTTTATTTGATCTTTGGGAGACTTGACTTTCTCCCTTCCTCTGAATCCTGCTATTCAATATAATCAGAAATTTTGGTATTGAGTTCATTAAACTCAATTCTCTAGTCAATGACTGTATTAGTCAATTTTTCACTAATTTCCAAGTGTGGAATTATGTCTTGACATTTGTAAGACAAACAAGTTTTGTTGTTTTGAGAGTAAGGAATTTAATGCCAATGCTTCTTTTATGAATTCCTCTTCAGTAGGAATACCTTCATATTTTGTAAGATATTCTCTCAATTCTTTAATCAGTGTGTCTTCGATGGATAAGTCATTTTCATGACTTATCTTAAGTACTTCCATATCTTGCTGAAATTTGAAGAGTTGTTGCTTGATATTTTGATTTAAACTGTTCCTTTCTTCATCTAGTTTCTATTGTAGCTGCATGATTTTATCATCCTTCTCTTGAACCAAAATGGATACTTCAGCTGCCTTATCCATTGTTGCAGTAGTATATGCTCCAGCAAATTGTGACAGTCGAGTTAGATTTTCAATTGGATTTGAAGGAGTGTCTTTCCATACAACTTCCATAACTTCATTTCTTGGGGGTGTTTCAATCCTTCAAATTTTTCTTTGTTTCCTTACTACAACTTTATGAAGAGGGCTATAGAATACATCTAGTGGAGGGATATTAGTTAGCTTCAGAACAATCTCATTAGTAGGAAACGCAGGAATGCCTTCTGTATCTTGGGAGGTTATCCCAGGACTTTGAATGATTTATTTTCCTGAAACTATTTTTCCCTGTGGAGTGTGAAATTCTGTATTTTTCTATGAAGATGATATCTCTGGGGTATTTATCAAAGTGTTTCTAACTGAAGTCCAAAATTTATCTAGTTCACTTTGATTTTGTGAATCTGATTGTTATGTTCTGATTTCTTTGCTTACTTCAGTTATGTAACTAGTAATCAAAACATTCTGAGGGATACATTTGAGTATTTGTTCTTTGAAATCATTGAATCTCTGTAATTCTTCTAGATTTAGGTTCAATTTGAAAAAAAATTGGACTTCTTCAAAAGTTCCAATAGATTGCAAAATGTCTTCAAATCTATCATCGTTGTGTATAATAGGTTTGATTTTGACTGACTGAGTAAATTTGCTAGCAATATTTTCTGGATCAAATTGCCTTGAGGGTAAAATGGGGAGCTTCAAAAGCTCAATCTTCTGACATTATTTCAATGCATGATTGAAATTGCTGAGGGTGAATGTACCACATTGAATTGGAAAACTTGGACATAAATATTTTTGACCATATTTCAAAGATTTAGTGATTCCATTACCAACAGTTTGGTAAGTGACTTCTCTCACTATTAATTTATTAGAAACATAAAAAGGAAGAAAATTTGGAGGAGCGGAGCTTCCAAATACTCTTATGTATGAAAATGATTCATCAATAAAACATCTCCCCATCATTTGAAGGTATACAATGGCTTCCTTAGTGAACCTAGGGCTCACTTTGTCAAACAGTAATTGATGTAATGGTGATATAACTCCATAACATAGCCTGTGGAAATTTGGTGCATAATTGTGTTTCCATATACCTTTATGACTCAAATGAATAGGGGTAGGATCCTTGGGAGTCCATTTCCAACCCATAACTAGAAAACTGGTAGAAAACAGATAACATCAAAAACATATGCACTCATGAAAAATTGGGGGACAGGTTTGGAGGAAGAAGTTCTTGTCTAGAGATATTCATTAATCGCTTTAGTTAGATTTTCCGAAAGAATGGTTTCCCAATTCATGATGTGGGAATTAACACAGGAGTCAATTAGGGGAAGCCAATTTATAGAGAACTTGGTATTATTAGGGAGACCATATAATCTGAATAGCATCGCTTCTGCAAAATTGTATGGATTTGCAAGTGAAGCGATGGGATACATACCTAATTTCTCATGTTTAAACTTGTTATCCAGCTTCCTCCAACCTTGAATTGTTTTGAAAGGGTCCTCATTGTTCTTTAAAAATTTCTCAACAAATATATTATCATAGATGTCTTATTGGTCGAGTAGATTTTATATGACTTTCAAATATTCAGCTCTGAAAGAACCTAAGATCTCATTCTTAGCGGTTCTTAATTTTCTTTCCTTAATTGTTGAATTTTCAAGCACCCACCTAATCATGTCGGTATATGGTAAAAGAGTGGCCCTTGCTGCTATCTTATGAAGGAAGGAGCATACAATATCTTTAATTTGCAAATTTGAGGGTGTTGCATCATCAATAGTTGCCTTGACCTCCACTATTTCAGGTTCTTCATCTTCGAGAATAGTATAGATAACTTTCCACTTTGTAGCACCTCCATCTGTAGTGTAGACAATTGTTAGGAAATTTACCAAAGAACATAAATAATTTACTGAGAGAGAAAAACATAAAGAACCCAACAACGAATCACACAAACATAAACACAATGTTTATCTGGGAAAACCCCAAATGCAAGGAAAAATCCAACCAATAAAATTTCATTAACCATTGGCCAAAACCCTGGCCAATCTGGCCAAGTGAGCCTTCACCGCTCACCTCTAGGCCTTGCCTTACAATTAAGTATTCCCAACCTTTTATAGGCTCCATTACATGCAATACCATGGGTCAAAACCATGGGTGGAAAAAACCATGTGCCCAAAAACAACTACTGTTTACCCTAGTCAACATTGACTCTACCCCGAGTCATGTTTACCTAACAATTCCCCCCTTAAAATTGACTTGGGGATTATTGACTAAATCCAGCCAAACCTGCTAGTGAGTCAACCCCGCTCACTCTAGCTCTTCCCCCCTCAAATTTTTACCCAACGTAATTGTTAACTTGACATCCCTCCTATCACCTAGGTCTAACCCAGACTTTACCAGTGATTACCCAGGGGTACGCATGCCATACCAAGTCGTACAACAATATGCCCATTTACATGTAAAACATTAACTCCATTAAAATATATATATATATTTTGTTTCATTTTTGTTGCTCTTTGTATGACCATTCTCTACATTCATACATGATGTCCACTTCAAAGAGGACATCATAGTTATACTTCAATGTCCATATAAAAAGAATCCATCTACCGGATTACATGGGTCACCAGCCTCTGTAACCGCTAGTCCTTTAGGAATTCTCTTCATATACATGGTTCATCAATTTTAATTAATTCACCTGCAAATATCCTCTCTCATTTTGACGTTCTTCAAATCATTTGATTGACACATTCTGTCAAACACTTTTCTCTCCTAATGCAGCTAATGGCTTTCTATTCTAGCACATATTCTCTCATATCTCATGGATCTCTCATGACCCATTTTCCATGCTGCTCATCACTTACATTCATTCATTTCCTTATGAGCCAATCACTGCTATTGCAAACGGACCAATGGCTACTTAACTTTCCAACATTTCCTGGTTGTCGTTTTAAAAACATGATATTAGTCATATTTCTGGAAGCCATCACTGCAACATGGGTGCGTTAGCTCGACCGAAGACACACTGTAGATAACTGCTTCCTCAAATATCGCGTGACAGGGCCCGCCATGCAAATTTGTGCACCTATATTCATTGCAGGATCTGAGCGAATTGATGTCTTTCTACAATATCTCAGCAAAGTCTTTGCTCTTTCAATTGCACCGAAAGTTTAATTAGTCATGCTGCCGCTAACAGGCACAATTTCCATCTTATTTGAATCCACTGATCACACAACACAGAGAACACATATCTCTCCTCAGTCGTCTAACCTTCAAAAAAGGCACTCTCAGTGGAGGCATTCAACATCGTACCCACATCCTCAAGACTGATACCATTATCATCGTCTTTTGTATCAAATTTCACGGGTTTGAAATCCTTTTTGAACCATGGAACCTCCATGAGCCGGGGAATATTGATCCATGTCTTTGGTTTGGGATCCAACAACTTCGGCAGCAACCTCTTAACATCAGAGGAAAATGAAGGCGGGCACTTGAATTCTCCCTTGCAAATATTTTTATACATAGACATCAGATTGGCATCATGGAATGGAAAATAACCAGCCATGTTCTGGTTTTTACTCATGACATCGCTGAAGTTTCTATCTTTCAACACCAAGATATATTTCTCATCGATAGCCAGCACACATTGATCCTTCATCGGTCCAATAAAACCCTTGCATTCCATATCTAGCATATTCACATGCAGATCTAGATATTCAAGCATCAGATCCTTGGTGAATAGATTCTGCAGTAAAATAAACTCGTGACAACAGAGGCGTCCCTTTGAAGCCAAATATGGCTCCAATACCAGTTGTTAGGAAATTTACCGGAGAACATAAATAATTTACTGAGATAGAAAAACATAAAGAACCCAACAACGAATCACATAAACATAAACACAATGTTTATATGGGAAAACCCCAAATCCGGGGAAAAACCCAACCAATGAAATTTCATTAACCATTGGCCAAAACCCTGGCCAATCCGGCCAAGTGAGCCTTCACCACTCACCTCCAGGCCTTGCCTTACAATGAAGTATTCCCAGCCTTTTATAGGCTCCATTACATGCAATACCATGGGTGAAAACCATCGGTGCACAAAACCATGTGCCCCAAAACCAATACTGTTTACCATAGTCAACATTGACTCTACCCTGAGTCATGTTTACCTAACAATAATATCTGAGACTATAGGAAACATTTCTATGTATTCCAATTCTGCAACAGTCTGTTTGCCATGATTCTGCATTACTTTGCAGATGGACATATCTTGAAGGAAAAATCCCTAATAAAGACAAAGTAATGATCAAATGATGGAAGATATATTGAAATGACCAATTTTGAAAGAAAAGATTTGGGAAATAGCTATGTCATTAATTAATCGCAACGAATCAATAATTGTTTGCATTGGGATGATAAAACACACTTAATTGTTTCTGACATGATTTATTTTCACGTAAAAAACCTTTATTAAACCTGTCAAATCGATCACATCGCTCCTTTTGAAGCTATCTTTATGAAGCGCATTACTTTTTGTTTATGCGATATGCAATTTTGGGATATCGCAAAATTGCAGTATCGAAATATCACAAAATCGGAGTATTGCAATATCAGAGCTTTGGTAAAATATGCTTAAAGTTTCAAACAATTATCCCCGATGTGCGATTTATGCTATCACTTGTGAAACTCAGATCGATGATCGCAAAATCGGGATTTCGTTGTTTTGCTACTTCACTTTCAATGAGAAAAGATTATGCGTGATGCAATTTGCGATAGGGTAATCACAAGGATGTTTTATTAATTTCTTTTTTGTTTTTTATGTTTTTATTTAATAAAATCAATAATTTTTTTGGAGTTTTATTTTTTATCTAAAATAAAAAATACATTTTTAAGAAGGATCCCTATTTCTATTTATCAAAGGTCTAGGTTATTTTGAAAATATAAATGGGGGGAGTTATTGCATAGCACAAAAATTGGTGATTCACTTGGGAGAACTAGATATCTCTGATTGGTTTATTTTGATATTTGTAAACTTTCAAAACAAGAAAAATATATAAGAATAAAAATTGTATGATTCGTGAATTAAACAATGGTTTTTTTTAGAAAAATAATATATTTACCTATCTCATTTCTTCTTAATTAAATCCTTCAGTGATAATACATATATATCTGTATCGGTCAGTACTCAGATTTAAAAAGATAAAGTAGGTATTCTCTAAAATTGGTTTCATAGATTTTTACTCATTTATCACAGATAGAGCCACTATTGCCAGTAGGCATTTATAGCCTCGACAGGGTTAACTTTTAGCCAATAATGATTCATGGTCCCATCTAAATTTGATTTCTTATTTCAAAATATAATTTGACATGTAATTGAATTTCTTTTTCCTGACACATTTTCAAAATCATTGTCCATGTTTGGTGGCCTGATACTGACAATGGAATTCACTGATAGTAATTTAGACTGAACAAGTTGGCTCATAATGAGACCCCTTGTCTATTGATTTTTTATAATAATTTATCTATTACCTTGTTGTAGTATGCAGTATTGGTAATATCAGTCAAGATTATTTCTCTATGGTCATGATAAACAAGCTCATGATGAGACTTATTTTCTTTTGAATTTGTACATCGTATATATTTCTCTTTTTATTTTTTGAATTATATTTTAAAGAAGACATTTTATCAGATGGGATGAATCATTAGCTCGTTTAAGAGTTATGGATGATAATTATAGAGTTGGTAGATACCTTTTTGTAGAGAATCCTTGCTAAGTTAAAAGTTTCCTCTTTTCACTGATACATAACAACTATATATTATGATATCAAGAGTCTTTTCAGAAAGTAAATGTGCCTTTAGTAATTTCAAATTATTTAAAAAAAATAAAGTTTATTTAATTCTCATAGTTATAGTCATCTTTTTGCTTCACTTATTTATAGAAGCGAAAGATCCAAATAATTTATCACAAATTTTGAAAATTTGAATCAACCAAAAATGATGTTATTTTTAACTTTTATTTTCCTAAAGAAAAATAAGATTTAAAGCTTGATTTCTAAGAGAAACATTTTTTGAGAATTTGACCATTCACAGGCAAGGAATCTTTCTTACCTAATAAATCTTGTAACAAAAAGGTGGATAAGCCTAATTTTTCTATGATTTGAAATGGACCAAGCCATAACCTTTGGAATTTGGTATGTTTACCTTTTTCCTCATGTGCCTTATCCCATTTCAAAACAAGGTATCCAATATCAAAAGCTTTTGAGCTAGTAGATGTTGTGTCAAACAAGGCTTTAACTATTTGTTGATAATGAGCATGTATAACTTTGGCTTTTTCTCTCTGTTCTTCCATTTTAGGAATTTGATCTTGTCTAAGTTGAAGGGAAGACAAAGGATTTCAATCAATAAATTTTACTAAAGAAAATGATGGTATTTTTATATTTGTGGGTAGAAGTGCTTCTTTCCCATAAACTAACACAAATGGAGAGGTACCTATTGAAGCTTTCTGGGTGATTCTATCTGCCCAAAGAGAAAATAATAGTGCTTTGTACCAATTTTTATGATTTTGTTCTATAGTTCGTTTGATGATTATGATAAGGTTTTTATTTGTCGATTCAGCTAATCCATTACCCTGTGGATAATAGTTAGTTGAGTGTTTTAATTTAAAACCTATTTTAAAAGAAAATTCTATCAGTGTTTCCAGAAAATTAAGATGCATTATCAAATATCAAAGCTAATGGGAGGCCAAACCTGTTGATTATGAACTGATCAATAAAATATGTAATACTTTGTGTATTAACCATCTTTAATGGGATAGATTCTACCCATTTTGTGAAATAATTTGTTGATGTTAAAATATACGTATGTTGTTTAGAAGAGTTTGGAGTTATTTCACCTATAATATCTAACCCCCATTGTTCAAATGGTTATTGGATATTTACTGGTTGTAATGGAAATGTTGCTTTCCTTTCTCTTCCTATTGCAGTTTGACATACTTTGCATTTTCTTGCATATTCATGTGCAGCTTTAAATAGAGTTGGCCAATATTAACTAGCATGAAGTATTTTTTGAGTTGTCATTTTTCCTCCAAAATGACCTCCAGCTGGTCCATCATGTAATTCCTACATTACTTTTTTAGCTTTAGTTTTCTCTAAACATCTCAATAATACATAATAATAATTATTCCTAAATAGCACATCATATATGATTTGATATTGATTTGTTTTAAGCCTCAAATCACGCTTTGCTGTATAATTTACCTTCTGATAAGGCGAAATAATTTTTTTTAGGATTCAAGGAAATGCCGAATTTTCTACATCTTTCAAAAATGTGTTTTAGGTGATAAACATGATTGTTTATATGCTTAGAGTAAATAGTAATGTCATCTAAGTATATAACAACTGAGATATTGATTAGTCCTCTGAAAGCTATATCCATAGGACGTTCAAATGTAGCACCGACATTAATCAACATAAATGGCATTTTTTGGTATGCATATGTTCCCCACTTTGTCCTGAATGTTGTCTTTAATATATCATCCGGATGTACCATAATCTGATTATATCCTGAAAATATGTCAAGAAAATACATCAATTCAGATCCTACAACTGACTGTAATATATGTTCCATGGTAGGCAAGGGAAAATTATCCTTTTGGCAAGCTTTATTCAAATTTATAAAGTCTATGTAAAACCTAATGTCTCCATTCTTCTTTCTAACTGGGACCATGTTTGACACCCATTTCAAATGTCTAACCGGCGAAATAACTTTGTCTTTGATCATTTTATTTAATTCAGATTTAATTTGACTTTCTAAGTTTGGATGGATCTTTCTAAGTTTTTTTCTGAATAGGTTTGTCATCTGAGATCATAGATATAGTATGCTGAATTATAGAAGTATCATATGTTTTGAGATTGGAATAATCCCATGCAAAGATATTTTTATATGTTTTCATCAACTTAATGACTGACATCCTTTCTTCAGGTTGATGTTTTGAGGTTTTTCTGGTGTACCAAGATTAATAAATTAAAATTTTTAGAGTAGAACTATGGGTTTTTGAGTTGGTAATCTTTTTAAACCTATCTTTCAAATCATAGAGATCTTCCATTTTGACTACAGATTTGGGAATTGGATTAGTATTTTTATTATCTTCAATCTGTAAGTCATGTTCATGTTAATCTATGATTTGACCTTCATAAGCTCCGTCTAATGTAAGAAAGTCTACTATATCTACATCATTGTTAAATACTCTCCAATTTGTTACGTTGTCAGGAATGGAAGGCCTAAAAATTCACTCAATTGAAAATCTATCTGGGCTAAATTCTTCGGATGGTATAAGCTTAGATGTTACATTAGCAAGTAAATCAGCACTTGCATTTTGTAATCTGGGAACTGTGGAAATATTAAATGCAGAAAAATGGGATGTAAGGCTCTGAGCTAAAGTTTGATAGTGTTTAAAATGTCCATAAATACAATGAATTGTATATCTGACTTGTTTAACAATTATTTTTGAATCTCCATATACCTGCAAATATTTAACATTTAAACTAATAGCTTTGTACAGACCTTGTATCAATGCTTCATATTCAATGGTATTATTCATGTATTGGAATTCGATTATGCAAGATAGCATTTTTTTTCTCTCCTTGTGGATTGATTAAAATGCAACCTGCTCCTGCACCATCTTCTAATTTTGAACCATAAAAGTATAAAGTCCAAAACAAAGACTATTTTGAAATTTTATTACTAAGATTAACACACCTAGAAGTGTTTGTTTGAGAAAAGTTTTCAATTTGAGAAATAGCGATATTTATTGAAAAAGGTGAAGTTTGAGCATTGAATGATCCAAGAAACGATTCAACTGAGTAATTTCCAATAATATTGTTAGTGAAAGCTATACGTTCATTTGTTTCTTCAAGTTTAGTGATTGTATGTTTCATAAATTTCTCGCGATCAACTTTGATTTGATTTGGTTTACCATTATATGGTAACCATATGTGTGACCAATCGGTAGCAAAATATCCATGTAACTTTTCAGACCAATCCCTGCTTAAAATAAGACCATAAAATTCAGGGATGTCTGTGACCAAAATATCGACTTTAGATTGGATGATAATATAATGGATACTGACAGCATTTCTCCAATGACCTCTACTTTTGTTCTACCTAATTGAACTATATGTACAACAGATTTTTGAGGAGTGATGTTCAATTTAGTACACACTATTCTTGGCATAATGTTTGAAGAAGCTCCTGAATCAATAAGACAGTTATGAACATTTTTGTTGAAAATCTCATAAGTCAAAAGTAAAGGAGGAGTGTGAGAAATAGATCTATCACCAATTAAATCAATATCATTGGGATTTACTTTGTTTGGAGAGGACGAAGGTTTTCCCATATCTTTAGAAGCTTGGGCTATAACTGGTGGTTGTATAGGATCTACAAGGATTTCCTTGAGTTCTCTAGGTAAAATTTTATGTTTTTGTTTGAGTTTGGTCATTTCATGTAATGAAATATTTGCTTTGGTATTTTTCATATCTTCAACTATATTGTATTCCACTATATCTGGAACTACTAAAGTTTTGGAAGTTGTAATAGGATCTGGTGAAATAGGATTTGTCTGAACAGTTTTAGATTTTTTGACTGTTTTTTTCTCCTTTGTGGGGAGAGATTTCTATTTCTGATGATATAGTTGAATCAGAAGAATATTTACTTCTTGTAGACACCATCATAGCTTCTCTTTCTTCTTCTATAGGGATAATGAAATCCCATAACCCATTCAGTTCAACTTCTTCCTCAGACTCTGATTCTTGTTTAGATGGTGAGGGATCTTCAATATCTTGATCAGATTCAACATTTGAAATCACATTTGGAGGCTGAGATGTTGAAGAGGGATTTTTCTTAAATGGGAGATATGATTTATTAGGTATTGATTATTTAGCAACTTGTTTCTTTATATCAATCATGTAATTTGACATAGTCTTTAACACTTTTTGAAGACCTTCGAGATCAAATGGATCTTTCGAGACTTTCTTTTTGGAATCTTGACTAAATGTCACTTTCTTTGATTTCTTGTCTTCTATCTCTGATTATTTTTCTAACGCTAAGATTATTTTCTCTACAGCAATAGCTTCTTTCATAAAAGGGTAGTTTTACCAGCTCTATCTACAAAAATAGCTATATTAGAAGGTAAAGAAGAAATATACCATTCTATTTGTACATCAACAATAGGGTTGGAAGCAGTTGGGTTTTTGTTTAATAACTTGTTAAATCCGGAGTTGAAATATTTGATCCTTTCTCCTGAATTTTTTTTAGATTGGAAAGAGAATTGATTAAAGATGCAAGAATTCTAACATCTCAAAATTTTATGAGAAAAACTTGTTCAAAATTTTCCCAATCGGAAATAGATCCTACTGGAAGTGAAAAGTACCAGGATCCTGCAGATCCTTGTAAATTATAAGGAAACAATCTGACTACAATGTCTTCATGAGCAAATCTATTAAGATTCATGGCTAACATAAAATTATTGATATGTTATTTAGCGAGAAGACCATCTGGATTATATTTAGGTAGCCATTTTTATGGGTGATCTGGAAGAGGATTTGGATTTGAAATCAATACAGCACTAGGATTTGTCCAAGGTCAATTGGCCAGAATTGGATTTTAATTTTGTGAAGATACAAAAGTAGATCCAGAAGTACGGGAGATGGATGTAGAACTTACAACTGGAATATTAATACTTGTGATAGTAATGATTGTTTGAGTAGAGGAAATTGTAGAATAAGAAGATGTAGATTGAGAGATGCGAAGAAGTAACTGAAGGAAAATTTGATGTGACTTCACTTGTATCTGACTTAGAACTTAATATAGAAATTTTTTTGTGATGTGATTCTATTGGAAATTCAAAAGGAGGAATTCCAAGTTTTTCAATTTTGGATCAGGTTAATATACCAGTTTCTTTAAATAGGGAAGTAACACTTTCTTCAGAAGCTTCCGAATTAACAGGCTTTTCCGCAGAAATAGATATTCCTTCTAATTTCTGAATTAAAGATTGAACTTTGGGAGACTGGGGAGTAAATTCTAAAGAAAATGACAGTCGAGATATTTCAGGAGATGAGGGGAAAGTTTCTACAATTTCTGATTTCTAAGTTTGTGATTTATAGTTTTATCGGGAAGTTGTAGGATGCTTTTGGGGAGATCGACTCTTATGAGGGCTTCTAGTTTGAGGTTTAGATTTATATGACATTCATATTCAGGCCCTCCTTCTAGTGCCAAAAATTTTGATGGCCTTAGAAATCTATGGCAACATCAAGGGGGATAACCACCCAGTCCAGACCTTAAAGTTGTTCCTTTTCCATTTGGCATAGTGGCTCCGACTGGGTGTAATGGGACCAGTTTCTCAAATTTGGGTTTTTGTATGATTGTTGGGTTTCTCTCAAATGATTTGCATGAAGAATCACTAAAAACTAAAACAAATTTATTATAAAATGAAAAACTTTGAATTAATTCTAATCTAAGCTAACCCGGGATAATGCTAATTTTATGCGATCTAGAATGATATCTATTTAGTCTATGATGATTTAGATCAATCACAGACTTAATAGAATTATTACTTTTGTAAGATAATTCTTTTGAAAAAATAGTTAATCAAAATAAGGTGTTAAACATATCGCATATATCTTGATGATCATTTATAAAACAAATCAATTTCTATTTTTATATCGTACAATAGTGCAATTGATATTTTCCAACAGAAATAATTGATTTCATACATAATTCATGAAAGCTAGATTCATGACTAATATTTAAAATAGAATTTAGCATATATGATAATATTACCAAATGTGTGATGTCATGTTCATCTGATCAATGATAATAGGCCGCAATCAACTCTTCTTTCGATAAGTCATTCAAAGAATACAGAAGTGCATCAACAATGATCAACAAAATGATATATAATTGAAAAGATCGTGTTCCATAATTTTATCAAAGCATCCACAAACTTACAATAAAGCATTCTTTGGAAATTTTCTTAATAAAAATTATGGACCCTTCTCTAAATGCATGAGAAAGGTTTAAATACTACATTAACTACTTAGAAAAATAGATTATACAAAATATCTTATGAGGTGGTTTCAAACAACCTTCCTCATTCCTAGTATCTATTTGCTAAAACTGAAATTATTAAAAACAAACTAACTCATGATCATGCCTGATAATAGGTTACTTCCAGCTTTGTTTTTCTACTCACAAATATCGGACATTGGATGAACTTCTGGAGGCTTCCCGAACTGTGTCTTCATCTGTCTAGTAAATATAACATTAAGTAAGAGTCGCTGCATTTTCTGTATAGAATCCAAAGAATAATTCAATTCCATTATTTACTATGATGCTTAACTATTGGCTTGAGGGGTCCTGACCCAGGTTCGGTGTGCAAGGTTTGCCAACAAACCCCTATATTACTGGCCCTTTTGGCAGTGACCTACTTTCACAGGTCACAGTCTCACCTGAAGTAGTATGGGTGGGTGCTAAAACCAGGTTTCCGCACCTTGAGAAAGGAAGGGTAAGCCAAGCAGGGCTACGTTCTGTTCAAATTACCTTGTTTCTTCGTAGGGTTATTTATGTATCTATTTTCATCCACGTGCACTAGATCTACAATTATATGTTTTTAATAACATCAACCCAACATTATATAAATAGAGCAGAATAGATCTAGATCCAAGCATTTAGTACAAAGACTTTCGTAGCAGAAAGAAAAAATACATAACACAGTAATTATCAGCAGTTCATACACTAGTACTCATGGATTCAAATCTCTAACAATCCTTTTCATTCATTCATTCATCAACCTTTCCTTACAATTCCCTTCCCAACCTACGCACACAGCAGCAGGGTCTGCACACAGCTGGACTAGGAGCTCCGCGTACACAGCCAGCAGGAGTCTGTTCCCCCAAAACCCAAACACATAGCTTATAAAACAGATCACATCAATAGCTCAGCCATTCCTATCCTCTTCGATACAAAATACATCTCTATTTATAACTATCTAGCTCTGACTTTCCTATGGTCCGCAGCCCATGGTTTTTGGACCACTAGTTTACCTTTTGACCCATTACAATGCATTTGGGGCTTTGAAACACCCCAAAACCCCTAGGCTATATTAAATATAATAAAAAATAATCAAAATGGACCAGTTTCGCAATGGTTTCACAGCTTGTTAGGAGACCCCGTTCCAACAGTCCCCTAACACAATCTTGTGACTCGTCCCGAGTCACTACACAAGTGCATCTTTGACCTGTGCATGCAAAGTATGCAGAGTGCAGACAAGCAGAGGGAGTACCACCTGAATTTTGGATGCAGCATCCTGTGTAAGAGTGACCATCTTCAGGGAAGGTGGATTTTTAGTAGCCGTGGTAACACTTTCCAGAAGCTCATTAAGGCGCTTGGTTGCCCCTTTAATGTCATGTGTTTACTTGAGGGCTGAGGTAGTCAAAGGCTTTAGACGTTCAGATATGGCATGTTGTTTTTGCCAGAGTTTCGCAATCTCGTCCTGGAGGTCATTGCTAGTTTTCAATCATGCCAAGCACTGGACAGGCACCAAAGTATACAACGTAGCATTGATCTCTTCAACGACCTTTTCACACTATCGTAAGTCTTGATTGATTTGTTGGAGGACTGGATCTCATTGGACCTGAGTCCAAAGCTGTATGGCCAATTCCATCAGAGTGGTACCTTGAGAGATTTTCTCCATGATTGTTGTTGTTGCTTCTGTGATATGGGCGGTATGCTAGGCACGGACTTCGGGGGACATGTCAGGCTATAGCTTGGTCGATAAGTTTGAAATCTCCCGGCGGGAGGCTTTGAAACCAACAACCACTTTTTCTACCTTAATTCTAGATTTATCCTTAGCTGTGATGTCTGTGGTGAATTCCGTGCAGAGCTAGTGGATCACAGTCTCAAGCTCCACTCCGCTTGTTGTAACTGGGCCAGGGCTACTTCCTCAGTCTTTTGCATAAGGGTGCACTGGGCGACCGCAAGCTGTTGGGTGGTGGATTGAGCACAGTCACTAATTTCCTGGGAGACAGCGTGAAGGAGACTGTCTAATGCTATGTAGGGCAGCTGAGCAAAGTCCAGATTAATTCCTGTGCCCTCCGAGGGCTGTGTTCCAACTAAGGCACCGGCAGGGATACTCCAGAGTCGACCAACCTCCATTATTTGTGCCATGCTGCTTTTTAGACTCATATACCAATAGGTGTCATTTTTCATGATTGACTTGATGAACTATGCAATATGTTCAAACCTTTTTCTTGTTGCAAAGGTGTTCCATATTCTTAAAAAATCAAAAAAATTAAAAAATGTAAAGAGGCTATACCCTAAAAGAAAAATCAAAGGGTGAAAACAATAAAAATGGCGAAAAAAGTAAAAGAAAATGAACCCCACCAAAAGAAAGGCCAAGGAAAGTGTGCAAGTCTAAATGCCACTGCTTTTTGCTCTGATATAATAAACAAAATTGTGTGCAACTTGTATCCTATGCCACAATTTATGGACAGTCAAACAGTTTAAGCTTGGCTAGTTCATCTTTCAATTTCATGTTGTAGAATAGAGAATAAATATCTGGCCAAACAGATTAATCTTGGCAGATAAGTAGATAGGTAGAGTGAATAAAAGGTGCTCAACAGTTTAAACTGAGCCCTTGGATGTAATAAGTGTAGACTTAGATAGGTTTTCCATGTAAAAGAAAAAGAAGATTGATAAGGGTTTGCCAGTCTATATGCACCCTAACAAAGAAGAGAAAATGGTAGAGTAAAGTAGGTAGGGTAGGTAGATGTTGTTGCAGAATTACATGTGATGAATGATGGTTCTAAATGTGTTCAATTCTACTTTCATCACAAGTACAAAGGAAGATACTTCATTGAAAAAGTTCACAGCAAAGCAAAGTCAAGTTTATTAACTTCCCCTTCATTTTTCCCTAAATATTTCACTGATTTCCCCTAAGTGCTAAGGTATTTGAAGATTAGAGGGGCTGAAGGCATTTCCTTGACTTTTGGAGGGACCGGACCCTTGGCCCAATAATTAAAAAAAACCTAAGTACTTAAAATCATTCATTATCACACTCATTTACTTAAACAAATTTCTTTCCTAAGTAAAATCCCATTTTACTTAGGAAAATCCTTCAATATTTCATGAAAAGCCCACAAAATCACTTTTTATTCTAAGTCTAAGTGATGAAAGTATAATAATGCCATTTACTTTTGAATCTTCACTTTCTTGGTTATATTTAAGTATTTTGAGTTTACATTATCCCTTCTCATATTAACTCTAATTTATGTATTAACTCCCATAAAAAATAACCTTGTCCTATTATGTATAACTCCTTTGAATATAATATCCCCAAAACCCATCCTAAATATATCTATATAATTATTCCACCCCCTGTAGTAAGTAAATCGCATTGATTTAATTGCTATATAAATAAAAAATATGAAAAAACGTTTAAACATATTATATATATGTTTAAAAATAAAAATAAAATGATTCCCGACCATCCATCGTACTAGGGATTAATTAATCCACACGATTGATTAATAACCAACCCCAGCCAATAGAAATCCACCCAATGGGTTTAATTAACAGTTGAATACATTGGGCCCACGCCGTTAATTCCCCGCCATCTTCCCGTCTAGTCAACCGTCTGATCGCCCCGTTAAAGATCTATGGCCCTCATCCATTTCGTTGGCCATCCGCGTACGAAAGATAACGCGTGATGGCCAAGAAGTTTTCAAATAGTGTCATGCCACATGTCAGTCATTGTATCACATCACTGCCCTTCCATCTAAAACCGCCTTCCCTCACAAGCGGTGCGATAGAAACTGCTTACCACCTCCCCCACCCCGTGACTCATCTGTCGTACATGCTGACGTCATTAATTAAAAACCGCCACCCTTTGAATTTGTAAATAAAACGAAAATAATTTGTCTTTTTTTTATTATATCGTGCACAGTGAACGACCAGAATCCCATGCAGTAAAACTCTTTGTAACCCAGCTGCGCTACCTGAAGCCTCTGTTAACCAATTCGAGCATGGTTTACCTCCCAAAAATCTTTCTAGATTCACTCCACAGACCTCTCAAAATCAAATGAAATCTTTTCGACCTCCCCTGCAAACCAATGCTTTCTTAACAATTTGTTTTGTTTTGCAGGTGATCAGAAGACCACATCCTTGGATAAACAGTCTTAATACTAGTCATAAGACTTGTTTACTCTAAGAGTGTTATCAAATCTATTCAAACAGAGATGGAAGATAAAACATACAGTTGAAAGACAAGCAAAGGAAATAGGATATTAAACAATTTACTTTTGAAACAGACAGTAAAAACCTAAACTACACATTGAAGGTAAAAGGACACAGTAAAGAATAGTTAAAGAGTATCAGTATCAGAGTGAAAGTTAAAATGAAGTTACAGAGCAGTCAAAGGTAAAATACTAAAAGTAATTACAGAGGTAGTAAAATGGTAAAAAGAGATGAAAATACTTTCACCAACATTTAAGTTTATCTAAATTGAAATTAAAACAGTTAAAAGAACAAAAAGGTGAAAAGTTGAAAAACACAACAAGAAGGAACATTTTTGCAGAAATTTCATGCTTTAGTCATTGTTTTGCAGAAAATATTGTGATCAATCCAAGATGAATTTTGAAAAACTGAAGGAGTTTTATGTTCTTAAGAGGACCATGTACAAAACCTCTCTCACTTTTCTAACATCTATTATGGTTTTGGAAATATTAAACAATGTTGAAAAGCACTTTTTGCAGAAAATACCAGTTAAGTCATCATTTTGCAGAGAAGATTGTGGTAAATAAAAAATACATTATACAAAACTAAAGGAGGTTTTTGTTCCTAAGAAAAATATCTACAAAAACCTATCTCACGTTTTGCACAGTGATTTCAGAATGAGAGATACATGCACATCTTTACAGGCTATTTTTCAGACTCTGTAAAACTCTATTTTACACATATGTTTGCAGAGCCTTTTGTGCATAGCTGGAGAGGAATTTGGGGAAACTGAAAGAGGTTTATCTCACCAACATATTAATATACAATAACCTCTTTCTCTCTTCATAGATATATTATGAATTGAGAAATAAAAATGTCTCATTGGACCCCAAATGTGCAGAATTGTTGGAGCAGAATTGCACAAAGAAAGGAAGCAGTTAGAGACTTGGATGCCTCATCGTCAACTAAGAGTTGGATCAAATTCGAATTCTCATCTTTTTCATCACCTATCCATACAAAATAGTTCCAAATAGATGCATTAGTTTGAGTGTCCTTTACTTAAGTTCTATTTATGTAAAATAGTTGGAGAGATTTGTGAACTAATCTTGATATTTTTTCAAGATATTTTAGTTTAGAATTTGTATAAATACTTCACTCTTGGAAGTATTGAGGGTGGATTCTTCTACTTTTCTGTAACATTGAATTTTGGAATAAAGTTCTTTTTGGAGAAATTTCTTTGTGGCTTCCTAGATGATGAATTGAAGCTCAAGACTTTTTGCAGGATTCATGTGTCAGACTACAGTTCAATAAGTCATTTCTATCCTGTGTTTTAAGCTTTATATATGTTTACTATATCACTGTGTTTCATTTCTGAATAATTAACAAAAAGAATTAAATCAGAAATTACTTAAGTGTACTCTAATTTCAATTGTTATTATTCTAAATGTTTTCTTCTAAACCGGTTATAAACAATGAATTCTTAATTGCTCTTGTTTCTCTGTTTTAATCATTTGATTACTTAGTAAAGAATTCTTAATTTCTCTTTATTGGTAATCACTCACTTTCCCTCGTTTGAACATGTTGAAAGATTCTTAATTGCCTTTCATCTCTTTAAAAATCCATTCCATTCACTTTAATATCTAAAATTGTTCTTTGTTTTGGCTATCTTGCCCTGCAAAGCTATCTTTGGTGTAAAAACATAACCCAGTAAAGCCATCCTTTCAAATCCATAGCCCAATGGCCTGAAATACTCAATCGTGCCCTTAGTTGGCGGATTCCACCATTTAAATTCAAACAAAACTCTTGGACTTATAACTAGCCTAACATTTTCTAAGAACAAAGCTAAATTTTAAAGAGAGAGCCCTCTCTGGATACAGATTAGCTAGATTCTGTATCTAAAGGTTGGTTTGTGGTTACCTCGGATTTACTTTCCTTTTCCACAACTTCAAGGAAAATCTGAGTGATAACATAGTGGCGACTCCGCTGGGGACCTGAATAATTTATTTTTCACTATTGTTTATTTTATAAACTACAGACGGAGCCTGAAGATTAACCAAGTAGCCTTTGAAATTGCTCTTGCTTTGCAATTTCAAAAGTAAATAAAAGTTGCTTCAGTTTATCTCCGGTCTAGTTTATGGATTGAACATCTGGTTTCAAATACTTGATCAGTTCCTCTTGTTAAATAAGTGTTTAAGAAAGTTTAAATCTCATATCTAAAGCCTCTTAAAGAAATCATAGAAGTTGTTTTGAAAATTCACAAAAAATTTGGTTTCTTGAAGAACTAAGTTTTTCTTCAAAAATTTTTTACAGGTTTAGATCTTATCTATGATGGTGGACAGTGATCAGACACACAAAGTTTAAAATCATCCACCTGGCGACTCCAAATCAATTTCACAATAAATACTCCACTGGAGGAATGAACCTCAAAGAACAATATGGAAAGATCAGGCTTTCAACTTGGATCTTAATCCAAGACATTATGTTCTTTCTCTTTAAGAAAATTTTTCAATGTATATTGTGTTTTATAGAATATCTTAGATTAGTTTTTAGTTATTTTCCTTTGAAGATTGTAAGTAATAATTCTCCTAATCTCTTTGAGAAGCTTTCTTATGAATCTAATGATGATCATTTTCCAATTAAGAAGCCTCAAATAATCAAGACTGATCTTGCAATCCCTGTACATATCCCTGTGCCATATAAAGTTCCAGATAGATATAAGCCCCTTATTTTACCTCCTATACTCCATGATTTTCCTAAAAAATACTACAAGTATCTTCCTCGATTTGATGGAGAGAATGGTATCACTGCCCAAAAACATATTCAAGGTTTTGAAAATTATTTGGATTTATTTGAGATTGATGAAGATGATGTTAAAATCAGACTTTTTGCTCTTTCTTTGCAAAATAGAATAGAGAGTTGGTTCAAAAATCTGCCTAATGCTAGCATCTCAAATTTTCAACAGTTTATCAAACTTTTCCTTGATAGATGGATAATCAAAGTTAATCATTTTGTGATCATGGAAGAATATAATCAATTAAAAAGACATCCAAATGAAACAATACAACATTTTTCTGACAGATTTAATCAAGTTTATTATTCAATGCCAAAAAAAATTAGACCTCTTCATGATTCAGCTCTCTTGCATTATCCAAGTGCCTTTGATCCAGAAATAGAATTTCGGTTAAGAGAAAGAGATCCAAAAACACTTGTACAGATGCAGAACATTGCAGTTGATGTAGAAGTTAATTTTCAAATCAAACAGGAAAATTTGAAAGCAAAAGAAGAGGAAAAGAAAAACATTGCAGAAGTAAAACTCAACCTTTTGGTAAGAAAACTAGATGAAAGAACACAAGAGATCGCTATGAAAGATGAATTTTTTATTCAAAATCACCATGAAGAAATAGAAGAGGTTGATATCCATGAAAAAATTCCTCTTAATTCAAATTATCATAGATTAGAAAATGAATTTACAGATCAATATGAAGAAGAGGAATCTGTTGATCTAATGTGTATGTTTGATGACATTCCTTCTTTTGATGATTTGCCTAAGTATGATCATTATGATCATAGTTATGTTCTCCAAAATCAAGCTAACATTACAGAGCAATTAGAAGCTAGTTTGTGGGATGAAGAAACTCAATTTCAGCAGATTGAAGACAGTGATCAACCAATACAGATAAACCATGAGAGTGAGGAAGAAAAAGCAGAAAATCTGGAAATAAGTGAAGGTTCTTTACCTCTTTGTTTTTCTTCATTTCAGTTCATTAGAGACAACTATCATGCCATCAATAATCAGCAATCTTTAGGAATTATGATTGACATCAAAGAAGATAATGAAACTATTGATCAAGATTTTTTAGTTTCACAATTGCAGTTATCAGTTCCTATCGAAATAAATGATAAAATGACACAAGAAAGTTTCATACCACTATTTTTTGAATAATTTTAGTGTTTGAAAGAAATATGGTATAACATATTTAATGAAAAGGATGAGAAAATTGTTGAAGTTTGTGAAGTCTCATGGAAACCTATATGCTATAGGTTGCAGCCATTTTCCCAAGTTTTTCAGGATCCAATAGCAGGTATGTTGAATATTGAAGGCATTCAAAGCATTCCTCTATTAACTAACTATGATTTTCAGAATCAAGATGATAAAGAATTCAACAGTCAAACATTACAATCAGTAGGAATATCATCAGAAATTTTATCTGAAAGTTTACAAGGAGATAAAGATGAAAATAACATTTCATATTCATGGTATGGAGGCCATCCAGAATAGATGTACAGTTGTTCAAATCAGTTAAACATCAGTGTATATATTTTGGAAGATCCTTTTGTACAGTTTCTAGAGTCAACAAAGGAAATCAAGTGTTTCCTTATCCTCTCATTTGTTGTCAAGTTTCTAATTGGTTGCAGAAGTACAATTTTGATAATCAACAAGAAAATGCAACAAAATCTATCAAAGTACATAATGCTTGAATGGTTGCATTGGCTATTTCATTTTACCTAACTAGCAGTTGAACAGTAGATTGAGTAGGTAGATGAGTGCTAATAAGCTCAGAATTTTGAGCATTTTTTTTATTTTTCAATTTTCATCTAGTTTTTCATTAAAGTTGGTTTGAAAATTTTTGTGTGTTGTTTTAGTTTCAGATTAGATTTCAGTTTGCAGAAGACAGAAGACATTTACTAGTTCACCAAGGTCAATGGATGAGGACAACTGACCTGATGTTCTTGACTTTTCACCAGGAAAAGCCATCTCCAAGTGGAGCCAGTGTTAGACTCCTATACCAATAGGTGTCATTTTTCATGATTGACTTGATGAACTATGCAATATGTTCAAACCTTTTTCTTGTTGCAAAGGTGTTCCATATTCTTAAAAAATAAAAAAATTTAAAAAATGTAAAGAGGGTATACCCTAAAAGAAAAATCAAAGGGTGAAAAGAATAAAAATGGCGAAAAAAGTGAAAGAAAATGAACCCCACCAAAAGAAAGGCCAAGGAAAGTGTGCAAGTCTAAATGCCACTGCTTTTTGCTCTGATATAATAAACAAAATTGTGTGCAACTTGTATCCTATGCCACAATTTATGGACATTCAAACAGTTTAAGCTTGGATAGTTCATCTTTCAATTTCATGTTGTAGAATAGAGAATAAATTTCTGGCCAAACAGTTTAATCTTGGCAGATAAGTAGATAGGTAGAGTGAATAAAAGGTGCTCAACAGTTTAAACTGAGCCCTTGGATGTAATAAGTGTAGACTTAGATAGGTTTTCCATGTAAAAGAAAAAGAAGATTGATAAGGGTTTGCCAGTCTAAGTGCACCCTAATAAAGAAGAGAAAATGGTAGAGTAAAGTAGGTAGGGTAGGTAGATGTTGTTGCAGAATTACATGTGATGAATGATGGTTCTAAATGTGTTCAATTCTACTTTCATCACAAGTACAAAGGCAGATACTTCATTGAAAAATTTCACAGTAAAGCAAAGTCAAGTTTATTAACTTCCCCTTCATTTTTCCCTAAATATTTCATTGATTTCCCCTAAGTGCTAAGGTATTTGAAGATTAGAGGGGCTCAAGGCATTTCCTTGACTTTTGGAGGGACCGGACCCTCAGCCCAATAATTAAAAAAAACCTAAGTATTTAAAATCATTCATCATCACACTCATTTACTTAAAAAAAATTCTTTCCTAAGTAAAATCCCATTTTACTTAGGAAAATCCTTCAATATTTCATGAAAAGCCCTCAAAATCACTTTTTATTCTAAGTCTAAGTGATGAAAGTATAATAATGCCATTTACTTTTGAATCTTCACTTTCTTGGTTATATTTAAGTATTTTGAGTTTACATTATCCCTTCTCAAATTAACTCTAATTTATGTATTAACTCCCATAAAAAATAACCTTGTCCTATTATGTATAACTCCTTTGAATATAATATCCCCAAAACCCATCCTAAATATATCTATATAATTATTCTACCCCCTGTAGTAAATAAATCGCATTGATTTAATTGCTATATAAATAAACAATATGAAAAAATGTTTAAACATATTATATATATGTTTAAAAATAAAAATAAAATGATTCCCGACCATCCACCGTACCAGGATTAATTAATCCACACGATTGATTAATAACCAACCCCAGCCAATAGAACTCCACTCGATGGGTTTAATTAACAGTTAAATATGTTGGGCCCGCGCTGTTAATTCCTCGCCATCTTCCCGTCTAGTCAACCGTCTGATCGCCCCGTTAAAGATCTACGACCCTCATCCATTTCGCTGGCCATCTGCGTACGAAAGATAACGCGTGATGGCCAAGCGGTTTTCAAACAGTGTCGTTCTACATGTCAGTCATTGTATCGCATCGCTGCCCTTCCATCTAAAACCGCCTTCCCTCACAAGCGATGTGATAGAAACCTCTTACCACCTCCCCCCCCCGTGACTCATCTGTCGTACATGCTGACGTCATTATTTAAAACCCGCCACCCTTTGAATTTGTAGATAAAACAAAAAGAACTTGCCTTTTTTTTATTATATCGTGCATAGTGAACAACCAGACTCCCATGTAGTAAAACCCTTTGTAACCCAGCTACGCTACCTGAAGCCTCTGTTAACCAATTCGAGCATGGTTTACCTCCCAAAAATCTTTCTAGATTCACTCCACAGACCTCTCAAAATCAAATGAAACCTTTTCAACCTCCCCTGCAAACCAATGCTTTCTTAACAATTCGTTTTGTTTTACAGGTGATCAGAAGACCACATCCTTGGATAAACAGTCTTAATACTAGTCATAAGACTTGTTTACTCTAAGAGTGTTATCAAATCTATTCAAACAGAGATGGAAGATAAAACATACAGTTGAAAGACAAGAAAGAAATAGGATATTAGTGAATTTCTTGTTGAAGCAGAATGGTAAAAACCTAAACTACACATTGAGTAAGGACGGAAAGGACACGGTAAAGAATAGTTGAAGTATCGATAGTTAAGTGTGTCAGGTAAAATTCGAGTGAAAGTTAAAACGAAGTTACGAAGTAGTCAAGGTAAACTAGTAAGTAATTCACCAGTGATGCAAGTGGTAAAGAGATGAAAATAATTTCACCAACATTGAAGTTTATCTAAAGTGAAAGTAAAACAGTTAAAAGAACAAAAAAGTGAAAAGATGAAAAACACAATAAGAAGGAACATTTTTGCAGAAATTTAATGTTTTAGTCATTTTTTTTCAGACACTATTGTGATCAATCCAAGATGAATTTTGAAAAACTAAAGGAGGTTTATGTTCTTAAGAGGACCATATACAAAAACCTCTCTCACTTTTCTAACACCTATTATGGTTTTGGAAATATTAAACAATGATGGAAAGCACTTTTTGCAGAAAATACCAGTTACGTCATCATTTTGCAGAGAATATTGTGGTAAATAAAAAATACATCATACAAAAATGAAGGAGGTTTTTGTTCCTAAGTGACATATATAAAAAAACCTATCTCAAGTTTAGCACAGTGATTTCATAATGAGAGATACATGCACATCTTTTTAGGCTATGTTTCAGACTCTGTAAAACTCTGTTTTACACGTATTTTGGCAGAGCCTTTTCTGCACATCTGGAGAGGAATTTGGGGAAACTCAAAGAGGTTTATCTCACCAACATATTAATATAAAATAACCTCTTTCACTTTTTACATATCTATTACGGATTGAGAAATAAAAAGGTCTCATTGGACCCCACATTTTCAGAATTGTTGGAGCAGAATTGCACAAAGAAAGGAAGCAGTTAGTGACTTGGATGCCTCATCATCAAATAAGAGTTGGATCAAATTCGAATTCTCATCTTTTTCATCACCTATCCATAAGAAATAGTTCCAAATAGATGCATTAGTTTGAGTGTCCTTTACTTAAGTTCTATTTATGTAAAATAGTTGAAGAGATTTGTGAACTAATCTTGATATTTTTTCAAGATATTTTAGTTTAGAATTTGTATAAATATTTCACTCTTAGAAGTATTGTAGGTGGATTCTTCTACTTTGCTGTAACATTGAATTTTGGAATAAAGTGCTTTTTGGAGAAATTTCTTCGTGGCTTGCTGGATGATGAATTGAAGCTCAAGACTTTTTACAGGATTCATGTGTCAGACTACAGTTCAATAAGTCATTTCTATCCCGTGTTTTAAGTTTTATATATGTTTACTATATCACTGTGTTTCATTTCTGAATAATTAACAAAAAAGATTAAATCAGAAATTTCTTAAGTGTACTCTGATTTCAATTGTTATTATTCTAAATGTTTTCTTCTAAACCGGTTATAAACAATGAATTCTTAATTGCTCTTGTTTCTCTGGTTTAAGCATTTGATTACTTAGTAAATAATTATTAATTGCTATTTATTGGTAATCACTCACTTTCCCTCGTTTGAACATGTTGAAAGATTCTTAATTGCCTTTCATCTCTTTAAAAATCCATCCCATTCACTTTAATATCCAAAATTGCTCTCTATTTGGCTATCTTGCCCTACAAAGCCATCTTCTGTGTAAAAACTTAATCCATTAAAGCCATCCTTTCGACTCCATAACCCAATGGCCTGAAATACTCAATCATGCCCTTAGTTGGCGGATTCCACCATTTAAATTCAAACAAAACTCTTGGACTTATAACTAGCCTAATATTTTATAAGAATAAAGCTAAATTTTAAAGAGAGAGCCCTCTCTGGATACAGATTGGCTAGATTCTATATCTGAAGGTTGGTTTGTGGTTACCTCGGATTTACTTTCCTTTTCCACAAATTCAAGGAAAATCTAAGTGATAAGACTACTATTGAGTGCCCACTTATCTTCTGTAGCCATAGTGACCACATCCGCGATCTGCTCCAGATCTTCGCTTGTTAATGTGACTGTCACGTCATAGTGCTCACGATGGGCTTGTTGTTTCTTCCTTGTAGTGCGGTGCGGTGGCCCCGTCCTCGTAGTAGGGAGGAGGGGGGGTGGTGGTAGCTGCGGGTTCCAGCTTGTATCTAACTACGCTGGCGGTTATCTTTGGGCCTAGGCGCAATGTGGATGCGCGGCTAGGGAGGGGGGCTAGGGAGGCATTTTTTCCATGCAGAGGGCCACAGTTTGATCAGTAGATCAATTTCTTCATCCGGTACCATATAAGGGAGTTCTACCCACGTCTCGCTGGCCAGACTGCGAATCCAGACCTGGTTCATAGTGATTTGAAATGCAACAATATGCTTGTATTTGTCATATATGGTGGGGGAGATTCGAGGGCGAGAGTTGTGGCAGTGGCAAAATCGCTCTGGAAAAGGACCCAAAAGACCTTGTTATCATCAATACACTGCTTATCCTTGGAGTCCTAGAAGTGAGCATATCGAGCGCCTTAACACATCCCATCACGGAGCTCGGGAGTGACCGATTCTTCTGGTTTGTCCCAGGCGACTAAAGCTACGAGGAATAATAGCCACAAATAGAAGAAAGGTGTCCCATGCTCTTGAGACTCGTGGACATTAGCAAGAAATCCTTCGCACAAGTATTGAGCCCAATTAAAAAACACACCCTTCGCGCACTACCTGGCTAACTGGATGACATAGACAGGGACAGTCGTAACTTGACACTTCCACATGAGTTTTCAGGCTAACAGTCGAGTGCCCATCTGTGTAGCAGGGTCGTTGATGGTTTGGATCACAAATCCTCGCTGATTTTTTTGGACTGAATAGGTTTCTAGGACATATAGAGTGGTAGTAGCTTCGTATTTCTTTCCAACTTTCTCAAGCGGGTGTGGCCCCTGCATCGGGAGGCACGTGAGCTTGTGGATCAACTCGGCATCAATAGGGACTCTATCACAAATCCATAAACAACCATTGTGAATGAGGGCAAGTAACTGCGTGCCAATCGATCAGTGATATTGTAACCACCGAAATGGGGCATGTGCAGCAGATTTAGGAGTCCAGATCCTGCCAAGACACATACCCATCGTTGAGGTATCACCGTGATTCCATAATCCTCATGGATTGTGTCAAAGTATAATGCAGAGGCCAATTCTGGAAAAGTGTCCTGGTCCGCTAGATTATGAAAATCGAACTTGACCTCATGGAGGCGTTCGCAGGGATCACCAAAGATGTGGACCTCACCTGGGGTCAGCGAAGTCTGCAGGTAGGTGATCAGGCCGTCCAAGTTTTTCGGTATTTGCGTAGATGGTCTTCATGGTTGAACGTAGGGGGGTAACTAGTTGATTGGGTTAGCCAGCAGAGCTCCCTCCTAATCATCTTGTGCTGAGGGCGGAGGCCTGGGATGTCTTGGGGAACTTCGGGGTTTCTTTACTTCCTGTGGAGGAGCCCTTGAACTTTGAGCTTTCTCCTTGCACTTCCGCGTGGTTCGTGGAGGAGGGAATTCCTCCAACTCTGTCTCATCTTCCAGAACTTCTTCAACCTCAGGCTCAGTTGGCGCATAGGGTTCAGTAGGGGCACTGGTTAGCATCCTTGCGTGAAAAATGAATCCTAGCTCTGGGTGACTACTATCTGACGGGGGAGGTTTACCAGTCATGGGAGGGAGGCCGCAACTATAAAGAATTTTTTTGTTTGATTGATTCTGCAATATACTTAAAGTAGGCTACCTATTTACCTGAGACACTATCGCTAACTCGATCATCCTGCCACCCTTTAAACACTTTCCATCGAAGGATAGAGAGATATATTTCGCGTGGGGCAGGTTTCCCCAGGAAAGATAAAAATCCCTGTAATTCGTCCTGCCAATGGTTCAAGGGCTGCTCCCTTCAATGGTAACTTTTGCTTCTCCCCAGAGGGTATAGTTCCAATGGTTAGTTGTAATGTCCCCAATATCTTAGGCATACTTATTATGCTAAGGTTTCCATTTTGTGATATCTTCCTAGCTTCCCCCAACACAAGCGTGCTTCCTAAGTAGCGCTTGGCCCAAGACCAAGAGACTCTTATCATCTGTTCTACTAAGGTTTTAAGGGGGGCTAACTTTGGCATCAACTTCCTGACCCCTGGTTGCATCACCAATGCAAAAGTGGTTTGAGGCAAGGGGCCGCTACTTGTGAAACCAACAGGTGTTATAGGGAATCTGTTTCTTACTCGAGGATCGGCTTGTCCCTCGGCCAGTGTAGGTTCTATTTCTACTACCATATTTTCCTCAGGGGCCATAAATTGAGATTCCTTAATGATATGAAGGCAACATAGCGTAGAGGCTTCTCCTAGCTGGGTCTGCCAAGCTTCTAGATCCCTACTGGAATCCTCAATATCTTCCTCGTGGCATGGTACTGTCAATTTATAGATATCAGCCCCCCTCTTAGGTATAGGTTCTGTATAATATTTTCCTTCTACTGGGTCTAGTGGTACGATGACCTGACGGCCCTGGTTTTCAAAGATCATGTTGCGTTTTTTTAGGTCGATAATGCCCCCCATGTTCATAGCCCAGTCTAGCCCAAGGAGCGCAGGGTAGAGATCCACATCTTCCACCATTTCTATTACCTCAAAGTCATCTAGGATCCTTGCTCCCGTGGTATCAACCATGACACTGGGGAGTCTACCTAGAGGAGTGATTCTTCTATGATTTTCCATTTGAAGCTGGATGTTGGACCGCTCCAGCTCAGGTTTTCCCATGTGTTGCCAAGTCTACTTAGGTAGGATATTGGTGTCCGATCTGAGGTCTAAGATAACCTGATCCATTTTATAGCTGCGGATCTGGACTATCAGTTGCATCTCCCTACTGATGCGTCTCTAATATTTGTGCAACGTATGCACATCCTTGATGTCGGTTGTCCTGGTATCGCACGTTGCACAACTTTCCAATAAAGCCTATAGGTTTCGTACTACTCGAGGGTTGCGTAGCAGCCCCGTGCATGCTTGTAAGAAGGGTCTAACCTCCTCAGTTACTTCCATATCCCCCAAGTATGTGGATGGTGAGACTTTAGTTTTAAGGAAGTCTTTTTGGGCATCCATAAATGTTTCCCTTACTTTGCGCAAATCTAGTCCTTCTTAGTTGCTAATTTCTTTTTGGATCAGTGTATCAGCTTCATCCTTCTCCTTAGCCCCTCCCATCGCCAATCTACTACATGTTACTATATTTACTTTTACATCTAGACCGCTTAGTTTGGTTTGGACCCTTCGCACTTTCTGCGCAGATGAAAGCGACTTTCCCCATACCTTTGCTTTTAGGGCTAGGAAGTCTTCCAGTGCGTGGCCCAACTGTCTACAATACCTCTAGGACTATTGTAAAGGGTGCAGGAAATCCTTCGCAAAATTCCTTGTGCCTCCACAGTTATAGCAGATCCATTGGCCTCGACCCCGACCTGCGCTTCCTCTTTGGCTCCCGTCCCTTCTCCCAGGGGGGGAGTCATCCTTACCTGAGGGGTTTCTTGGTGAGGTAGGATCTTCGTTCATTGCATCCTTATGGACTTAGGAGTCTTTCTCCTTATGTCCAACTGACCGGCAATGTCGGCACCAGCATCACTCTAATACGGCACCTGGGGTGCCCGGACAAGCCCCTGGGTTGACCTTACACCACCCAGTTGCACAGCTTCCTCCGTGCCCTAGCGTAGGTCCCCTCGAGCCGCTTTGTTCCGGGCTACACACTCTTGGTCCCGAGTGGCTCATTGTGTGACCCTGTTCCATGCCAGTCTCTCGTCGTAGATTCTGTATTTCCTGGTGCATGGCCTCAATCTGTTCTTGGATTTGCTGGATGTCTAATGTAGCCCCCTTTTAAGGCGTAGCTTCTAATTTCATAGAAACTTCCAGGGCCTTGTCTTGTGAGTCAAAAGTTTGGTGATTCATAGGTACCCGTAGGTGAGGGAGTAGCATGGCAATAAACCACTCCATAAGTTGCCTACCATCATACCGAAATCCCCCTTCCCTGATAGCTCTTTTTATGCATTGGTCTACTTCCCATACAGGCTTAGTTTTCCCTTGCTTCAAATCTTTTAGTTCTGTTACGATTTGAGAGTAAGATTTAGGGTTTCGAAACTGTTGTCTCAGACCATTCTTGATGTCCTGGATAGTTGCATCCTTTTTTTGTGAGATGTACCCCATATACCAGTCCAAAGCCCTCCCCTTAAGGGCTACGGATAGTTGCGCTTTTCTCATAGTGTCGCCCACCATGCCCTGCGCAACCCATACCAACTCTGCCATAAACCAAAACCGCTCCAAGTATTCATCATCCATGCCCTAGAAGGTAGATAAATTCAAGCGCATCGCCATGGTACCCACCTCATTATTTTATTGTCATTACCTGACCCTTTCTCAACCTCCTTTGGGTCTCGGCAACAGAACCGTTTGTTGGCTTGAGGGTTCCTGACCTAGGTTCGGTGTGCAAGGTTTTCCAACAAATATCTATACTACTGGCCCTTTCGGTAGTGACCTGCTTTCGCAGGTCAGAGTCTCACCCGAAGTAGTATGGCTGGGTGCTGGAACCAGGTTTCCACACCTTGAAAAAGGAAGGGTAAGGAAAACAAGGTTGCATTCTGTTCAGATTACCTTGTTTCTTCGCAGGGTTAATTATGTATCTATTTGCATCCACGTGCACTGGATCTACAATTATATGCTTTTCGTAACATCAACACAGCATTATATAAACAAAGTAGAATAGATCTAGATCCAAGCGTTGAGTACACATACTTTCACAGCAGAAAGACAGAAAATACATAACACAGTAATTATCAGCAGTTCATACACCAGTACTCATGGATTCAGATCTCTAACAATCCTTCGCATTCTTTCATTCATCAACCTTTCCTTATAGTTCCCTTCCCAACCTGCGCACACAGCAGCAGGGTCTGCACACAGCTGGACTAGGAGCTCCGCGCACACAGCCAGCAGGAGTCCGTTCCCCCAAAACCCAAACAAATAGCTTAAACAACAGATCGCATCAATAGCTCATCCATTCCTATCATTTTTGATACAAAATACATCTCTATTTATAACAATCTAGTTCTGACTTTCCTATGGTCCACAACCCATGGTTTTCGGACCCCTAGTTTACCCTTTAACCCATTACAATGTGTTTGGGGCTTTGACCCACCCCAAAACCCCTGCGCTATATTAAATATAATAAATAATAATAAAAATGGACCAGTTTCGCAGTGGTTTCACAACTTGTTAGGAAACCCCGTTCCAACATTAACCAGTAGCTACCAGTATGCTACCCAATCAGTCTTTCTCAGCTGTGCAAATGTTTCTTCTAGGAGTTGACCTATGTTTTTCTAACTTTTCTCTAAATTTCTGAGATCAAGAATCGATTTGTGATTTCCTTCATTAATCAAACCAGAGGTATGCTACATGTGGTTAATCATTTTGACCATACTCTTTGATATACCTATTGCTCTGGCTATGGCCAATTATGCATGTTTTACCTGTGCATCCTAGTCAGTAAAGAGAATATCTTTAAAAAAAAATTGATCTTTGGGAGACTTGACTTTCTCCCTTCCTTTGAATCCTGCCATTCAATATAATCAGAAATTTTGGTATTGATTTCATTAAACTCAATTCATTGGTCAATGACTGTATTAGTCAATTTTTCATTGATTTCCAGGTGTGGAATTATGTCTTGACATTTGTAAGACAAACAAGTTTTGTTGTTTTGAGAGTAAGGCATTTAATTCCAATGCTTCTTTTATTAATTCCTCTTCAATAGGAATACCTTCATATTTTGTAAGATCTTCTCTAAATTCTTTAATCAGTGTGTCTTCGCTGGATAAGTCATTTTCATGACTTATCTTAAGTACTTCCATATCTTGCTAAAATTTGAAGAGTTGTTGCTCGACCTTTTGATTTAGACTGTTCCTTTCTTCATCTAGTTGATGTTGTCGCTGCATGATTTTATCATCCTTTTCTTGAACCAAAATGGATACTTCAGCTACCTTATCAATTTTTGTAATAGTGTATGCTCCAACAAATTGTGACAGTCGAGTTATATTTTCAATTGGATTTGAAGGATTGTCTTTCCATACAACTTCCATAACTTCATTTCCTGGGGTTGTTTCAATCCTTCTTCTTTTTCTTTGTTTCCTTACTACAAATTTATGAAGAGGGCTATAGAATACATCCAGTGGAGGGATATCAGTTACCTTCAGAAAATCTCATCAATAGGAAACGTAGGAATGACTTCTGTATCTTGGGAGGTTATCCCAGGACTTTCAATGATTTCTTTTGCTGAAACTATTTGTCCCCGTGGAGTCTGAAATTATGTATTTTTCTGTATTTCGCTAACTGAAGTCCAGAATTTATTTATTTCACTTTGTTTTTGTGAATCTAATTGTTCTATTATGATTTATTTTCTTGCTTCAGTTATGTAACTAATAATCAAAACATTCTGAGGGGTATGTATGAGTCTTTGTTCTATGTACTCATTGAATCTCTGTAATTCTTCTAGATTTAGGTTCAATTTGAAAAAAATTTGGACTTCTTCAAAAGTTCCAACAAATTGCAAAATGTCTTGAAATCTATCATTGGTGTGTATGATAGGTTTGATTTTGACCGACTGAGTAAATTTGTTAACAATATTTTCTAGATCGAATTGCCTTGAGGGTAAAACGGGGAGCTTCAAAAGCTCAATCTTCTGACATTCTTTCAATGCATGATTGAAATTGCTGAGGGTGAATGTACCACATTGAATTGGAAAACTTGGCCATAAATATTTTTTAATATCTTTCAAAGATTTAGTGATTCCATTACCAACAGTTTGGTAAGTGACTTCTCTCACCATTAGTTTATCAGAAACATACAAAGGAAGAACATGTGGAGGAGCAGAGCTTCCAAATACTCTAATGTATGAAAATGATTCTTCAATAAAACATCTCCCTATCATTTGAAGGTCTGCAATGGCTTCCTTAGTTAACCTAGGGCCCTCTCTATCAAACATCAATTGATGTAATGGTAATACAACTCCATAACATAGCCTGTGGAAATTTGGTGCATAATTATGTTCCCATATCTCTTTGTGACTCAAATGAATAGGGGTAGGATTCTTGAGAGTCCATTTCCAACCCATAACTGGAAAACTGGTAGAAAAACATATAGCATCAAAAACATATGATCTCATGAAAAATTGGGGGACGGGTTTGGAGGAAGAAGCTCTTGTGTGGCGATATTCATTAATCGCTTTAGCTAGATTTTTGGAAAGAATGGTTCCCCATTCATGATGTGGGAATTAACACATGAGTCAATCAGGGGAAACCAATTTATAGAGAACTTGGTATTATCAGGGAGACCATATAATCTGCATAGCATCGCTGCTGCAAAATTGTAGGGATTTTCAAGTGAAGCAATGGGATACATACCTATTTTCTCATGTTTAAATTTGTTATCCAGTTTCCTCCAACCTTGAATTGTCTTCAAAAGGGTCCTCATTGTTCTTTGCAAATTTCTCAACAAATCTGTTATCATAGATGTCTTGTTGGTCGGGTAGCTTGTACATGACTTTCAAATCTTCATCTCTGAAAGAACCTAAGATCTCATTCTTAGCAGTTCTTAAGTGTGTGTCCTTAATTGTTGAATTTTCAAGCACCCACCTAATCATGGCAGTATATGGCAAAATATTGGCCCTTTTTTCTATCTTATGAAGGAAGGAGCATGCCATATCTTTAAACTGTAAATTTGAGGGTGTTGCATCATCAGCAGTTGCCTTGACCTCCACTATTTTAGGTTCTTTGTCTTCAAGAATAGTATAGATAGCTTTCCACTTTGTAGCACCCCCATCTGTAGTGCAGACAATATCTGAGACTATAGGCGACATTTATGCGTATTCCAATTCTGCAACAGTCTGTTTGCCATGCTTCTGCATTACTTTGTGGATGGACATATCTTGAAGGAAAAATCCCTATTAAATATAAAGTAATGATCAAATGATGGAAGATATATTGAAATGACCAATTTTCAAATAAAAGATCCAGGAAACAGCTATATCATTAATTAATCACAATGAATCAATAATTTTTTGCATTGGGATGATAAAACACACTTAACCGTTTTTGACATGATTTATTTTCACGTAAAAAACCTTTATAAACCTATCAAATCGGTCGCATCGTGCCTTTTGAAACTATCTTTATGAAGCACATTACTTTTTTTTATGCGATATATGATTTCACGATATCGCAAAATTGCAGTATCGGAATATCACAAAAATGGAGTATCGCAATATCAGAGCTTTGGTAAAATCCTCTTAAAGTTTCAAACAATTATCCACAATGTGTGATTTATGTTATCACTTGAAAAACTCAGATCGTTAATCGAAAAATTGGGATTTCGCTTTTTTACTACTTAACTTTCAATGAGAAAAGGTTATGCGGGATGCGATTTGCGATAGGGTAATCACAAGGACGTTTTGTTAATTTCTTTTTTGTTTTTTATGTTTTTATCTAATAAAAGAAATAATGTTTTTGGAGTTTCATTTTTTATCTAAAATGAAAAATACATTTTTAAGAAGGGTCCCTATTTCTGTTTATCAAAGGTCTAGGTTATTTTGAAAATAGAAAGGGGGGGATTTTTTGTATAGCACAACATGTCCCCGCTACTAAAGGCTCAGGCGGAAACTAAGAAGAAGACCGCACAACTGAAGGAAGCCTCTGTGGCACTAGACAGTATTATTGAATGGTCTGAAAGGTATCCATAGGCTCTCGACACCTTTCCAAAGAAAGATTGGATCTGCACACAACACAAAAAAGTACAGATACGGATGAAAATACAATACAAGGACAATATTGTAACGGATGTGGAGAAAGTGATGTCTGGCTATGAAAATATCATCAGTGGCATCGATTCGATGGTGGGAGTACATCACATCCTTTCCTTGGGGGCAATGGACACATATAAGACAAGACAAAAAGTAACCCAGGACATCCAAGCATTTCTAGAACCCATCAGGAAAGAAGCTTCTTCCAAGGACCTTTCAGCCTCAAAGGAGAACATTGATCAGTTCATCATTGCACCACTCCAGATCTGCACCAAGCTAACCGCCCTATCCAATCAAATCTTCGTGAAAAACACACTTTGGTTTCGGAAGCTCTCGAGTGCTTTCACAGATTAGGGGAGGACACACCTTAAGTCACTCCAGTGGCAATAGACTATCAGGCCTCACAGACTTATCTTTGGGAAATACAACAGGTAGAAGTCCCAGACCTTTCCATCACAGAGCTGCTACCATGTGTTAGGTCCCTGTAATTTGTCAGATTTCTAAGACCAAATTGAACAAGGGTAACATCAAACCAACTTTGGAGCCCTAGGACCTAGCCTTCCTAGACTCAGTCAGGGATCTCTCTATATTTGTATAAAATATGTAAACTTGATTGATTTTATTGTTTTGATTTTAGGCTACTTATAATGATAGGGTTTGTTTGTTTGTTTTCTTTGGTTGCGTTGCTTGTCAAGAAGAATAGATAGAGTGACATAGATTCAAACCATTGGGCTATGGAGTCTGCAAATGGTCTTGAAAATTACTACAAAAGGTCAAGGGTGTTTCATAGGGCAAGTTTAAAAAATCCAAATGGATCTAAATAGGTTTAGTGAGTGTGAAATGAACATCAAGTTGTGAATGTAGTAGGTCTAAAGCGAAGTTAAGAATTATTTAACATAAAATATAACAAGAAGAGTCTATAAGAATTTGCCTACGTTTAAAGATGATGATAGGAAGGATGCTGCTTTACATCTAGTTAGATTTCACATACATATTCGCAAGTTGAAGGTTGATTTTTCTGAAGACTACTTGATGAAGATATTCATGGGCACTCTGGAAGGTGAAGCCCGATCTTGGTATGAAAGTTTGCCGCCTGCTTGTGTTTATTGTTTAAAGGATTTTCATACCATGTTCTTAGAAAGGTATAAAGAATCTTATCCATCCTTAACTTTAGTTCAGAACTGTTGTAGCCATGTTCATATTTTTATTGAAAATCTTGAAAAAGTTTATGAAGATGATGACTTCATGGATGATGAGATCATGGAGGCTCTGTATGAAAATCCATTTCAGCAGCATAAAGAGAACTTAGAGGATACTCATCAAGATGCTCAGGAAACTTTGCAGCAGGATCAAGATCTTAGTACAATGGAAAATGATAAAAGAGAAGGTTTTATTTCAGATCTGTCCATAGAAGAAGACAATATGTAGGAAAGTCAAGTTTCAATTTCAGAATGTGATAAAGTCAAGTCAACTATTTCAGATCTAGATTCAGATCATGATGATCAAGAATACCTTGTGCTCAATCCCATGAAGGAGAGCTCTACTGTTGAGATCATCTGGAATGAAGAAGACAGAGTTATTGGTCCAAATGTTCTCATTTCATTAGAACAAAGCCGTCATGAGGAGGTAATCTAGTCACTTCATGAAAAACAAGATGAGATCTTTGTTCAAGTAAGTGAAAAATATTCTTTCAATAACTCAGTGATAAATGATAATTTGATTGCCATGTCATATGAAGATGATCAACAATGTTTTCAAATTTTAGAAGATCGGGGAATTAAGGACTGTCATTCAGGTTTTTCATGTTTTAAAATGTTATTTCATGAAGACAATCACTGTTTGAGCAAAAGAAAAAAAAAATTATTATCTCCTTTGTCTGAAGATGAGATAGATCAACTCCTGAAAGGTCATGTTACGGCCCAAGCTAAAGCAGATTTGCAGTGCGCACATGGTCAAGAAAGTGTTGGTGAAACTTCTTCCTCTTTTGAAAATGATGACGATCTTGCAATTAGCTTTAAAGATTAGCAAAAAGATAATATTTTCTTTCATGAAGATGATAAGGCTGTCATGTTTGATAATCTTGAATATTGTTTTCTATTTAAGAATGACCTAGACCATGAAGTTGAGGAATATGAGCTTGAGAAGACAATACGCCAGAATTTCTCATGGTCAAGGAATTTATAGCTAACACTCGGATGGCAGAAGATTATACCTCTATGTGTCTTCCTATCACTCGAAAAGCAATTGTTTTTTCAGATTAGAATGAAGGGAGTACTTGTATTTTTGCTGCTGGATCTCAAGACAAGCTAGTGCTTCAGGATTTTCAAGATCCCTTCGGCATTCTTTTGCAAGCATTAGAAAAGATAAATTTTGCTTGGTTCGTTATCGTAAACCTTGGTTTCAGTGGTTATTGTGATTTTGCTACGTGTACATCGTTTTACCTGCTCGAGAAAAGTGAAAGCCGAATTTCGGTATGTAGCCATCTATTGGATTGGTTACATTGGAAGGCTCACTACACATGATTGTACATATTTCATCAGTAGGCATTTGGTTCTCATCATGATTTGAAGCCCTCAAATCTCGATGGACTACTGCCATTAAAAAAGCTTTGTAAGCACTAATTTCAGTTAAGTAGGTCTTGAGTCATTTTTGTTTTAGTCAGTTTCAACATAGTTTCAGAGCAAGTGTGTACTATCATCATTCATTCAGTTAGGGGCCCGAAGTGAAGGATATAAAACTAAAGGTCTGATTTCAGTTTTGGTGTGTCAATTTTTTGAGTTATTTTCGAGTCATTTTTCATTCTTGTAATTAAGTTAGTTTGTGTCGTCAAGTCGTCATTTTTCAGTCATGCATTTCAGCTTGAGTTTTTGACTCCATTGCCCAATGGATAAGGCACTGGTCTGCTCTCCCAAAGATCTGACGTTCTTGGCACCTCCAAGGAGCTACCATCCCCATTGGAGCCAATGTTAGTTTTAGTCTTTGCAGCCTTCCTCTAGTGATCAAACATGCTCTTACAAAGTGATTTTAAGGTGTCAAGGTCAAATTTTGTCATTTCAGTGAGTCTTCAAGCAAAATTTGGTCACTAGGTATTAGGTCTAGGGTTTGCTTTTACTCCTGTAAAAGTTGTCCAAATGTCAGTCCATGTCACCATTCAGCTAAGTGTACCATCATTCAGAGGGTTTTCATCATCATGTCAGGTTCCAATGGTTCATTTTACACCTTGTTCATGCTTCAGTTGTGCCTAGGTAAGGTTCATTTCCCTCTCCTAGGGTTTTGAAGGTAATCTCTCTTGGATGGTCAAAATCATCAGCAAAACTTGTATCCTAATGTTCATACACCTTCCCCTATCGTTAATGTACCTTATTAAACACTTCCCATCACTGATATCCCTCAAATTCCTCATTTTCGCACAAACCCTAGTTTCTTGCTACAACTTGACAATTTTCTAGGCTAGGCCTATGTTTTTCCCTTTTATACCCCTTCCCCTCACTCAATATTTTAAATTCCACTTTCCCCTACTTCCTAAAATCCCTCCCTATTTCCAAAAAATTTCTCGAGAGTTTATAAGCCCCTTATCCCCTTCATTTCACTTCATTTCGACAAATCCCTTATTCCACACATTGGGATAGGTTTTACTCCAATAATGTTTCTGAGCACGAAAAGATGAATTTTAGAAAAATGAGAGAGGTTTTGGTCGAAAATAGGTCAAGGAAGAAAAACCTCCTTCATGTTTTACGCAGGTGTCATGGTTTTAGAGAAATTTCAAAAATACAGTTGCCTCAGGAGAATTGATGCACCTCTGAAGTGACCTTGGAAAAATCAAGCTTTATCCTAGCTTGGTTGGCCAAATGACTTGCTTGATGAGTCAAATGATAACTAGACACAAATATATTTCCAATGAGCTATCATGAGCTCAATTCAGAGTTGAGGAAGACCTTCAAAAGTTGACTGCAACAACACTCTGCCTTGAGGCAGCCTCATTTTGCACATTTTGACTAGTCTTGGAAGATTTGATTTTTGACAAGGCAAATAAACTCCAAATTGAAACATTCAAGTTGGGTTGGAATTTAAACTCAATAATATTTCCAACGAGCTATCCCACACCCAAACTGGACACTGGGAAGGCCTCCAAAAGTCTCCTGCAAAAAGGCGCTACGCATTGAGATGAATTTTGGAAATTTTGCCTTTAAAAACAGAGTTTTCAGCCCAATGCGCCGCGCCACCTGGAACTTGCTTTTGATGGGGGACTCCTTATGATGAAAACTCAAATTATTTTGATTTTTCATGGAAAAATATGCATGCCTACTAATGGCCGAGAAATTTTGACAGGTTTTGAGTCCCCAAAAAGGTTAAAAACACCCCAAAAATGACCTTTCTACCCCTTTTTGGACACACAGGAAGCAGTGTTAGGAGAACTCAATTTGGGAGGGGAAAATGGACGTTAAATTTAAACATTATACTTGTGCTAGAAATTATACCGGTAGACCTTTCTAACAAGCCCACTTGGATCAAATTTGGACACCGGGAAGGCCTCCAAAATTAGCTGCAAACAGGCGCTATGCATAGCGAAATCAGGCGCGACACATTGGAGGAATTTTGCTCATTTTGGCCTAAAAAATTTGTTTTTCGCCTATTTTCTTCACAGTTTGACTTTTATCCTTATAATTGTCAAACTAATGATGTAATTTAATGTGAAATGATGGATTTTGATGTAATTATGCTAAATTTTCACTCATAGAGGTAGATTCATCCATGAAAAGGTAGTTTGCAACTGAATGAATCAGTTCCCTAGTTTTTAGAGGCAAGCTGTTCCACTGCCTACTTTTTAGTTCTCAGTTTAGAATTTGTTGGAAGAGCTCCTAAAATCATGAGCTCGACCCCTAGAGGCTAGGATGAGTTGTTTTTTGCCTGTATCTTATGATTTTTCAGTCATTAGCATGGTTGGACTTTTGGGAATGCTTTGAGCATTATTGTACATTCATCTCTGTAGTTTGGAAAAGGAATAGATCAGGGTTTGTAGCACTCTATGGGATTCATGTGGCATCTTGCTTTGATATTGTGTTTCTCTCTATAAATGTAAGTTTACTTGTGTTTTATGTATGCCATTTTCTCTCTTATTTCTTCTTAACTAAAACAAACAAGGATAAAGGTAGAATCCATTGAAATTGCAGTGCTCTACATAGGGTTTGCTTAGTTATCTATGTTTTCAGCTATTTGAAGAGGATCCCTAAAGGTTTCTTGCCCTCTTCAACTCCTCAGCTGTCTAAAGCTCTCCATTTCTTTCAATTTGAAGTGTCAAATCAATTGCCTGCCTTGCCCCATTAAGATCTCTGCAAAACTGAGCCTCATTCCCCAGACCCAAAATATGCCTTTCCATTTGAGCCAAAAAAACATCATTAAATTCATTGAAACTCTTTTGCACACAAAACTAGCCTAAAATCAGTCTTCACATCAAGTCATATCAAGCCTCATTGATCATTATTTGCTGAGATTGACAAGGAGAGAGCCCTCTCCCGATCTAGTAGGGCTAGCTACCAGGTTAAGCATGGTTTGATGTTACCCTAGATTCTACCTTTCTTAGCCTGAGATAGATTTAGGCCCTAACACAGGGAACTCCTAACCTCTCTAGCTATGTACCTTCATAGAAATAAAACATTCAAGATAGAACATAAGTAATGATTAAAGAGCAGGAAACTGCTAAATTCCTTAATCAAACTATAAATACCTTCAAAGTAATCATTTCAAGATAGACTAAAGGACAGGGAAAAACATAAACTTCTTTATCCTAAACCCTAATTAGTACACTTCAAAAAAAGCCTTGAGAACAACATTTCAAGCAAAACCAAAGGAAAGGGAAAACCTTAAACTTCTTTAGCCGTACTCTATTAATTTAATCTCAAGGAAACAAACTAGATGGACATGGAGAAATAAGGAACTCCTAATTTCTCCAAGAAAACCTAGTAGAGGAAAACATTTAAACAATAGAAAGCAGACAGAGTTAAGTTGCCTCTATGAAACACGTCTTAACCTAAAAAATTTGTTCTACTGCAAGAGAAAAGATGGGCAATATGTAAAACATAAGGAAAAAAATACAAGATTAGAAACGCATCACTATTCAGCAAAGTTCATGAATCCTATGAAAGTGCTTGCTCCATGGCATTTAGTCCAAAATAGTCACAGAGCTCCAAAAGCCAAAATCTTCAAAACTCCAAGTCTATGTATTCATCTCCATAAAACAACCAACAACCAACATGAAGCCTCCATGCAGTATTTAACTTCAAAATGAGGAGGTTGAAACCCTATCTAGGGTTTTAGAAGTCATTTATTACATATTTAAGGCATTTTGACCTTTGAGACCATGCGAAGCCCAAGACAAAATATCAGAGCCTCATTCATTACAAAAATAGCTTCTAACATAAATTATAAGATAAATTTGTATATATTTTTCCTTCAAGCCTTAAAAAATATATTTTAATAACTTCTCATGTCTTTTGTTGACTTTCAGGCAAGGGCGTAGTGCCAAGGTGCAAGGGTGTAGCGCCAAATCAGGAAACATTGCCTCTTTTGCAGCTGAGATTTGGAGGCCTTACCTTTGTCTGAACGAGTTCCATGATAACGCATTGGAAATCCTGTCCTATCTAGTTTCCAAATATACCTTTATTTTCCAATTTTGTTCCCATTTTCCTAGTGAAAAACCCATTCTCCCAAGACTTCTCAGGGTGCACTTCCAGTGCTGAAAATAGGGCAGAAAGGTGATTTTTAGGTGGTTTTTGGCACTTTTGGAGGACCGAATTTGCTCCAAATGAGATGAAATATTCTATGGGTGATTTCCTTGCAATTAGGAACATGAAAATGTAAATTTTTCCCCATTTTAGTTCCTCAAAAAAGAGCGCAATGCTAGTGGCGCTGCGCGTTTGTCCCTTTTCTCTGCTAGCCAAACAGTCAAAATTTCAAAATTGCAAAAAGGTGCCAAAATTGGATTTTAACTTGCTGGTCAAGGCTGGGAGGCTTGTAAGAACACATCAGCAATAAAATTAAGCTTTTCTCCTTCTTCTTTTTTGTTACGGTTTCAAGTCTTGATTTGGCCTTTTGCAGCTTTGAGCTTGTAATTTGGTTTTCCTTGAAGTAGTTCTTGGTCTTTGTTCCTCAGCACCACTGTCCTCACCCTTATGATCATGTCTCTTTAGAATTCCTACCTCACTACCACTGCTTCTGTCTACTTCCTCTAACATTATGAAAAATCTGTTTTGAAACCCTAGGGCTAATGTGCAATGAGATGAAGGGAGAGTAATGAAAAGGAAATTTTGCAAGTGAAGGGATATGAGTGTATGCAGGGAATGGATGTTAGGGAAAACTTAGATGAATGAAAACCCTTGAGTATTGTAATAATCCTTTGTTTTGACTGATTTCTTGAAAGGAGGATGAAGCAAATTGAAAAACAGTTATTTCAATCTTAATACTTAGGGTTCCTTCTTAGGGTTTCACTTCCATTCAATTAAAAATTCACCAAAGGGCATCAAAATAGGGTTTATATCAGGTAATTACCAATTGATGTGCTTATAAGACCCTTGGAAAATACTTGAAGGTGATTAGGAGTGATTTGGGTCCTTGGAGGACTTCGAAACCTTTTCTTCCCAAGGGCACAGTGCCAAGGGCCAAGGGCACACTGCCAGTTTCTGAGCGTGCAGTGATAGTTTCTAAGGGCGTAGCACCTTTTGCAGAGGGAATTTGGAGGCCTTACCTATGTCCAAATTGGGCCCATGATAGCTCGTTGAAAATATTATCCTATTTAATTTTCAAATATACCTTTTTTTCTGATTGGAGTTGATTTGACCTGTCAAACGTGGATTCTCCCAAGACTGGTCGAAAAGTGTTGAATGCTAGTGTAGAAATACAAAGTGATGGTGCAGGTAACTTTTGGAGGCCTTATTCAACTCCAAATTGAGCTCATGATAGCTCATTGAAAATATCTCCTAGTCTAGTTATCATTTGAATCATCAGGCAAGCCATTTGGACACTACAACTATGAGAAAAGTTAATTTTCCCAAGGTCACTCCAGAAGTGCAACAAACCTCTTGTAGCACCTATAAATTTGAAATTTCTACCAAACCATGATACTTGTGTAAAATCAGAAGGAGTTTTTTCTTCTTAGACCCATGATGGAAAAAAAAAACTCTGTCACTTTTTTCAAATTCACCTTTGTTTTTTTGGAAACAGAATTTGAAGCGAAACTAACCCTATGAGTGATCAATGGCTTGACTCTTGGAATGAATTTCTGGAAAATGATGGAGGCATGATAATTTTATTTTGACACATTTAGGATGATTGCACATAGCAACAGCTTCAAAATATTCTCTTTTTTCCACCATGGAGTTGAAATTATCTTTTCACCTTCTCTGATCACTTTCTTCAAAACCCTAGGTGTCTATAGCTCTTTTGTAGAAATCATCAGTGTTGTCTTCTAAGTTCTCTATAGCCCTTTCAGGTTCATTCATTTCCATCTAGTTCACCTCACCTTTTCCATATTCCATCAAACTATTCTGATATAATTTCTTCATGTTTGGCTTTGTGTGCCTCCTCCATGTCATTTTTGCAAGGGATCATTGTTTTGGCACTCAACTGGACCATCAAGCTTGAAAACCCTAATTATCTTCAAGAACAAATTTTTTCCCTTTTCTTGGTTGTAATTGGTGTTCATTTAGGAGTAGAAAATCTACCTTATCAGTACCTTCTGCTGACACAACTTTCAACACTCTTGCAGAAGTGCCAAACTTTGTCCATTTTTCTCATTGCAGGTTTCTGAACTGATAAGGTGATCTTGTTTGGATATTGTTATGTCCTTCTTGAATAACCATCTCTTGACATTCTATTACATCTTAGCCAGATTCTAGGAAAGGAAAATCAATACCTAAAACATCCAATGATGACCTTAAAACATGTAAAACCCTTATGACCTAGTGGGAGGATCTTTTGACCTCATTTTGACTAAAATTTGGCTTGGAGGTTTTTCAAGTGAAAACAAAGTATGGTCATAGGTTATTATGCCCAAAGGGACATGGGAATGAGTTGGCTATAGGAAACCCTAGAGGGAGGATGGAGTCTATTGACAGGGGAAAAATAGGGCAATGAGGTCATAGGAAGTGAAAGAGGATGAAAATGAGAGGTATAAGCCTATGATGAGTCTTTTAGGAGCAACAGGGTGACTTTGAGAAGACCAACTAAAGAATAGTGAAAATAGGTTTATAAGGATAATGAAGGTAGTGATATTTCTGAAACTCACAATATTCAGGGAATGTTGTTTTCAGAAAACTAGAACCATCCTATAGTCATCTACAAATAGTGAAAAATATTGATGACTAATAGTGGCTCCACTTGGGGAGGGCAGCTCTTTTCAAGAGGTTTCAAGAACCTTAGATCTCAAATCTCTGATTTTTTAGATGAGTTGCCTTACATGCTCATTGATTTTCTTCATTTTTCAATACTGATCTTGATACTGCTCCTTGGAAGTTATGATCTTTTAACATCTAAAAAAAAAAACATGTTTGCTTCCATATCAACTCTACCTACCCGTCATACTTTTCCTAACATTTTTTCTTCATTTGGGTGCACTTGGACTAGCAAACCCTTGACATCATTTTTTCTTTTAAAAGCATAAAAAAATATCTACCTCTACCCTTATAACATCCAAAGGCTCAGATTAGGCCGATGAGCTCTTTTATTCTCTACCTAATCTACTTATCTGTCAACGTTAAATAGTTTGACAAATCTTCATTCTATAATCTACTAACATGACATTTAAAACATGACCAAATAAATGTTGAGCAGTTTGGTTTGTCATGAGCTGTGGCATCTTGGACAAGTGGCACACAGATTTTATTTTTGTACAAGCAAAACCAGAAAACTAAGGGCTATAATTTGAAAACTTGTCACTCATCCCTCTCTTTTCTCTTTGGTTCAGGTTTGAGCTTTGAGAACCAGTATCTTTTCCTAACCTATTCTACTTGTTATTCATCAATAATTTTTTTCCTTTGCAGATGACTAAATGTCTATACTAGATTTCTAGAAACAAATTTCATGAATCTTGTCAGTTCTAGAAATCTCACTGCCTTCATTATCCTTAGGATAATTTTTTCACTATTTTACTACTCTATCATGTCCTAGTAATCCTATCACTCATGGAAGATCCATCATGGACTCATGCCTCTCATCTCTGTCCCATTTTCGCACCCATAAACCTCATTACTCTATTTTGTTTTCCCTAACTCCTCTATTATCCATCTAGGGTTTTTGAGGGAATTTTTTTGGTTTCATGACCTCCATGGTTAAAACATCAACAAGGCTTGTCTCCTCATGCTCTTACACCTCCTCCTATCGTTAATATACCTTCATAAACACTCCCCATCACTCCTATCCCTCAAAATCATCATCTTTCTACAAAACCTAGTCTATTGCCACAAATTTGACACTTTTCGACACTAGGTTTGTGTTTTGACATTTTGGACCCTTTCCCTTCACTCAATACTTGAAATTCCATTTTCCCCTACTCCCTAACATCTATCCCCATCCCCCAAAATTTCCCCAAGAATTTATACAACCCTTAACCCCTTCATTCCCCTCTCTCTACAAGGAAGTCCTAAATCCCCTACACCAAACCCTAATTTCCTCTTCCAACTAAGCTAGGGTTTGCAAAGGAAAAGAGACATAAGAGAAGAAGATACACCTGGTAGTTCCTATCAGCAATCATGAATCCATGCCAACTCATAAACATCATGCCTCCATCATTTTCCAAGAATTCATTCCAAGAGCCAAGTCATTTTCCACACCTAGGGCCAGTTTTTCTTAAAAATATATTTCTAGCCGAAAACAAATGAATTTGGAAAAAGTGAGATATTTTTTTCGTCCATCATAAAGATAAGGAGAAAAACCTCCTTCCGTGTTTACACAGGTATCATGGTTTGGGAGAAATGTCAAAAATATAAGTGTCACGGGAGAATTTCCGCACTGCTGGAGTGACTCTAGGAAAATCTGTTTTTCTCATAGCTGGAGTTTCCAAATGACTTTATTGATACGTAAACTGACCACTATACTTGAATATATTTCCAATGAGCTATCATGAGCTCAATTTGAAAGTGTGGAAGGTCTCCAAAAGTTGTCTGCACCAGCACTCTGCATTTCTGCACCATCACTCAGCACTTTTTGACAAGTCATGGAAAAATCAAATTTGGACAAGGAAAATAAACTTCAATCAGGAAAAAATGGTATATTGGGAAATCAGACAGGTTAATATTTCCAACGAGCTATCACGGGTCCAATTCCGACACTGGGAAGGCCTCCAAGTTCCCACTGCAAAAAGGCCTATTTTTGCGCTGCACTCCTGGAAAGTTTTCCCACCACTGTGTTGCGCTCCTGCCACTGTTTTGCAGCCTACTTTTTGAGCCATTTTCTCTACTTTGGAGGTGCTTTAGGAGGTATTTTGAACCTTTTCTTGCATATGCATGTTTTTCTAAAGAGGAGATAGCCAAGAAGAAATTAACAAAGGCAATGCCAAAGACGACTGTGTTGATAAGGAAGAAAACATATTTGAAAATAATGGGCCTCATAATGAGAAAAAATGCCAAAACAATGGGTCTTATGATGAAGAAAATGATAGTGACAAGAATACATATGAAGACAGTGGGGAGTAGGCATATGATGAAAATGAAGTACATAGTGAGGAAGAGGAAGATAACAAAGAAAACAACAATAAGGAGGCATATGAAAGCAATGAATAAAACAAAAATGACAGTGACAAGAATGGAAAAGACAATCAAGAAATAGAGTTTAAATTTGTTTTCCATAGGCAATAAAATGATGACAAAGGGCCAACCAATTAAGGTACCCAAGGCAGTGACCATGAAGAACAAGCAAACAGTAGTAATTAAGATCAAGAGGGTGATGATAGCATGGAAGGAGGTGAAGAGAATGAAGAAAAAAATAGTGTTACGAATGCAGAGCTTGAAAAATATGATGAAGGTGTTGAAAATGATGAAGATTATGGGACAAAGATAGAGTTTAAAGAAGAATAAAAGTAGAATGATGATGACCAAGGAGAGGCAACCTCTCAAGGGGAAAACAATAAACTAACCAAAGACAGACATGGAAATGAAGATGTGCCCAAAAAGGATCAAAGCACCTCTAACATTGCAAAAACAGAGAGGGACGGTCCTAAATATGTTGATAGTGATGGTGGCATAAAGGATAGCGAGGGTTCTTGTCAAAGGGGCAGCCAAAAACAAGGTAAGGAAGATGCACACACAAAGATCATCCATGAGGAGCAAAACAGTCCTAAGCTCACTAGTGATCAAGCTTTGCAGGTAAAACTTGTTGCCCCTTTCACCTTTACCTATCAAGGAGGAGAGAGGCATGTGTTTGCTGCCTCCAAAGAGCAAGAGGCCATGCACTCCTCCTCAAATCCAATGAAAGACAAACGAAAACAACAAGTGGAAGAGGAAGAGGACAATCATGAAGAAGAAAAAGAATTTGAGCTCATTCAAATAGACAGTGAGGATTAAAATGAGACAGGAATAGTAGACTGTCTTCTACAAGACTAGAACACGCACATCAAAGACTTGGAATTTGAGTTAGAGATGTCTAAGGATCTCATTCACTTTTTGTAGACACAAAACAAGCAAATGAGTGGCCAATTGGCCATCTATGAAGCAAGGGCTCTCAAGTATCAAAAAGAGGCTCAAAGGTCACAAGTGAAGTTGAAGGAATACATGGGTGCCTATGAAGAAAGTGAGGATGAAGAGGGTCAAACTAGAAGCAGACCTAGGACCATGGGTCTAAGAAATGCATTGGCCAAGCAAAGAGAGGAAGAATCAACCCAAGCACAAAAATTTCCCTTCACTAAACTCCTTACCATGGAAATTGAGCATAACATAGAAGAATGGCTTGAGAGAGCCAACATACATCTAGAGGCCAAACTGGAGAAGGCCAAAAAAGACTTGAGCTTTCAAAGGAGAATGACTAAGCATTATAAACGGAGAAATCAATTTGCAAGGAAAAAGCTCAAAACTGCCCAAAATCAGGGCCCGACACAAAAATATGAAAATGAACAAGCTAGGCTTGGTATTTTGGCCCAAGTTTCTCTATAGGTCTCCAATGATCTATGAGGCACCTACCTACCAAATTTGAGGCAATTTGGACAACTTTTTGTTTTTTCCAAATTTTGACCCCTAGGAGTGCAACACCTCCTCTGCTGCACTTTTTATTAGGGCATATTCATTAGGATAGGTTTACATTTTTGGATTCCCCATCACTAGAGGAGTATGCCCACCAAATTTTAGCTCCATTGGAGTTGTTTTGACCCCCCAAAAGGGTCAAAAGCACTCATTTTTTCACCTTTCTGCCCACTTTTTTGAGCATGTGTTGCGCTCCTAGAAGTATTGGATTTTCCACTTTTTGGGAAAATTTCAGAGGTCAGATTGAAGATGTGAAGGTATATGTGAAAATTATACTTCCATAGCTTTCGAATGAGCCCTCACGGAGCCTTTTGCGACATCGGGAAGGCCTCCAAAACACCGCCGCAAAAAGCCCTATTTTGGTGTTGCGCTCCTGGTAGAATTTTAGAGTTCCACAATGTACTGTGCTCCTGTAACTGAGTGGAAAAAATGTGTGTTTAGCAAGTTTTCTTAGGCATTTTGAGCCTAAAATTCAATTGTATTTCCTCTGATAATCGGAAAAGATATTTTATTTATATATTCTTGTGCCTTGGACTTTGCAAAGCCTCAAGGACATGTTAGGATATTTCTCTTTGTCCAATAGGCTTCTAGATGATCTAGTAGGCTCTCTTCTCCTCATTTTTTATATAAGACATGAGGATTCATTGTAATCAGTTGGGACTTGATGTGTTTAAGAAAAATACATGGTTTTATGAGCTTGGGCAAGATATTGGTTTTATGAAGTGAATGAATGGCTTGTGTGGCTTGATGTTGGAGAAGCTTGCTTGTAGGATTCCATAGCTTGGTGATGGTGATGTTTTTCTAACTTGTTTATGTTTTCTTGTCCTCATTTTGTTTCAGTCTACTTGTTTTCTATAGATCATAAAAGAATAGGCTGAGATATTCTCATCTAAGCACCTCAAACCTCCTCTTTTATATAGTTTTGATGTTTTCTTCTTTTAGTTCATCTTAAGGAATTCTTGACTGCTCCTTAGGCCCACTAAAACTTGTTCTTTGTTTCATGAATGATTAGTATGTTATCTTATAAATATGATTCATCATATGCCCTGCTTATTTAAAATTTTCAAAAACTTATTGTGAAGCTTTTCTATGGAATATTGATTGATTAGGTTAGTACAAAGAGGTATTGTTTCGATCTTTCCCTTTTCCCATGCTCATCAACTTGTTTCAAAGTTCCTGATAGTTTGATATATGTTTTTTAGGAGTTTCCTCTCCATATATTGAATTTTTTGTTTATCTTATGTGTTTTCTCAAAAATCTGAAGGTAGATTTCTAATGTTAGTAGTTCTAATGCTTCTATGTACCACTGGATTGTTCATCTTGTTTGTTTATCAGTTTGAGTATTGTTCATAGAGATTAATGGTTTTCCCTACCTCATGAGTTATTGCTTCAAATTATAGACGTATAAGACCTCTTAGTCTTTTCACAAAACTTAATGTTCGTTACACCATCATACATCACTTTAAGGATCCACTCACCCTGTTAAATTGTCCCTGCAATACACTCTGTTTCATCATTTAGACACCCTTGAGTTCATCTGACCCCATAGCCCTATTGATTTGATATTATCTCATTCCACCTATCCTAGTTGATCATCTTAGCCCAACCCAAAACAAAAAAACAAACCTACACTTAACAACTAGCCTAAAATCAATCATCAAAATTGAACAAGCTCACATCCTTCGCACAATAGAGAGAGCCCTCTCTAAGTCCAGGAAGGCTAGGTCCTAGGACTCCAAAGAATGCTTTGATGTTACCCTGTCATTTGGTTAGCAAATCTGCCAAATCACGGGACCCTAACATAAATGGTGATCATGGTGGGACTCTGAGTAAGAAACAAACTTATACTTCCCTAAACATTTCAGCAACCCTTAAGAAAACTATCTTGTGGATTTATCCCACCTCTCACTAACATAATGGCGATCACGGTGGGACCCTCTCAGTTCATAACAATCTAAATACCCCTTAGGAATCCATAATCCCTTCTTCAAATAGTATCCTATGATTTATAGCTACCTCATCACTATCACTAACACAATAGTGATTATGATGCAACCTCTGATGTTAGTGACAAACTAAGTATCCCTTAGGACTTCAGAATCCTTTGTCAAATCATAGATAACTTAACTGATAGCCTAAGAGTAGAGTCTAGCTTTTTCACCATCTTAGAAAAATGATGACTCAGCTACAAGAAACACATACAAACCTTAGGGATACATAAAGGAACTCAGAAAACCCCAAAAAGATTTCTAGATTGGCTTCTTGTCAGTATTGGTGGTGGACCATAGATACTTGTCTTCAAAACAACTAAAAATATCCACCTGGTGACTCCACTAGCCTTCAGTAGGCCTATTACCCCACTAGTTCTTATAAACTCCCCTGGAATGCATTAAGCAATCCCAATCATGCTGATGGTGGACAGAAAAGTTCAAATCTTCCACCTGGCGACTCCACAACCCTCAATAGACCTAAAGACTCCACTGGTAGAGAACTCTAGACTGGTTGAAAATATGTAGTGACCTCTTTCTAATAAACAAAGATGGATCCAAGTATGAAAAAAGAGGAAAAACTAGAGATATTGATAGATACATTTAGCAAACTAATGCATCTACTTGACAGGAAAGAGGAAAGGTACAGGTTTAAGGTTGGTGCTGCTTATTCAAAACAACCTATACTTCTTCCTTGGGAAAAGCAAACTAAATCACTACAAGACAAGAACAACAAACAAAATATGTATGATGAGCAAGATTGCAAAGAATAAAATGAAGAAGGCTGCCAAGTAGGTATTGGTTACCTCCCTACCTCTTGTACTTCACTATTAAGAGAGAATTATGAGCAAGTTGCAAATAAAAACAGAGAGGATTAATCTAAAGCATCAATCAGCCATCTTGAAATCAAAAAATTTGCAATAAAAGAGGATTCAACACATTTAGAGCCTCTACCCTTATGCTTCAATTCATTTCTTTTAAAAGGAAATTGGCACCCTGAGAACCTATCAGAAGCAACTTATGAATCTCATGCTCATAGTAACTATCACGAAAATCAAGAAAAGTTGATAAAGGATGAAACCAATCAAAAAATGAAAGAACAGCCGCAGGAATCCTTAAAAACACAAGTGATTATTCATCATCTCTTTTAGGTGAGGCTCAAGAATAGATTTAGCCTCTAAATCAGCCTTCACAAGAGAAAGAGGACTGTTGTAGTTATTTCCAAGGAAAAAGAAAAATGCCTCCTTTTCTAACTGAAGAAAAAATAAGTCAACTTCTAAACATGCATACAGCCTCTAAAACTTCATATGACCAAAACTTTTCTTTTCATTCTCCTGCTTATCTTGCATACCTTAAGTCAGAAAATGGATTTGTAAATCAATTCGAAGAGAAACAATTTGATAGTCCAATATGTATGGCTGGTGACATTACTTATATTAATGATTCTCCAAGGTTTGATCAATATATTGATGATTATGGTATCCAAACAGAAGCTAATTTTGCAGAGAAATCAACAGTTGATTTGTGGGACGAAGTTCACTATCATCAGCTTAAAAAAGTAAGCAGCCAATACAAGTAATGTATGACACTGATGAGGAAAGCCTTGAAAGTTTGGAAGTAAGTGAAGAGTCTCTAACTCTTTGCTCTACTTCACTTCATTCCATCATAAATAGTTTTCATGTGATTGGAAATCAACAGTCTTTCAGTTTTGATGATGAGGTTGGGAAAGCTAATGATTTTCTTGAACCAGTTGCCAATAAGGAGCCTTTACTTGAAATGGTTGAGGAAATCATTTGGGACATGAAATCCTCCTTATCTCCAGATTTACAACCACCAAGTTCCATTGAATTAAAAATTGCAGATAAATGAATAGAAGTTGATAATCACATTATAGTTGTCACAACACCTTCTCAACAGGATTTACTGCCAAAGAGTATCCCTGCTCATCAACATGATGACCTTCACACAGATTTCAGTCCACTCAATCAGAACACATCAACTTTGCAAGAGGACTACACTACAATATATGATGACTCCGACAGTTCAGGTGATCATGAGGAAGAGGAATAGTTTCTTTCCCAAAGGAGCCTCAAGCATAGCCAAGTGGAAGGAGTAGTCCTGGATGAAGCTTATGTCTCAAGTCCTCAAGATCAGGTATCATTCCAAGATCCATTTGTTCTTTTCCTTTAGAAATATAAAAGAGGAGTGCCTTCTGCCAAGAACAGTTTGATGCAAGGTTTGAAGAGAATTTTAGGCACTTTTGTTCAAGCACAAGTGAGGTGCAAGTGGCCTTTTGATTTCTTCAAAACACTCAAAGAGATAAACCAATATCCCTCAGGGAATCATCCGCTTGATTGGTTGTATTGGAAAAGAGAGTTCACCAGCTAAATGTATATATCGTATAAGTTAGCTTAGGATAGATAGGAAAGAAAATAAACTCAGCACTATGAGCATCCTTCTACCTTTAGTTTTAGATTGTTTTGACCAAAAAGAGAGAAAAATTAAAAAACAAAGAAAAAATGAAAAAGAGGGTAGATTTGAAAAAGAAGGTACAGCCCCATACCCAAAAAATAGTAATACTGAAAGTGTGCAAGCCTAAATTCCACTACTTGTTCTAAAACAAGGTCTTGTTTAGTAATCTAGCCTAATCATGGTTGAACATGTTTTCAATTTATTGTTCATAAGTTAGTGAAATAATGTTGGTCAAATCATTGAAGCTTGACTTGTCAAAGAAAATAGATTAGGAAAGAAAGATACTGGTTCCACATGCTTAAATCTGAACCAAAGAAAAGGATAGGGATTCTTAGAAAATGATGAAACATAGACCTCGCACCTTTTAGTTTTGTTTACTTATGAAAATAAAGTTTTTGTGCAGATTGTCTTGATGCCATGACTCATGATGAATCAGATTTTCTAATCCTGGTTCAATTCATGCTTTGAATTTCTTGTCAAATAGCTTAGAGAATGACGTCTGTCATACTGCTTAATCTTGACAGTCAAATAGACTAGGTAGAGAATAAGAAGAGTTCACTAGCATAATCTGAACTCTTGGAAGAAATAAGTGTAGAAGTAGATAGTTTGTTTTTGCTTTCAAAAGGAAAAATGTCAATGGGTTTGCTGGTTCAAGTGCACCCAAGGAAGAAAAATTGTTAGGAAAATAGGTTGGGTTGGTAGAGATGAAGTTGAGCTAATCATGTTTTCATATTATCAAAATCACTACTTCAGGGAAGCAGCAGTAAAAGAAAAGAAGGAAATCTGCCAAATGCATGAGGCACTAGTCTTCATAAACCAAGAGATCTGCAATTCTAGACACCTCCTGGAAAGGAGCTACCCTCCCCAAGTGGAGCCACTGTTAGTCATCAGTAATTTTTTGCCTTTGTAGATGACTAAATGTCTATCCTAGATTTCTAGAAACAAAATTCATGAATCTTGTGAGTTCTAGAAATCTCAGTACCTTCATTATCCTTAGGATAATTTTTTCACTGTTTTACTACTCTATCATGTCATATTCAGCCTATCACTCATGGAATATCCATCATGGACTAATGCCTCTCATCTCTGTCTTATTTTCACACCCATAAACCTCATTACTCTATTTTGTTTTCCCTAACTCCTCCATTATCCATCTAGGGTATTTGAGGGCATTTTTCTTGGTTTCATGACCTTTATGGATAAAACATAAAAAAGGCTTGTATGTTGATGCTCTTACACCTGCTCCTATCCTTAATATACCTTCATAAACACTCCCCGTCACTCCTATCCCTGAAAATCATCATTTTTCTACAACACCTAGTCTATTGCCACAAATTTGACACTTTTCGAGACTAGGCCTATGTTTTACCCTTTTGGACCCCTTCCCCTCACTCAACCCTTAAAATTCCACTTTCCCCTACTCCCTAACATATATCCCTATCCCCCAAAATTTCCCCAAGAAATTAGACAATCCTTAACCCCTTCATTCCCCTCTCTCTACAAGGAAGTCCTAAATCCCCTACACCAAACCCTAATTTTCTCTTCCAACTAAGCTAGGGTTTGTTATGGAAAATATGCATAAGAGAATAAGATCCACATGGTAGGTCATATCAGCAATCATGAAGCCATGTCAACTCATAAACGTCATTCCTCCATCATTTTCCAAGAATTCATTCCAAGGGCCAAGTCATTTTCCACACCTAGGGCCAGTTTTTCTTAAAAATATGTTTCTGGCCAAAAAAAGATTACTTTGGAAAAAGCGAGAGAGGTTTTTGTCCATCATAAAGCCAAGGATAAAAACCTCCTTCAGTGTTTACACAGGTATCATGGTTTGGGATAAGTGTCAAAAATACAGGTGTTGTTAGACTATTTAATCCTAACAGATTGATAGAATAGGTAGAGAATCATATGGGCTCAACTGTTTAATCTGAGTCCATGGAGAAATAAGGAATAGAAATAGATTAGATTTCCTACTTTCAAAAGAATAAAATGTTGTGTAAAGAGTTTTCCAATCCAAGTGCACTCTAATGAAGAAAAAATGTTAGATTAGTAGGATTGGGTAGGTAGAGAGCTTGTAGATGAAAGATCCATTGTTTTTATGGTTGTTCAATTGTTTTTCAGAGCAAGATCATCCCAGCAAAGGAAAGAAGCCCAATGGATGAGGCAACTAATCAGCCTCCCAGAGAATGCAAGTCTGAAGTTCTTGACGCCTTCAAGAAGGCATCATGTTAGGGATTTGTAATTTTAGCAGATTGGTGAGACTAAAACTGCAAAAACAACATCGTTTCAACCAACTTTGGGATTCTAGGATCTAGCCGTCCTGAATCCAGAGAGGGATCTCTCCAATAAGTGAAAATATGGATTTGTCTTTAAAGTTTGGGGTAATGATATTAGGCTAGTTATGAAGGCCAAGGGTTTTGTTGTTTTTTGGATGGTTGAGCATGAATACTGTTTTGAGGAGAAATTTCTAAGTGAAAAGAGTTTCAAAGGTGAGAAGTTGCAAGTGGATAGAACAAATAGGTTAAAATATAGATATAATGTTGGTTTTTATTCCATTGGGCTATGGAGTCATGATAGGAATTTAATTGAACAACAACATCAAGAGTGTTCCAAGGGGCAAGTCATCTATGTCACAAGATCATTGAGATTGAAATGATGGAATGGAAAAAATAAAGTGTTGGAGGGGTGGAAAATGATAATAATTTTAGAAGGGATTTATAGTCAGTCCAAACAAGAAAAGCCTCTTAAGTAACTGTTTAAAACCAACCAAGTGCAGGGCTAACCATTGAATTCTTGGGAAAGTTTGTATTAAAGCAGCTTAATTGAAAAACAATCCCGTAATCCACATAATTACCTTCAGAAAGTATGAAAACACATAAGAGAAAACAAAATGCAACTTAAGATCAGATAAAGTACTTTTAAACCTAGTCTGCTTTCAGCCAACACCAAGGGAAACTTTCAGAATCTGATTTTGGAGAATAGAAGCTAGAAATAGGGAAAACCATCACTTTCTAGTCTTATCTTTAATAAGAAAATAAGGAAAATAACTTTCAAGAACAACGTTTAAAGCAAACAGTAGGGTGAGGGAACTCCAGCATTCCTAACTGCTTAAACTGCACTAAATCATTCTTGAATAAACAAATAAGAGGAAAACATTAAGATAAATATTTTCAGTTAGAGAAGGGAACTGATAAACAATAAATCCTAACTCTGTGAATGTTGTTCTTTATCATAGAATAGTGAAAAATATGGCATACATAGAAGGAAAAACAAATAACAAAGAAAGGGCACTTCACTAGTAATATAGACTAAGATCCCAAGAAACATCTTGTTATTGATGTCAAACCAGTTACAGTCTTCAAGTCCAGTGTTTCAGTTCAGCAATCATCTTCACTATTCAGCATAAATTATCTATTACAAACATAGCTTCAAGGGCCAGTGAATAATATTTAAAATTAGAAGTTTCAGGCTCAATTACATAACAATGCTCAGCAACGTGGTCAACCAACAGTTTCTCATCTTCTACCGAGCTATTTATAGAAGAATGAGGAGGTGATAACTAACAAAAGATCTCAAAGATCATTAATACAGATTAAATGACTTCCTGGCCTTTTGAGGGGCTCGATGGAGAAGTGTACAGGTGGACTACTGTATTAATGTTTTACAATTATGAGTTTAAACTCGGTGGGAGCCTTATTTGATTTTGAGGCTCTGCGTGTTGTGTGGAGTAACTCTGCAGATATTTTAGTCATTAATTTCTTTGCAGAAGAACTCTCTGGTTGTGCTTGAGACAAATATCTGATTTAAAAAAATAACTTTGGCCTCTGTTTCAAAGGTTTGAGGCAACAGGTGGCTTTGTGGTAGCTGAGGAATCAATTTGCCTCGAATGCAGTGGTGGAGGTATTTTCTGCCTGATAGATATTCTTGATTTTCTATTAATTCTGCTTTAATTTGGGGAATTAGGCTTTTGATATTCAATATTAGCCATAATCCCCAAATTTGTCTTTAATCTTCATTCTGCCATGCTCTGTCTTCAACAACTGATACTCTTTAACATCTTGTTTAAAACATAGTGTCTTATCAACGTGTAGAGCCGTGCCAGGCCTTTTTAATTGCTCAAAGGCACAGGAAATGTCTTTCCTAGCCTTCGTATTTCCTTCATTTTTTCAATAGAAAACCATTAAAACACTTGAAAAACACAAAGAAAAATTAAGAAATCCTGCAGAATTAGGTTTAAACTGCTTCAGATGGCGGGAGCGGAGCATAGCCGTTGGATCTAGACATCTGGACGGTCCAGATCTAATCAGGGAATCGCAATCGACGGGAGGAGGAAAATGGTGCGATGAAAAACTCCGATACGATTGCGCAATCACGAGGGTGGAGGAGATTAAGCGATGGTCGTTGGATCCGAGGATCAGATCAATGACGGGGAGCAAATCAGAGGAAAAGTAGTCGGGGGAAAGAATAAATGCATGTGATTGAAAAAAGCGATGTGACGAAGTGCAGACCGTTGATCTAAGGAGTAGATCAATGGTAGTAAACGAATCAGGGGACTGGACGATCGGAGGGGGCAAACAAAGCATGCGATGTAACTTTGCGATGCGATTTGAAATTTCTGATGCGACGGAGCGATGGTCGTTTGATCGGCTTTTGATCAACGGTGGGGATTAGTTCTAAGAATGAACCAGAAAAAAACCCTTTTAATATATGAAAAGCCAAAAATAATGAAATAAAACAAAGGTTTTTATGCTTCGGGGGTGGAAAAATATGTAGAAAGCTGATAGGCACCCGACTGTGGGACCTTTGGTCTTTATGAAAAGTTATATGACTCGGGGTTGATATAATAAAAAGGGCTAATTTCAATCGGGCCATCAGGCCCGGTCTTTTTAATCTACCCATTTGAAAACTTGCGATGCGATTTAGCACCTGGGGTCTTTAACACTTGGTCCCGGGGAAAGTCACATGAAACAGTGGTGGGGTAGATTTATAATACATAAGACCCAATCGCATCATAATTTTGGATGCGGGTCTCTCCGATCAACCCATTGTGAATTCTCCGATTGCGATTGCGCGATCGAGTCTTTTTAATCAACCCATTGAAATATTTCAACATGTGACTTAAAGTTTTTAAGTTGAAACTTTGGAAAAGTGGGTTTTCCGACTTTACAAAGGAAAAGGGTGATCGGGAAGAAAAATTATAAGGTTTTTTAAGCGCCAAGGCGGGCCCACAGGACACGTATATAAAAATGATGCGATCGGAGGTTTTTATAACACAAAGGATTAATCACATCGGGGTCTTTCAATATAAAACCAATCGCATCGGAACTTTGAATAGAGAAAAAAGACTTTACGCATTTGGATATTTCCGATGCGATAAGTGCCAATAGTGTTAGCACTTGGTTTTTATGACAAGGGCACATGTGGGGAAGTGGTTTAGGGGGCTTGGCCTAAGGGGCTTAAGTCCACAGTAAAGGCTTGCATTTCTTATGATTTTTCAAAGCTTTTTAATGGAAATGGGGGCTCTGAAAATAGTTAAAAAGTGAGTTTTTAACTATGGAAAGGGGTTTTGCATGAAGGGAAGGAGAAAACTCAGAAAAATTAGAGGAAAATAATGGAGAAAAGAGGAAGAAAATGAAGGTTTTTCGGCAGTTTCTTACATGAAATCAACAGATTTAATGGGAACAGTAATGAGGATTTTGGACAGAGGCATGAGGCCTTCAAGGAGCCTTCAAGAGCCAAAAATTTTTAGTGATAAAATTTTTTCTTTGGAGGCTCAAATAGTATTAGCCACCTTTTGGTATAACAAATATTATAGGTGGCTAACAAGTGTCAAGGGAGAATTTTTTCACTCCTGGAGTGACCTTGGGAAAATCTTTTTTTCTCACAGCTGGAGTGCCCAAATGACTTTATTGATAGGTCAACTAATAACTAGACTTGAATAGATTTCCAATGCGCTATCATGAGCTCAATTTGAAACTTTGGAAGGCCTCCAAACGTTGTCTTCACCAACACTCTACATTTTTGCACCATCACTCAGCCTTTTTTGACCAGTCATGGAAAAATCAACTTTTGACAAGGAAAATCAACTTCAATCAGGAAAAAAATGGTATATTTGGAAAGTAGACAGGTTAAAATTTCTAACAAGCTATCACAGGCCCAATTTTGAAACTGGGAAGGCCTCCAACTTCCCGCTGCAAAAAAAACTATTTTTGCGCTGCTCTCCTAGAAAATTTTCCCACCACTGTGTTGCGCTCCTGCCACTGTGCTGCACTCCTGCCACTATTTGCAGCCTTCTTTTTGAGCCATTTTCTCTGCTGTGGAGGTGCTTTAGGAGATATTTTGAACCTTTTCCTACATATGCATGGTTTTCTAAAGAGGAGATAGCCAAGAAGAAATTAACAAAGGCAATGACAGGGATGACTGTGTTGATAAGGGAGAAAACAGAGTTGAAACTAATGAGCCTCATAATGAGCAAAAAAGCCAAAATAGTGGGTCTTATGATGAAGAAAATGGCAGTTACAAGAATACATATGAAGACAGTGGGGAGGAGGCATATGATGCAAACGATGAACATAGTGAGGAAGATGAAGATAACAAAGAAAATAACAGTAAGGAGGCATATGAAAGCAATGAAGAAAACAAAAATGACGGTGACAATAATGGAAAAGATAATCAAGAAACAAAGTTTAAATTTGTTTTCCATAGGCAAGAAAATTATGAAAAAGGGCCAACCAATGAAGGTACCCAAGGCAGTGACCATGAAGAACAAACAAACAGCAGTAAGGAAGACCAAGAGGGTGATGATAGCATGGGAGGAGGTGAAGAGAATGAAGTAGAAAATAGTGTTACAAATGCAGAGCTTGAAAAAGATGATGGTGTTGAAAATGATGAAGATTATGGGACAAAAACATAGTTTAAAGAAGAAGAAAAGTCGAATGATGATGACCAAGGAGAGGCAACCTCTCAAGGGGAAAATAGTCAACTAACCAAAGACAGTCATGGAAATGAATATGTGCCCAACAAGGATCAAAGCACCTCTAACATTGCAAAAACAGAGAGGGGCAGTCCCAAATATTTTGATAGTGAAGGTGGCATAAAGGATAGTGAGGCTGCTTGTCAAAGGGGCAACCAAAACAAGGTAAGGAAGATGCACACACAGAGATCATCCATGAGGAGAAAAATAGTCCTAAGCTCACTAGTGATCAAGCTCTTCAAGTAAAACTTGTTGCCCCTTTCACCTTTACCTATCAAAGAGGAGAGAGGCATGTGTTTTCTGCCTCCAAAGAGCAAGGGGCCATGCGCTCCTCCTCAACTCCAATGAAAGACAAAGGCAAACAAAAAGTGGAAGAGGAAGAGGATAGTCATGAAGAAGAAAAAGGATTTGAGCTCATTCACATAGACATTGAAGATGAAAATGAGACAATAATAGTAAACTCCCTTCTACAAGACTGTAACACACATATCAAAGACTTGGAATTTGAGTTAGAGAGGTCTAAGGATCTCATTCACTTTTTGCAGATGTAGAACAAGCAAATAAGTGGCCAACTGGCCATCTATGAGGCAAGGGCTCTCAAGTATCAAAAAGAGGCTCAAAGGTCACAAGTTCACTTGAAGGAATACATGGGCTCCTATGAAGAAAGTGAGGATGAAGAGGGTCAAACTAGAAGGAGACCTAGGACCATGGGTCTAAGAAAATCATTGGCCAAGAAAAGAGAGGAAGAATCAACCCAAGCACAACAAATTCCCATCACTGAACTCCTTACCATGGAAATTGAGCATAAAATAGAAGCATGGCTTGAGAGAGACAACCTACATCTAGAGGCCAAACTGGAGAAGACCAAAAAAGACTTGAGCTTTCAAAGGAGAATGACTGAGCATTATAAACAGAGAAATCACTTTGCAAGGAAAAAGCTCAAAACTGCCTAAAATGAGGTCCCGTAACCAAAATATGAAAAGGACCAAGCTAGGCTTGGTATTTTTGCCTAATTTTCTTTGTAGGTCTCCAATGACCCATGAGGCACCTACCTACCAAATTTGAGGCAATTTGGACAACTTTTTGTTTTTTCCAAATTTTGACCCCTAGGAGTGCAACACCCACTATGCTGCGCCTTTTTTCAGGGCATATTCATGAGGATAGGTTTACATTTTTGGGTTCCCATCACTAGAGGAGTATGCGCACCAAATTTCAGCTCGATTGGAGTTGTTTTGACCCCCCAAAAGGGTCAAAAACACTCATTTTTTCACCTTTCTGCCCACTTTTCTGAGCATGTGTTACGCTCCTGGAAGTCTTGGATTTTTCCAATTTTTGGGAAACTTAAAGAGGCCATATTGAATATGTGAAAGTATATATGAAACATAGACTTCCATATCTTTCCAATGAGTCATCACGGAGCATTTTCTGACATCGGGAAGGCCTCCAAAACACCGCTGCAAAAGGTCTATTTTGGTGTTGCGCTCCTGGCAGAATTTCAAAGTTCCACACAGTGTGTTGCGCTCTTGTAACTAAGTGAAAAAAATGTGCGTTTGGCAATTTTTCTTAGGCATGGAAGGCCTAAAAGTCAATTTTATTTCCTCTTATAGCCAGAAAATATATTTTATTTAGATATTTTTGTGCCTTGGGCTTTGCAAAGCCTGAAGGACAAGTTATGATATTTCTCTTTAGCCAATAGGCTTCTAGATGGTCTAGTAGGCTCTCTTCTCCTCATTTGTTATATAATACATGAGGATTCATTGTAATTAGTTGTGACTTGATGTGTTTAAGAGCAATACATGGTTTTATGAACTTGGACAAGATATTGGTTTTATGAAGTGAATGAATGGCTTGTGTGGCTTGATGTTGGAGAAGCTTGCTCACAGGATTCCATAGCTTAGTGAATGGTGATGTTTTTCTACCTTTTTAATGTTTTCTTGTCCTCATTTTGTTTCATTTTGCTTGTTTTCTATAGATCAGAAAAGTATAGGTTGATATATGCTCATGGAAGCACCTCAAACCTCCTGTTTGCTATAGTTTTGATGTTTTCTTCTTTTAGTTCATCTTAAGGAATTATTGAATGCTCCTTAGGCCCACTAAAATTTTTTCTTTTTTTCATGAATGATTAGTATGTTAGCTTATAAATATGATTCATGGTATGCCCTGCTTATTTAAAATTTTCAAAAACTTATTGTGAAGGTTTTCTATGGAATACTGATTGATTAGGTTAATACAAAGAAGTCTTGTTTCGATCTTGCCCTTTGCCCATGCTCATCAACTTGTTTCAGAGTTCTTGATAGTTTGATATATGTTGTTTAGGAGTTCCCTCTCCATATATTGAATTCTTTGTTTATCTTATGTATTTTCTCAAAAAGCTGAAGGTGGATTTCTAAAGTTAGGAGTTCTAATGCTTCTATGTACCACTGGATTGTTCATCTTGTATGTTTATCAGTTTGAGTATTATTCATAGAGATAAATGTTTTTCCCTACCTCATGAGTTATTGCTTCAAATTATAGACGTATAAGACCTCTAAGTATTTTCACAAAACTTAATGTTCGTTACACCATCATACATCACTTTAAGGATCCACTAACCCTATTAAATTGACCCTACAATACACTCTATTTCATCATTCAGACACCCTTGACTTCATCTGACCCCATAGCCCTATTGATTTGATATTATCTCATTCCACCTATCCTACTTGATCATCTTACCCCAACCCAAAACAAACAAACAAACCTAAACTTAACAACTAGCCTAAAATCAATCATCTAAAGCGAACAAGCTCACATCCTTCGCGCAATAAAGAGAGCCCTCTCCGAGTCCAGGAAGGATAGGTCCTAGGACTAAAATATTGGTCTGATGCTACCCTGTCATTTGGTTAGCCAATCTGCCAAATCATGGGACCCTAACATTACTGATGAGCCAAGTTTATATGGTTTGGAAAATATTCATTTTCTAACTTATCAGTATAAATTTAAAACATGTTTAATCATGGTTAGGTTCTATGACTAAAAAATACTTTTCTTCCTCAAAAGTAGTGGCATTTGGACTTGCACACTTTCAGACATATTATTTTTGGTATGGGGTTGTACCTCTTCTTTAAACCTACCCTCTTTTTTTCTTTTATTTGTTTTTGAGTTTTATTTTTATGATCTTTCATCAAGCGATGTTATGTACAATGAATGAAACTTCAAGCCAGGAACTTTAATAAAAATAGTGCTTAAGCATATTGCCATTGACAAGACCTCCAAATAACTTTGTCCCATCTAGCTCTTGTAGGAAGAATGCATTTTTACTTCTAACTGAAGGGATGATGTAAGGACCCTTCCATATATTTTCAAATTTTCCATGCTTGCCTTTGTCCTCTCTTCTTGAATCCCACTTTAGCACTTTGTCTCCAATCTGGAAATAATTTTCCTTGGTCCTTCTGTCAAAGATCTTCTTGGTGTTCTCTTACACTGCTTGTGTTTTGTTGTAAACTTCTTCCCTTGATTGCTGTAACTGAATGGTTTGATTTAGCCTCCTTTGTATATCATTATTCTCTGATTGCACCTCTTGGATGAGCTTCATCACCGCGACTCCCAAGGATGTTGGGAAAATTGCATCCATGCAATACACTAGTTGATAGGGAGACATGTTAATAGATTTCTTGCTTGTTAATATGTCAACCCATATTGCATGCACCAGTTTTCCGTGCCATGACTTTTTGTTCTCTTCCTACAACTTATTGATTATATTTACCAAAATTTTGTTAAAGGACTTAGCCAACCCGTTAGCTTAAGGGTAATAGGCTGTAGAATTCCCTAATGTGATGTGATACTTGTGGAAAAATTCCACCATTCTCTTGGACTTGAATTCAGCAACATTATCAGTGATGATCTTTCTTAGACAACCAAATCTAGACAGAATATTGGTTTCAAGGAATTTGATGATTACTAAGTCAGTGGCATTCCTTGAAGGGATGGCTTCTATCCATTTGGTGAAATAGTCAGTTGCAGTGAGGATCCATTTGTGTTGGGTGGAGGAGGCAAGGTGGATTTCTCCAATGAAATCTAAGCCCCACTATTGAAAAGGATTTTAAAAATTGATAGGATGCAAAGGAGAAGGCAGTATTTTTCTCTTACAATAAAATATTTGGAATTTATGGCAAGTCATTACAAGCTTTTGGATATCAAGGAAAAGAGTGAGCTAATAGAAACCAGCACTAAGGATTTTCTTGGAAGTGGTTCTCCAGTAGAGATGACCTCCACATTCTCCTTCATGAAACTCAAGCATGATTCTATCTGCATCATATTCAAGTAAATGAGTTGGCTATGGGAAATCCTAGAGGGAGGATGGAGGCTATTGACAGGGGAAAAATAGGGAAATAAGTTCATAGAAAGGGAAAGAGGATGAAAATGAGAGGTATAAGCCTATGATGAGTCTTTTAGGAGAGACAAGATGACTTTGAGAAGACCAACTGAAGAATAGTGAAAATAGGTTTATAAGAATAATGAAGGCAGTGAGATTTATGAAACTCACAATATTCAAGGAATGTTGTTTTCAGAAAACTAGAACCATCCTATAGTCATCTACAAATAGTGAAAAATATTGATGACTAACACCTTGAAAAGGAATAGTTACACAAGTCATGGGTAGCAAGCAATATCTAGTCGCAGATTGCAAACAACGACCAGTCGCAGGTCGCAAATGAGATCTAGTCGCAACTCGCAACATCACTTGGATTGCAGACCATGCCAACAGTCAGGAAGCTGAAAGGATAGGGTTACCCAAAGCTCACTGTTTTTTCTATAAGTACTCCCTCCGGGGATAATGTATAGGACCTTTTTTTGGGACTTCAAGAGGAAAAGTGATAATTCTATTGCATTGAATGTGTTGTGAAACCAGCTCCAAAAATAGAAGAAAAGAGATATCAATGCCTTATAAATAAGACACTTTGAAGGGGAAACCTCCAATACATTACATGAATGAATGATTATTGGATTATACAAATGACAAAACCTCCATTCTATATATAGGAGTCCATGGGGCCACAATGTAATCCTAGTGGGGCCATAATGTAACCCTAGCCAACCTAACAATAATAATGTAAGGACACAATAATAACAATATGGGGGTTACAGGGGTAAAAAAATAAGAATAAGGGGGGCTACACTAACATAATAAGGGACTACACTATTAATATGGGGACTTAACATGCCCCTCTCTTCAAACAAGTGTTGTCCTCAACACTTGATTATTTCTTGATGCTTTTGTATAAAATTCTCATCCTCCCATGTGGAATATTCTATAGGAAATTTATTCCACTTACTGAGATACTCTGAAATTTATCGTACTTGTCGATTTCATGTTTCTGTCACGGCTTCATAACTGCTTTCAATGTGATGTCGATCTTCTTGTTGTTTCATTAGATTCTGCACCAAAGTTAGGTTATCCTTTGAGAGTTGGAGAACTTGTTGTTGATGCTCGATGTGATATTCCACTAATTTATCATCCATATTAGCTCTTATTTTATCCTTAAAACCATCTAGTTTAGCCTCCATTTCTAGTTTTAAACCATCTATGCCATCTTTGGTTGCTCTTCATAAGATCGAAATTTGTTGCACTTGGTACCATAATTTTGATATCTCATACTGCAATTCTTCCTCTTCATGTATCATAGTATAGCTTTATGATGGCTTAATGGGCATGGAATTATTTTTTGGAGGAATTATAGAACCAAATACTGATAAAAATTCTAAAATATGCCCTTGGAATCACTTCAAACTGCTTTTTCAAACAAACGTTATGCAATTTTAAAAACCAAATACACACCTTTTTCTTTCTTTTGAGGCGCTCGATATTGAAATTGGCTTATCTCTATACTTGAATATCCTCAATATTTGAAATTAAGCACTATAGTAGTCCTCTGAAGCTTGTTTCAAATTCCATAGGTCTGACTTGATTTGGATTCTTCAAGCCAAAGTTATGTCCAATCTCCCACAATGACCTAATTATGGACTAGTTCAGTAGAGAAAACTTGTACGATTTGCCACGTGTCACTATTTTCTCCTTTAGCTCTAAAATTTATAAACAGGAAACTACCAGTCATGTACTTTCATCCACTATTTATAGAATTCAAATCTGATGCTCACAAAGAGAGTTATGAATATCTTCCCACGATCATTCTTTGAGATGAAATTCGGGAGCCTAAAAAATACCTAACTTCCATAGATCATATCTTCGAAATTGTTATGAACCATGCTCTGAAATTGAGCAAAGATGTTCCTCAGGATTTCGACTTCGTGTTCTAAAAATTTCAGCTTCTGGACCTTCATAGAAATAACTTTATAGCGCAAATTCTTTAATGATTGTTTTAAGTGAAATTCGATAGCCTGCAAAGAGCCCTAACTTCCACAAATGATATCTCCGAAAATATTGTGAAACAAGCTCTGAAATTTTGCAATGGTATTCCTTAGGATTGCAGCTTCACTCTCTAAAAAACGTTATAGTGAAAATTCCGCTATGACATTTTTAAGTGAAATTCAGGAGCCTGCAAAAATCCCTAACCTCAACAGATCATATCTCTGACAATATTGTGAACCAAGCTCTGAAATTTTTCGAAGATGTTCCTCGGGATTTTGGCTTCACGCTCTACAAATTTCAGCTTCTGAAACTTCGTAGAAAAAAATCTATAGCGCAAAATGCCACGATGACCTATTTGGAGCAGAAAAACCCTAGAATCCAAAGCTCTGATACCAAATGTTGTGAAAACAACTCCAAAAATAGAAGAAAAGAAATATCAACGCCTTATAAATAAGCCACTTCGAAGGGGAAACCTCCAATACATTACATGAATGAACAATTATTGGATGATACAAATGACAAAACCTCCTTTTTATATATAGGAGTCCATGGGGCGACAATGTAATCCTAGTGGGGCCACAATGTAACCCTAGCCAACCTAACAATAATAATGTAAGGGCAAAATAATAACAATATGGGGGTTACGGGGGTACAAAAATAACAATAAGGGAAGCTACACTAACATAATAAGGAACTAGACTATTAATATAGGGACTTAACAGAATGAATGATTCCAAAAATGAATACAAACCAATGTTTTGACTCCACTATTGGATTTGATGAGAACTTATGTGTGCTAGCATTATGAATATTATGTCTTATGTATATGCTCTTTTATTATTGAGTAATCTTTGTTTTTATCTTCATATATCAGTTTTACATTTAAGCTTTTTGGATGTGTCAATGGTATGTGAATATTCCAGTTAAGGATATTTAATGACTTTGTTGTTGATATCGCTTAAACTTTTCGGAAAATGATTAAGGAATTTAAGGGTGTTTCAACCATGGAGAATTGTTTCTTTTATGGTAAATCAATATTGTTATGAGCATGACCCTAATGATGTGTTGCTAACAACATGATATCCTTTGGCTACATGCTTCGAATCTCGCTTTGCTATTTATAATTTTTCATTTACAGGAGAACTCATCGACCATTTGTTTCGTATCATTCGAGTAGTTGTGCATCATCGTGTCCACAAGGCATACCTCCATCTGAGAAAGGTGTTTTCAATGGTTTCCAGACCTACACCCCAAACAAGATCCCTATCACAAACGGTCTAGAGTCTAGTTGGGACATTATAATGGGGAGATCCCCTACTATTGGCTGGACATTTTTTCCTGTCAATAGATTTGGCACTAGGAGGGTCTGAACGGGAGGCTCCCACCACAAAAGTAATATCCCTTTGCAAACCCAGCAGGGGGAGATCATATATGAAAATATTGGTCCTCCACCTCCTGAACATTCCCTAGAGGTGGACCTGCCCTACTATGAGGTCATGTCAAAATAGCTTAGAGCCTTGCACCCACTCGCCAACGATCTCATTATAGGTCTACAAAACCTCATGGCCACTAGTTCCATGGCCAATCCATGGACTCCTAGGACACATCAAACCCGCCAAAGTGTCCTGGTTAATTCCATGCCTCAGATGATAGGTCTTATGCTCAAAGATTATGCGTATAAAGTCGAGAGGAATTCATCCAAACCTCCAGATAGCCCCCGAGGGATTGATGGAGATAGCCCTAAAGTTACCAAACCCCAAACAAACACCAACCCTCAACCAAACTAGCCTATGAATGACAACACTCAAGCGAATGACCTGCATGGAGGAGGAGCTGGGATGTGTCAAGGAAACAAAGGCCAAGGAGATAGAGGTCGGTGGCACAGTCGAAATACAAACCATACTCACCACCGCCACAACCGAAACCAAGAGAGGCTACCTTTCCTTTACAATTGGAGAAATTATAGAAACATGGGAAATATTGGTTGTAATCATGACATGCACTCTCAAAATGAGGGTGAAGCCTCCAGGTTTGGCACTAGAACCAAATCCGACAATGAGATCGATCATATCTTCATCCCGCCCCACCATAGGTCTAGATGTTTTCAGCCCTTAGCATAGATGGCACAATCTCCTCTAGGCCTCCGCAGTCCCCTCCATGACATGCCCCACCACCTGGAGAAACATCTCCCTAAGTTTGACCCCGAGAAGGATATGTTGGCCGAAGATCATATCAGTAATTTCTACCTAGCCTTACAAATGATGAGAGTGCAGTCCAACGATGTAGCATGCCAAATCTTTCCCCACACCCTAAAAAATAAAGTTTTTACTTGGTAACATTCACTACCTATCGCTTCCATTTTCTCTTGGGAGAAATTCCACCGTACCTTCCACCAGAAGTTTTCGAAAGAGAAGACTCCTTCTATGGTCCTCACAGAGTTGAGTAATTTGAAATTCCAGAAGAAGGAGAAAGTTAAATAATTTAACCAATTCTTTGCCACCATATTGAAAAATTCCCCCCGAACATGGCCTTGGATGATTCCATCACCATTGATTATTACACAAGGGCCCTCCCTCTGGATATTTCCGTATTCGTGAAGCGCGAAGCCAGAGCTACCCTGGTAGCAAACTACACCACCACCGTTATCGTCGAAAAGGACATGTTTTCCATTGGATCCATTGATCATTATGGTCGAGATGACCCAAAACCAAACGCGAAAATAACACAACCCTCAGCCCATAAATCTGGAGACAAGGATAAAGACCCCTTCGATTTCGAGAGCATCACGAACTCCCTCAAAATTTTGATGAATGAAGTCTCTGATTTGAAGGGGAAGAACAATAACTCCATATCAGGTAGAAAAATGCATTAACCTTTGTTTAGAAAGAGCAACCCCACGGCCAGTCGCCCTCTGCTAAACCCAAATACAAACCTCAACGTAGAAGAGATCGGCAAAGAAAAATTCTACTCTTTCCATAAAGTCTCCCACTCAGAAAAAAATTTCCCTCATTGAATCAATAGCATGACCGTCGTAGTGAATCAACTCCTAAAAGATCAAACAACGGGAGAGTTAGAAGAGGAGGTTGGCTCAGATAGCGAGGAAGTCTCTCCTCCGGACAAGGATTTGGGATCTACTATCCTCACCTTCAAGGTAATCTGTGGAGAAGGGCCTCCCCCCATGACTGAGATAAACTTGGCCGGTGATCCTCAATCTAAACATCCCCCCCCCCCCCCTTGCGCCCCCCCCCCCCCCCCCCCCCCCAAAAAAAAAATTATGGCTTAAGGATTAAAGGCCTGGTCCCCGACCACTCCTTCGAAGAAAAAATAAAATCCTTCCTAAGGAACATTCTGCCACCAAACAAGGAAAACCAAATCACAACTCCTGAAAAATTTGGCCCCAACACTACCAGATCCATCCCCAAGGTTAGATTATCATCAGGTTCTCTAGGTGCCTCTACAGAACCTCTCCCACACCCAGAATCTAGATATAATGTTATCAAATATTTGAAGAAAATGTGAGCCAACATTTCCCTCTACGAGCTCATCTGGATCGCCAACCAACAAGACCTTATTCTCAAAGAATTCACCAACCCATCAATGTCTAAATAAATTATCTCCACGTCGTCCCAAGCTTCAGCAAGTCTCCAGTCCATCGTAAATTCTGTCAATGCAAACTCCCGAGGATCCACACCTCCTTTCCTTCTGTCTTTTCAAATCTTCAATTTCAATGTCCCGAATTGTCTCGTCGATTGTAGTGCATCCACCAATGTCATGCCCCTGTCTGTATGCAAGAAGTTGAACATCTATCCTGAGAAGACTGACACCAGGATCATTCAGCTTAATAGATCCTAGGTCCTTGCAATGGGTGAATTGAATAACGTCCTCATCCACCTCTCCTTGGACTCCAAGGTGCATCATTGCATCGACATAGTGGTTGTGGATATCATAGAAGCCTATGGCTTGATATTGAGCCGAGATTGGTCAAGAAAAATACAAGCATACTTTTCCACCGATTGGTCCCACTTGTGGCTCCCATACAAAGGTAGGAACAATTAGGTATGGCTCGAAATTGAACCTTACATGAAGCACATGGTGACCTATCTTGAGGCAACCAACGAACCCGTCAGCTTCATGCAAGAAGAGTTGGGCATGTTCTTCTTAGAGGCTGCGTTCGATTGCTATCAAACCCCTCAATCTCCCATCGCCCAAAACACCTAGTTGGAATTGTTCCCGTCTACTGCTTTCCACCCTGCCATGCCAAAAGGTCCCCCAGTTGCATCTGCCCTGAGTACCCCTCCTGTGCACTCAAGTGATCTTACAAAATCCAAAGATAACGTCTGGACCTTTACTATGATGGTTCCAAGACCTATGAAGGGGTTGGTGTGGGTTACATCTTGTTAAATCCCCAGAAGAATAAGTTCCTAATTTTAACATTCCTAATTAGCATGCAGCTAATAGGAATATTAATTTTTCTTTTAAAAATCTAGTTAGATGAATAAATGGGCAAGGAGGATCATAAGTTGTTTAAGTAGGAATAAAATCCCTCATAATGTGAAAAGGGATCATGTAATAACCAGATCAAGCATCCACATGTGTGAACAGGGTCTAAAATGGGTGGACAAAGTCAATTTTTACCAAGTCAACAGCATTTTTATATGAGGAGTGGATCCTAAATAAAGACAACTCAATGTGAATGAAGATCAATCTAGCTAGTCAAAATGAAGACACCTTGAGTGTGAAAGGAGACAAGACATGAAGATCCAGTCAAATTTGATCCAGTCAAGATTGACTAAATCAAACAGCATTGTAAATAGATGAGCAAGACTAATGGAGACATCGTAGTTTTGGTGGAGGAGCCTTTGCATGGAAGCAACCTCATAATGGGGTGGGACCCTTGGTGAGGAAGCTCATCAAATATATAATAGAGGGGATGGCAACCACATGGGGCATGATTGAAGATTATATTTTTTATGTGGTCTGTTTAGAATTCTTGCATTCTTTGGTTGTTTAGCTAAGTTTGCTGCACTGTTTAGTGCAAGGGTTTTCTCATGTGGGAATTCCCCACTCTTGCTTGGAGATATTGTTTAAGAAATCTAAGAGGAGCTTTCTGAGCTGCATTTTCCACTATCTGGTGTTAGGCCAAGCATTTACCTTTAGCAAAAATGTATTCCCTTCCAGAAAATGTGTTATTTATTAAGGTGTTGCAGTGGGAGGGGTTAAAACCCCACTTTTATGAGCTAGTTTCCCAGGAGGAGGATAAACCTCTTTCCCGGAAAGCTAGTGGGAGAGTCTGCAACCATTTCTTTGCATGTTCAGACATTTTTATGTAGAGCTTCATCTATACAAAGTGATTCAACCATAGATCTTCAACAGTTATTTCATGTATATCATTTCTGTCAAGAGATCCTTGTTGGGTCATCTTGGATCAATGTAAAAGAGGCTAGATATATGTTTTTATGCCTCATTGATTAATATAATAGCAGATCTAATTTTTCTTTCCATTTTCTGAGTATAACCCTCAAATAAATTTTTTGTCTCTTTATGCAGTAATTTCTGTGTGTTGCAGCCTTGGGGTTTCAATGTTTTTGGGTTGTTTTTGAGCATGGGAGGCCTGTTTAACTAGGAAAAAGTCATTTGTTTTTTATCTCCTCTTAGATATAAGTTCAATAATTTCATATCTAATGGATTCATGGGCTGTATTTTTCTGTTTAAACTCATATTTCTAAAAAAATGTGTTTTTCAAGCATGTACTGCTTAATTTTCCAATTTTGAGATATTATAGTGGTATCAGAGCTCTAATCTTTGCTCAGCCTGTGTTCTTCAACCATTATGGAGTATTCTCATGGGGAGGAGAATATCTACAAGATATATCAAAGAAAAATCTTATTTTTTGGAGGAAATAGGTACTCAAAACTTTTCTTTCAAACTCTGCAGGGTAGAAGCAAAGACATCAAAGAAATGAGGAGGGAAAGACATATAAGTCCCTCAACAACATCTTCAAGATATATACATGAGGAAATCTCTAATTCCTCATCTTATGGGTGTGATAATTAGCCACATCATCATATTTACGATGCTCTATCGGCAACTTGTTCATGACAAAGAATAAGAAGAAAGGAGATGTGCCAAAGGAGGAGACTCTTGGTGATTATTTTCAAGAGTATGAAGCTCAATCTAAGGGATTCAAATATCACTTGAACTTCCAAGGGTTTTTCAAGATCAAAGAGGAGAGAAGCAAAAGGAGAAATCAGCATGGCGTGGGTATATTCTTTCTATCTACTTTTGATGGATCACCTAAATGTCCAGCTAGGGTTTGAGTGAAGGAGCTAGACACCTATGTGCAACAACATCAAGTTTCAGAAAAGGAAGCCATTAAAGTAGCAGCACTTCATTTAGAGGGTAAGGCTTATGCTTGGTGGTTGTTTGAATCCTTTTCCTTAAAAAATTTAAATACATCTACTTATGCAAATTTCATTAGAAGAGTAGTGGAAAGGTTTGATGTAAAATATTATGAAACACCTTCTATGGAGTTTATCAAAACAAATCAAACAAAAATTTTGCATGGGTTGGAAGGGTCCATAAACTCAGCTCCTTTTCATAAAACCATTGAAGGGGATGAAAACTTGTATGATATCTCGCCAAAGGAAAAATCCCCATTTCATAAAGAGCTTTATTCTCAAGAGGAAGACATGGAGATACCTCCTTCAAAAGAAGACCAATATATAAGGTCTCTTGTTGATGATGAGGCATTCTCAACTATTGAAGAGGAGGAAGAGAAGGCTAATGTAGTCATGATAAGAGAACATCTAGTACCTCATGAAGATGAAGATGGAGCACTTACTCCAAGGATAGAAACTCTTGCACTCTTGCAAGGAGTTCCAAAGAATCTCACATATGGAGATTGTGGCACAATCCATGTGCAGCATGTGCCATCATTATCAAATGGAGATATCTTGAAGATAGAAGAAGGAAAAGAGGAGGGCAAGCATCACATGATGAGGAGAATACACCCCTCTTTATTTCATAATGTTAATACACAAAGAAGGAAAGAGGATCTATGCAAGGAAGGCAAGGACAAATTTGTCCACACACATACACATCCTACTCTATGCCTTGATGTCTCTTTACATGGAGGCATTCCACTGAGGATACCTCCTGATGGGAGGAAAACTAAAGTGTTCCCTCAACTATGGGTAGAATTTACATACTTGGCTAAGGAAGGAGCTTCGGGAGAAACTAGCAGAACACAGAAAATCTTTCATGGATTCAAAGGAGAGATAACCAATTTTCTGAAATGGACATTGCTATCTCCCACTCAGTTTTCAGTGAAATTTAGAAATCTATGATGGCATAGACATGATATCACATGACCACTCCATATCTTTGGGGCAGCCAATGATATTTTCACTCAAAAAATATATTTCTGAACATGACAAGAGGATATCAACACTCTTGCATGCATGGGCAAAATTGAGGAAGTTTTGGAAGAAAAGGACTTTCCAAGGGGAGGTTGACTTCCTTCTACTTCAGTCTTGTCTTAAGCAAGATCAGCCGCAAAGGATGCAGCAAAATGAAGTTGATAGTACTCCAACATGTGACTTTGGCATGAAGCATGTCAAAGAGGAGAGCCATGTTATGACAGGGGCTTCATTTCAGATTTCTACAGCGCTATCATTGTTGGGGAGCCTAGATCCTTATTGGGATTCCCAACTCTTGATGGAATACTCCAAGGACCTCTTCACATGTAAGGTTCTTGATGGGAAAGTGATGGATGGGAGATATAAAGTAGTTGAGGGAGTCGTTTATTCCCATGATCAGATCTATTTAGCTAGAGACTCCAAGCTCAAGGGGAAACTACTTAATGCAACCTATGAGATCTTGCTTTCAAAACCCATTGGTTTCATTAGAGCATATCATGCTATCTTAGATGGATAAATGTGGGAAAACTTCAAAGAGGAGATGCACTCTCATATGAGGAAGTGCATGGATCATTTTTTGGTTGAGGAGGAGCATAGCTCTTGGGAAGAGTTATCATTACCACCTCCTTATTCATTGGGTGTGAGAGGGAGCTCATCCATGAGATACCTTTCTGATTTAAACCAAGTGTATGATAAACACTGTATTGTTGGACATCATGATATATTTATTATATACTTGTATTTTCTTAACACCCATGTGCAGGTCTTTGCTCCAAGAGGGGGCACCTTTCATTATGGGCTTCGTGAGCCACTTTTGGCCATGAACAATGGTAATCTTGGTCATTCCTTGGGATATCTTGCAGAAATGATGTACCCTTCATGGTGTGATTCATTAACACCAACCATCATAAACCTTCTCCAAGCATGAAAGAAGGATGGGGCAGCAAACAAGCGTTGGGAAAAACACTTGTCATATCATATTATATGGTAGTTAGGAGTAAAACTGCGTTGGTTGCACATGAGGGACCATTATCCTTCTCCTTTATTGCATATGGCAGCTAGCATGACCTTGATTATGATCCTATATGCTAAAAATGTTCTTATCTTTGTTGGGGATATGGTTGGAGGAGAGACACATTGGTGGGATGTGTCCTTGGGGAAAGAAATTTCCTACATTTTTTCACTACATGTTCCAAGGGGAGCATGGGAAACTATATCGCTGCCATAATAGGTCACTTGTTTCTTTATGAGGTGGACCATATGATTGATTGGAGCACTTGGGACATGCCTCTCATGAGAAATTGGGAGTGGCTTTACTATGAATTACCAAGTTGGGAGGTGATTCATTTCATTTGGATGATAGCATGGAGGTGGGAGTCCTTCATTGATGATGAAATTCCCCATGGTTGTCATCACTTCTATATTGAGGAGGCCATTGATCAGAAAGAATGTTTCCATATAGACCTTCCTTAATTTCATGATGAGAGCCATTTGGTTTATCCACCAAAGGCCAACTTTCCCACTTGGGAGGAACCATTGAGAGACAAAATTATTGCAGAAAATCTGAAGCAATGGTGGAGGTCGTTGAATAAGGAGGCCACAAGAGGAGGAGGGGAGATTTTGTAGCACCCTTGTAGTTGCTTGAGGACAAGCAACATTTGGGAGGGGAAGACTGTAATATTCCTAAATTAGCATGGAACTAATAGGAATATTAATTTTTCTTTTAAAAATATAGTTAGATGAATAAATGGGAAAGGAGGCTCATGAGTTCCTTAAGTAGGAATAAAATCCCTCATAATGTGAAAAGGGATCATGTAATAACTAGATCAAGCATCCACATGTGTGAAAAAGGTCTAAAATGGGTGGACAAAGTCAAGTTTTACCAAGTCAACTGTAATGTTCCAAATTTTTCAATAAGATAATTGGAACATTAATTTTGATTTTATTTTAATAAAAGGAATAAAATGGGTAAGGGAGCCCATGTAGCAGCAAAATAAACTCTCCTAAGGTTCAAAGAGTCACTTAAGTGGCTAAACTTGGCAGTCCCTAGTGTGAAAAGGGCCAAAAGCAAGTAAACTAGGCCATGGTTGACCAAGTCAACAACGTGGCTAAGAGGAGAATCTTGCTCAAGAAGACTGCGCAGTTTTGAATGGAGGGAAATAAAGTTTGAGAGAAACCCTAATGGGTGGGTTCCATGGCAAAGAATAATTCCTTGCATAAAAAGGTGAAGGCCAGCCATTGTTCATTATGCTTGAGAATTTCGATTTGCAGCGCTCTTCAGTTGTTCAACTGACATAGCTTTTGCTGCTTAGCACAAGGGAGATTCCTATTTAGGAGTTTCCTTCTCTTCCTTGGGAGGCCTTGGAGGAGTTGTTCTTCATATTCCTCACATCTTTGCTTGAGGCCAAAGCATTCATATTCAGCTACTGCATTATTATGTTGGGCAAAAACGCTGGAGTTGCTGGTTTTGCAGTGAGGGACCATCATCACTCATTTCTGGAGCTGTTTTCTAAAGGAGGAGCCCTCCCTTTCTCTAGGAGATCAGAAAAGGAGATCCCAAAGCTTATATTGCAGATTTTGGCATTGGGCCATTGTTTCATCTCATTCGCAGCACAATCCCTTCCTCTTACAACATTATTTTCAGAGAGGGTTTGTAGGAGCAGCTCACATAGTGCACTAGAGTGTGCAATCTTCAGTAAGGGGATCAACCCCTTCACTTAGGAGATCATTAGAGGAGGTTTCCATGTTTATTGCAGCATATACTTCCTTCTCCTATTTTGTATTATACTTAAGTTGCAGTAGCTGCCCATCTACTCTGGCATTTTTTCCATTTGTATGATTTAGCCAATCCCTTGGAGGATTGTGATTGTATTATTTTCTAGGGTTGAGATCTTACTCCCCTATCTTTATTTGAGCTCATATTGTCATATCATCTTGTATATTTTAGTCTGCAGTCATTTTCCCTTATAGACTGTGCAGTTATAGAGTTTTTGGGTTATGTAGCAGCTTGTTCTCTCCATTTCATGTACATTTTCCTTTGAGGTTGATTTGAGCTCACCTTGAGAAGTCCTTTCCTCAAGGAGTTTGTATATATTTTTCTGCTGTAAATTGTAAATCAGATTTACACTCTTCTCCCATTGTATGAGCATTATTTCATTGTTGTTGTTGTTCATTATTGAAGTTCAGATGTTGTTGTAGCTCATCCTTTGAGCAAGATCTTCTTGAAGGAAGAAATATTTGCATAGCTATAGGCAGAGTCTGAGAAAGGGCCAAGAAGCCTCCAGTTCTCACCGTCTCTTTAGAGGTGAAATAACTGGTAAAAGCTCTCTTAGTCTATCTCTGACATAGCCTTGTTCATATTTCTGAAAAAGGAGTTCTTTAGCGGTGAAAAAGTTGTTGATTTCCATTTCGGAACATTACAGTGATATTAGAGCTTCGAACTTGGCTCAGCCTATGAAGTTCGAATTTTAGAGAAGAAGAGGTCAAGATTATGCGGAGGATGATATTGATCTCATCAGTGTTTAGATCCAGCAAAAACCTCTCCAAGGAGGTTGAGGAGATAGAGAAAGGAGAAGAAGAAGGACCATGCACTTCCTATTCTCACAGAAAAGCAGAGCAGAATCATGAAGAGCACTGGGAATTTGAAATTATAAGTGAGTACCTTGCTAAATATGGAGCAAACCCTAGAGTCTTCCAAGAGACTCTATATTTTTCACACTTTGTTCAGCAAAAGGAGGAAAGAAGACCCCACAGTTATGGGATGATGAAAGGCAATATATTTCTATTGTCTACATCTGATGGGTCACCCACATGTGCAGCAGAGACTTGGGTGAAGAAGCTAGAGGCTTTCTTCCTGCTACATCTTGTAGTAGAAGCAAAGAATTGGTGGGTCAGCCATGGGAGGCATGCAAGGGTTTCTACTCTTGCTGGTTTTTCTCAGATCTTGATTAGAAGATTTGGCCAAAGGATGGACAAGACCTCACCACCAAAAGAGAGGGCACATGCCAGCGCTGTCACATTCATGGAGGAGCAGCCTCCATCTTCAGCAGTTGGGGAAGCCAACACATTTTGGGAAGAGGCACTTGCAGCCACATTATATTCCCCAAACATTCATAGAGGTATGCACAAGTTTACATTTTATTTTGATTTAGCACCTTCTATGAGGAGTTGCATACCATTGCAGGTTGAATATCTTGAGAAAAATACTGTCACTGCGTTGTGCCATCATTCTCATACTCCATTGATGAGTCATGCACCACACAGGAGAATGGGGTTTGAGAAATGGACCATAGAGAGAATTGCATTTCAATTTCCCATGAAATGAAAAGGTGATAATCTATTTTGGGAAGATGGTAGCTCTTGTTGGGGAGGTGCCAAGTTGCAGAATGGTGGGAAGCATCCACTAGGAGCTGAGTGGATGTGGATGGGAGGCAATAGGATGGTGAGCCTCTTGTAGATCTATGATACAGGGAAGCAAGAAGCCATGCTGTGTTGGTTTCTCTTGAGGGATTTTGGCCAACTTGTGACCTATTCCTTTTCATAGAGTTTGGGAGGGAAGAGGAGATGGCAGGATACTTACACCATGAAGCAGAAAGGAGCATGGGTGCATTATGATGGGATGGCATTATTTTTACCACTCATCATGTTCCCATATCACATTTGGAATGGTGGTAGTATGGAGGAGCAACAAACATTCTTGTTGCTCATATTTTGTTTAGATGTTGCAGGAGCGAGAGGAGGCACTAGCATGGTGCAGGGGGATTGTTCTTTGATCTTGGATGCCCAAGTAGCACCTTCTTCATGGGAGGGGCTCTATATTTGCAACAACATGATGGGAGGAGTCTTTGGCAAGATTCATGTCAAAGAGGGGAGCTTTGAGATGACAGTGGCCCTACTCCAAAGACCAGCAACACTGTCACTTGAGAGCTTGGATTACTTGCCGAAGTGTTCTCAAAACCAAAACCACTTCACAAGTGATGTATCTTGGAGGCATGTAGGAGAGGAGGATGAGGAAATAATGGATGGTAGCATCCCTTCCTTGCTATTTTTTGATATTTTTGGCTTGGGCTCACAAGCACAGGAGGAGACACCTACATGCAGCAATTATGGATTCTCCTTTCATGCATTCTCATGCATATTATTCATTGATGGAGGAGTCCACTTGGGAGGGCATCTTAATGGATGAATATTAGCATATGGATAGATGCATAGCCAAAAATATAAATAGGGGGTTGGCACAACCACTTCCCTGCTATGTTGCAGTAAGGGATAACTTCCACATGAGCCATTTTAGCTCAAAGACCAAAGTGCATGATGAGGGAGATAACTATTTGTTTCATGTTTTGCACTCTCTTATCTATATGAGCAGAATATTATACCAAGGAGGATCTTTCCTTCTTGCACAATATGTTTTTTTATCCTCATGGTCTATTGCAGGAAATATGATGGCTATTCTAGCAGTGGATTGTGGGGGAAAGCCACATGATTTTTGGTGTGCACCAATTGAACCATCTTGTACTTTCATGTATACATATTTTGAGATGATTGTGGTAGCAAAAAAGTGGCTGGGAAAGCACTTGTTTCTTTCTATTTTGATTCAAGCAAGGAGTTCACTACGCAGGTTCCATTGGTCGAACAATGATTCACTTTCCGGTTGTCATGAGACAACTTGCTTCTATTGGTTTTTGCTTCCATGCATTGCAGATTTTTCTTGGTACATGGGGAGCTTTGATTGGAAAGTGGGACATTAGTTGATGATGCCCATTGGGAGTATGATTCTCCCTATTTTACATGCTGTATGTTTTAGGGGAAACAATGAGTAGCCCATGATTGCCAAGCTTCACCTCTTTCCTTCATGTGGGAGGAGCTATCTAGAGAGTCTGAATTTTTGGAGGAGGCATTTCATGGTTTACATGTTTGATGGGGTGGCTTTGGTCTCTCTTGAAGACCATTATGTTTCAGCCATATACCAGCAGTAGCCCCATATGTATCATGAGGGAGAGACTCATTGGGTGGATGTGCCCTTTGGGAGAGAAGACCTCCATTCTTTTTGCAACACATGCTCCAAGGGGGGTATGGGAGATGATATGGTCACCACGTTCAGCCATTTGTTTTTCCATGAGGTGAACCATATGATTGCTTGGATTCCATATGATGATTAATTCCAACTCATCACATATGAGATGATTTGGGCCAGCTTTATTTGCAGCGTGTTGGAGTTCCCATGTTTTGGCAAGTTTGGAAATAACAAAAGATGAGACAACATCATAACCACTTTTAGACCTTAGGATATAGCCCTCCTATGTCCAGAGAGGGATTTCTCTATGAAAGCAAAGGTACATGTCTTTGAAGCTTGTTTAAAGGTATTAGGCTAGTTATAAAGTGCAGGGTTTGTTTTGTTTGTTTGTTTGGTTGTTGGGAATCAGGAAGGAAGGGTTCAATGTAAGACAAGGATGTGCAAAGAGGATTTTAGGCAAAGGAGAGATAATTCAGAGAACACTCGAGACCATTGGGAAATGGAGCCAGGAAAGGGTTTACTTGCTATTCAGTATTCAAGGCTTTCAATTGGGCTAGTCATCTAAAGAATTGGAACTTAAAGATGATAGTGTGGTATGAAATGATAAAGAAGGAAAGTGAATGAAAAGAAAACCTCCAAGGTGACCACTTAGGAAACAGATCTAGGGACAGGACATGCCATTAGACACTTGTGATCCAAATCCTAAAGGTTAACTCTTTAGACAAAGGAAACACAAAATATTTAAACACAAAGGTGAAGGCCTGAGATCAGAGAGAGGCTTTGAACTCTCAATGCTTCAGCATCCAACTTAAGGGAACTTAGAAAGGTTCAACTAATCGAAAAGGACCCTAGTGAGATAGAATCAGCATTCAAACTCCCAGTATCCCAATTATTTCAATTAAAGCCCAACAATAACATCTAAGAATAGATTCATTAATTCATACATCAGCTAGTAGTAAATATTAGCTACTACACTGGTTAAATTAACTTGAATCAGTGCCCAGATAACACATATAGAAGATGTTCTTGTTTTTTGTGCGTTAGGCCTCTTTAGGCCTTCTGTATTAATCATGATGTATTCAACCTAGTACATCACCCTTTGAACATTGAATTAAGGCTCAAAATATTCAATTACAGGCCTTAAACTCTCTGATCTTTCACTGATACTCTTTGTCGCTCCATTACTGTCTCTGTCTATGAAATTTGGAACTTTGAGGGTGTTGGGGAGATTTTACAGAGTTAAACTTTGTCATTTAATGAAAATTACATTCTAACACCTTCCCAGGCTATTCTCGGTAATATCAAGCTCTGAAATTAGCCTTCTCTATGCTCTATGCCACTATAACAATGATTGTGAGCAATGGCGGTGTTCATTGCCTGTACCCTGCAAAAACACACAAATATATTAAGAAATCCATGCAGTGGGAGGATGGATGCAGTGGAATGTTGTGATGATGGCAGCACAATAAAGGTGAATGTTGTGGATGCAATGGAAAGCGGTGGAAAAATGCAGTGAAACAGTGAAAATTTATCTGATGAAGGTTGGGCGAAATAAAAAAATTTAATAGAAAACATTAAAGTCTTAATGTGGGGTGGAATGATATAATTTTAATGCAAAACATTAAAATTTTAATGTTTGGCGGGATGATATGACTTTCAATGCAAATCATGAAAGTTTGGACTTTGGAAAAATACACAAAAATGAATGAAAAACATATGAAATTATTTGGAATGGTGGGACCCGGTCATGGGTGGAGGGCGATTTGATTTGTACCATCAGATCTCAGGAGGAGATCGACGAGTGCGATGATCTGATACAGTGCTGAGGTTGCGCGATGAACAAATATACATGGAATGCGAGATGCAACGAGGGCCGTTGATCTACACAGATCAATGGTCGGGATCTGTTAATGAGGATTCGGGCATAGAATTGGGGAAGTGGTTTTGGGATACAAAACCGTGGTTTTCGTGTGGCAAAAGGAGGTTGAGACGGTTTTCACTTTATGAACGCTATATGGGTCCCCGACTGACACGTGGCCCCAGAAAACTGCCCATATCATGTAAATTTTAGACATTAAACTTCAGATGTGAAATCTGCGCAATATTGTTGTGGACCATTGGATCTCGGCCCGTGAGATTCGACGGCGGTGGAGGAGCGCGATATGAGGAATGTTTAGGGTCAATAAAGTGGAGGTGGACGGACGGCAATTTAGTTGCGGACCGTTCGATTGGTGCGATGGACAGCTAAGATCTGGAGAGAGAAACACAGGTGGAGGATATGGTTAGTGGGTGGGAGGAATACAGGCCATCAAATCAGATCAGATAGACGCTTAGGATTTAATTGGAAGCGGAGTAGGCAGGAGGCAAAATCTCCGACGGGCGATGATGTGATTGGCTTTGGACCATTGATTTGGTTTCAGATCAACAGCTACAATTGGGTCAGAGGGTGACCAATCGGGGAAGCGAGGCGGAGCAAGAAGGAATCTGGGCCGTAGGATCAGAATGGGCGGATGGCTCAGATTTAATTGGGATCGGCCAATCGGGGCATCGGAAGGGTGGTGTATTGTGAAACCTCCGATTGGCGATGGAAGTGGCGCTGCGCTGGCCATTGGATCAGTTTGAAGATTAACGGTGGAGATTGTTACAAAGGTCGATAGACAAAATACACTATCGCATAGGAACTTTTTGTTTTGCAAAGAGAATAGGTGCTCCGACCAATCCTCCCGATGCGATAAGCGCCTTATGGACTAGCACTTGGTCTTAGCGCTCAAGTTCATGGAGGGGAAGTGGTTAGGGGCTGGCTGAAAGGGGCTAAGCCTGTAACATGTTAAAATATGGGTTTTTTAGCCAAAAACAGAGTTTTCAAGGCTGAACATAGGTTTTGGTAGGGGAATAAAGGGGTTTTAAAACCAGCTGAAGGGATTTCACTTGGTTTAAAAGGATGAATAAGATGGTTTGGGAAGACTTAGGAGGGGTTTTTTGGGGTTAAAGGGGAAAATTTGAAAATGGAAAAAAGGTTAATAATGAGGAAATTTTGTAGAGATACAATGGGAAAATGAAGGTCTTTCTAAGCATAAATTTTCACAGGCAGTGAGGCTTTTTGGATGGAAACAACAGTGAGAATTTTTTCAAAGGAATAGGACACACAGAGGCTTCAAGGATGAGAGATTTTCATAGGAAATGTATCTCTTGAAGGCTCAAAACAATTTAGCCACCTGTTTTCTTGACAAAAAATTGATAGGTGGCTAACAATGGCTCCACATGGGGATGGCTTCTTCTTGAAGGAGTCAGGAATTCAGAAAATAAATCTTTGGAGTAGGCCATATGCCTGATCTTTGAACAATCTTCCTTCTTTGATTCTGTTGTACAAACATGATGGAATTAATCAGCAGAAACATTCCCAAAACAATCTACCTACCCATCCTACAATCCTAATATTTTTTCTTCAAGGCACATTTGAATTTGCAGACCTTCTTCATCATTTTTTATTGAAAGAAAAAAACAAACTATTCTAATTCTACCCTTATTACTCCATAAGACCATATTAAAGTGTTGGCCTCATAATTTCTTGACCTAATCTAATATCTTCTAGAATTAAACTGTCTAGCAGATTTCTTCTCTACATTCTACAATAGAAATTTAAAAATAGTCAAACTAGGATTAGACAGTCTAGTTTGCTGTGGATCCATGGCATAAAGACAACTGCACATGGACTGAAATTACAGAAAATTGAAAACAAAAACTCGAATGCTTGAAATCTGAAACTTTGATGCCTTCTTCTTTCATTGTGACTCAAGTTTTGAGCTTGTTAGAGTCACTTTTTTCTTCACTTCAGCTCTGGTTTTGGGCTTGTTAGAGCTAATTATTTTTTCTTCTTTGTTGGTTCATATTTTGAGCGTTTTAAAACCAACTTCTTTTACTTCCATTGGATCAGGTTTTGATCATCTTAGAGCCAATATTTGCACTTTAGAGGTTCAAGTTTTGAGCATGTCTGAACCTCTCTTTCTATGTTTTTTGAAACATTTTCTCTTTTTCTTTAAAAACAAAACATAGAAATGGTATTTACAATGGAAATGAAAAATGGAAATTGGAAATCAACAGTAGTAATGCCTGAGAATCCTGCCATTGACAAGACTCCCAAACAGATCTGTACCATCTAGCTCTTGCAGAAAAAAGGCATTTGGACCCATAGTGGCGTGTATGATGTAAGGACCCTGCCACAAACTATCAAACTTGTCGTGCTTTCCTTTGTCTTCTCTCCTAGAGTCCCATTTTAAAAATTTATCTCCAATCTTGAAGTCATAACCCTTTTTCCTCTTGTCAAATAACTTCTTTATATTTTCCTAAACTTTCAAAGCTCTGTTATAGAGATCTTCTCTTGTTTGTTGGAGATGAATTGTTTGGTTTATCCTCCTCACCATACTATCTTCTTCTGTCTGAATCTCTTGGACAAGTTTAATCACTGGTACCCCAAGGCTGGTAGGAAACACTGCCTCTATCCCATAGACAAGCTGATATGGCGACATGCCAATGGATTTCTTGGTTGTTAGCCTGTCAGCCCACAAAGCATGCACTAACTTGTTGTGCCATGATTTTTTATTCTCTTCAAGCAGTTTTTTGATGATGGTCACCAAGCTCTTGTTTTATGATTCAGCTAACCCATTACCTTGTGGGTAATAAGGAGTTGAATGATCGAGTGTTATTTGATACCTGTGACAAAAATCAATAATTTTCTTGGATCCAAAAGTAGCAGCATTATCAGTGATTATTTTTCTTGGGAAGCCAAATCTAGAGAGGATGTGGTCTTCTAGGAACTTAATGATGACATAATCTGTAGCATTCCTAGTAGGTATGGCCTCTATCCATTTTTTGAAGTAATATATGGCTGTAAGGATCCATTTGTGTTGTGAAAAAGAAGCAGGGTGTATTTCTCCTGTGAAATCCAGGCCCCATTGCGTAAAGGGAGCCTCAACAATAATGGGTTGTAATGGTAAAGGGAGGAGATTTCTTTTGCCCTCGAAAATCTAGCCCTTCTGGCAGGAAATTATCATTTTGTGTATGTCATTGAAAAGTGTAGGCCATTAATAGCTAGCTCTGAGTATTTTGTTCACAGTGGCTTTCCAGCTTAGATGGCCTCCACACTCTCCTGCATGGAACTCCTGTTTAACCCTCTATGCTTCAGTTTCAGGCAAAAATTTAAGCAATAGACCATTTGCATTTTGGCAGTATAAACATTCATTCAGTATGCAATAGTTTCTAGATTTTAGATTTAGGAATCTGGCCTTGGTCTTTGATAATTCAGGAGGGGCATTGAGGTTTGTGAGAACATACAGGATATCAGAACACCAATGAGAGTTTTTAAATTGTTCCTCAATAGTAGGATCGGGAAATCCTTCCTGCTCATCCAAGGCACCAACCATGTTTATGTCAAGGGCCTACAAATTTGATTCGGCCATTAGTTGAGCTAGGCCCTGACCTTTGATTAGTTTTGTGGGTTTTATTTCCAGGTCATATTCCATTATTACAGCAATCCATTTGCCCCTCTTTCCATCAGGATCTTGGGACAAAATGTCTTTAACCACTATGTTTGGCACGTAGGCTATGATGTGAGAATGCAATATATACACCCTAAAGTCTTTCAAGGCCTTTACCAAGGCATAGGCCTTTTTTTCAATTATGTTATATTTCATGGGTGCATCCCTCAGAGCTTTGCTGAAGAAAGAAATAGGTTGTTCCATTCCGTTCGATTTTTTCTGTTGTAGGACTGCAGCCACCATATGCTTGGAGGAAAAAGGAAAATATCAGGAAATCCTTTGAGAAATCTGGGCTAATTAAGACGGCTGCCCAGGTGAGTGCAAGTTTAACTGATTCAAAAGATTGTTTAGCCTCTACATTCCACTTAACTCCTACACCTTTTTTCAGCATGTTTGTCATATTTCTGAGGTGCTCAGCCAAGTTGGGAATAAACCTCCTCTGGAAGTAAATTTTCCCAAGAAAGGACTAAAACTCTTTTATGTTTCTCGAGTGTGTGATCTGGAGTATCCCCTAAACTCTCTGTGGGTCTATTTTAATTCCCTTCTTTGATATAATATGGCCCAGAAGCTTAACTTCCTGCAAGCCGAATACAGTCTTCTTGGGATTTAATGACAGACCAAACCTTCTACCATTTTCGAAAACTCTTCTCATATGTCTTAGGTGCTCCTCATCAGTCTTGGAGTAGACTGTTATGTCATCCAGATATATGACAATTAAGTTCCCTATTTCCTCTGAAAAGGCTATGTCCATTGCTCGCTAGAAGGTCGCACCAGCGTTCATCAATCCAAAAGGCATTTTTATGTACATAAAAGTGCCCCATGGAGTGGTAAAGGCCGTCTTGAGTTGGTCTTCAGGGAGTACTAAAACTTGGTTATAGCCTGACAAACCATCAAACAGGGAGATCCTTTTTTAGTCCACTACCCTCTGTAGGATGTGCTCCATCTCTGGTAAAGGGTAATTGTCTTTAAGTGAGGCTCTGTTAAGGTTCTTGAAATCAATGAATAGTCTGATCTCACCTGTTTTATTTCTCACAGCTACAAGGTTGGAAACCCAGTCAGATAACCTCACAGACACTATTATTCCTGCCTCGTACATCTTTTTGATTTCCTTTTCTACTGCAGGCAGTTGTTTTGGGTTAATTCTGCGAAGTTTCTGTCTGAAGGGTTTTTGGTTTTCTTTTAAAGGGATTTTGTGCTGTATAATGTTTGTATCATAGGCCTTTAGGTCCTTGTAGCTCCAGGCAAACACATCAATGAATTCTTTGAATAAGTCAATGTATTTCTTTTTCATGTCTGCGGGGAAGGACTTAGCCAATTTTATCATCTTAGGCTTATCTTCAGTGCCTATGTTGCATTCCTCAACATCAGAGTCTGAGTGTTCTATAGTGGGTTTTTTCGTTATGTCATCGAAATCAAACAGGTACTCGAAAGGTGCTAGACCTCGAGGTATATTCTTATCCTTTACCTATAGCACCTCTATTTCCTCTTTATCTACTTTTTTGTACTCTTCAGTTGGATTTCCAATCCCTTCAGTTAACATGTTTATTTCTATGTCATGGGGTGATTTTTCTTCATCGGGGGGCTCTTCACTCAGGTAGTTATCATCGGATTTAGAGTCTGAATCAAAGAATTCAAATTCATTCCTGCCCATCAGGAAATCCTCAATCTGCTTGTCGCCCTCAAAGACCTGCCAATATTTCTCATTATCAGGCACTGCAGGTCTATATTTGGTCTGAATGGTGATTTTTTTGTCACTGGGAGTTTTATGATATGAACTAGCTATGCAGGCTAATCCATTTTAAATTATGTTCTGACTCCTAGGAACAAAAACGAGTTCATATTCTACAAAATATTTCAGTAAATCCAAAGCATCATTCATGTATGCTCTCAATCTAGGGTGTTTAGTTGTATACTCACCGTTCACTTGTTTGATGATTATCTCAGAGTCTCCATGTACATCTATCCTTCGGGCTCCTAGTTTTTTCAATAGGTTCAAACCTAGGATGAGTGCCTCATACTCTGCGATATTGTTTGTACATTTGAAGTTCAGATTAAAGGCATGGCTCTCTGCATAGTCACTCTATGTGTTATGTAACCACACTCCTGCTCTTGCAGTCTTCCTAGTGCAAGACCCATAAAAATTCATTCTCCATAAGGGACTGTTGTCAGGTTTAACATCATTTTCCTCCCTAACGTGGGTTTCACTGTTATGCTGTAATATGGGGTCTGCATCGGGATGTGGAGGGTTTTGTTCTTCATGACGTGTATGTAGTTCAGAGAGATGATCGGTCAGCTGTTGGCATTCTGTTTCTTTTTCAATCTGGGTTTCTGTTTCAGTGCATTGTCCAGAGGTTTCTTCTTTGTTTTCTTCTAAGTCCATAGTGGCCATTATGTTAAAATCTATGGGCTCTGTTTCATTGTTTGTATCTCTGTTTTCTAGTTCTGGCTCATCTATGGATTCGTCGTTGTAGAGGATAAAGGAGTCCAAATCTGTATGTATAGAGTACAGAGGTGAGTTTTCAAGCTTTTCAGGGCTGCTAACCATGAATTTCATTTTTGCCTCCCTATACAGTCTCCTAAGCTGGCTAAAGACATGGATTTTGGAATATGAGCCATCCATCTGCATTGTACCTTGCAGCTTGACTCCCCATGACCTGGACAATAGCATGCCATATTTAGGTGGCACATCTGCCACTACCACATCCATAACCATACATTTTGCTAGAATCTAGGTCAAGTTCACACACAAATCTTTGATTAGGTCAAGGCACTTTACTCTGCTAGAGTCAAATGAGTATAAGTCTTTATAGGGATGGGTGATCTAAAGGCCTAACCTCTCTATAACTACCTTAGGAATTAGGTTGTGTGATGCCTCAGAGTCATGCATTGCATTGTGAAGGATCTTGTCATGGATATTGAGACTGATATGAAAAGGAGGTACTACCCCTTCCTGAAACTTCCCTTCTATCTTTGGACCAAACAGAAGGGTTGGTTGTTCATCACTTAGATTTACCATGTCACTGTTCTCACCTAGATTTGGCATTTATATACATCCTGAGTGGCCAGCTCAGATAATGGGACAGAGATTTTAATTTTACCAATCTCACTTTCCAAGTTAAAGAGGGATTCACTCTTTGTAACACTTGACTCTGTTTTGTTAGCCACTACCTTAGTGGCTGAATCAGTGTGCTGATTCTCACTATGTATAGTGTTAGGAACTGTTCTATCAGGGACACTAGCTGCAGTGCTAGTGTTGCTAGTTGGTTGAATTTTTTTATCAGTATTTTGGCTATCTTTTTCTTTGTTCTTCCTAGAACTCTCAGCTGCTGATTTGCTACTTTCAGTAGTCACTTTATAAGTTTTCTCGGGCCTTTTCTTAATGGTAATCTCAGAAGCTTTTGGTTTGGAAGTGTCTAAGTTCTTTTTGCTTCTAATTTCATACTGTTATTTGACCTGCATGATGGCATTTTCAAATCCTAGCCTGTAATCCTTAGATTCTAACCTTTCCTCATCCCAATATGAGGGTGAGGGTTGATCTTATTCTGTGGAACAGTTGTGGATTGAGTTTTCTATTTCAAACATATTTATTGTGTTTCCCTCGGACTCTTCTATTATCCCCTCATCCTCATCAAGAAATTTCTCTTGAAATGGGGGTATGACTTGCTGGTCAGAGTCTCTCTATCTGTTGGGAGTGGTATTGTTTCTCCTAAAGTTCTGGTTCTGCTTATGATTCTAGTTTATGTTCTTATTACTAACTGAGACGACCATTTTTTCCATCATTTTCTGCAGCCTTTCCATGTTTTTGGCTAGATGGTCATACTTGGGATTAGATGTGGAAGCTACAGTGTCATCCCTATATGTTACCCTCATTCTGGCTTTCTTCTCAATCAGGTTAGCATCTACAGTCACTTCTCCTTTTTGCATATCTTCCAATGTGTTGTAATCTCTCTCCCTAAGTTGGTAGGCCATTTCAGCATCAAAGCCTTCGGGATATGTCACTAAAGCCATACCTTGGGGAGGTTTCATATGTGGAGGAAGAGTGTTATAAACACTGTTAAACCTTGTAGAGTAGTCATGGACACTCTCTCCTACGTTTCTTTTAAGATTCTTGTATTCTGCTAATATTTGGAGAGGGTTGGTCTTAACTTCCCATTTTTTTATGAAGGTATGATATAAAGCAGGAAGATCTTGGATACTATTAGGAGGTAGGCCTTTAAACCATTTCTTCACATCACCTCCTAAACTCTAGGCAAAGATTCTCATCTTGACTGTCTCATCATCTATCTCCATATAGTCAAAGGAGTCTTCCATCCTATCTACATGGTGTTGGGCCGTGGTAGACTCTTTTGCAGTGAAGTGAGGGATTTTTTATTGATAATAGTTGGGTAGAGGCACTAGAGGCTGAGGTAACACCAAAGGTGCATACCAAGCTTCCATAATGGTGTTCTGAGGAGGTAAAGGATTGGCTTGAGTGGCAAGTATATTGATGACAGGAATACTAGGACCAGCAGCACTTTTTTGAGCTAATTTAGGATGGCAAAGCCCCAAGTTTTGAATGAAATGAATATCAGGAGGTGTAGATGGAGGGGTCTCTCTATCCCTACTGTGTTGTCCACTGTGATATGGTGAACCAGGGAGCTCAAAGTTTGGCTTGTCTAGAGCACTGAATGACCTAGTTCTGGGTAAACTGCTTTGCAAATCTAAGTCAAACAAAGGGTCTGATAGAGTTGTAAAGTCTTCTGGTGCAGAGTTAACTCTATGGATATGTCTGGAAATAGCCGGTCTCCTAGGTGTGGGAGATTTCCTGAGAATGCTCTTAGGATTGTCAACTATTTCAGGTGGGTTTGGGTTAGGATGAGCTCTTGTGTGAATGATTCTTGAAGCCAGAATGCTGTCTTCCAACACAGCAACTTAATCCTACTTGTTACTTCTATTATGGTTGATGTTGCAATGGAGGTTGGTCTTCCAGTGGAGTCTTATGTAAACCAAGATAATCAGCAGGCCTACTGATCACCAGTGGAGTCTTTTAATCTTTAAGGAACTATGGAGTCACCAGCCGGAAGGTTTTGAATGTTTCAGGAAGGTATACTTTCCACCATAGTGATTAACCACCAAACTAAGGCTACTATGGTCTTCTTTAAGTTTGTGAAGTGTTTAAAGGTGTGTTTTACTCAAAGTGTTCCCCAATGGAGTCACCATCATGTTAGATTTCCCATGTTTTGGCAAGTTTGGAAATACCAAAAGATGAGACAACATCAGAACCACTTTTAGACCTTAGGATCTTCCCCTCCTAGGTCCAGAGAGGGATCTCTCTATGAAGGCAAAGGTACATGTCTTTGAAGTTTGTTTAAAGGTATTAGGCTACTTATAAATTGCGAGGTTTGTTTTGTTTGTTTGTTTGGTTGTTGGGAATCGGGAAGGAAGGGTTCAATGTAAGACAAGGATGTGGAAAAAGGATTTTAGGCAAAGGAGAGATAATTTAGAGAACACTCGAGACCATTGGGAAATGGAGTCAGGAAAGGGTTTACTTGCTATTCAATATTCAAGATTTCAATTGGGCTAGTCATCTAAAGAATTGGATCTTAAAGATGATAGTGTGGTATGAAATGATAAAGAAGGAAAGTGAATGAAAAGAAGGAAAGGCCTGAGATCAGAGAGAGGATTTGAACTCTCAATGCTTCGGCATCCAACTTAAGGGAACTTAGAAAGGTTCAACTAATCGAAAAGGACCCTAGTGAGATAGAATCAACGTTCAAACTCCCAGTATCCCAACTCTTTCAATTAAATCCCAACAAGAACATATAAGAACAGATTCATTAATTCATACATCAGCTAACAGTAAATATTAGCTACTACACTAGTTAAATTAACTTGAATCAGTGCTCAGATAACACATATAGCAGAAAACATCAAAGGTAGGGAGAGAAAAATCTTAGGGTACCATGCGAGGGTATATCCTGAACCAGATTTCTGATGCATACTAGAGAAATGAAATGTGATGAATTACAAAGGAAAACAGAGACAAAGTAAGAAAAACATCACCGTTGCTTTAAATTGGGATCCAAAAAAAATGTGCTTGTCATATTAAAGAGAAACACCAGTCATGTACAAAAATTTCCAATAGCTTGATATTCAGTCTAAAAACATCTCCTCAGCCTATCTTACAACTTTACACAGAGAAATATATCTCAATAGAAACAACTTACAATTCACAGATATCCAATCAACAACCAACAACCCTTACAATGAGTTTCTTCATGAGTTTTATAGCTGAAAGAGAGGCAGAGGAGGTAGGTGAAACACTAAATGAAACATTAAAACAGAGTAAAGGAAGGGGGTCAAGGCCCATTCCGTCTTAATATCTATGCATTAATCTTCAATACTCTTTGGAAGAAAGGGTGGTCTTCGACAGGCTGAAATTTACTCCAGGTATGTTCTTGATGTACTTTCGCTGCAGTATGTGTAGTACTCTGGTGAATAAACAAAAAGGCAGATAAATGACTTCGGGGTTTTCCATACTGCATAAAAAATGCTCTGGTAGCATTAGGACTACTGTCAGGGTTTAAATCTTCTCAGGAACATGATGTAGAATGAAGACAGTATGGGTACTGTGTCCTTTCTCGGGAGGAAACTTCTTTTGTTGTGAAACACTGATGATATTGTTTTCTATGCGTTAGGCCTCTTTAGGCCTTTTGTATTAATCATGAGTTCTTCAACCTGGTACATCACCCTTTGAACATTGAATTAAGGCTCAAAATATTCAATTATAGGCCTTAAACTCTCTGATCTTTCACTGATACTCTTTGCCTCTCCATTACTGTCTCTGTCTGTGAAATTTGGAACTTTAAAAGTGCTGGGAAGGTTTTACAGAGTTAAACTCTGTCCTTTAATGAAAATTATGTTCTAACACCTTCCCAGGCTCTTCTCGGTAATATCAGGCTCTAAAATTAGCCTTCTCTGCACTCTGTGCCACTATAATAGTGACTGTGGGCAATGGCGGTGTTCACTGCCTGTATCCTGTAAAAACACACAAATATGTTAAGAAATCCATGCAGTGGGAGGATGGATGAAGTGGAATGATGTGATGATGGTAGCACAATAAAGGTGAATGCTGTGGATGCAATGGAAAGCAGTGGAAAAATGCAGTGAAACAGTGAAAATTTATCTGATGAAGGTTGGGCGAAATGAAAAACTTTAATAGAAAACATTAAAGTCTTAATATGGGGCAGAATGATATAATTTTAATGTAAAACATTAAAATTTTAATGTTCGGCGGGATGATATGACTTTCAATTCAAATCGTGAAACTTTGGACTTTGGTGAAATACACGAAAATGAATGAAAAACATATGAAATGAGTTGGAATGGTGGGACCCAGTCATGGGTGGAGGGTGATTTGATTTGGACCGTCATATCTCATGAGGAGATCAATGGCTTCGATGATCTGATGCAGTGTCGAGGTTGCGCGATGAACAAATATACATGGAACGTGAGATGCAACAAGGGCCGTTGACCTACACAAATCAACAGTTAGGATATGTTAATGAGGCTTCGAGCATAGAAGTGGGGAAGTGGTTTTGAGATACAAAACTGTGGTTTTGACGCGACAAAAGGTGGTTGAGGTGGTTTTCACTTTATGAACATGATATGGGTCCCCAGCTGAGACGTGGCCCCAGAAAACCACCCATATCGCATAAATTTTAGACATTAAACTTCGGATGCGAAATCTGCGCGATATTGTTGTGGACCGTTGGATCTGGGTCCGTGAGATTCGACGGCGGTGGAGTAGCGCGATATGAGGAACGTGCAAGGTCAATAAAGTGAGGGTGGAAGGATGACAGTTTAGTTGTGGACCATCTGATTGGTGCAATGGATGGCTAAGATCTGGAGAGAGAAACATAGGCGAAGGATATGGTTAGTGGGCGGGAGGAATACAGGCCGTCAGATCAGATCGAATAGACGGTCAGGATTTAATTGGAAGCAGAGTAGGTAGGAGGCCAAATCTCCGATGGGTGATGATGGGATTGGCTTTGGATTATTTATTTGGTTGTAGATCAACAGCTATGATTAGGTCGAAGGGTGACCAATCGGGGAAGCGGGGCGGAGCAAGAAGGAATCTGGGCCGTAGGATCAGAATGGGTGGACGGTTCAGATTTAATCGGGATCGGCCAATCGGGGCATCATAAGGGTGGTGTATTGTGAAACCTCTGATTGGTGATGGAAGCGGTGCTGCGCTGGCCCTCGGATCGGTTTGAAGATCAACAGTGGAGATTGTTACAAAGTCCGATAGACAAAATACATTATCACATCAGAACTTTTTGTTTTGCAAAGAGAATAGGCACTCCGACCAATCCTCCTGATGCGATAAGTGCCTTATGGACTAGCGCTTGGTCTTAGCACTCGAGCTCATGGAGGGGAAGTGGTTAGGGGCTGGCCAAAAGGGGCTAAGCCTATAACATGTTAAAATATGGGTTTTTAGCAAAAAATAGAGTTTTCAAGGCTGAACATAGGTTTCGGTAGGGGAATAAAGGGGTTTTAAAACCAACTGAAGGGATTTCACTTAGTTTAAAAGGATGAATAAGATGGTTTGGGAATACTTAGGAGAGATTTTTTGGGGTTAAAGGGGAAACTTTGAAAATGGATAAAAGGTTAATAATGAGGAAATTTTGCAGAGATACAACGGGCAAATGAAGGTCTTTTTGAGCACAAATTTTCATAGGAAGTGAGGCTTTTTGGATGGAAACAGCAGTGAGAATTTTTTCAAAGGCAAAGGACACATAGAGGCTTCAAGGATGAGATATTTTCATAGGAAATGTATCTCTTGAAGGCTCAAAACAATTTAGCCACCTGTTTGCTTGACAAAAAATTGATAGGTGGCTAACACAACGTTGGAGGAGAGATCTTTGGGGATCTAGACTTCATCTTTCCTGTTGAAGGCAACACCATTGCAGCCCAAGTTCAGCTTTCACTCCATAGTTATCATAAGTGGAGAAGAGGATAGTGTGGGGTAGGCTCTGAAGCTTACCATGTTCATCATTTCAGCCCACATTTTCCACATGAGCACAAGGTGGAGGAGTATTTTCAGGAGTTACCTAGTTGGAGGGTCACTCATTTTGCTTGGTTGATTGCTTGGGGGATGAAGGATCAACATGAGGAGATTTCAGACTCCATGCCTTGAGTGGAGATTCCTTTTCAGTTCTACCCTTGCACTTGCTTGAGGGCAAGCAATATTTGGGAGGGGAGGACTGTAATGTTCCAAATTTTTCAATAAGCTAATTGGAACATTAATTTTTCTTTTATTTTAATAAAAGGAATAAAATGGGTAAGGGAGCCCATGTAGCAGCAAAAAAACTCTCCTAAGGTGCAAAGAGTCACTTAAGTGGCTAAACTTGGCAGTCCCTAGTGTGAAAAGGGCCAAAAGCAAGTAAACTAGGCCATGGTTGACCAAGTCAGCAACGTGGCTAAGAGGAGAAGCTTGCTCAAGAAGACTGCGCAGTTTTGAATGGAGGGAAAATAGAGGATGAGAGAAACCCTAATGGGTGGGGTCCATGGCAAGGAAGCATTCCTTGCATAAAAAGGTGAAGAAGAGCCATGTTCATTATGCTTGAGAATTTCAATTTGCAACTCTCTTCAGTTGTTCAACTGAGATAGCTTGTGCTGCTTAGCACAAGGGAGATTCCTGTTTAGGAGTTTCCCTCTCTTCCTTGGGAGGCCTTGGAGGAGCTGTTCTTCATCTTCCTCACATCTTGGCTTCAGGCCAAAGCATCATCTTCAGATACTACGTTACTTTTTTGGGAAGAAACACTGGAGTTTCTGGTGTTGCAGTGAGGGACCATCATCACTCATTTTCGGAGCCGTTTTGTAGAGGAGGATCCCTCCCTTTCTCTAGGAGATCAGCGAAGGAGATCCCAAAGCTTTTATTGCAGATTTTGGAATTGGGCCAATGTTTCATCTCATTCCTAGTGCAGTCCCTTCCTCTTCCAGCATTATTTTCAGAGAGGGTTTGCAGGAGGAGCTCACATGGTGCACTGGAGTGTGCAATCTTCAGTAAGGGGATCAGCCCCTTCACTTAGGAGATCATCGGAGGATGTTTCCACATTTCTTGCAGCATCTACTTCCTTCTCCTATTTTGTATTATACTTGAGTTGCAGTAACTGCCCAGCTACTCCGACATTTTTTTCATTTGTATATTTTAGTCAATCCCTTGGAGGATTGTGATTGTATTGTTTTCTAGGGTTGAGATCTTACTCCCCTATCTTTATTTGAGCTCATATTGTCATATCGTCTTGTATATTTCAGTTTGCTGTCATTTTCCCTTATAGAATACGCAGTTATAGAGTTTTTGGGTTATGTAGTAGCTTTTTCTCTCCATTTCATGTACATTTTCCTTTGAGGTTGATTTGATCTCACCTTGAGAAGTCCTTTCCTCAAAGAGTTTGTATATCTTTTGCTGCTATAGATTATTCATCAGAATTACAATCTTCTCCCATTGTATGAAGATTATTTCATTGTTGTTCTTGTTCATTATTGAAGTTCAGATGTTGATGTAGCTCATCCTTTGAGCTATATCTTCATGAAGGAAGAAATATTTTCATAGCTATTGGCAGAGTCTGAGAAAGGGCTAGGAAGCCTCCGGTTCTCACCCTCTCTTTAGAGGTGAAATAACTGGTAAAAGCCCTCTCAGTCTATCTCTGACATAGCCTTGTTCATATTTTTGACAAAGGAGTTCTTTAGCAGTGAAAAGGCTGCTGATTTCCACTTTGGAACATTAACAACATTTTTATATGAGCATTGGATCCTAAATAAAAACAACTCAATGTGAATGAAGATCAATCTAGCTAGTCAAAATGAAGACACCTTGAGTGTGAAAGGAGACAAGGCATGAAGAACCAGTCAAAGTTGATCCAGTCAAGATTTACTAAGTTAAACAGCGTTGTAAATAGATGAGCAAGACTAATGGAGACAACATAATTTTGGTGGAGGAGCCTTTGCATGGAAGCAACCTCATAATGGGGTGGGACCCTTGGTGAGGAAGCTCATCAACTATATAGTGGAGGGGATGGAAACCATGGGGCATGATTGAAGATTATATTTTGTATGTGGTCTATTTAGACTTCTTGCATTCTTTGGTTGTTTAGCTAATTTTTTTGCACTGTTTAGTGCAAGGGTTTTCTTATGCGGGAATTACCCACTCTTGCTTGGAGATCTTGTTTAAGAAATATAAGAGGAGATTTCTGAGCTAAATTTTCCACTATCTAGGGTTAGCCAAAGAATTTACCTTCAGAAAAAATGTATTCCCTTCTAGAAACTACGTTATTTCTTAAGGTGTTGCAGTGGGAGGGGTTAAAACCCCACTTTTATGAGCTAGTTTCCCAGGAGGAGGATCAACCTTTTTCCCGAAAAGCTAGTAGGAGAGTCTACAACCATTTCTTTGCATGTTTAGCCATTTTTATGCAGAGCTTCAGCTATACATCATGATTTAGCCATAGATCTATAGCATTTATTTCATGTATATCATTTATGTCAAGAGATCCTTGTAGGGTCATCTTGGATCTATGTAAAAGAGATTAGATCTTTGTTTTTATGCCTCATTGATTAATATAATATCATATCTGATTTTTCTCTCCATTTTCTGAGTATAACCCTCAAATAACTGCGTTGTTTCTTTATGCAGTAATTTCTGTGTGTTGCAGCCTTGGGGTTTCAGTGTTTTTGTGTTGTTTTTTAGCATGGGAGGCTTGTTTAACTAGGAAAAAGTCATTTGTTTATGATATCCTCTTATATATAAGCTAAATAATGTCATATATAATGGATTCATGGGATACATTTTTTTGTTTAAACTCATATTTCTAAAAAATGCGTTTTTCAAGCATGTATTGCTAAATTTTCCCATTTTGGGATATTACACTAATCTCTTGTCGACTGAAATTCCAATGTACCAATAATAAAGCCGAATATGAAGCACTAATCCTTGGTCTCAAGAAAGAAATTGATCTCAAAGTCAGTTGTTTGAAGGTAATCGGCGACTTCGAAATCACTACCCGGCAGGTACGCAACACTATTCACTGCCTATCTCCACATTTGAAAGGTTATCAGCAAGAGGTATGGAATTCGATTTCTGCCTTTGATGATTTCAGTATTAATTCTGTACTTAAAATGCATAATGTAGCAGCCGATACCTTGGCCAATGCTGCCACTATACTTACCCCATTGAGGGATGGGTTCTCTATTGAAATTGTTTATAAGCCTACAGTGTCGTGTAATGTAACTAATCTGTGCATTTTTAATGATGATCAGTAGGTAGTGGATTTCATGATTAATGTGGAAGTGTTTAAGGATTCTATGATAAAGGAAGAAGATCATGACCTAGCCTTGCAAGAGGAAAGAGAGGAGCACAAGGGGAACCCCATACCCAAAGGGGTCGTGTCCCTTGAGAAGTTATTTGACTTACAGAACCGTTTCTGAGGGCCTCCCAACACAAAGGTGCAGAGTTCCACCCTACTATACCAGCAAATAAATCTCGGGACAGAAATAAAACCAAAATTCGTCAACTTCGGTACAAAATGCATCCCCTAATAGAGGCAGTCCTTTACAGAATTATTCAAGAAGTACTGATATGTTTTTGCCTATACGTATGACGAGCTGTGAATTTATGACACAAGAATGATCCAACATGTAATACCAATGAAAGAAGGAGTTAAGAATTTCTAGCAGAAGCTGAGGAAGCTGCACCCTACTTTGGAGCCAATGATCCAAAAGGAACAGAAAAAACTCCTAGATGCCCACATCATCTTCAAAGTCTGGCATTCAACCTGGGTGTCAATTTTTCTCCCATTTTGCAAAAATTCTGGCGAAATTCGTTTATGTGTGGACTTTCGAAATCTGAAACAATCGTCAGACAAGGAAAACTACTCGGTGCCCCCCATGGAGCAGATCCTTCAAAAAGTATCCAGGTTAGAAATTTTCTCATTATTGGACAGTTTCTCAGGTTACAACCAAGTACTGGTGGTGATCTCGATCATCTGAAAACATTGTTCAAGACCAAATAGGGAATACTCGCATTCAAACGCATGCCCTTTGGCCTAATCAATGCTGGGGCAACCTTCCAAAGGGCCATGGACATCGCCTTTTGGGGTCTGATGGGGAAAAGTGTGGTAGTGTACCTTCACGACGTCAATGTATTATCCAAACGCAAATGTGACCACTTAAACAGATTTTCGAAAGATGTCGAAAATATGGGATCTCACTTAACCCCAAGAAGAGCATCTTCTTAGTATCTGAAGGGAATCTATTGGGTTACATCATAACCCAAGACGATATAGTCTTGGACCCAGAACGCACAAAATCCATCGCTCAGATTCCCCCCCAAGCAGCAAAAATGCCATGCAGACGTTTCTCAGAAAAAGAAACTTCCTATGAAAGTTCATGTCAGACTTCGCTCAAATCATGAAACCTATGAAAGGTATGATCAAGAAGAACACTAGTTTTAAATGGAATTTTCCTGAGAAAGAATCATTCCATAATATTAAATAGTCCATCGCAAAACTACCAGCCCTTCATAGCCCGGATTTTAGTAAAATCTTTATCTTGTATACCTTCACCTCAGCCTCATCTCTCGCAGCCGTCCTCACTCAGAAAGATGACAGCATGACGAGCGGCCCATATCTTTCATGAGCACGGGGTTGCAAGGTGCCAAGCTGAATTATCCAGATATTGAAAAGCAAGCTTATGTGGAATATAAGGCATTCAAACGTTTTAGGCCATATATTTTGAAGAACCACGTCACAGTGTTCGTACCCCACCCAACGGTTCGCTCACTATTCGTGCAACAAGAGCTGGGTGAGAGACGAGGCAACTCAATGGTATTCCTTCAAGATTATGACCTGGAATTCAAGCCTACACATACTTTCAAAGGAAAAGGGTTATGTTGGATGGCTGCTAAAGCCACAGACCTGCGGGGCAATGACGAGGAATGTTGGGATCATGAAATAGACATGTACCAAGCCAAAAATACACCTCAGTAAAGCACCCCATCATGGTACGTTAATCTCCATAAATATCTTGGTCACGGTATTATAGACCCCACCTTAACCACCCAACAGAAATGATCAATAAGGCTAAAGGCTGCATCCGACCAGCTGGTGCAGGGTAAGCTATTCCGCAAGCACCACAACAGGGTCTTTCTACACTGCTTAGAGCATAGTTAGGCTCAACATGTCCTGAAGGAAATACATGATGGCCTAGCCAGTGGGCACTACGTAGGGGATTCCACAGCTCACAAGATTATGTATGACGGTTTTTATTGGCCCACTTTGTTCAAAGATGTGCATGCCTATGTTTGGAGGTGCCTACCATGTCAAACTTTTCCCAACAGGGAATCTCAATCATCTGCCCCGTTACAGTCCGTCATGGTGGAAGAGCCATTTAACAGTGGGGACTCTACGTGATTGGGGAAATTTTGCCTCACTCCTCCAAGTAGCATCAATATATCCTTACGGCTACAGACTATTTCACAAAGTGGGTTGAAGCAATACCGTTACGTCAAATCAATAATCAAGAGGTAATAGCTATCATCACTCAGTACATCATGACCAAGTTTGGTGTTCCAACCTCCCTTTTTTTTTATAATGCTACTTATTTTTCATCATTCAAGTTATATGAATTTGCTTTAGAAAATGGTATAGTTCTCAAACATTCCACCAACTACTATCCCCAAGGAAATGGGTTAGCCGATTCAACCAATAAAAACCTCATCTGTATCATCAAAAATACTTTTCTATCCCATTGCCGGAACTAGCACAATGCCCTCCATAATTCCCTTTGGCCTGATCGGGTCACACCCAAACCATCCTTGGGCACCTCCCCATTTTTTCTAGTCTATGGAAAAGAAGCAATCCTTCCTCCCAACTTGTCTCTCCCGACCCTTCAATTGTCCTAAGAAACACATGGTACCCCGTGCCCTTGCTTACAACCCTGTATAGACACTTTGTTGAAACTGGAGGAGGAGAGGCTTAAAGCCCAAGAAAAATTTTCCATCCACGAGAGCCAAATAAAACGATGGTTCGATAAAAAAATATGTCGAAAACAAGGTTTTCGAGGTTGTCAACCTCGTCCTCAAATGGGACAAAGCTCACAAAGATAAGGGGAAACACAACAAATTCCAAGCCCTCTGGACAGGCCCCTTCCAGATCAAAGAAAAGGTTAGTTACCACACATATAGACTCCAGACCTTAGAATGGAGGATTTAGGTCCTCCCAGTCAATGGGCACAACCTCAAGCACTATTTCACCTGACGGCGCCAAGGGTTGTCACCATGCTCTGTACCATAGCTTCTTTTCCTTTTATTTTCTTCTCTTGTTTTTAATTTGTTTTGTGTGTTTCAATAAATAGGTTGCTTCGAGCAATCTCTCGGAAATCCATTCCCCTAATGCCTCAAGTTGAAAGATAGACACAGTAGCTACTCAATTGGCAAGTTGTACCAGAATCTTTGCTGGTGAAGAATTGACCCTGGAACATAAAATGGACTAAGCTTTCCTGTGATGGACACCCTATGGGGAAAACATGACCAAGTCCCAGGACCCAAGTGCAAGTAGTTCACACAGTACGCTAACTCGAGGGACTGTTGTACAAGAGGAAGTTTGGGTGAAATATGTCACTAGATGGAAGGGGAACATGGTCAACCTTGGGCGGCGAAAGGATATTTGGGAAAACCCAAAGGTCCCTAAATGCAGACCAAGATCAGCCTCTCTTGAAAGTAACATAAGCCAGGATCCCTCATTCTCCCAGGAAGTACTTGCCACATACAAATAAGTTCCTTGAGCACACTCAAAATAAGTGCCTCGAGCACATTCAAATAAGTGCTATTAGCACATGAAATAAAGGGTAAAGGACTAAGAAAGGCTTCCTGCGTAGAGAGGCGATGCGATGACTCCGTCAGGGTACTGAGCAAGCTTGCTGGCAGTGGAGCAACGATTATGACTCCTAGGCAATGACTCCACTGGGACCACCAGGTTCACTAGCAGCAGAGAAACACAAAGGGACAAAATAACTATACCGAATCCTTGAAGCCCATGAGGTTACTCCGACCCCTTCCACACAGTCTCCGACATTGAAAACACGGTGAACTAGCATCCTGCACAATGAAAACAAGTGGAGCAAACGTGCAAGGGCCAGAGATGAAAGTAGTGGGACCCACGGGGTGAAAGGAACAACATGCTAAGCCCCCCTCCCCCCTCAAGAGGAAGCACAAGTAGAGATTTTGGTTCTACCAATTAATCGCCATTTGTTGTAGCCGCTACAAAACCCTCCAAAATTTAGTCCCATTTTAAAATTTCAGAGCCCCTGATCCCTTTGGTAAAGGTAAGTCTGGTGTGCCCTCAGCCTTGAACCTAGAGAAAGTCCCTTTCAAGCATTCTTCCTTCACAGTGTTAGTCTACTGTATTCAAAATATGAATAAATAACTACTGATTTCCCTGATTATCATCTTATTTTCAGAAACCTCACTGCCTTCATTATCTTCATTTAACCTAATTCACTATCTTTCATTTTGCCTCTTCCAAACACTCTTATACTCTAAAAAAACCCAGGTATAACCTCAAAACCCCTCATTTTTCCTTTTCCCCTTTCTTAAAACCTTTCCCTACCTAAAACCCCATTCCCATTGCTAGAAACCCATTTAAACCCTCCCTTTCACTCTTTCCCCTCTTTTCGTTCAAAACAATGTAAAAACCCCTTTTTTACATCCTTTTAAAAATAAATTAAAATGATTCGGGACCCACCCTTTTTTAAATAAAACTCTTTTTTGTTTTAAAAAAACCAACCCCTTATATTTGTTAGCCCCTGCATTCTAAACCTTGCACTCGCCATCATATAACCTTGGCCCCCACCTTGTATTAAGCACCTTCACTTTAATACCCCCCAGGCCCCGCTTTACAAACACCCCAGTCCTATTTAAAACCCAAGGCCCACGCTATTTCAAACCTTCCACTCTATTTAAACCCCAGACCCACCTTCCTAACTAACCCACAACCCATTCTCTCTTGATCTCCATTAGATCTCACCCCCCCAATCAAACGACCCACGCCCATATCGCAATACAAAATGCTCAGGGGTTGAAAGCCTTTGGACCTTGCAAAATGGGTGGTATTACCGCCCGTCCTCCCCTCCACTTGTCCTCTCTCCATTCTATCACATCCCTTTGCCAAATACCATTAAACACTTTGGCCCTGTGCGATAAACCACTTACCGCTCCTGCGTTGTAAACCTAAAACCACTAACCCCTTACGAATATTCCAAAGCCTTGTGCCTTTTCGATAAGCCCCGAAGCCACTATAAAGCCTATGTAACACTTTTGAAGGCCCGTAAGACTATAGCCACACAGAAGACCAAAATCCTCCATACCCAAACTCTATCCATAGTTTTTCCACTACCTCCAGGTCATATCATTTCCCCGCAGAGGTCCACAATGCAGGTTTCTAATTAACAAGTTTTTTTAAAACTTTGTAGGTGATCGATGTGTCGAAAAATGCATAATTTTCATTTCTTGATCCAAGAATTGTTAAATTAAGTTTCTGTGGGTGATGATCCAATAAACTTAATAATTAAAGGGATTATGTAATATCCCAAAATACGGATTGCACAGCAAGCCTACTGAAATAACACTTTCCTGAGAATTCAATGTACTAAAATGAGTTTCTAGCTCCTGAATCCCTTAGATCAGCTCATCTAAGATCTAAATCCAAAAGGAGAGAAAAAACAAATCAAACTAGGTGGGTTACATAGATCACCCACAACCTAGTCTAGCTGAGAATCACCCAAAAATGTTGGGTATGTGTTATATTCTTTCCACGACTAAGCACGCGCGGGGGGGGGGGTAAGAGGGGGGGTGATAGCCCCCCTTGTCGGGGTCCGAGGCAGTGCCCCGGCAAAATTTTTTTGGTCCTTAATTTCCAGCGGGTAGTCCACGTCCATGGTTTTGTGCATGGTTTTGCACATGGTATTGGGGTACGATGGCTTTCGGCCCTTGGTATTTTTGTAGATCCGGTCAAGGGAACTACGGTTATGTTCTAATCCAGGGTTTATGGATTGGGTTTTATGTATTGTTTGGCATGTATATATATGTGTGTTGTAACACTAAAAGGAATATAATGAAAAATCAAGCTGGTCGTCCCGATTTGGGATCCAGGGGAAAATATCTATGTTTATCTGTTTTATGTTTTATGCTCTCGCTATTGTTTATTTTCTGTTATAAGATTCGTGTGTAGATAATTTCTGTTTAGGGTTAAAACCTACAAAAGAGAGGGGCTGCAGCTATATGCAATGGACTGCTTCAGAAATAATGCAGATCCACTGAAGCAAAGCACTTGGATGATATGGAGGTTCAAATATCAGATGTATAACAACAAATCAGATTTACATTACAGCCCATACATTTTACAAGAGAAAGAGTGAGACTATACAGGAGAAATCCTCAGAAATGAGGTGCAACAGCCATAAGAAAATTCTGTAGAAACTTGACAGCGTTATTTTAAGGGCTGAAGTAGCAGTTTATTAATACTCATATCTAGAGAAAATCTGTACATAAAAAGATAGATCTATTTCAGATATGTGTACAAGAAGAGCTCATCTATACATTCCCCTTGGGGTTTTGTGCAAATCATGAATCACAGAGAGTAGATCTGAGATCTAGAGTTGCAGATCTGCAGAAATATTCAAAAATTTATGAATCATATGACAGAACATCATATCAGATCTGAAACAAACATGGATTTGATGGCCAATCCATGGATCACCATAGTGAGAGGAAGGATCCTATCACCAAAGATCTCTCCTCCAAAATGCAGACAAAACACCTTGCAACTACTCCTTTGCAAATAACATAGTCCAGGGAGAGAAACTACGTTGTAGGCTCTAAGAATGATTTTTCCTGATGCCAAGGTCTAGATCTAAAGCTCAATTAGCTAATGGACTCTTCCAGTAGGTTAAAAGACACACTCACTAAGAAGAGTCACTAGTATAGTCTAGATCTGAGCAGATCTAGTGTTTTCCACTTGTTGCAACTCACAAGGACAACCCAACCCTCAATAGGATCAGCACTGTAGGTGTAAGTGAAGCTTGGCCAAAGCCCGATAGTGGACAAGATGGATCAAGTCTCCTCCAAGAGCTACTCAAGGAAGGAGGTGGGAATCATAGACAGGAAAACCCAAAGAGGAGTGTCTAAACAGAGAATACCTTCATAAAATAATATCTTCAGTAGCCCCTTCTTCCTTCTCTCCTCTTCCTTTTATAAGGTTGGAGTCTTGTCAAACCCTAAACCACTTCATTATTTTAGCCCCTTTCACATGTAGGATCTCTTTCTAGAACTGCGGTGTCCCTCAAGGAGGTTCAATGCATCTAGACTCTGCTGTAGATATGGTCATGGTTGACTTGATCAAGTGATCAACCTCTTTCACACTCAAGCATGTTTTATAAAATGGCCCAGATTTAGCCATGTTCACATTGGGTATTGATTTATTTTGTTATTTTCAGGAGTTTTACATGTCCTCCATTACATTTTATTCATCAATATGAAATGCAAAACAAAATAACACAAAATAGAATATTCCCATTAGCCTGGGCTAATTAGGAATATTACAGTCCTCCCCTCCAAGATGTTGCTTGTCCTCAAGCAAATGATAAGGTGAGTGTTGCAAAATCTTCCCTCCTTCTCTTGTGGCCTCCTCATCCAATAGTCTCCACCATTGCTTCAAAATCCCTGCAAGAATTTCATCTCTCAATGGTCCCTCCCAGGTGTGTAAGTTGGCCTTTGGTGAATAAACCCAATGGCCTCCCTCATGAAATAATGGAAGGTCGATGTGGAAACCTTCTTGTTGATCCTTGCCCTCCTCAAGGTAGAAGTGATGACAACCATGGGTAATCACATCATCCATGAAAGACTCCCATCTCCATGCTATCATCCAAATGAAGTGGATCACCTCGCAGCTTGGAAATCCATAGAAAAACTCCTCCCCAATACATAGGAGAGGCATGCCCCCAACAAACATATGGCTTATTTCACCAAGAAACAAGTGGTCTACCATAGTGGCCATACAACATCTCATGCTCCCATTGAATTATGTAGTGCAAAAAGAGTGGGAGACTCATCTCCCTAATGACACATCCCACTAATGTGCCACTCCTCCAACCATGTTCCCAAGAGCAAGAAAATTCCCAACATATGGAATCATGATTAGAATCATGCTAGCTGCCATGTATAATAAAGGGGAAGGAAAATGTTTCCTCATGTGCAACCAGTGCAGTTTTACCCTTAACTACCATAGAATAGGAGATGACAAGTGCCACCCCCAACACTTGCTTGCTGCCCCATCCTTATTGAATGCTTGGAGAAGGTGAATCATAGTTGGTATATAATAATCACACCATTAAGGAAATAGTAGCTTCCCAAAAGCCTCCAAGGGATTACCTGCATCAACATAGTTCATGGCCTTGAGTGGCTGCTTCCTTAGCCAAAGATGAAAATGCTGCCCATAGTGAGAGAACACTTTAGTTTCCCTCCAATAGAGAGGTGCTTGAGGTGCTCTTGTTGTGACTATGTTATCATCTCCTGCCTTTCCTTCCTCCTCTTAAATAGTTTAAGTTGCCTCATCATCAATAAGAGACCTCAGAATTGGTCTTCTATTGAGGGAGGAATCTTCATGCCTTCCTCTTGAGAAGAAATCCCTTCATTAAATGGAGATCTTGCCCTTGGCAAGGTATCAAACAAGCTTACACCCTCTTCCATGGTTTTCAAAAATGGATTTGGATCTATAGATCCTTCCAACTCATGCAAAAGATCTTTTTGATATGGTTTGATAGTTTCAATAGAAGATGTCACACATGAATTCTCATCAAACCTTTCTACTAATATTTCAATAAACTTTTCATAAGTAGGTGTATTTGCATTCCTTAAGGAAAAAGACTCAAACAACCACCAAACATATGTTTTACCTTCAAAATGCAACGCTTCTACTTTTATGGCTTCATTTTCTAAAACTTGATGTTGCTGCACAAAGTTGCTTAGCTCCTCCACCCAACCCCTAACTGGACATTTAAGTGATCCATCAAAAGTAGATAGAAAGAATCTACCTACTCCAGGCTGCTTCCCCTTTGTGATTTTTTCCTCATTGATCTTGCAGAACCCTTGGAAGTTCAAGTTATGTTTGAACTCCTTAGATTTGGCTTCATATTCCCCCAAATACTCTCCAAGAGTCTCCTTCTTGGGCACACCTCCTTTCTTCCTCTTCATGAAGAGGTCACTGATAGAACGTTGAACATTCGGTGATATGGCTGATTGCACATACCCATGAGATGAGGATTTATAATTCTCCTCATGTATAGATCTTGTAGATCTGGTTGAAGGATCATCCTTCTTTTCCATCCTCATTTCCTTGATATCTTTTCTGATACCTTGCAGAGCTTGAGATAGAAGTTATGTGAACCTCCTTTCTCCTATCAACAAAATTTTTTTATGGTTTCTATTGCAGATATCCTACCCCCCATAAGAAGACTCCATACTACTTGAAGCTCATAGGCTTAGCCAAGGAAAGTTGCTCTGATACCACTGTAATATCCCAAAATAAGGATTACACAGCAAGCCTGCTGAAATAATGCTTTCCTAAGAATTCAATGAAATGAAATGTGTTTTCAACTCCTGGATCCCTTAGATCAGATAATCTAAGATCTAAATCCAAAAGGAGAGCAAAAACAAATCAAACTACATGGGTTAAATAGATATCCCACAACCTAGTCTAGCTGAAAATCACCCAAAGAGAGGGGCTGCAGCTATATGCAATGGACTGCTTCAGAAATTATGTAGATCCACTGAAGAAAAGCACTTGGCTTATATGTAGGCTTGAATATCATATTTACAGTAAAAACCATACATTGTACAAGAGAAAGAATGAGACTATACAGGAGAAATCCTCAAAAATGAGGTGTAACAGCCATAAGAAAAGTCTGCAGAAACTTGACAGCGTTATTTTAAGGGCTGAAGCATAAGTTTATTAATACTCAGATCTAGATCATATCTGTACATAAAAATATAGATCTTTTTCAGATCTATGTACAATAAGAGAAAATCTATACATTCCCCTTGGGGTTTTGTGCAAATCATGAAGCACAGAGAGTAGATCTGAGATCTAGAGTTGCAGATCTGCAGAAATATTTAGAAATTTCTGAATCATATGACAGAACAGCAGATCAGATCTGAAAAAACATGGATTGGGTGGCCAATCCATGGATCACCACAGTGAGAGGAAGGATCCTAACACCGGAGTTCTCTCCTCCAAAATGCAGACAAAACACCCTGCAACTTCTCCTTTGCAAATAACGCAATCTAGAGAGAGAAAATGCTTTTTAGGCTCTGAGAATGATTTGGCCTGATGCCAAGGTCTAGATCTGAATCTCAATCAGCTAATGCACTCTTCCAGGAGGTTAAAAGACACACGCACTGAGAAGAGTCACTAGTATAGTCTAGATCTCAGCAAATCTAGTGTCTTCCACTTTCTGCAACTCACAAGGACAACCCAACCTTCAAAAAGATCAGCATTGTAGGTGTAAGGTGAAGCTTGGCCCAAGCCTGATAGTTGACAATATGGATCAAGTCTCCTCCAAGAGCTTCTCAAGGAAGCATGTGGGAATCCTAAACAGGAAAACCTAGAGAGGAGTGTCTAAACAAACAATACCTTCAGAAAATAATATCTTCAACAACCCCTTCATGCTACTCTCCTTTTCCTTTTATAAGTTTGGAGTCTTGTCAAACCATAAAACACTTCATTAGTTTAGCCCCTTTCACATGTAGGATCTCCTTCTAAAACTGCGTTGTCCCTCAAGGAGGTTCAATGCATTTAGACTGCACTGTAGATATGGTCATGGCTGACTTGGTCAAGTGATCAACCTCTTTCACACTCAAGTGTGTTTTATAAAATGGCCCAGATTTAGCCATGTTCACATTGGGAATTGATTTATTTTTTTATTTGCAGGATTTTTACATGTCCTCCTTTACATTTTATTCATCAATATGAAATGCAGAACAAAATAAGGCAAAATAGAATATTCCCATTAGCTTGGGCTAATTGGGAATATTATAGATTAGGAGTGCAAGACAATCAGAGGCAGTATGGGATCATGATCAATCAAGATCATGCAATTACTCCCAAGGCAACAAAGTTTCATCAAAGGACAAAGTAAGGAGAAGAGTGAATTATACATTGGCTACGCAGAGATGAAGAAAAATATAAAAAAAAACATGGCCAAAAAAGAATAATAGTTAAAAGTTTCACCATGACAGTGAAAGGTAAAGAGATTAAAGGTTTAATCAAGGGTTAAAGGTAAAAGACATGGTTAGAAGACCAAATTAAGACAAAGGATGGATAAATTGCGCTTCCCTAGGCAAGTTTTAGCCTAGAACAATAGGTGAAATACTATACTACTATTTCTCCTAACTCAGAAAATATACACAGAGAGGATTTGATGCTTACTTGTTTCATGATAAAAAATATAATAAAACTATAGTCATAACAATAAATTTAACATGAAAACAATTAAATGACTATATAAAGTAGTTTCACTATTCATTTTTACCATTCCATAGTTACCATTTGCATTTTGGAGCTATGCACTAGTTTTTCCCCTGAACTTCAGCGGTCGATTGCGTACAATTGGTAAGAATTTTTTGAATGCCCCCTGCAAGTGCACATGTCGAATGCTCCCTGCAAGAGAAGATGCCCCCCAAGCTTCATTTCATTCACCTAAGTAAACTATTGTTTACTAATAGCTGGATGGAATGAAGGTTCATTATACGGGAGGATTTTTTTCATTTTTTAATGAGCTTGACACAGGAAAAGAACTATGCTCCTGACTTGTTTCATTCTTTTAATGAGGTTGACACAGGAAACGAACCATCCTCATAGGCAGTTGTTTCATTTTTTAACGAGGTTGACATAAGAAAAATAACCATCCTCATGGGAACCTATTTCATTTATCGAGGTTGACACAGGAAAATAACTATCCTCAACACCTGTTTCATTTTTTAACGAGGTTGACATAGGAAAAGAACCATCCTCATAGTGTAGTTGGAGTAGTGAGTGTGTGCTGCAAAATACATAGTCTAACATAATCATCATTTAAGGAGTTTGATGAGCACCATAAATGATAAGTTATAACATGCATTGACGGGTCTTCTCTAAGGTTTTCATTGAATTTAGGAATTTCTGAGGGTAACATATGTGGTATCACTAGCCACCAAGGAAAGGAACTTGATAGGATTCCAGATGATGACATGGGTTAAGTCAATGGACAAAACATCGAAGATGAAGCAACAAAAAATGTTGTCGCAACTGAAATAGATGGTTCAGTCTGGGATGTTATCTCAGCCATGGTCAAATGACCCATTGTATACCCTATAGAATCTACGGGAACTGAAAGTGAAATAGGATCAACAAAAGCAGAGGAAGGTGATTGAGGAAAAGACTCATACAGGTAAAGCTCCTACCGAAAATGAGTTGGAGTTAAATGTGTCTCGTCTTGTGATATTTCTTCAATCACAATTAAACCAGGAGGAATAACTTTACCGTCAGGTCCAAAATATATTTCAGAAGGTTGACTTTGTGATATGGGAGTTTCAATAGCTACAGAACTTTGTGGGATGACCAAGGTAGAAATAACTTCTAGTTGCTCAACTTCGGGATCAAGATTTTATACACTTAGGGAATATAGCAATAGAAATATAAGGGGATGATAGACCCTATTTCATTGGTTCTGGGGATGATGTCCATTTTGACCAATAACAGTTCCCCCCTAAAGCACAATGGGATCTGGATCAACTTTTAGTTGAACAACGTTGGGTTCGGGAGGAATGGTCTCAACGATTGAATGGATCGTGACCACGTCTAGCTGTGAAGACTCCATTTTGACAACAGTAAATGAACCAGGATGTGTGGAAATAGTTTGAGCTAACTTTGGGTTAAAATATGATGTTTTTCTAGAGGTAAGAATTGTTCTTGATTCGGCAAGTCGTGATCGCCTTCACCTACCAGAAATAACTTTCGGTGGTAAAGTTGGTTTCAAAGCTAATCTACGCGAACGACGAGGGGTAGGATTGTGTTTTTCCACGATTACTTATTTATTTTATCCAAAAAGAAATAAACAAAAAGAGGGTAATGCTAGGCAAAAGGGTTTACCAAGAAACTGTGAACTCCAGAATACCTCCTGGCGAACCAAGAAGTACGGGCAGGTAATCTCCTTGAATGTTGTGTTCGGTGTATCACAATTTCAGGGTGGCCGACTTGATTCACTATGGATAGATAGCACCTAAAATTTTTCCTCCCAAATATACCTGAAGGTACGTGGAGGCCCAAGTCCGTATTAGCGTTGTCTGATGCGAAACCACACAGTGAGAGCACCCCTTTATACTTATCGTACTGTAACACCACCCGATATACCCGAAATTATGTGGACGAGCTACGATATACTTACGTATGTGGAGTGAGGTATCACACTCAGAATGTATCGCAGACAAGTTAACAACAGCTTCTATGTTTTATGACGCTGGAACACTTCTCTAGCCTAGACCTTCTAAATGTTATCGTTAATGTTCCAAAGCGTTGTTAAGTAAATTGAGATTTATTTTATGTTGATCTTCCTTAATAGTTTTCCTTTCAAGTTCACCATGATGATGTATATAAAATTCCTCAAAATGCAGCTAAGAATGATAAACAAACTTTCACTTTCAACTTTTTTAATGAAGAACCTAGCTACTAAGGTAAGAGAACGTTAGTTTTTTGGAAAAAGAGAAAATAATTTGTGAGCAAACAAATCAACGAACAAAACAAAATCAATGAATCACAAATTAAATGCAGATTTCCTAATGTTCCTTTTGTAAAAAACACACAATCCTACATGCAAATGCAATTTTTTCTTTTCAGTTTCCTTAATGTTATGAATGAAACAAAGAAACTAGGTGCACTATATCAATAATCGAAATGCTTTTTACTTTCGAGAAATGAAGAATACAAACAAAAATTTCTCTTTTGAAGGAAAAATGAGGACTTCAACAACAATTTCTCCTATCAAGGAAATGAATATTTTACGACAATTTCCTATTTCGAAAGAAAACAATTCTTAATACGACCATAAAAGTTACTTTGAAATCAACATGTCAATGATAATGAATTTTTTTTTTAAAACAACATTGAACAAATTTTCAATCAAAGGAGAAGAAATATATAGAGTTATTGGTCAATAGAGCATCAAATTTTCAGAACAAATCAAAAGATAGAACTGAAGCAAAATACAGAGTCAGATTTAAGGGGATTTGGTCCTTTTCAGGAGTCAACGCAGTCTCCAAAGGGAGACAATGCTCTGTAACACAAACTGAGAAGGGAGACAGTGCTCTGCAAATCATTCTGCCTTGACTAAGGGTGCATTGGGCACAATAAACAAAGAAAAAGCTACTGTTTGGCTCACTAAATTTGCAAATTAAGCTCTAAAAAATTCTAATCTTTATGTGAAACGGCTACTGGGTAGATTTAGAAATCAGATCAGAGACTAAAACACCTAGAAACAAGAGAAGTTCTCCCCAGTGGAGTCACCAGTTTGTTGGGCCAGAATTTTAATCCACGGATAAATTACGCTTCCCTAGGCAGGTGTTAGCCTAGAACAATAGGTGAAAGTCTATACTACCATTTCTCCTAACTCATAACAGATACACAAAGAGGATTGGATGCTTACTTGTTTCAGTCGCTTACAAATGGCTCCTTTCTGTTGCTTCTACTGCAACTTAAAATTCAAGCGGTTTTAAATGGCGGAATGCTTCTTGCAAGAAAAAACACTGAAACAATAGAAGATGCAATAATATAAATATCTATTCAAGCTAGTTAGCTAAATCAGTTAAGCATAAACTACATTCATCAACCAAGATCTTGCAATATGGAAAATCAAAGTAAACATAGATGCATGTAGGGAAAAACAAGAAGTACTATTTATTGATGATAGAAGGAGAGGTTACAACCTAGTGACTGATTTGAAGTGACCTTCTAGCAGAGGTCCCAAGTCTCATCACAGCATAAATCCCTCTAGCAGCAGCTCCACAAATCAAACTCTCTATTGAAAATTCTCCAGCATTTCCCTACTCAAATTCTTCCTTCCAAACACTTAGATCTGTGTTAAATTTATATATGAAATGTAAGTTGTTTTGTCATCAATAACATTCCAAAAATAGGCAAGATATGTTTCCATTCATGTAGATGTCAAATGGACACTTGGATCCGAAGCTTGACACATGCGAACCCTTCTAGAAGACAACGACCAAGTGGAGAATCTAGAACAATGAAAATTTCGCTCCCAATGTGACCAACACACCTTTGAATGTTGGGAAGTGCTTTGTAGAGTAACCTTGAATGGGGCTACCTGCATATGCAACGCACTTAGGTCCCTTAGAGCCTACGTTGGTGAGCTCCCACATGTTTAATAATAAGCTTCAAACCATGGAAAATCCCTGCTTGATGAAAGTCTTGTTTGATTCATGTTGTTTCCTGTCTTAGGGCATATAGCAACTGAGATGATAGGGAATGATAGAACCTTGATCGTCGGTCCTGGAGATGATGCCCATTTAACCAGGTCATTGGGAATGATGCCCAGATTGACCTATAACAGGATAGATAAGTAAGGTTAAAGAAAGAGATTACATTAATTCAAGGTAGTCAAAGAGAGATTGAAGATAGATCAGAGGTTAAAGGACAAGTCAAAATCAAATCAACAAAGGAAGACAGATTCGAATGATAAGGCCACTCAGCCTTTACTTATGAAAATCACATTTTCCACTTACAACCTCTTTTCATTTAAACAAAAGTAGCCATAGTTAATAAAGTAGTCAGAGATATTTTAAACATCTCAGAAGTTATTGTAAAAGTTAATGAAAAGCCAAAAAGTCAAAAATATCCTAAATTTAGCTGAGAAGTTAAGTTAAAATTTATTATTACAGCAAGTTAGTGAGTGATATTTTTCCTTGGGCCTTGCATGGTCTCAAAGGTCAAGATTACATTTACTCTCTAATAACTATAGCCTGAAACCCTAGATTAGGATCACCTCCTTATCTACGGATAAATACTGCATGTATTTTTCATTGTTATTGTTGGTTGGTTAGTTGGCTGATTGTTAAATCTCGATTTTGATCAGACTCTGAGTTTCAGGGACCATTGTACTGGAGTGTTGTAATTGTTTTGGAAATCAGTAATACAAGCACATACACAGGGTTCTTGAGCTATGTTAATGGTGATGCTATCCCTCTTTTAAATGTTTTCTCCTTTGTTTTCCATATTGTACTTCATTTTTATGATAATAGAACAAAATTTTTATATTGAGATATGTTTTTTGGCACCTCAACTCTATCTTTCATTATTATCTCTATGTTTTCCTCTGAAAGTAATAATTAGAGAATTCTTAACTGCTCTCTAGGATTACTGGATTGTTTTTCTTGAGATTTTCTCAGTAAGGTATAATTAAAGAATTATTAATTTCTCTTTATTTTTACCAAACTATCATCTTAAAGGCCTTCTTTGAATTTTAATTAAAGAATTCTTAACTTCTCTTTAATTTCACTGAACTACTATCTTGAATGTTTTCTTTGTCTGAAAGTAATAATTAGAGAATTCTTAACTGCTCTCTAGGATTACTGGATTTTTTTTCTTGAGATTTTCTTGGTAAAGTATAATTAAATAATTCTTAATTGCTCTTTAGTTTTACCAAAATGTCATATTAAAGGCCTTCTTTGAAGTTTAATTAAAGAATTCTTAACTGCTCTTTAACTTCACTGAACTGTTATCTTGAATGTTTTCTTTGTATGAAAATAATAATTAGAGAATTCTTAACTTCTTTCTAGGATTACTGGATTGTTGTCTTGAGTTTTTTCTAGTAAATTATAGCCGAAGAATTATTAACTGCTCTTCAGTTTTACCGAACTATTGTCCTGAAGGCCCTTCTTGTTTGAAGTATAGTTCAAGGATTCTTAATTACCCTTTAGTTTTACTGAATTCACAACTTAATGTCAACACATATTCATTTTATCTAAAGGATCCATTTGATGTAGTTAGCTTTACCTATGAAAACCCTTGAAGATTTGATATACAATTAAATCCTTTTATGACTCCATAGCCTACTAGATTAATTTTCCCACAGTTTATCTATTCAACTGAAACAATCAATTAGTTAATCAAACAATCAATCAAACAAAACAAATAGTTCCAGAAGTTCATAACTAGCCTAAAATTAGAAAACATAAGCATAAATATAAAATCATTCTCATCTCAAAAATAGTGAGAGCCCTCTCTGAGTCCAAGAAGTCTAGGTCCTTGGACTCCAAAGCGGTCTGATGTGGTTCCCTGTAGATTTTCTTTTTCGAATCTTTCAGATCATGAGACTCCAACATAGTGGCGGCCATACTGGGGAGTCTGAGTTATAAAATAGCTTAATATTCCATCGACTCAGAAATACCATTCAAAATTAGATGAATAAAGTGTTAGCCAAGACTGGTATCTGGTTGTTGATGGTGGACAACATCTAGCCTAAAGACAGTTAAATATCATCCACTTGGTGACTCCACTAGTTTTTAGTAGGCCTGCTAACTCCATTGGTTTTCTAATAAACTTCACTGGGAAATTATTGAGAAACCTTGATATTATCAAAACTCAAATAGAACCCAATCAAAGCACTTTGTGAATAAAGTATTTCTTTTGCAGATAGTTTTTTTTTTCAAATTTTTATAAAAATCTCAACCTTTCTAAACATTGGGTCCAAGTTTTGGCTTCTAGAAGAATCTGTACCATATCCCATCCTGACCCAAACCCTCCTGCAATAGTTGATATCCCTGAGAGCATCCTAAGGAAATATCCTAGATCTAAAAACCCAACTATTAGCAGACTTATTCACAAGGAAGGTTCCCTACTTGAAAACCATTAAAACTTGCAGAATATCCTATCTGGCTCACCCATAGAACAAAGCTTATCAACAACTAGATCCTAAAGTTGGATAACCCACATAATTTTAGAACATCAGAATTCTGTTGTACTAACTTTAAACCCCATCCATACACCCACTCTTCACCTTCCTCCATTTAACCCTTTACCTCCTCTTATAAACCCTCCACTTGTTAACCTTCCTTTGTTTCCGCATCCCCCAGCCATGGCAACATGGTATGCCCCATTAGTTCTACCATTTCCTTTAGTATTTCTACCACAGGACTATCAGTCCAAGATTCCTTTATATGATGCAAGTGGTTCTCAACTTCTCAACAACATGTGGATAGAATGAATGAATATTTTGACAGACAATAAATAGATGATGAAACTGTTAAACTAAGAATGTTTGCTCAAATCTTAGGGGGAGAAGAAAGAAAATGGTTTAAAGGCCTAACCCCTAATATTATACATGACCTCCCTGATTTTCGTCAATTATTCTTAAAAAAATGGCAAGTCAAGAATAACCCTCTCCAAATATTATAAGAGTATGAAAAAATTAAGAGAAATGTTGGAGAGGGTGTCCAAGAGTAATGCACTAGGTTCAATAGTTTATATAATTCCCTCCCTACCCACATGAAACCTCCACAAGGTCTAGCCTTAATTATATTTCCAGATGGTTTTGAGCCAGAGATGGCTTACCAACTAAAAGAAAGAGACCCCCTTACTTTAGAATACATTCAAAGAGGTGTAGTAAGTGTAGAGGAAAATCTGATTGCCAAGACGGCTAGAATGAGGAATGAAAAAACAGTCACATATAGGGAAGAGGTTGTACCCTCATCATCTGATACTAATATTGATAACTTAGTTAGAACCATGGAAAGAATGATAGAGAGAATAAACATGAATGAGAGAGATTTTCCTAGAGAAAACCAAGTAGCTTCTCAAAATAGAAACCAAAACCAAAACGAAAACTTTAGTAGAAATCCCCCTCAAATAAGACAAAGAGAGCAAAGAGGGCCTGACTAGAAAATCAGGCCTCATTTCCAAGAAAACTATGTTGATGAGGATGAGGGAGTGATTGAAGAACCAAAAGAGAGTCAAATCAATCTAATGGGAGTAAAAAATGAGGATACTGGTTTTCTCATCGAGGAAGAACAAGGCATATTTCCCCAACTCAGTTTGAAGAAGAGTGCCTAGAATTCGAAGACTATAAACAAGGCTTTGAAAGTGCCATTATGGAAGTACATAGGCAATACGACCTCAGAATAAAGAAAGCCCAAGACACTCCCAAGAGAAACAAACCTGAAATTTCTACTAAAATGACATCTGAAATTAATCCTGAAGAAACAACAGAAACTTCAAACATTTTGGTTAAAAGTTTTGATAAAAGTAAAAACAAAAACAGTCTAGAAAGCAGCACTAGTACATCAACTAGTAGCCCTAACAAGACTGATTTAATTTAGGCTCCCAATGAAAATCAGCAAGCTAAAATTGTTGTAAAAATAGTGTTTGATAAAACTTGATTTAAATTTTCCGAAAACATAGACACCTTTTGGTATTGAGAATGAAATTGCCAAGATAAAAATCTCCATACCTCTTACTGAATTAGCTAGCTAAGATGTATATAGATCCCAAGTTTTGAAAGCTTTAAACATAGGAGAAAATACTAATACTGTGAACCTGAATGATGACAAACCTGAGCTTTTGTTTGGACCTCAAGAAGAAGGTAAATTATAAGAGGGAGGTGTTCCTCCATTTTATGTCAATTTAAATGTTCATGATAAAATCCTCCATAATGCCATGTTATATTCAGGAGCTTCACACAAACTCATGCCAAAGGTAGTTATGAAGAGACAAGGGCTTGAGATAACTAGACCATACAAATATTTATATTATTTTGACTCCATTAGAGTTAAATGTCTAGGCCTGATCAAATATATTTGTTACTCTAGCACAAAAACCAACCAAAATCCTAGTAATGGATATTGTAGTGTCTGACATTCCCTGTAATATCCCTTTTTAGGAATAGCTAGCAATCCATGGCTAGAAAATGCTTTTTCCATAAATGAAGGCATCAGGATTTGATACCAAGACCTGGATCTGCTTAGACCAATGTGTCTAAGACCAAAATCCAAGGATTGGGATCAAAGAAATCCTTCTAGGGTGGTGAAGCAAGCCTCCCACACCTAGTTTCTTCCAGAAAGTGCCCAAAGAATGGGGCTGCAACAATGTATGAACATACAAGGAATCCACAACATTATTTTAATGAGCCATGGCACATGAAGATGAAAATAGCTAAACAATGTATAATATAGTAGCAATAGAGTACAATTCTTTGAGGAATTACTCACTCAAGATAGGCAAGGAAAGCCTCAATAAGACATGTACACAAAAGGTGACAAAACACTACTATATAAATATGCCTTAGCTATGGCAGCGCTATCAATAGTAGGTACTGCAACATGTAATATGAAAATACAATGATATATCAATGATAGCTCAAGAAATGAGGGGGAGCAAGCTCTCAACCCCTAGAAACACAAGTACAACAATCCTTAGAAGGATTGGCTACAATACATGTAAAAAATGGGAAAATACAATAACGTTGGAGTTGTTGGGCAGCAGCAAATCAAAAAATGGAAATAGATGGAGAAGGATGAAATGGCTGAAACAAATGAATAACCCTCCTCCAATGGAGATCTGAAGTGAAGGGTTGATCCCTTCACCTAAGATTTCACCCTCCCACTATCTACTAATCCCTCACAGCAAATGCTCTCCAAGAATAACGATGTCTAAGAGAGGGACTACACTGCATATGATGGCAAGTGGTTGGCCTGATGCCAAATATGGTGGAATAAGCTCATGAACCTCCTTTGCTAATTTCCCAAAGGGATGGAAGCTCCCTCCTCTGAAAAACTAGCCAAGGATGGTGTTGTAGAAAACCTCCCCAGCAACACCCAGCAGCAATGCACAATCTCCAGCTGAAACTGTGCTGATGAGGAAGGATGATGCTTAAACTCTATGTCTTAATATGGGGAATAGAGTGCAATCCTCCAAGAGCTACTAAATAAATAGAGGAAATCCTAAACAAGAATTTCCTGGCAATTCTTGCTAAGCAGCAAGAGTATGCAGCAAGTCCAAAGGACCAAAGATGAATAATACTCAAGATGATTTGCAATGGCTACCTTTCTCTCCTTTTAAACAATGTAAGCTCCCTCTCAATGGACCCCACTCATTAGGGTTTCCTTCCTCTAGAAGCTTCCCTCCTTATCCCACTGCGCTGGCCCACAATGTGCTCTCCACCTCATGCCACTGCGTTGTTTGACTTGGTCAAACTTGACCTAGTCATCTTGCAAAAGCCCCCTTTCACACATGGTGGTGTGAAATCTAGCTCTATAAGTGATCCTCCTTCATACCAAGAGGAGTTTTATTACCTATTCATGAAATGAATGTGTCTCCTACCCATTTTATTTATCTCCTATGTGAAAATGGAAAAAATTAATGTTCCATAAAATTTGGGAACATTACAGTCCTCCACTCTCAAAGATTGCTTGTCTTCAAGCAAGTGCAAGGATAGACTGATACATTCTCCCTTACTCTCCCTGTATCATCCATGCATGATGAAATCCTCTGAGAAAAAGGATGCCATATCATCAATCAAGTGTCCAAGTTGTCCCTCCAACATATGCAATCTAGCTTTTGGTGAATATTCCCAAATAGCTGTCATGTAGAAACAAAGATCCATGAAAGAAACAATGGGCTATCTAAGGGCCTCATTGAGGCATGATATCTGATATTCAATGGGACTCATCATCCCCATATGAATCTCCCATCCCCAAGAAATAATCCATACAACATAAGTTGCCTCCCAACATGGCAACTCACTGAAATCTCCCTCCACCTTGAGCTCCTGAAATGAAGGTGGGCTACAAATCTGAATATGGAAAGCCTCATAGCTTTCCCCATGCTATAATCCCCTCCACCTATGATAAGTGTGGAGTGTGTTTTGATCATGGGTTGAAAAATGATTACCCTCTAGTGGCAAAAATGAGGAACAATCCTCCAAGGATTTCTCCTCCATCAATGATAATCCGGCTGGCCCAAGACACCTCATCCATGATGAGTAGGACATGATCATCATAGAATTACCTAATTATATGTTTTTTGTAGGTTATAACATGTGAATCAAGTTACAAACAATGTCTCATACGGTTACAACGCAACCTCATCCACTGCAGCTGCAGAAAATAACATGGCAAGCACTGTATAGAAAATATCACCTCTACTACTTAATAGTAAATGGATGAGTGAATCAGCAATAAAAAATCAAATACATGCCCATATACATACAATGGATGGATATCATCATCAGAATCATGGTCCACCTTCAAAGAAAGCAAATAAGTGGTTGTGGTGACCATGTCTCTCCTCATGTTCCCATTAGAACATGCCATGAAGAAACTGTGGGAATCATCTTCCCTTAAGGACACACTAAATTCATGTGTCAATCTTCTTATCATGCTTCCAATAATATGGAAAATATCAGAAAATGGAAAAATTCTCATCATCAAAATATAGGAGGTACTGATGGTTTCATATGGTGCCAGAAAGTACCAACAGTCTCCCAAGAGTGCATAACGCAGTTTTACAAACTGTTGCTCAAGAAATGTACAAGGAAAAATGTTTTGAAACATTATGCTAATGATATGAATTAGTTGAACATGTGTAGAATGGAAAAACAATTTCCCAAGGCCATGTGTGAAAGATGGTTGTCTCCACCATATGATTTGGCCCAATTTTTCTCCTGGAGAAACATGAAAAATCTGCCCCTTTGAGGAGCCATGCACTGCAACATAATGATAAGAGTATGTAAACCAGAAAATGTAAACATAATACTCTTACCATAGGCTGGAAGTAAGATGATAAATGGATCCATGTATATGATCCTGCTCCCAAGTGTCAGCATTGTGAGCTCATGCAAAAAGGCTCTTGCCCATGCCAATCTCTATTTCTTGACATGCTCCTTGTCAAGAACACCTCTGGTGATGCTGCTGCAAATTTGAAGCTTTTCCCAAGATGGAAATTCCTCCTGATTAGTATAATATAAGGAGTAGTCCCTTTGCACTATGAGAGTGCCCTCCTATACTCCTACAACACCATACATCATATGGGAGCAAATCTTCTTGTGCTCTCTCCAAGATAGTTCAAGCAATCCAAGTGCTTGCTACCTCCTCATGCTCACATCAAAACCAAGGAAATTTGGTAAGTATTTTGAAGTTATTACAAATTCAAAACCAAGGAAAATTAAGATTATAAGTTAAAAAGGGTGAAGTTGGAGAATCTTTATCTCAACAAGCAAAATGACATCTAATACAAAAATGAAGTCAGGACGATTTTTAGAATTAGAAACGCTACCTATCGACCCTAAAGCGCTACTTAAAATTAAAGTAAGTATCGCAGGGAAAGATGTCACTATTGCTGTATCACCCGCTGAAGAGAAAAATTATATAAACCCTAAAATTGCCAACCAGTTGGTGATTCCTGAGTCAAATATAATCGAAAAATTAGATGTTTTTGACAAGAAAAAATACGACATAAAAAATCTACAACTAAACATTGGGGATTATACTTTTATCTCTCAATTTACCATGAAAACCTTACTTTTGGATAGTAGTGATATTGTGTTGGGTTCACCATGGATGGAAACCTTAGGTTCAGTTATCCTAAATACGAAAAAGAAATTTTTGACATTCAGCTACAAAAAGAAGAAGATAACGCTACAAGACGTTAACTTGAAGCCAAATTCCGTGACGCCTGAAGACGTACAAGAAATTTCGCAGGTAATTTCTCAAGAAGCTAAAAAGGTGATACAAAATATGCAAAAGGAAATCGACAAAATCACAACTAATAAGAATGAAGAAGTTGCTCGCCTCAAGGACCACAACGACAAATTACTAACGCAAATTAAGAAGTTGAAGAGAGACAAGAAGTCCTTAGAAAACAAGGTGCAACAACTTGTCGAAAATAAAGCGTCGAATGTAGAAATCCGAGTTGAAGAGAAGGAAACTGGTACTAATGCAGTAAATGTCATAACTCAAGAAGAAGACAAGCAAGTTGCAAAAGATGCAAACTTAGATGTTGTAGTTTCGGCGATGAACATTTCAAGCGAAAGTTATGTAGCCAGCTCAATAACGTCATCGCCAAAAGAAAATCAAAACATCACCACACAACTAAGAATGGAAAGTCAAACCAAAAAAGTTCCCTATCGACATCCAAATCACGGGAGCAGACAACTCGATCAAGCTATGTCTTCAGAACAGAAACAAGTTGATATTCCGAAGAATACTAACATCAGTACAATCCGCTCAAGTGATTCAGCACAAGTTTCAAGTCGCCGCGAGATTCCACAGAAAATTGATTTAGGATGGTCTGATCCATTCTCAGTGCGACAATTTTGTTTGTCACTTAGAGGATCATATCAACTTGTGTCGACAAGGATCACTGCCCCGAGGCGAGAAGATGTTCGTAACAAGAAAAGAAGTCGAGGCCTTTTCATCGACAAGCTTTGAGGACAAAGCTTTTTGAGGGGAAGGCAATGTAATGAATAAATAATGTAGATAAATGATAATTAGTTAAATAAATAATGTAGATAAATGATAATTAGTTAATTAGTAATTAGGCTGAAAGGTCACGTCTGATAAGACATGACCTTTCGTGAAGAGGCACCTGCGTGGGTATATAAGCAGGCCTCATTTGTAACATTCAGGAATTCATATTCATCATCTTTCTAATATAATATTTGTATCCTCATGGATATTCGGATATTTTCAGTCTTCTGGAATATTTAGTTTGAGAAGGAACTTTGTTCGCTTCATAACTCATGTGATGAAGGTACCATGCCTGATATATATGCCATATCAGATCCATGTATCCCTACTCTCTACTACTCAATGATGTAAACATCTTGCCACTTCTTCTTTACTCCCATCCTCCTAGAAAAGGGGTATACCAAGTGATAGCCAAACTCCTTCAAAAGGAGCCAATGCAGCCAAGCCTCTTGCTGCCTGGTATCATATATTTGCAAGTGGAAAATCAGCCCCTTGCTCCTCATCCAAAACCACTCAGCTCCTTGTGGATGTCTTCTCCTTTCTCCTCCTTTGGTACTCCTCCCATGAGCGCTACCATTCTCCCAAGCCATATCTTCCCCTTTGCATTTCATGGAAGGTTGAAATGAAACTCCTTGGAGACCTCCTAGAGAAGATCTCTCATCCATGACTATGTTGGATCCATTAGGACCCAAATGTGATGGAGGTAATATCTCCTCTCCATCCATGTTTAACAGTGCTGCTGATTCCTCCAATCATGTAACAGTTGTTTCATCCTCCAGTTTAAAATTTGATTAATTGTTTTTCATGGGGGTGTCATGGTTCACTCCATCCTCCAAAATTTCACTCTCCAACCTCAAGGGCTGAAATAAACTCAACCAAAATGTATGAGGATGAGGGTTCATCTCCTCTTGGAACCCATTGCATAGTGCAGTGCAATCATGGTGCTCTAAAATCTCACAATGTGTAGATTCTTGGACCCTTAAAGATGAATTTCCACAATCTTTTAAATGATTTACTGAAATGAAAAGTGGAACTTCACTCATACCTTGGTGGAACCTGGGGTTTTCTTCTTTTATGGCTACATTAGTTGTCTCCTCTAATGCAATGGCTACCTCATCCATAGATGTAGAAGGTTGCCCTTCCAAAGTTGTGACAACGTTGGTGCAATTCTCCTCCCATGGTGGAATTGCTTTCTCCTTCTTTGTCCTCTCTCCATCAAAGGTTTGGATCAACCTTTGATCAAATTATGCAAAAGAGCTCACCCTTGAATGGACCAAGGGTTTGAATCACCAAACAGAGGCTTCACCCTCCATGTGTAGTGTTGCAATCTCCACTGCTTCTTTCTCTGCCACTGGATGTAGCAAGAAAAATGGATTTGGTTTTTTCACCCAAGCTCTAGCTGAAGTGTTCCCATAAAATGTAGACAATAGAAAACTATTGCCTTTTGATTTCTCTTCTACTGTAGGGACTTCTCTCCTCCTTCTACTGAATAAACTATGGGAACGTTTTAGCTCCCCTGAATGCTATAGAATGGGATTTATACTCATCTAGAAATTGACTTAGAACCTGATGATCCAAGCATCTCTCATGCTTGCTTTCTTTTTGAGAATAGGAAGTGCATGGACCTTCCTCTTCTTCTCTTTTCTTCTCCTCCTTGGGGAGGCTCTTCTTTGTTCTGAAAATATATGAGATCAATATCATCTTCTACATCATCTTCTTCTTCTTCTTTCTTGGGCTTGAAAGCCACATGCTGAGCCAAGAAAGATGCTCTGATACCAAAGTAATATCCCTTTTTAGATATCATTTTTGGGATTAAACTGCGTTAATTTAGTCATTCATCTATGACCATTTCCATGAGAGGTAGTCGTAACTGACTAATTTCTCATGATTTTTGAATAGTCTACTTAGCACTCATTGCATCGGGTGATGCTCACAGGGGTGAAGAAGTGGGATTGAAACTAGTGAAATGAATCACATAGCATCAATCATCACTTCCGGGGCTTGCACCCAGTAACCAGGACTTCCCGAGAGGTCACCCATCCTAGAACTCCTCTAGCTCAAGCGTGCTTAACTGTGGAGTTTTCCCCACAATCAAACCCACTTAGCTTGCTACCCCATTTGCAAAACCTTAGCAACTATTGTGCCTCATGAACCATTCAAGAAGAGATCCCTTTACTCTTAGTATTTTAAGTATGAGGGATTTCCGCAGTGCATTATATTAGATATCATTTTTGGGATTCAACTACTTTAATTTAGTCATTCATCTATGATTATTTCCATGAGAGGTAGTCGTAACTGACTAATTTCTCATGATTTTTGAATAGTCCACTTAGCACTCATTGCATCAAGTGATGCTCACAGGGGTGAAGAAGTGGGATTGAAGCTAGTGAAATGAATCACATAGCGTCAATCATCACTTCTAGGGCTTGCACCTCTTTCAATCCCATTTCTTCACCCCTGTGAGCATCACCCGATGCAATGAGTGCTAAGTGGACTATTCAAAAATCATGAGAAATTAGTCAGTTACGACTACCTCTCATGGAAATGGTCATAGATGAATGACTAAATTAACGTAGTTGAATCCAAAAAATGATATCTAAAAAGGGATATTATAGTGGTATCATAGTTTCAATTTCATTTCTTCACCGCTGTAAGCATCACCCGATGCAATGAGTGCTAAGTGGATTATTCAAAAATCATGAGAAACTAGTCAGTTACGACTACCTCTCATGGAAATGGTCATAGATGAATGACTAAATTAACGTAGTTGAATCCCAAAAATGATATCTAATATAATGCACTACGGAAACCCCTCATACTTAAAATACTAAGAGTAAAGGGATGTCTTCTTGAATGGTTCATGAGGCACAATAGTTGCTAAGGTTTTGCAAATGGGGTAGCAAGCTAAGTGGGTTTGATTGTGGGGAAAAATCCACAGTTAAGCGCGCTTGAGCCAGAGGAGTTCTAGGACGCGTGACCTCCCAAGAAGTCCTGGTTACCAGGTACAAGCCCCAGAAGTGATGATTGACGCTATCTGATTCATTTCACTAGTTTCAATCCCACTTCTTCACCCCTGTGAGCATCACCCGATCCAATGAGTGCTAAGTGGACTATTCAAAAATAATGAGAAATTAGTCAGTTACGACTACCTCTCATGAAAATGGTCATAGATGAATGACTAAATTAACACAGTTGAATCCCAAAAATGATATCTAACATAATACACTGCGGAAACCCCTCATACTTAAAATATCCCTTTTTAGGAATAGCTAGCAATCCATTGCTAGAAAATTATTTTTCCATAAATGGAGGCAGCAGGATTTGATACCAAGACCTGAATCCCCTTAGACCAATGTGTCTAAGACCAAAATCCAATGATTGGGATCAAAGAAATACTTCTAGGGTGGTGAAACAAGCCTCCCACACCTAGTTCCTTCCAAAAAGTGCCCAAAGAATGGGGCTGCAACAATGTATGAACATACAAGTAATGCACAACGTTATTTTAATGAGCCATGGCACATGAAGATGCAAATAGCTGAACAATGTATAATATAGCAGCAATAGAGTACAATGCTTTGAGGAATTACTCACTCAAGATAGGCAAGGAAAGCCTCAATAAGACATGTACACAAAAGGTGACAAAACATTGCTATATAAATATGCCCTAGCTATGGCATCACTGTCAATAATAGGCACTACAACATGTAATATGAAAATACAATGATATATCAATGATAGCTCAAGAAATGAGGGGGAGCAAGCTCTCAACCCCTGGAAACACAAGTACAACAATCCTTAGAAGGATTTGCTACAATACATGTACAAAATAGGAAAATACAATAATGACGGAGTTGTTGGGTAGCAGCAACTCAAAAAATGGAAATAGATGGAGAAGGCTGAAATGGCTGCAAAAAATGAAGAACCCTCCTCTATTGGAAATCTGAAGTGAAAGGTTGATCCCTTCACCTAAGATTTCACCCTCCAACTATCTGCTAATCCCTCACAGCAAATGCTCTCCAAGAATAACGTTGTCTAAGAGAGGGACTACGCTGCATATTATGGAAAGTGGTTGGCCTAATTCAAAATATGGTGGAATAAGATCATGAACCTCCTTTGCTAATTTCCCAAAGGGATGGAAGCTCCCTCCTCTGAAAAACTAGCTAAGGATGGTGTTCTAGAAAACCTCCCCAGCAACACCCAGCAACAATGCACAATCTCCAGTTGAAACTGTGCTGATGCTTGACCTCTATGTCTGAATATGGGGAATAGAGTGCAATCCTCCAAGAGCTACTCAAGAAGGAGAGGAATTATAAACAGGAATTTCCCAGCAATTCTTGCTAAGCAACAAGAGTATGTAGAAAGTCCAAATGACCAAAGATGAATAATACTCAAGATGATTTCCAATGGCTACCTTGCTCTCCTTTTAAACAATGTGAGCTCCCTCTCAATGGACCCCACTCATTAGGGTTTCCTTCCTCTAGAAGCTTCCCTCCTTATCTCACTGCGCTAACCCATAATGTGCTCTCCACCTCGTGCCACTACACTGTTTGAATTTGTCAAACTTGACCTAGTCATCTTGCAAAAGCCCCCTTTCACACATGGTGGTGTGAAATCTAGCTCTATAAGTGATCCTCCTTCATACCAAGAGGATTTTTATTACCTATTCATGAAATGAATGTGTCTCCTACCCATTTTATTTATCTCCTATGTGAAAATGGCAAAAATTAATGTTCCATAAAATTTGGGAACATTACATTCCCCTTAAATATGGCATGCTCCTTTCATGCTCACAGGGAGCTAAACTTCAAGGCACCCTCCAAATGGACATGACCTATGCTACCATACCTATCTTTAATCAAAAAATAAGACAATATAGGGAAACTCATATGAGATACATGGTTAGAAATCAAGGAAAGCCTGACAAATCCCCTGTATATTATGTCCAAATAGACCTTGATTCATTTATCCTTTACAACGATGAAAACATAAATGAGAAATCAGCTGAAAATGAACAAACAGCTAAAAAAGAAGAAGATGAACAGTCAGAACAGTAAGACCAAATAAAAAAATAATAACATAATGGAGAACCTGAAACTGAACCTCTATGGAGCATGATCTTTCATGGCTTTTGTGGCAAAAATGGATGAGGAATAGGTGTTTGGGTACACAACACTGAGAACATCCATGCAGAGGGTTATTAATATAAACTAAACTTCCAATATACAAATAATATAGTAGAATATGAGGCACTCCTTCTAGGGCTGCAATTACTAAAGAAATTAGAAGCCAAAAGGATCTATGTCCATGGGGATTCCAATCTAGTCATCAGGAAAATTAAAGGAGAATATTCAGCTAAACACCCTCGATTGAGAGCGTATAGAAATGATGCTCTCGACCTCCTAAAAACATTTAAACAATATGATCTTGCCTTTGTCCCAAGAAATAAAAATATCCTTGCCAATGGTCTAGCCTTTGCACCCAGTACATGTCAACAACCTCATCATAGCAAACAATACACAGTAAAGGTTAAATATAGACCATCAATCCCTGATAATACAAGATATTGGAAAGTGTTTGAAGATGAAAAATAAATTGAAGATTTCCTGCATTCCAGAGAGGAGTTTGAAATGCCAAATTCAAACTCCTGAGGAACTACGCTACTGAGGAACAAATCGACAAGGAGGAGGCCACCCACAATGCTGATATAAATATGTTAGCAAGGAAATATCCACAAAAGATAGAGTTGTGTGCAGATCAGGAGAAAGAAGAGGTTGAAGTGCTGTAGTCCAAAGATAATACCTTGCCCAGAGGACTTGTCCCTTTAGAAGAATTTTTTATTTTAATGATGTTGTTAGAAAGCCAAAGACGGAAACTACTGAAGCAGAGGTAAAAAAGTGCAATATAGTTAGTGAACAAGAACCTAAAATGATAAAAATGTCAAAAAAAACTGCCAACACCTATAAAACAGAAATGTATTGAGATTTTCAAAGAATTTGTGATGTGTTTGCTTGGAGTTATGAAGACTTGAAGTCTTATGATATTGAGATCATCTAGCATAAGATCCCTCTCAAAGAAAACCAGAAGCCCTTCAAACAAAAGCTATGCAGAATAAACCTTGTTCAAATGCCACTGATTAATAAAGAAATAAATAAAATGTATGATGCTAGGATAATAGTTCCTCTCAGATACTTACAATGGGTTTCAAATCTTGCATCTATGAGGAAGAAGATTGGGGAAATTAGGCTCTGCATAGACTTCAGAAATTTAAACAAAGCCTCCCTGAAAGACAACTACCCTTTACAAAAAATGGATCATATAATGCAAAGGGTAGTAGGCTCCAAAAGAATATCTCTTCTTGATGGCTTCTCAAGATACAATCAAGTGCTGGTATATCTAGATGATCAACACAAGACAACTTTCACTACACCTTGGGGCACCTTCACGTAGGTTAAAATTCCCTGTGGGTTAATGAATGTTGGGGCAACTTTTAAAACAACCATGGATATTGCTTTTTCTAAAGAAATAGGTTAATTAGTTGTGATATATCTTAATGACATCACAGTTTACTAAAAAAATTAATGAAGAACATCTAGCTCACTTAAGAAAGGTCTTTGAGAAGTGTAGAAATTTTGTCATGTCATTAAATCCCAAGAAAATTTTTTTTGGCCTTCAAGAAGGGAAGATTTTAGGTCACATCATATTTGAAGAAGGGATAAATATTGACCTAAAAAGGATTGAGGGGATATTGCAAATCAGCCATTCAAGAAACATCAAAGAGCTTGAATCTTTCATTGGAAAGATAAATTTCTTAAGGTTCATACCAAACCTTGCAGAACTCCTGAGGAACATCACTAACATGCTAAGAAAAGAATCAAGAGTCAAATGGACCAAAGAAGCAAATCAATATTTTGATTGGGTGAAGCAATCACTTACACAAAAACCAGTTCTGATCAACCCTGACTTCACCAAAGATTTCTTCATTTTTTCCTTTGCATTAGAACATAGAGTTGTTGTTGTATTACTACATAAAATCATAATGGGACAAGAGTGGCCCATAGCTTTCTTCAGCCAAGCATTGAGAGATGCACCTCTGAAATATAACATCATAGAAAAGTGGCTTCTCCCTTAATCAAAGCATTAAATGATTTTAGAGTGTACATTCTGCATTCACACATCATTGTATTTATGCCTCACACAAAAATTAGACACATAATCACACAATATCCTGATGGAAAAAGAGGTAAGTGAATTGTTTTGATATTAGAATATGTTCTATAAATCAAGCCCACCAAGCTAATCAAAGGACAAGGACTAGGTAGACTGATGGTTGAAGAAAAATTTCAAGTACTGGACATAAATATGATTTACTCTTTGGAAGAACAAGAGGAGCTGGTGACACGACCTATTGAGGAAGCATTTCTGAAGTCACCCTAGCATGCTGATATATTATATGTGCTTTTTAATCTTAATTTTCCTCTTGGTTTGTCCAAAATAAAGGCTAGATTCTTGAAACTAAAGGCTGTAAATTTCTACATTCTAGCCAAAGTTTTATATTGGAAGAATTCTGGTGGTATATTGCTTAAATGTTTTCCTAAAGAAGATGATGATAGGATTATGCATGAGTTTCATGAAGGGGAGTGTGGAGGCCATCTCTATTGGAAAACCACTGTCAATAAAATGCTCAGGGCTGGTTTCGATTTTCCCACCCTCTTCCAAGACATCCACAAAATGTTAATTTCTTTTCATAAATGTAAAATACTTGAGGGCAAAAGAAAACTTCTGCCATTGCCTTTACATCCACTTTTTGTTGAAGCTCCTTTTCAACAACGGGGCCTAGATTTCATTGGATAAATCCACCCTGCCTCCTATGCCCAACATAAATGGATCCTTACTACAACTGAATATTTCACTAAGTGGATAGAGGCCATCCCTTCCAGAACTACCACAAACTCAATAATTATCAGTTTCCTTAAGAAAAATATTCTATCTAGGTTTGGTTGTCCTAGAAAAATCATTATTGATAATGTTGCTGCTTTTAAATCCAAGAAAATGGTGGATTTCTGCCACATATATAAAATTAATTTGGGGCATACTACAGCTTATTAACCTCAAGGTAATGGGTTGGATGAATCCTCAAACAAGAGTTTGGTGAACATCATTAAAAAATCGCTGGAGGAAAGCACAACAAAATAGTACATGCACTATGGGCAGACAGGCTAACAAACAAGAAGTCAATTGACATGTCACCCTATCAGCTAGTCTATGGAAAATATGCAGTCTTCCCAACAAGCTTGGGAGTGCTAGTAATGAATCTCATTCAAGAAGTACAGTCCGAAGAGAATGACATGCAAAGAAGAATGAGCCAAACCATTCAGCTGCAGCAAACCAAAGAAGGAGGTTCAACAGAACACAGCTGCCACAAGAAAATCTCAAGAATATTTTTGACAAAAGGACCAAGGAAAATTATTTTAACTTTGGAGACAAGGTGCTAAAGTGGGATTCAAGAAGAGAGGACAAAGGGAAGCATGGAAAATTTGACAATCTATGGAAAGGTCCATACACTATTCATTCTGCAAGAGCTAACAATGCATTTTTCCTACAAGAAATGGATGGAATATAATTGTTTGGAGGTCCTGTCAATGGCAGGATGATAAAGCATTATTTCTATTGAGAATCTCAGTTTAAAGTTTTCTTTATTGTAGATAACATTAATGAAACAAAAAACTTAGAAAAATTAATACAAAAGAAAGAAAGAAAAGAAAAAGAGGGAAAATAAAAGTAAAAGGTAAGCCCCATACCAAAAAATAATATTTCTGAAAGTGTGCAAGTCCAAATGCCACTAATTTTGAAAAATAATTCTTGTTCAGTCATACAGCCTAATCATGATTGAACAAATTTTGAATTTTTGCTGATAAGTTGGAAAATGAAGATTTGCCAAAATGTTTAAACTTGGCTTATGAGTAGGTAGATAAAAAATGACATTGGTTCTAAAGACTAAGATATGAAAATAATGAGAAAAATGAGGATAGATGACAAATGAAAGATTTAAAACCAAAACCCTCACTTCAGTTTACTTTTTGCAAAATAAATATTGTGTGCAGCTTGTCCAAAATGCCACAATTCATGACAAATCAAACTACTTAATCTTGATTTAGTCATGCTTTAAATTTCATGTTGATAAATAGTGAATAAAAAGCTGTCAAAGTGTTTAATCTTGATAGATAAGTATATTAGGTAGAGAATAAAGAGCTCATCAGCCTAATCTGAGCCTTTGGAAGTTATAAGGTTAGATTTAGATAGTTTTATTTTCAAAAGAAAAATGATGTCAAGGGTTTTCCAGTCTAAATGCACCCATAAATGAAGAAAAAATGTTAGAATAGAATGATGGGTAGGCATAATTAAGTTGCAAGAAACATGGTTTCAAATTTTTCAAGGTCACAATTACAAAATTTGCAGTAGATTAACAATAAAAAAATCTAAATCAACCAAATTCAAGCAGGCTACTGATCTACGAAAGCCAAAGATCTGAGGTTCTTAACGCCTCCTAAATGAGCTACCCTCCCTAGCTGGAGCCACTGTTAGTCTCCTGTATTCATAGTATGACTAAATGACTACTAATTTTCCACTATCTGCAGAAAATAACATTCCCTGATTATCATCTTATTTTCAGAAATTTCAATGCCTTCATTATCTTCATTTAACCTAATTCACTATCTTTAATTTTTCCTCTTCCAAGCACTCTCATACTCTGAAAAAACCTAGTTCTAACCTCGAAACCTCTAATTTGGCCTTTTCCCCTTTCTTAAAACTTTTCCCTACCTAAAACCCCATTCCCATTACTAAAAACCCCATTTAAACCCTCCCTTCCACTCTTTCCCCTCACTTCCTTCAAAACAATGTAAAAACCCCTTTTTTACATTGTTTTAAAAATAAATTAAAATGATTTGGGACCCACCCTTTTTATATAAAACTCTATTTTGTTTTAAAATATCCAACCCCTTCTATGTGTTATCCCTCGCATTCTAAACCTTACCCCCACCATCATATAACCCTGGCCCCCACTTTGTATTAAGCACCTTCATTTTAATACCCCCTGGGCCCTGCTTTACAAAGACCCTAGTCCTGTTTAAAACCCAAGCCCTGGACTATTTTAAACCTTCCACTCTATTTAAACCTCGGAACCACCTTCCTAACTAACCCACAACCCATTCTCTCCTGGCCACCATTAGATCTCACTACTCCCCCCCGATGAAACAACCCACGCCCCATATCGAAATACCGAATGCTCGGGGGTTCAAAGCCTTCGAACCTTATGAAATGGGTAGTATTACCACCTGTCCTCCGCTCCATGTGTCCTCTCTCCATTCTATCGCATCCCTCCGCCAAGTACCATTAACCACTCTGGCCCTATGTGATAAACCACTTACTACTCCCACGCCGTAAACTTGAAACCATTAATCCCTTTTGAATATTCGATAGCCCTGTGCCATCTCGATAAGCCCCGAAGCCACTGTAAAGCCTCTACAACACTTTTGAAGGCCCGTAAGGCCATAGCCACACACATAAGACCAAAAGCCTCCATACCCAAAATCTATCCATAGTTTTCCCACTACCTCCAGGTCATATCATTTCCCCGCAAAGGTCCACAGCGCAGGTTTTTAATTAACAGATTGTTTTTAAACTATGTAGGAGATCGATGTATCAAAAAATGCATAATTTTCATTTCTTGATGTTGGGTGTGGAGCCTGATTATCTTGTTTATTTTGTATCACAGTTTTTGACCCCTGTACCTTAATGGGGTGGCAACGCTGCCCATAATTAAATGTTGCCTGGGGGGTCTTGGGGGGGGGTGGCTGTCGAGGGTTTCCAGGGCAGCGCCCCCGAAGCTAAAAACAGATGTAAAATTTCCTTGTAAAAGTATAGTAATTTCTAGTCAATCTGGGCCGTTCATCAGGCGGATGATCTGACGGTAGAAGTTATGTTTAGTTTAGGGTTGTTTTCCCTAGAAGGAAACCCCTCTCTTTATATGAGGGTATTGTATTGTGGCTGTGTATGGTATGAGTATTTTCTCAGAGCGAGAAACCGATAGGGAGACTGTGAGAGAGAACATAGGATATTACAGTGGATCTACTCTAGGTTTTGTCTCTTCATTTTGCTGGATAATAGAAAGGAAGGAATGGTTGTACGAGGTGGACGTAGCCCAAATTGGGTTAACCGCGTATATCTGTGTCTCTCTGATTTTATGTTTTTTGTGTGCTTGTGTTTTCTGCATATTTTATGTGTTTCATTGCTCCGTAATATATATAATTTTCCAACACTTGATCCAAGAATTGTTAAATTAAGTTTCTCTGGGTGACGATCCAGTAGCCTTAATTATTAAAGGGATTAGGAGCACAAGACAATCAGAGGCAGTGATGGGATCATGATCAATCAGGATCATGCAATTACTCCCGAGACAAAATATTTCATCATAGGATGGAGTAAGGATAAGAGTGAATTATACATTGGCTATGCAGAGATGAAGACAAATGTAAAAAAAAAAAAAAACACGGCCAAAGAATAGTAACAGTTAAAATTTTCACCATGACAGTGAAAGGTAAGGAGATTAAAGGTTTAATAAAGGGTTAAAGGTAAAAGACATGGTTTGAAGACCAAAGGAAGACAAAGGATAGATAATTAAGGTTAAAGAAAGAGATAACATTAATTCAAGGAAGTCAAAGAGAGATTGAAGATAGATCATAGGTTAAAGGACAAATTAAAAGAAAATCAACAAAGGAAGACAAACTCAAATGATAAGGCCACTCAACCTTTACTTCTACAAATCACATTTTCCACCTACATCCTCTTTTCATTTAAACAAAATAAACTACAATTAATAGAGTAGTCAAAGATATTTTAAGCAACTCAGTAGTTATTGTAAAAGTTAATGAAAATCCAAAAAGTCAAAAATATCCTAAAGTTAGCTCAACAGTTAAGTTAAAAGTTATTATTACAAAAATTTAGTCAATGATATGTTTCCTTGGGCCTTGTATGGTCTCAAAGGTCAATATTAAATTTACTTTGTAATAACTATAGCCTAAAAAACTAGATTAGGATCACCTCCTCATCTGCAGATAAATATTGCATGTATTTTTCGTTTTTATTGTTGGTTGGTTAGTTGGCTGATTGCTAAAGCTATATTTTGATTAGACTCTGAGTTGGAGAGACCATTGTACTGGAGTGTTGTAGTTGTTTTGGACATTAGTAATACAAGCATGTTCACAGGATTCTTGAGCTATGTTAATGGTTATGTTATCCCTTTTTTTCAATGTTTTCTCCTTTGTTTTCCATACTATACTTCATTTTTCTGATAATAGAACATAAATTTTAGATTGAGATATGATGTTTGGCACCTCAACTCTATCTGTCATTATTATCTCTATTTTTTCCTTTGAAAGTAATAATTAGAGAATTCTTAACTGCTCTCTAGGATTATTGGATTGTTTGTCTTGAGATTTTCTCAGTAAGGTATAATTAAAGAATTCTTAACTTCTCTTTAGTTTTACCAAAATGTCATCTTAAAGGCATTCTTTGAAGTTTGATTAAAGAATTCTTAACTGCTCTTTAATTTCACTGAACTATTGTCTTGAATTTTTTCTTTGTCTAAAAGTAATAATTAGAGAATTCTTAATAGCTCTCTAGGATTATTGGATTGTTTGTCTTGAGATTTTCTTAGTGAATTATAATTAAGTTTTCTCTTTAGTTTTACCAAACTTTCATCTTAAAGGCCTTCTTTGAAGTTTAATTAAATAATTCTTAACTGCTATCTAGGATTACTGGATTGTTTGTCTTGATATTTTCCTGGTGAAGTATAATTAAAGAATTATTAATTTCTCTTTAGTTTTACCAAACTGTCATCTTAAAGGCCTTCTTTGAAGTTTAATTAAAGAATTCTTAACTTCTCTTTAATTTCATTGAACTTTTGTCTTGAATGTTTTCTTTGTCTGAAAGTAATAATTTGAGAATTCTTAACTGCTCTCTAGGATTACTGGATTGTTGTCTTGAGGTTTTTCTAGTAAATTATAGCTGAAGAATTCTTAACTGCTCTTCATTTTTACCAAAATGTTTTCTTGAAGGCCCTTTTTGTTTGAATTATAGTTAAAGGATTCTTAATTTCCCTTTAGTTTTATTGAATACACAACTGAATGTCATCACATATTCATTTTATCTAAAGGATCCATTTGATGTAGTTATCTTGCCCTATGAAAACCCTTGAAGAGTTGATATACAATTAAAGCCTTTTATGATTCCATAGCCCAATGGATTAAGTTTCCCACAAACTATCTATTCAACTGAAAAAATCAATCAATTAATCAAATAATCAATCAAATAAAAATAATAATTCCATAACTTCATAACTAGCCTAAAATCAGAAAACATAAGCATAAAGATAAAATCATTCTTATCTCAAAAACAGAGAGAGTCCTTTCCGAGTCTAGGAAGGCTAGTTCCTTGGACTCCAAAGTAGTTTGATGTGGTTCCCTGCAGATTTTGTTTTTCCAATATTTCAAATCATGGGGCACCAACATAGAGCTTGGTTCATGACTTGTTTTCTTTTAAACAAGTCGCATAGTTGCAAAGTCGCAAAACCGATAAAATTACTCATTTGCAAATAAGCGACCTAGAGACTTTGGGACCTCCAGGTTGCAAGGTCATAAAGTATATAAAGACACACATATGGTTACTATGTGACGTAGCGACCTTCCGACCTCCAGGTCATGAGGTCGCAAGGTCGCATCCTGGCTTAAATCTTCACATTCATGACTGCGCGACCTTGTGACCTTGGGACCTCCAGGTCGCGGGGTCACAAGGTCGCAAGGTCACATCCTTCCTCAATCAGCCCCTATTTTGGACTTAGAGACCTAAATTAAATGAACGCACGTGTGACCCCTTTATAAATAAAAGGGTCGCGTAGGTCGCATTCGACATGCGCGACGAAGCAAACAAAGCCTTTGACAAGCCAACTGGATCGCGTTTTTTCTAGGTAAGTTGCCTAATCCTCCTGATGTTTCCTGTTTTGCTTAGATGTTTCCCTACCTACCCCATGCCCTATCTTATCAGTTTCCATTGGCCCCTTTCCTTTGCAACCCAAATCCTCACCAGCTCTCCAGCTAGGGTTTTCGGCTTACTTATTCTCATTTCTCTTTGCTTCCTCTTTTGAGCCTTACCCTGCCCCTTTCTACTAGAGACACCCCTTCTTGGCTATTGAGAAGGCCCTCAAGACTTGTTTTCCCATCTGCTTTAGATGTTTTTTCCCTCCTTTCTCTTTTCCCCACAGGTTGCGAGCACCCAGATTCCTCTCAGAAAGCCCTAATGCGACCCTATGATGCTACAACCCCGCGACCTTGCGACCTCGTGACCTAGTCGCTAGGTCGCAGATCATTCACTAACCACCCAAATCACAAATTTGTGAGCTAGTGACCTTGCGACCTATTCACTAGGTCGCCAATTCACAGAGTCACAGTTTTCGGACATTTCATGTAGATGCGACCTCACGACTGTGCGACCTAGTCGCTAGGTCGCCAAGTCGCCAACCTCCTTAATCTCACCGATAGCAACCAGTAGAGGTCACATCAACCTAACCTAGGTATTCAAATAATTTAGAGATATATTCAGTCCTGTCATATTTTTTATCATGTGTAATATTCCAAAAATTTAGCCTTCATCTAAATGGAATATTATAGTTTTTTTTTCACTAGGTAGGTGAATAAGTGGGTGGGGAGACCCATAAAACCCCTTTAGAAGGAATAATAACACTCCTAATGTGAAAGTAGGAAGAATAAGCAGCTGGATTAATCACCTTTGGGTGTGAATATGGATTTAATCATGTTGATTCTGTCAACTTTGACCAAATCAACAACGCTTTCATAGAGGAGTGGTCTTTATGATAAGACAACGCAGTTTTAGTGGAGGACAGCTTGCATGAGCTTGGTGGCAACTATGGATGGGACCCAATGTGAGGAGGCTCTCATGCTATATATGGAGGGGATAGCAACCATTATTATTCATGTTTTATTTTATCATTTGATATTGGTCTATTTAGACTTTTGCTTCCTCTTGTTGTTTAGCAGGGTTTTTGTGATGTTTAGCACAAGGGTTTTCCTGATTGGGAATCCCTACCTCATCTTCAGGGAACAAGAGGTTCTTTGAGCTAAATTTCCTCATTCTGGAATTTTTTCCAAGCTACCTCCTTCAGCTACAACACATTTTCTATTTAGAGCTAGGTTGTGTTGCAGGGTGCAGCAAAGGAGGATCACATAGAGCTATCTCTGGGCTTGTTTTTCAGTGGAGAGGTAGCCTATCCATTGGAGGATCATAAAGGAAGGATCTTGGGCATATTTTATCATCTTTGGCATCAGGCCAACCATCTACCATCCCTCACAGGGTAGTCACAATTCTAAACTGCGTTATTTTTGGAGGCAATTGTTGGGAGGGTTCATTGAGCTCATCAGGAGGGTCTATTTCTGAGTAGAGGGATCAAACTTCTATTTAGAAATACCATTGGAGGAGGAAATAATTATTTCAGATCTATCATCACCTCATTGTATTCATATCCATTTTACAGTGACATCTTAACCCCAGGGTTATTTGTCATATTGTATATTTCTTGGCATTTTTATCAATCTTTTCTGGGTTGGCTAGAAATCATGTATTAGAGCCCACATCTTCTTTATGGGGCATTTATTTTGTTTCTATCATCCACATTTCATTCATATATGTATTTAGAAGTATCTAAACTGATATATACAGTTTTTTCACTACTCTCTGGGATTCTATACAGTTGCAACAACTCATGTGTTAATTGTTTTGATCATTGGAGGCTTGTTCCTATTGCTTGAGTGGCTTGTCCCTCATGATATTTTTTTTATATTTCCACTGATACCTTAATAAAATTATGGCTGTACATTTATCCCTATCATTTAATCCTCATATTTTTTGTGCTTTACATTTTTATGAGCTATATTGCTGCTATTTCCAATTTGGTATATTACAGTGGTATTAAAGCATAATCTTGGCTCAACCTGTGCATTCAAGACATTATGCCATTAGAAGGAGAAGCTTATTCTCACAAAAAGGAGAATATATATAGAAGAAACAAAGGCAAGACTCCATTATTTTGAGAAATTAAGGAAGAGAGGATCTCCCAACTTCTTTTCCGAACTATGAAATATATCAAGAAGATCTCAAGGAGATGAAAGGGGAGAAGTGTAGAAGATTTCCAAGAGGGTTTGAAGGTGAAGAAAGCCCCAGATATTCACATAATGGGTGTGAGAATTCAGCCACACATGCAGATCCATAGTGTTGTTTATTGCCCACATTCACTGCAAGAAGGATGGAGGAAGAAGATGCACCAAGGGAGGAAACCTTGAGTGACTATCTTCAGGAGTATGAGTCTCAGTCATGGAGATTCAAAAGGCACTTGGACTTCAAAGGGTATTGCCAACTCAAGGAAGACAAAATATTCAGTAACCATAATAGAATCAAGAGAGGTAGAATATTTCTATCTAACTTTGATGGATCAGTAAAGTGCATAGCCAATTCTTGGGTGGAGGAGCTAGATTCCTATTTCCAGCTACACCAAGTTTCAGAAAAGGAGGCCATTAGAGTAGCAGCGCTGCACCTCAAAGTTATGGCCCATGATTGGTGGGTTTATAGTTCTAATTCATTTTATCATGCAAATTTAAACACTTATGCAGGGTTCACTAAGAAATTAGTGAGGATATTTGATCTTAAACATTGTAAAACATCTCTTGTTGAACCCAAAAACTCAAACCCTTTGCATGAGTTGGAGAGATTTATTTTTCCAACTCCACTCCATAATTTTGTTGAAGGGGATGGAAACATGAATGATGCCTTACCAAGGGAAAGATCCCCACTTCTTGAAGAGCCATATTTTATAGATGAAGACATGCAGGTTCCTCCTTCAAGAGAAGACCAAGATCAAGGGTCTCTCATTGATGATGAGGCATTCTCAAATATTGATGAAGAGGATGAGCAAAGAAGAGCTAACAACGTTGTACCATCAAGAGGAGATCCATTACCACATGGAGATGGGAAGGGAGCCATTTCTTCCATTAGAGGATCCCTTGTGTATTTTCAATGAGTTCCAAATGATTTAACATGTGGGAACCAAAGCAAAATTCTGTATAAACATGCATCAGTTGTTGTGGGTTGTGAATATTGGTAGATGGAAGGAGAAGGAAATAAGGATCAGCATCAAGGGATGATGAGCATTCACCCCTATATATTTTTGAAGGTTTATACACATAATAAGGATATTGTATTGCGCAGTGAAAGGAGGGACAAATCAATCCACTTCAAATTTTGATGTCTCACTACATGGGGGCATTCCACCTGGGAGGCCACTAGAACTAGAGTTGGTGGGAGACATCTTACCATTTGGTTCACCACTCTTAGATCTTGGAGAGGTGGATACTTTGGAGGGGTCTATTACAGTGAAGAGAGTTTGGGGTAGACTCAATGAGGAGGGAGACATTCTCCCATTTTCAGCATTACCCACTCTCACTACATATACTGTGCTAACATAAGTTATTGCAGTGATGGAGGATGGCACCTTCATGGTTCAAGAGAGATTCTCCATGGATTTGGAGAAACATAGGGTGCTTCCTTTGAGGAAGGAATCCTCCATACATTGGAGTAGATGGAGGCCACTCGTGCTTACATTGGCCAAGATCAGGAGGTTCTTTTTGGATAGTAGCTTCTCATGGGAGGCCCACTTCCAAAGGTCACCACTACTATTTGAGCATGAGCAGCTGCACGATGGGCATGGTAGAAATTTTGAGGATGAATTTGGCATGAGGGATGTCAAAGGACAAGACAGGAGCATGTGGGGAGATTCACATTTCAAATATTCAGTGTTGTCTCTTAGGAGGACTGATCCATATTGGAGATCTCAACTCTTGGTAGAGTACTCCAAGGATTTTGGTGCTTGTATGATTCTTGATGACACATAGAGAGATGATAGATACATGGTGGTTTGAGAGGTCATCTATTGTTATGATAAAGTCTTCTTGACTAGAGTTTCTGAGCTCAAGAGGAAGCTACTGCATGCAGTACAAGTGGATTTTCTTTCCATGAACTTTGATGCATTTCATTCTTTGATGGAGTAGTTCACTTGGGAGGTTATCCAGGAGGATATATATCAGCATATGGAGATATGCATAGCCCAGATTGTGATAGAGAGGATATCACAGCCACTTCCCTACTAATTGGGGGTGAGGGAGAATTTCCAGTTGAGCCATTTCAGCTCAAGGACCAAAGTACATGGTGGAGAAGGTACAATTTTGCATTATAATTTGTACTTCTTTACTATATATGAGCAACATGTTGTACCAAGAAGGATTATCCCTTCTTGCATATTATATTATGATGTACTTAAGGCCAATTTCATCATTGAGGTTGGCTATTCTATAGGTGGTTTTTGGGGGAGGCCACATGATTCTTAGTGTGCACCATTGACACCACATTGTACTTTCATGATTCCATCTTATGGGATGATTGTGGTAGAAAAAAAGTGGTTGGAAGGGCACTTGTTATTATTTGTTTTGAGGTAGGAAAGGGATGCACTGTGTTGGTTCCATGTGTGGAAATATGATCCACTTTCTGGTTGTCATATGGCAGCTTGTTTTCATTGGTTTTTTCTTCCATATATTGCTGATACTCTTATGTTCATGGGGAGCTTTGTTTGGAGAGTGAGACAAAGGTTGGAGGTGCCCATTGGGAGTATGATTGTCCCTAATTTACATGTTGTATTTTTCAGAAGAAACAATGGGAAAACCATGATTTCCATACTACATCTCTTTTCTTCATGTGGGAGGAGCCATTTGAAGAACTTGAGTTCTTGGAGGAGGCACTTCACGGCTGATTTATTTGGTGGGGTAGCTTGGGCCATTGTTGGAGGCCATGAAATTTCAACCCAACATCAGAAAAAACCCCATATTTACCATAAATGGAGAGAGAAACAACTTGGATGGGAAAATATAAACTCTCCATGCAGCCCCAACACATCGCATAGACCAGGGGTTGTATATTCTTTTGATGAGCTACCTAGGATGGCTCATTTAATTTGGATGATAGAATGAGTGTGGGAGACTCTCATTGGGGATGAGATTCCATATGTTTATCATCACTCCTACCTTGAGGAGGAAATTGGACAATAGGAAGGTTTCCAGTTACACCTTCCACTTTCTCATAATGTACACCATTTGGATTTGCATACTTGGGAGGAACCATTGGAGGGCAGATTTGTTGCAGATTATGTTGAGTTGTGGTGGGAACTATTGATGAGGAGGACAAAAGAAGAGGAAGGGAGGAATTTTTCTCCACCTTTATATTTTCTTGAGCACAAACAACATTTTTGGAGGGGAGGACTGTAATATTCCAAAAATTTAGCCTTCATCTAAATGGAATATTATAGTTTTTTTATCACTAGGTAGGTGAATAAGTGGGTGGGGAGACCCATAAAACCCCTTTAGAAGGAATAATAACACTCCTAATGTGAAAGGAGGAAGAATAAGCAGTTGGATTAAGCATATTTGGGTGTGAACATGGATTGAATCATGTTGATTCAGTCAACTTTGACCAAATCAATAACGATGTCATAGAGGAGTGGTCTTTATGATAAGAAAATGCAGTTTTGGTGGAGGACAACTTGCATGAGCTTGGTGGCAAGTATGGATGGGACCCAATGTGAGGAGGCTCTCATGATATATATGGAGGGGATAGAAACCATTTTTTTTCATGTTTTATTTTATCATTTTATATTGGTCTGTTTATACTTTTGCTTCCTCTTGCTGTTTAGCAGTGTTTTTGTGCTATTTAGCACAAGGGTGTTCCTGATCGGGAATCCCTACCTCATCCTCAGGGAAGGAGAGGTTCTTTGAGTTGCATTTCCTCATTCTACAATTTTTTCCAAGCTACCTCCTTCAGCTACAATGCAGTTTCTGTTTAGATATGGGTTGTGTTGCAGGGTGCAGCAAAGGAGGATCACATAGAGCTATTTCTGGGCTTGTTTTTAAGTGGAGAGGTAGCCTATCCATTGGAGGATTAGAAAGGAAGGCTCCTGGGAATATTTTCTCATCTTTGGAATTAGGCCAATTTTCTACCATCCCTCACAACACAGTCACAATTCTGAACTGCGTTATTTTTTAGGCAATTGTTTGGAGGGTTCATTGAGCTCATCAGGAGGGTCTATTTCTGAGTAGAGGGATCAACCTTCTATTTAGAAATACCATTGGAGAAGGAAATCATTATTTCAGATCTGTCATAGCCTCAATGTATTCAGATCCAATTTGCAGTGACATCTTAACACCAGGGTTATTTGTCACATTGTATATTTCTTGGCATTTCTAGCAATCTTTTCCGAGTTGGCTAGAAATCATGTATTAGAGCCCACATCTTCTTTCTGGGGAATTTCTTTTGTTTCTATCAGCCAAATTTCATGCATATATGTATTCATAAGTAGCTAAACTGATATAGAAAGCAATTTCACTACTCTCTGGCATTCTATACAGTTGCAGCAACTCATGTGTTGATTTTTTTTATCATTAGAGGCTTGTTCCTATTGTTTGAGTGGCTTGTCCCTCATGATATTTTTGTATATTTCCACTGATATCTTAGTAAAATTATGGCTTTACATTGATCCCTCTCATGTCATGTTCATATTTTTTGTTCTTTACATTTTTATGAGCTATATTGTTGCTATTTCCAATTTGGTATATTACATCATGCCATTCGTCTTATCGTGGGATTATTTCTTGAACATGCCAGGGGATATTGAAGCCAAGCTCGAGTGTCTTTCCATCACTTCAGCCTCAAGAAATATGGGGCCTCTAGCAGTTTGGAAGAGAAACAAAAGCCCCAATATAAAAATATCAGGAGAGGTCATGCCTCCTCCCCCACCCCTATTTATGGAGACACCACCTATGTCTTTGGGAAAGGAGATAGGTTGACTTCGTACCAATATATTAGGAATTCATGAAGCCTGAATTCCCAGAAGACCTCCTAGACTAGATAGTATATGTTCAATTTAATATATCCAAACTTTATTACGTGAGCACTCATCCACCAATATTCCCATGCGCGGAATTCATTGAATGGATTATTCAGAGAATTGACTCCAAGGTTTGGGTCATCCGTGACCACTCAGGGAAAGATTTTTCCAACCTAACTGGGAAATATGAAAAAGTATATTATGCAATCCCTGCCAAGGAGGAATCTTTGAACACTGATTGGGTCACTACGCATGAATTCCTAGTGCCAGAGACCTTGAAGGGTTGGTGGGAGGACCCTAAGAATTTTAAGGCAAAAAAAGGGTCAAGAGTATAATGCATACGGCCTCAAGAAGGTCTATAAGCTTGTGGCAACAATGATGTGCAGAATGTATGACTAGAAAGACACCACTACCTTCAATGGATCTTGGGTCCCTCTCATGTATGCAATCACATCCTGCAACACCTGGTTTAGCTGGGCTTACCTGGTAGCATAAGATCTCAGAGAAAATATATCAGTAGCATAGGCATTGGAAGAGGGATGTGCGTTATAATTCTACATGGCCTCTTACCTTTTGGACACAGTGTACGCAAGGTATCACTTTGAAGGATGGTCATATAACTAGGATGCGAAGCACAGTGGACCCATTCACAAAGACTTGGACATATTATGGGCTTCCAGATACAAGAAATATATAGAATCTATATTGTAGAATTTCATCCCCGCGCTCTATGGGAAGCTCTTCAGTAAACATTCCCCTTGCATGTCCAGGCGAGCTATGAAAACAGTGACCCAGGTGGCCAACTATTTTCTTATCATAGATAGTACCTTTATTAGGGTCTTCGGATCATTCAAGGCACCTCACACACTACCCAGGTATGTAACTGATAAACTACTACTACAAGAGGTGTGCTACCAGATGTCGAGTGGATTCTCCAAGGTCCTTAGCAAATACAAGAATAAGCCATGGCCTACCCTCTTGCATACTATTGGCGCCTATACTGTTAAGGATTTCAAGGAAGAATAAGCCGAGGCAAAGGACATCAAAGGTTTTCATTTCGTAACCTTCACCCATAGATCATAGGATCCTAAAAGGATCATCCCTGCACACTACAAATGTGCTACGTCAATTGGAAGTACCAACACATGAATGCCTTGTTGAGGATCAAGTCAGAAACCGGTACAAAAAAGACAGGGTAGTCTTAGCAGAAGAATCAGCTGACCTGAGTGAATATCAAGAGGGTCAGGATGACCAAACTTTAGAAGAGAGGGTTGACATGCTAAAAAGAAAGGACCTGGTAGGAGGAGCTTCATCTTCCAAAGCTAAAAAACCAAAGAATACTACAAGAAGTGATCTTTCTAAAGAGAAATAGGAAAAGAGGGACGAAAAGGCCAAGGCACAACATGAGGCTAAGAAGAAAATGAGAGAGGAAGAACTCAAAAATACCCAAGATACCTTGGCATGACAATAGGAAGAAGATAAGTAGAAGAATTAGGCTAAAGAGCAGCAGAAGAAACAACAGAAAGAGGAATGGAAGAAAAAGCAGGCAGAAGAGGCCTGCAAAAAGAAGGAGGAAGAATAATGGAAAAGGAAGGAGGAATAAGAATGCGAGAAGAGGGAAGAAGAAGAATGATAGGACAAGGAGGCCCAGTGTAGGTTGAAGGAGGTACAGGAAAAAGAAGAGGCCGAGAGGAGGAGAAAGGAAGAAGAAAATCAGAAATCACAAGAAGACTCTTCCAAGGGAGTAGAAGGAAGCACGACACCACTCCCAAAGACTAGGGAACAAACAAAGTTACCCCATATTGAGGTACCCCTGACAACTCCCATGACGGGCATACATCTCCCACTCTCAGAACTTGGTGTCTCAGAATAACAGGAACATTATGTATTATGCCTGATGAGGCTATCATACGATCAGTTCATAGATAAGATCAGGCAAGAGAAGAGAAAGTGCCTCGCTCAGAATCCAGCCAATCCCCTCGCAGTGACAATGGAAAAGGACATAGTCTTGGATACTAGGACTAATCCCATCATGATAGCATCGGTAGGGACTGCTTTTGCAGCAGCTATGGAGGAAAATGTTAGCAAGATAAGCAGGGAGACCTTGTCCCTGCAAAATAGACTTCGGGCCTCTGAAAAAAAGGTAGCTCAAGAAAAGGAGGCGCTCGAGGAAGAAAATCAGAAGCTCTGATTAAAAAATACTCAAGACAATGGGTTACAAAATACTGTCCAAGGGGATTTGGTTACTTTGGAAACTTCCATCAAGCAGGTTTATGAGGAAATTCTCACCATAAAACAGATAGTGTTCTTGCTACTAAAGGCTCATGCAGAAACTAAGAAGAAGGCCACACAACTAAAGGAAGCCTCTGCGGCACTAGACAATATGCTTGAATGGTCTGAAAGGTATCCACAGGCTCCCGAAACCTTCCCAATTAAAGATTTTATCTGCACACAGGTCGACAAAGTATAGGTACAGATGAAAATACAATCCAAGGAAAAGCTTTTAAAGGATGTGGAGAAATTGATGTCCAGATATGAACATCTCATCAGTGGCATCGATTCGATGGTGGGAGTACATCACATCCCTTCCTTGGGGGCATTGGACACACAAAAGACAAGAGAAGAAGTAACCCAAGACATCCAAGATTTTCTGGAACCCATCAGGCAAGCAGCTACTTCCAAGGATCTTCCAGCCTCAAAGGAGAACATTAATCAGTTCATCATCACACTAGTCTGGATCTACACCAAGCTAGCCTCCCTATCCAATCAAATCTCCGTGAAGAAGTGCACTTTGGTTCCGGACGCTCTCGAGTGATTTCACAGATTAGGGGAGGACACACGTCAGGTCACTCCAGTGGCCGCAGACTATCAGGCCTGGCATAATTATATTAGGGAATAACAATAGGTAGAATTCCCAGACCCTTCCATCACACGGCTGCTACCTTGAAAAGGAATAGTTACACAAGTTGCAGGTAGCAAGAAAGATCCAGTCGCAGGTCACAAACATCGACTAGTCGTAGGTTGCAAATGAGATCCCATCACAACATCACTAGGGTCGCAGACCATGCCAACATTCAGGAAGCTGAAAGGACAGGGTTACCCAAAGGTCACTCTTTTTTCTATAAGTACTTCCTCTAGGGACAATGTAAAGGACATTTTTTCGGGACTTCAAGAGGACAAGAGATAATTGTATTTTTAATATTCCTACTTAGCCTAAGCTAAGAGGAATATTCAATTTTGTTTTACTTTCTGTTGCATGAATAAATGAATAAAGGAGGACATGTAAAACTCCTAAAAAGATTGAATAAATCAATGCCCATGTGAACACAGATAAATCAGGGCCATGTAAATAAATCACTTGCAGGTGTGAAAGGGGTTTGAGCTGGGAGACTGGGTCAACCTTGACCAAATCTATAGCACTGTCTAGGTTCAATGTATCTCCTAAAGGGACAACACAGTTCTAGAAGGAGGCCCCTCATGTGAAAGGAGTTAACTCATCAAGGTGGTTTAGGGTTTTCAAAGGATTTCATCTTATAAAAGGAAGGGGAAGGCAACAAGAGAAGGTTGTTGTTGATTGATTATATTTATGAGTATCTTTTCTGCTTATACAAATATTATTCTCTATTGTTTAATAGAGAATTGTGTTGCTTAGCACTTGGAGTTCCTATGCAGGGATTTCATCTCTTCCTTTGAGGGTTCTTGGAGGAGTATTTTATGATTTGATCCACTATCAGGCTTGATGCCAAGCTCTACTTCCAATTGTAGCACAAATCCAATGAGGGTTTGTCTGCTTTTGCAAGCTGCAGCAAGTGAGATTCTAGATCTGCAGAGATCTAGCTTGTTTTGGGAGCCTCTTCTCATGGAGTGTGTCTTTTAACATCCTGGAAGAGTGCCTCTCCTGTTTGAACTTCAGATATATAACTTGGCAGTGGGCCATCTATGTCATTTGAGCTACAGTGTTGTTTCCATTGAGGGACTATGTTATTTTGATATGGGATTCTTTATGGTGTTTTGATCACAGTTTTGATGAGAGATCTCTGGTGCTGGCCTTTTCCTTCCACTTTGGTGATCCATGGATTAGCTTGTTGATCCATGTTCTGTTTAGATATTATCTATTGTAATGCAATGTTATGTTCAAAAATTACTGGAGCATTTTACATATCTGCAACTTAAAACTCATATATACTCTTATTTATGCATGATTTGGTCAAAACCTCAGGGGGATCTTGTAAACAAAACTATCTAGTTTCCAGATCTGAAATAGATCCGATGTTTTGTCCACAAATATGTACTAGATCTGAGTTGTAATATTCAACTACTACAACTCCTTGAAATAACGTTGTTGATCCATTTTTGCATTTATATATGTGTTGCAGCTTTCTTTTCTGAGGATTTCTTGCTCTATTGCCTCATGTATTCTACTGTATATTGAAAGAGCTTCATTATAAATTTGATTTTCTGCTGTACATTTATAATTTAACCATATTTTATGCCCTCCTGCTCATATTTTCCAAGACTGCGTTATTTCTTAAGCAGTTTTTTGTGCATAGCTGCAGCCCCTCTTGTAGGGTGTTTTTCAACTAGACTAGGTTGTGGGAGATCTGTTTACCACACCTAGTTTTTCTTTTTTTGCTCCCCGTGTGGATCTAGACTCCAGATCTGCTGATCTAAGGGATCCAAAGATTGTAAACTCATTTTTTTACATCAATCTCCCAGGAGTGTGTTATTTCAGCAGGCTTGCTGTGCTATTCCAGATCTGGGATATTACAATGGTATCAAAGCTCCTTTCTTGGCATAGCCTGTGCTTTCCTTGGAGCATCATAGCCATGTTGCATTTAGAAGAAGATGAATCTCTTATAGAGAGGGAGAAGAGTTATTAGAATAGAATTCATAAGAATTATGACTATACTACTAAAGATCAAGACAAGGGTAAAGCTCCTGAGACTACAAGTGATAAAGAAGGAGAGTAGTTTGCAAGAACTCTGTTGGTGGCCATGAAAGATATTTCCAAGGTGGTCAAGGATATGAGGGTGGATAGAATGAGGGAATATCTTGGGATATTTCATCAGGGAGAAATCTCTGACATGTCTCATCATGGGACTGGTCAACCAGTGAACCTGCCACAAGCTCCACGAGCCTCACAACGCTCCACTATGCCTACCTTCTTGGCTGTGGAGAATGAAGGACCACAAGAGCAAGCTTCCCTTGTAGATTAATTTGATGAGTATGACTCTCAGAGTCAGAGGTTTAAGGACCACTTGATTTTCCAAGAATTTTGTCACCTCAAGGACAGAAGAAAACCAAGGCAGCAGTATAGAGATGGTGAGTTCTTTCATCATCAAGATAGACACCACTCTATGGGCAGATTATTTTTGCCCAAATTTGATAGATCATCCTCCAGCTCTGCCAAGGCATGGGTAGAAAAGCTAGATATTTACTTTCAGTTGAATAAAGTCCCTGAGACTGAAGCCATCAAGATTGTAGCACTGCACTTTGAAGGTGAAGCACACAATTGGTTGTTTCATGGGTTGTCTACATTGGGACACATCAATATGACTACCTTTTCTAAGTTTACTAGAATACTAGTGGAGAGGTTTGACAGGAAGGATCCTAAAGCACCCTTCATAAGTCTTACAAAGCTGAAGTAGTCAGGAGATGAAGAGACTTATATCTCTGAGTTTTTAAGATTATCAGTCATGGTCCTTGATGTATCTGTAGCAAGGAGAGTCTACATGTTCATCGATGGCCTGGAGGAACCTTTGCATGGGTTGGTTAAATATACCAAGCCCATCACTTTGCATGATTCCATTGAGAGGGCTAGAGATCTCCAAGATTCCTTGCCAAAAGCAAAGGCAACTTTCCAAAGCAAGGCCCCTCACTTTTCCAAGGGGAAGGAAGGAAAAGTTGCTCCTCCCAAGGAGAGCTCTTTGAAGAAACCTCTTGATATTGATCTCAGGAGGGAATTGAGGAAGAAGAGACTGTGCTTCACTTGCCAAGATTCATGGGCACCGAGACATAGATGTGCTACTAGAAAAGCACACTACATAGAAGTCTTCTTAGATTTTGAGTAGGAAGATGAAGGTGATGAACCTAAGAGGGGTCACAACACTGATGATGATGAGGAAGATCAAAAACCATCCAGAGATGGGAAGGGAGCCTTTGCTCCAATGATTGGGACTCTTGCATCTTTGAGAGGAGTGCCTAAGTACTTGACCCTAATATTACAAGGTTCAATCATGAATCAAAGAGTGTCTATCTTGATTGACAGTGGGGCAACCCACAAATTTATTGATGCTCATCTTGTGCAAAGGAGAGCAATCCCTACTGAGGCTTTTGAGGGATTTTCTGTTTTGGTTCTAGGAGATAGGAACATGCAATGCATGCAATATGTCCCATCACTCTCTGTCACTATGGGATCCTACACTTTGGTGGATCACTTCTTTGTAGTTGACATACCAGACACCAACATCATCTTGGGTGTCCAATGGTTGATTACCTTGGGGAACGTTACCACTGATTAGAAATATTTACAAATGGAGTGGGTGGACTTGAAGAGTGGGGAACCAAAAATGATTCAAGGCATGCATACTTATCCTTCACCTAGTACTTCCACACAAACAACAGAGGTGGATTTGCACAGTGGAAGCAGGTATCTCACAGTTACTTCTCTCATGTTCATGAGGATGCTGCAAGGGACATTCTTATCTCATGGCAAGCCACGTGGAATGCCATCAGATTCAAATCTTATGGGGAAGGCTCCACAAAGTGCTGCTCCAAATGTAGATCTAGGAAGTATTGGAGCAACGAGAGACCAAGTTACAGCACTGGGAGGCTTGGGATAGCCCAAGAATGAGGAGGATCTTCTTCCTGCATCACTATCACCCTCTCACTTTTTTGAATCTGCACTGTGGGAGGAGAATAATGGGAGGATCATCCTTCCAAAAAACCATTTTGGCATGTGTAATGTCAAAAAGGCAATCAAAAACAATACAAGCACTTCCATGGATGTATCAGTAGCGCCGTCATTGTTGAGCAGTGTGGATCTTTATTGGAAATCTCAACTGCTTGTAGAGTATTCCAAAGATCTCCACATAGGTATGATACTAGATGGCATGCATAAATAATAGGGCTACTTATTCCAAGGAGGAGTCATCTATTATCATGGTAAGGTCTTCTTGGCTAGAGCTTTCAAGCTCAAGCAGGAGATCCTACAAGGAGCATATGAATAATTCTTCCTCATCCATACGTATTCAATGAAGATCTACACCCTAATCATGAAGAGTTTTGATTGGGAAGGCATGAGAGAGGACTTACATCAACAATTTCAAGAGTGCAATAGATATGGAGTATTGGGGCAGCCAATGGACTTTTTGCAAGAGTCATCTCAGCTAGCTCTTCCTTTGCATGAGAGAAGGGAAATGCTCATGCACAACTCCATGTGTATGAAGGACTATGATGGTAAAGGATTTGATCATGAAAAGCAAGTTGTATTTTCTAATCTGTTACATTCATTTGCCATGTTTTTGCAGGATATGACTCCTAAAGGGAGTGAGAGATCATGTGGATCTCATAGTTTTTTGGGGGCCAATGGAAATTCTGAACTTGGCCACTCCCTTGATGTGCAAAGGGAGATTCCTTTTCATGATGGGTGCTTCCCAAAGGCAAAAAACGTATGTAACACCTTCAGCAATGTTAAGGTGACTCATGTAGAAAAAGTGTGGTAGGAATGCCACTTGCCACACCTGGATCTGATGAAGACAAGAGATGCACTACGCTGGCATCACATGTGGGATTTTGAACCACCTCCTCAAGTGCATAATTCAGTTTGCATATATGTAGTCTTGCTTCCATATTTGGATGATATAGTTGTATTGTTTATGGGGTTGTATGGAAAGAGGATGGGAATTTTATATGTACCACATGGTTTGGAACTTCTACCTATACTTCATGATACATGTTTTAGATGTAGCATTGCTTCAACCATGTTTATTTTTCACTCCTAAAGGAATGAACTATGCACATATTATGTTGGCCTTGGAGGAACAATTCATGATGCATTGGCTTGTTGAGCACCTGGCTTATGATGAGGACTTGATCCTTGATGTTGCCATCAATGAAGGAGGAGAAGCACTACAACTCTTACCCTATCATTTGCTTGAGGACATGCAACATTTTGGAGGGGAGTACTGTAATATTCCTACTTAGCCTAAGCTAAGAGGAATATTCAATTTTGTTTTACTTTATGTTGCATGAATAAATGAATAAAGGAGGACATGTAAAACTCCTAAAAAGACTAAATAAATCAACGCCCATGTGAACACAGATAAATCATGGCCATGTAAATAAATCACTTGCAGGTGTGAAATGCATTTGAGCTGGGAGACTAGTTCAACCTTGACCAAATCTACAGCACTGTCTAGGTTCAATGTATCTCCTAAAGGGACAACGCAGTTCTGGAAGGAGGCCCCTCATGTGAAAGGAGCTAACTCATCAAGGTGGTTTAGGGTTTTCAAAGGCTTTCATCTTATGAAAGGAAGGGGAGGGAAACAAGAGAAGGTTGTTGTTGATTGATTATATTTCTATGTATCTTGTCTGCTTAGACAAATACTATTCTCTGCTGTTTAGTAGAGAATTGTGCTGCTTAGCACTTGGAGTTCCTATGCAGGCATTTCACCTCTTCCTTTGAGGATTATTGGAGGAGTATTTTCTGATTTGATCCACTATCAGGCTTGAGGCCAAGCTTTACTTCCAATTGCAGCATAGATCCAGTGAGGTTTTGTCTTCTTTTGCAAGTTGCAGCAAGTGGGATTCTAGATCTGCAGAGATCTATCTTGTTTTAGGAGCCTCTTCTCATGGAGTGTGTATTTGAACCTCATAGAAGAGTGCCTCTCCTGTTTTCACTTTATATCTATAACTTGGCAGTGGGCCATCTATGTCATTTTAGCTACAACGTTGTTTCCATTGAGGGACTGTGTTATTTTGATATGGGATTCTTAATGGTGTTTTGATCACAGTTTTGATGAGAGATCTTTGGTGCTGGGCTTTGCCTTCCACTTTCATGATCCATGGATTAGCTTTTTGATCCATGTTATGTTTATATTTGATCTATTGTAATGTAATGTTATGTTTAGAAATTACTGCAGCATTTTACATATATACAACTTAAAACTCAGATCTACTCTTATTTATGCATGATTTGGTCAAAACCCCAAGGGGATCTTGTAAAGAAAACTATCTAGTTTCCAGATCTGAAATAGATCTGATGTTTTGTCCACAGATCTATCCTAGATCTGGGTTGTAATATTTAGCTCCTGCAGCGCCTTAAAATAATGTTTTTGAGCCATTTCTGCATTTATATATGTGTTGTAGCTTTATTTTCTGAGGATTTCTTACTCTATTGCAACATGTATTCTACTGTATATTGAGAGAGATTCATTATAATTCTGATTTGATGCTATAAATTCATAAGTTAACCATTTTTTATGTCCTCCTGCTCATACTTTCCAAGACTGCGTTATTTTTGAAGCATTTTGTTGTGCATAGCTACAACCCCTCTTGTAGGGTGTTTTTCAGCTAGACTAGGTTGTGGGAGATCTGTTTAGCACACCTAGTTTGATTTTTTTTTACTCCCCTTGTGGATCTAGACTCTAGATCTGCTGATCTAATGGATCCAAGGGTTGTAAACTCATTTCTATACATAAATCTCCCAGGAGTGCGTTATTTAAGAAAGCTTGTTGTGCTATTCCAGATCTGGGATATTACAGTATTGCATTGAATGCATGATTCCGAGAACAAATACAAACCAATGTTTTGACTCCACTATTGGATCTAAAGATAACTTATGTGTGCTAGCATTATGAATATTATGTCTTATGTATATGCTATCTTTTATAATTGACTAATCTGTGTTTTTTCGTTCATATATCAGTTGTACATTTAAGCTTTTTTGATGTGTCAATGGTATGTGAATATTCCACTTAGGGATTTTTAATGACTTCGTTGTTGATATCGCTTAAACCTTTCAGAAAATGCTTAAGGAATTGAAGGGTGTTTCGACCATAGAGAACTGTTTCTTTTTTTTTCAAGCAAGCTTTTTATGAGCATGACCCTAATGATGTGTTTCTAACAACATCTCCTTTGGCTACATGCTTCGAATCTCATTTTTCTATTTATAATGTTTCATTTACAGGAGAAATCATAGACCATTTGTTTCGTATCATTCGAGTAGTCATGCATCATCATGTCTGAAAGGCATACCTCCATCCTAGAAAGGCTTCTTCAACAACTTCCGGACCTACACCCCGGATGAGATCCCTATTACAAATAGTCTAGAGTCTAGTTGGGACTTTATGCTGGGAATATCCCCTACTATTGGCTGGGAATTTTTTCCCATCAACACCTACTTCAGGTCATGAACCATATTTTTTCAAGTTTGTGTGATTTTCTGTTTTGACCTAGCTTTCATTTCTTTTAAGTCTATTTGATTTTCTGTTTGAATCCAATATCTCGTCCTAGGGAGGGATTTATTTTTCTTGCTCCAGGTCCTGAGCATTGCTGTTATTTTAATGATTTTTTCCCACCAATTGTATGAAAAAGAATTCAAATAAGAGGGGAAGAGAAAGAATCCTAAAGAAAGGAATGGATCTGGGAAGGAATACGTATATCCAGGAGATCATTGCAAAGGCTGAATCAAAAGAATATTCTTGTGCTACTTTCAGGGTAAGGATTCAGAAGAAGTCCGGAGGGTAGTCGGTTGAGAAGCCAGTGCCATCCAAGGTACTATAGAAGACACCTTAAATGACAAAAGAAGAAGTAAATAAAATATCAGTAGAAGGAACACCCCTATTGTCAGCAATAGGAGAAGAAATTACAAGCAGGGGATCCGAGGAATTGAGAAACTGCAATTCGGAAGAAGAACTCCTAAAGGAATTGGAATGACCACGAGATCAAGGGAGTGTTGTGAAACCTCCTATAATTGAATCACCCCAATTATTAGTTGTAGAACCAGTTGAAATCACGGGTGAGTATTGGAGGATATTTATGGCACCTACAAATTCCTCTATTGATTCCCCAATTGAAAACATCACAGGTGATGCACCAATGAAGCCCATACTTTAACAACTTTTCCTAATTTTCATGGGCTTTCCTCTAAGGACCCCGATACATTCCTCTTTGAATTTGATATTTTTTGTCGGGGGTATGAATATATCACTGATGCTCATAAACTAAAGATATTTCCTGCTACTTTAAAGGGGAAAGCCCTGCGATGGTTCATGGGTTTAGTGGGGAAGACTCTCTCCTCATGGGATGTGGTGAAGGAAGTCTTTTTGGAGAATTAACAAGATTAGTGTAAATATTGTGACCTCAAGGAGGATATTTTTAATTTTGTGCAGAAAGAAGATGAGAATATGGAAGATTGGGTGGAACGATTTAAATACATACTGTAAAGGTGAGGCCATAGTGACCTAGACAAAGGTATTCCCAATATCATCCTTCTCCGGAGACTCAAGGAAGATTATCTATGACTTTTAAATATAATAGCATAGGGGGATATATATAAGGAATACTTCGACACTATCTATGGGCTATGCATTCAGTGTTCATGAGGGGCTGCAAGAAATGGACAAGGAATTCGGTCATAAAAAACTTTTTCTAGAGGGGTCACAAAGGCGGAAATCAGAAATCTACTAGATAACCTGAGGACTGATATCCTAAGTACATTATATTCCCAAATGGAAAATTTACAAGAGAAGCAGAAACAAATGGATGTGGAAAAGAGTATGGCTATATTCTGCCCCCAGTGCAGAAAGAAGCATCTGTTGAAGGAATTCCCATTGAACACAGTTGAAGCCTATGAAATTTGCGAACAGGCCCATGCGACTAGCTCGTGCCCTTCCTTGCTGGGATTGAAGGAAATTTTTCAAGGAGCAAGTGAAGAGAGCGCGGTAGATAAACTATATTTCATGGGACCGAAGAAGCCATGGCAGCCCTGACCACTGAATATGAACCCAGGTATGCCTCAACATCCATCTGTGTATTTTAATAATTTTAATATGGGTCCCCAGTCTATACCTTTTTCACCAATGTGGTCTCAATATCAATATTCAACCTAGCAACAATGGGTTCCCCAGACTAGTTCGAATACTTCATGGGCTCAGAACTAGCATGGACCCTCTCCTACTATATAGTTTCCCCAATCAATGCCACAAAAAAAACTTTGGTTGCCTTCAAATGTACCTCCTCATAATCCACCCCTTCGGCCTCAACTTTCTATCTAACCCAACTCTAATCCTAACAATAAAGGGGTCTAATAAGATGACCCTCTTAACCTTCCATCATATAGCATTTCTACAGCAGGCCTTAATGAAATAAATTTATGATTCGATATGGTAGTGAATGCTCCGAATTCACCTATTATCATTGAACAAGTCAAAAATGAACCAGACCAAAACACTATAAATCAAACACCTCCCCAACCTGCTATCAACCAGGGACGTCCAGTTGATCCTCCATATCTTGAAATATTGACCCTGAGTAAACAGAGCCCTCAAGCCGAATTTGATTTTCTAGGAGAATTACAAAATCTATTTGTTAAAATTCCCCTACTCCAAGCTATGAGGGATGTACCTATATATGCAAAGAATCTCAAAGAATACTGTTATAAGAAACCTGGGAAGAAATCAATGGATCCATTAACCATCGATGTGATGGGAAGACTATTTGACATCATGTTGGGAAAAACCATGCCTGTAAAATATGGGGAACCGAGGAACCCAATTCTAACGATACAAATTAATGGGGTTGAAATCCAAAATGTACTGTTAGATTTGGGTGTTTCCATAAACATCATTACCTCTGAAACAATGACTGCATTGGGTCTTAGAAACATTAAGCCGACCCCTACTATCTTGGAATTGGCAGATAGGTCTACAATTAAACAGATGGGGAATTTGGAAGATGTTACTGTTTCGGTGGATTCATGGCACTATCCTGTGGACCTCCTTGTATTACAGACACGATCCCCAGTCGGTGGTCATCCCTTGATTTTGGGAAGACCTTGGCTCACAACTACAGATGCATATATTGGGTGTCGATCTGGAAATATGGTTATATCGAATGGGATGGTTACAAATAACCTCACTCTTTATCCTCCTGTGGAACCAAGTCCATTAGATAAATCATTAGCCAAGAAGAAATCTCTACCAATGGGAGGATCCGAACCTAAAAATGAAGAAATTAGATCGCTCCTTACCATTGGGCAGGCCCTTCAATTCAAAACAAAAACTAAAGATGATACCATTAACACTTTTATTAATGATCCTTGTTCTGTTTCTGATTTGACTCGTTAGATTTTAGAATCTTCCATGACCTGTGAAACGTAAGAAAGTATCTAACCAGAAGATGAAATTGAGGATATCCCTGCAAAATCATCCCATGATAGTATTCCTATTGAAATTGAACAAGGAAATACACTGAACATTAACCTGAATCTATCAGTATCCCAGAAAAAGAAGCTCCTAAATGTCCTTCAAAACCATAAGGAAGCCTTCACCTGGGATTATACCGACGTGAAGAGGATTCCTACTAGTTTATGTACACATCATATTTACATTAAGGAATATTGTCGTCCTTTGAGACATCCCCAAATAAGAATGAATCATGCTTTAAAGAACATTGTCAAGGATGAAATTTAGAAATTACTGGATATAGGATTTATTTACCCCATCTGGGATAGCTAATGTGTGTCCCCACTGGTTATCGTTCCCAAAAAGAATGGTAAATGGCGTACCTGTGTGGACCATAGGGAGCTCAACAAAGCAACTCAAAAAGATCATTTCCCTTTTCCATTCATTGGCAAGGCCTAGACACCCTGGCTGGGAAGAAGTTTTTCTCCTTCCTAAACAAGTTTAGTGAGTACAATCAAATCCAGATAGCCCCAGAGGACCAAGATAAAACAACCTTTACATGCCCATGGGGGACCTTCGCACACAGGTTTCTCCCATTTGGTCTGTGTAACGTGACTACGACATTCCAGAGGGAAATTCTGGGATTTTTTTTTGATTTAGTTGATGACAGTGTTGAAATCTATATAGATGATTTTACTCCATATGGGAATTCATTTGAAGAAGGATTGGAAAATCTGGAAACAGTACTAGAAAGATGTAAACAGACCCATGTGTCTCTGAGTACACTTAAATGACACATGATGAGGGAATAAGGAATAGTATTGGGAAATTTTCTCTCGACTATTGGAATTCGAGTTGATCCGGCCAAAGTAGAGAGGCAATAATACACTATCCCATACCTAAGACACCCACACAGGTACGTGTTGGGTGGGGAGCCTGATTTTATTCCTGATTTAGAGATCCTTGTTTTAGCTGGATGTATACCCCAGGAAAAGTGTACACCCTTGCAGGCGGGGGGGACTTGTCCCCCCTGCGGGGTCCGAGGGGGACCGACCCCCCCGGCTGGGGGGTCCGGGGGCCAACGGTCCCCCGACGGGGGTTTCGGGGGCAGCGCCCCCGAAGCCAAAAATAGATGTAAAATTTCCTTGTAAAAGTATAGTAATTTCTATTCAATTTGGGCCGTTCATTAGGCGGATGATCTGACGATAAAAGTTGTGTTTAGTTTAGGGTTTTTTTCCCTAGAAGGCAACCCCTCACTTTTATGAGGGTATTGTATTGTGGCTATGTATTGTGTGTGTATTCTCTGAGCAGGAAACAGATAGGGACACTGTGAGAGAGAATAGAGGATATTAAAATGGATCTGCTATAGGTTTTGTCTCTTCATTTTGCTGGATAATAGAAAGGAAGGACTGGCTGTTCGGGGTGGACATAGCCCAAACTGGGTGAACATCGTATATTTGTGTCTCTTTGGTTTTATGTGTTTTGTGTGCTTGTATTTTCTGCATATTTTATGTGTTGCATTTCTCTGTAATATTTAATTTTCTAACAGTACGTAGCTTTATCGGTTGCATTGGCTATTATAGGCTCTTTATAGAATTTTTTTCTAAAATATCACATCCACTTTTTCAATTACTAGAAAAAGATGAAGAATTTTTGTGGATAGAGGATTGTGAAGCAGCTTTTGTGAAGATCAAGGGACTGGTTTTTGAAGCTTTGATCCTTCGAAGACCTGATTAGGCATTACCATTTCATATACACGTTGATGCCTCTCAGAAATCATTAGGAGAAGTCTTAGGAAAATAGGAAGACAAGGCACCGTATGAAATCTACTACGTCAGTAAGAATTTGATTCCTCCTGAGTTAAATTACACGATGACTGAAAAATAATTCCTAGTTGTCATCTATGCTATCAACAAGTTCCAAAATTATATCACCGAGTATCCTACTTTCATACATACTAATCACACATCAATAAGGTATTTGGTTAATAAACCTATCACTCCTGTTCGTATTAAAATATGGTTTCTATTGCTTCAATAATTTGATATTACAATAGTAGATAAACCAGGAAAGGATAACATAGTTGGTTATTTTCTGTCCAGAATGGATAATAATGATGAAGGCACACCCATAGAAGATATTTTTCCAGCTCAGAATATTTTCACAATTTATACTAATCCTCTATGGTATGCAGATATTTCTAACTATCTTGCTACACGGAAGGTGCCCCGTCGTTTGTGTAATATCCCCAAATTGGGATTGCTAACAAGACATGCATGAAAAACGCATTTTTCAAGAATTATGTGCTACATAAAATAATATCAATCCTTGGATACCTTATATATAATAATATAAGACCCACATCCAAGAGGAAATCATAAACCAATCAAACTAGGTGAGATAAACAAGCCTCTCACGCCTAGTAAGGATGGAAATTTCCCAAGAATGGAACTGCAGCAATATGAAAACAAAATGTTGGAGTAGAAGAAAGTTATTAACTTATGAAATGTGTTAAGAAACACATAACCATCATTGAATGTTACAGCAGAAACTTGTTACACCTTTTATGATCCCAAAAGTTGGGGAAATGTAGCAAATAGGGCCATAAAAAGGTTGTCTTCAATAAATTACGCTGTAACTGTGAGAAATGGGAATTATATCCCTTATAATATGAAATATAAAACTCACATATAGAATTGGAGCAAAAACAAATCCCCCTAGCCAAGCTAAAAAAGTCTCCCCAAACCAATACAACTCAAAAAAGCCCAAACCCCATGACTTTTGCTAACAAAAGTTACTGAAGAAAGTAAAAACGTTATTTTAATGAGGTTTTATGTAGAATGTAATGAGAAATAGTATATATGGAGTTTAAAATCATCAATGGCTGAGAAAATGGAGATTTCTTTCCTTTTTATACAAATAAGAACCACCCGACAAGGGCTGCATTAAAGTACAAGTAAAAAAATGGTAGATATGCAAATCTAGATCTGGAAAATGCAATTATACTGCAACTTTGTATACATGTAACTGAAATGTACAGAAAATAGAAGAAGAGGCTTTATACAATCTTCCTAGGAGAAGGGTTGGACCTTTCCCCAAAGGACAAGCTCACGATCAAGGGTCTTGACCCTGAAACTGCTATGCTCAGAAAAATGACGTAGTTCCTGCAAGGGTCTGCACTGTAGAGGATGGAAAGTACATTGGCCACATGCCAATATCTGAAATGAAGCTCAAAGACTCCCTCACTGATCTCCCAGAGAAATAAAGGCTTCCTCCTCTGAAATACAAGATCTGGAAGTGGTGTTGTGGTGCTTCCACTGCAACACCTTGCAACACAACCCAACTCTCAACAGAAACTACACTGTAGTTGAAGGAGGATGCTTGGCCTCAAGCCTAAATGTGGAAAACTGAAGTGCAATACTCCTCCAAGAGGCCTCTCAAGGTAGGAGAAGGAATTCCTAAATAGGAATTCCTTGTGCTAAATAGCAATGCAACTCTGCTAAACAACAAGAGGATGCCAAATAGTCATGTAGACCAAAATCAATAATCATCAAGCTAACCAAAAATGGCTGCCATCTCCTTCCTTATAAGCTATGTGAGGCTTTGTTGGTTCAAGGTGTCCTGACTCAGGTTCAGAGGTTAAGGTTTGCCAACAAACCCCTATACTACTGGCCCTTTCGTCAGTGACCTACTTGCACAGGTCAAAGTCTCACCCGAAGAAGTATGGGTGGGTGCTAGAACCAAGTTTCTACACCCTATGAGAGGATAGGTAAGCCAAGCAGAGCTGCTTCCGGCTTTATAATGACCAGATCGCCTATCTCAGAACCAGATCTATAGATCTCCTTCGCATCCACGTGCGCAAGGTCAACTATACTTACTGTACTCAACAAATCATATACTTCTAAAATAGTAGTGCAGCATTACAGTTATTCTTTGCATAAAACATAACAAAACATACCCAGATGTAGAAGAAACACTTAACACAGTACTTTCATAGCTTAACACAGAATATGCATAACACAACAGCTATCAAAGATTTGCATCAACAGTACAAATATATTCAGCCACGCAACAACCTTTCTCATTCATTAATCCTTCAGTTCCTTCTTACAATACCCAAACCCAACCTACACACACAGCAGCAGGGTCCGCACACAGTAGGAATTGGGATCTCTACGCACATAGCTAGCAGGATTCCTTTCCCCAAAAACTCAAACAGATCTACTAAGCCACAATTCACATCAAGATCTCATCATCTTCTTGCCTTATAATTCAAAATGTCCCTCTATTTATAAAAATCTAGCCTAATATTTCCTATGGTCCACAAACCATGGTTTGCAGACTCTAGGTCTACCCTTTGACCCGCTATAATGCTTTCGGGGCTTTATCCCACCCCAAAACCCCTACGCTAGACTAATTATACACAAAAATATGTAAAATTGGACCAGTTTCCCAGCTTGCAGGAGACCCTGTTCCAACAGTCCCCCAACACAATATTGTGACTCATCCCGAGTCACTGTGGTGGTGCGGTCTCTACCTGCGCATGTAGGGAATTGATGATTGCGATCATCGGAGGTAATACTTCTTGACTCTGAGTGCCAGCGCTCTACACGATGTCTACAGGCTTCTGGGAGGTCAGTCCTTTCATAGCCGCGGTAACCCGCTCTAATATCTGGTTGAGTCGCTTGATCGCACCATTGGTATCCTATGATAGCTGGAGGGTAGCATCGGCCCATGGCTTCAAGTGTTTTTTGATGGCATGCTTCATTCTTTGGAGATCCTCAATTGTATCTCAGAGTGCGTTACTAGTCTTCAAGCGTGCCAGACGTTGCACAGGAACTAAGGAGGGCAAGGTAGCTTCGATCTGATCGAAATCGGCTTCCTTCTGTCGTAAGTCCTGTTTGATGTTTTGAAGAACTGGGATGAAATGGACCATTGTCCAGAGCTACATGGCCACCTCAAGCAACTGAGTACACTGGGTAAGATTTCCTGGAATGATGCCTGTAGCTTCTATTACTAGTGCGAAACGATGGGCTTGTACCTCTGGAGGTGTGGCAAGCTGTAATTGGGCTTGTAATGCGGTGATTTGCCAGTCCATTTGGGTCTTGAGGGTCTATATTTCAGTTATGGACGCCTTTAGTGCTGCAAAAAATCCTTCTACTATAGCCTGGAGCGAAGCTGTAGCCGGGAGCTCATCTAGGACCTCTGTGCCAAGCTGGTGGACCACTGTTTCGAGATGCGCCGTATGCGAGATAGCAAGGGAGATGTCTGCAGTCTGTCGTGAGATGATTTTCATGGCAACATCGAGTTTTTGTTGCGCGGTCCAGTCATGATGATGGATCTCTTGAAGCACAACGGTGTGGAAACCCTGTAACACCTCACAGGGCAACTTTTCCAAGTCCAATTGTAGTACCGTATCCATTGGAAGGTGGGCGCCAACCAGGACAGTGCTAGGCAATGAATAAGAATAGCTTTCATTTGCAGTTAGCCTGGTACTACTGGTAGGGTGCAACGTATCCTTATTTTTCCGTAGGTGTCGAAGCTCAACCCGCATGGCCTTGATTGCAACCTTTTGTCTGTGATTTGCACAAGATCACCATCAGTCAGTTTGATCGTTGCGTCATATTTCGGGCGTTGGACGCACTGCTTTTTCCAGGGCCCCTTTGAATGCTTCCTGTGCCACTTTGTACCCCGGGGGGGTGTAGTATCCTTGTTAGTCAGCCCATTCGTTCGCAGGACTAGCTGCAAGTCGACCGTGTTAGCTCTTATAGTGATCTATGGCAGTTGCGTAACCTCTTTTGTGGATGCTTCCGAGCCTGTCTAGCTGGATCCTGCGATCATTCCAGGTTTGGAAGGGGTGTTAAATTCTGTCATATAGCATTGATTCCAATTCATGTAGGGTTCGAAGTCAATTCTCCCTGTAGGGAGCTAGAGGGAAATTAGCTTATCAATTTCAACATCCCTAGACCCCCTCAACGTAATGTCCATAGGCTCTGGACTGTTAAGCACTAAAGTGTCTGTGGGGTTAGGGTCTGCCATATTAACATAAAGAGGGATCCTGAATTTGGAGACTCATAGGCAGCAGAAGTGGGTTGACTGGGTATAAATAGAACACTAAAGGTCCAGAAAATCATGCAGTAGAACAATACATGAAAATTACAGAGATGATATGGAACCTTGGTCAGAGTTATCCTTTCTCCCTTATAGTGCCCATGATTGTCCAACGATAAGGTGAATTTGACTTGGAACTTACCATTAAGAAAATGGTAAAAACTCACAAGAAATTTCCTCATTAATTGCCAGCCACCTATGTTCCATAATGGTAATATTCCATTTTTACCAAAGTTCATTGTTCTAACTATTATCGTTCACACCCTATGGCCTTCCCACGAATCTACTGACCTTGGATGAAGAATCTGTGCTGCTTTTTCATCCTTAATTATAGCCGAAGTAGGGTGTGTTGTAATTTGATTTAGGTGCAGCCTAAACAACTTGGCAACCACGCGTATCCCGTCCAGTTTTGAGTTTGGAATAGTTTGGGGATCATCACTTCCTTCCATTGGGCTGAGGCTGCAGTATTCAACCATGTGTAGTACCTGCATTCCCCATGATTCAGATGCGATGTACAGGCGTGGTCTACCCTGAGTCAAGGAATCAGTGTTCTGCAGAGCTACGTAGAGTGCTCCTGTGCCATCCACCATCCTAAATTTTCACAGAAACTCATCCCACAAAGTCTCTCAATGGCGAGTGAGCTGATGTAGCTCTGCTTCTAAATACCATGCAGCTGGATGTAGTCTTAGAGCATGGTTAAATAGGTGGACCGGTTCTTTTGGGGTTCTGTCACACAATTGCATTTCCCATGCAAGAAAATATCTGCGTGGATCTTCTGACCCAAGGAAATTTTTGATCCATCTCATAGCTGGAGCTTCAAATAACAGGATCATCTTATCCCAACATTCCTCCCAATTGTGGAATACCTTCCCATGCATATCCCACAAGTGCGTAGGTGTTCCGTGTACGGCCAGCTTAAGGGCCCATAGCCTGCATCCCTTGGGAACTTCTGCTTCAAATGTGCGTAAAAATTCCGTAATGTTACCCGAATTCCCAAAGTAGGGCAATTCTCTTACCTCGAAGGAGATGCAACGGAAGTTCCTTGTGACCTAAAGGCATCACAGCGCCGAAAATTCATGCAACCGGCCTTGCCAATTCTCTAGTTCCCCATCAGAGTCAGAAAAGCATTCACTTTATTTTTCCCAGTAGAGTACTCCTTCTTCCATGGGGTTAATCCAATCTTCGACCTACGTAGTCAACTTGTAAATGTGATCTACTTCCTCGTCATTGTGCATTGGCTCTGTATACCGCGCACCTTCCGCGGGATCCAACGTTACTATTACTCGTGTACCATTATTTCCAAACACCAAGCTTCGCTTTTTGAGATTGATAACACCCCCCATATCTATAGCCTAGTCCAATCCTAGGAGTGCAGGGTACGGGTCCACATATTCTACGATTTCGATTACCTCGCTTGGGCCTTTACTCCTGTGATATCTACCATGATTTTTGGAAGCCTTCCCAGAGGGATGATCTTCTGTTGATTCGCCATGTGCAACTGGATGGTGGACCATTCCAACTTAGGTTCTCCCATTCATTGACATGTTTGTTTAGCTAACACATTCGCATCTGATCTAAGGTCCAAAATAACCTGATCCATCTCGTAGTCACCAATTTGTGCAGTCAACCAAATTTCTCTTCGAGTGCGTTTTTTATACCGGTATAGTTTGTGTACATCCTTGGTTCCTGGGGTCGGATCAGGCCACGCTGCACAACTATTCATTAATGCCTGAAGGTTCTCTACAACCTTTTGGTTACGTAGCAGCTTCATACATGCCTTCAGGAAGGGCTCGACCCCCTCATCTATCTTGGGGTGTGTCGGTACTTGCACAGTAGCTGCTTCTTCCTTAGCGAAATCCTGGCCTACTGTGGCCATTGTTTCATGTCCCTTTTTCATGTTCAATCCTTCTTGATGGGTCAGAGGATCCATGGCAGCCTCTTCCTTTGGTCCCCGGGTGGGCATCCCACTGTGTGTTATGACTTTCACACTTGGGTCCATGTTCCTTAGCTCGGGTTTAACTCTCTGCACAGTTTGCATAGGGCTAGGCTGCTTTTCCTATATTTTTGCTATTAATATTGGGCAATATTCGATCACATGGTCTAGCTATCTGGAATATCGGCAGGATTTCCGTGTAGGATTTGGGCAGTCCCTAGCAAAGTTCACTGCTTCTCTGCAATTATAGCAGATTAGCTATCCGCGTCCTCGACCTGCGCTTCCTCCCCGACCTCCTCCCATGCCCCTTGCTAGAGAGCCACCAGGGTTCATGGGAGATCTAGGTGACGCAGGGTCTGGTTGTAACCTATACAAGTTTCCTCAATCTATCATCATATCATAAGTTCGAAAATTCTTCTCATCGTGTCCTACCGACCAGCAGAACCTGCACCACTGTTGCTTCAGTTCTGGGACATACGCTCCTAGCCGGGGGCAATGGTTAATACCATGCAGCCCTGCTACACGGAAGTCATCACACCACAATGCAGATCCACTTGACCCTGAACGCAATAGGTTGGGTTCTCCACTTGCTCTTAGATGCACTAGACTAGGTCCTCCTGCCTGCATGTAATCTACCAGTAGTGGGCACTGATCCTTCGTATGTCCAGATGCCTGACATCATATGCACTATAGGTCTGTGCTAGCTCCTTTTCCCCGTTCCTTCCATAGGTTCTAAATCTCCATGTGCATAGCTCCGAGCTGCTCTTGAATTTGTTGTACTCCTAATGATGTATCTTCTCTGGGCACAACTTCTAGTTTCATAGTGACTTCCACAACTTTTTCCTGTGACTCGAAGGTTTGGTGACTCATTGGTATGCGCAGGTGAGGAAACAACATAGTGATGAACCATTCCGTATGTTGTCAATCATCATACTCAAATCCTCCTTCCTTGATTTCTCTCTTTAGTCACTGATCAACCTCCCATACAGACTCAGACGCTCCTTGCTTGAATTCCTTCACATTTGCTACTAAGTGAGAGCAAGATCTTGGCTTTCGGAACTATTGCTTCAGAGCATCCTTAATATCTTGAATAGATGCATTCCATTTCTGAGATATGTATTGCATATACCAGTCCAAAGCTCTTTCTTCAAAGGCTAGGGATAACTGCACCCTCTTCACTATATCGCTTGCCACAATTTGCGCAATCCATACAGAATCTGCAACAAACAAAAATCGGTCCATATCCTCATCTCCTACCCCCTTGAAGGTAGGTAGTTTTAGGTGTGCAACCATATCATTGTCTAGCGAAGGTGGTGGTATGGGAAAATTCCTACCTTTGTGTGGCCTGGATGGTAGTGTAGCTGGGGGACTCTACGCATCCGTCTCTCGCATAGGGCTATAGAAAGATCTTCCCCCTTCAAGGTTGGTTCAATAGTATTTACCAATATGTGTCATGCTCTCGTCTAGATCCGAGGTCATTCACTTGGTGTGAATACACAAAATACTCTTCTCGCATCGTAATATCTTAATCAGCAGGGGTAATGTCTTCAGAAAATGTCTTCGGAAACCTTTAATGAATCTCCTCTCTGCTTCGGAAATGGAAAATTATGTCACAAACCCTCCTAGCACACTGTCCACCCAGTGATCTACCATGCGAGTGATGGTATTATTAGTCCTTTCCAACTGTTGGATCAGCCCTAAAGTCCACTGAGTGACTCTTTTGTCCTTCCAACACTTCTGGAACTCTAAAAGCCTTGGCAGCCACTCCTGAAGCTCGATTGCTAATGTCACAAAGAAAATTTCGTAGCTTTTCATAAGAATGTACCTATCTTTCCAATTTTTCGTTGTTAACCTCATGCTGTGATTCTCTTTTATTTCAAATTCCTGAATCTGCTTTCAAACCAATCTTCAATTTCCTTCCTCTTAGGCTTCCAGTACTCTCTTTTCATTACCCAATCCCTCTCTCAAAATGCTCCCAGTCCCAGCAACAGAACCATTTTTTGGCTCGAGGGGTCCTGACCCAGGTTCGGAGGTTAAGGTTTGCCAACAAACCCCTATACTACTGGCCCTTTCGGTAGTGACCTGCTTGTGCAGGTCAAAGTCTCACTTGAAGTAGTATGGGTGGGTGCTGGAACTAGGTTTACACACCCTGAGAGAGGATAGGTAAGCCAAGTAGAGCTGCGTCCGGCTTTATAATGACCAGATCACCTATCTCAGAACCAGATCTATAGATCTCCTTTGCATCCACGTGCGCAAGGTCAACTATACTTACTGTACTCAACAAATCATATACTTCTAAAATAGTACTGCAGCATTATAGTTATTATTTTCATAAAACATAACAAAACAGACCCAGATGTAGAAGAAACACTTAACACAGTACTTTCGCAGCTTAACACAGAATATGCATAACACAACAGCTATCAAAGATTCACATCAATAGTACAAATATATTCAGCTACGCAACAACCTTTCTCATTCATTAATCCTTTAGTTCCTTCTTACAATACCCAAACCCGACCTGCGCACACAGCAGTAGGGTTCGCACACAATAGGACTTGGGATCTCCATGCACATAAGCAGCAGGAGTCCTTTCCCCAAAAACCCAAACAGATCTACTAAGCCACAATTTGCATCAAGATCTCATTATATTATTGCCTTATAATTCAAAATGTCCCTCTATTTATAACAATCTAGCCTAATATTTCCTATGGTCCACAAATTGTGGTTTGCGGACTGTAGGTCTACCCTTTGACCCATTATAATGCTTTAGGGGCTTTTTCCCACCCCAAAACCCCTGCGCTAGACTAATTATACACAAAAATATGCAAAATTGGACCAGTTTCGCAGCTTGCAGGAGACCCTGTTCCAAAAGGCTCCTCACCTTGGGTCCCACCCATTAGGGTTTCTACATGTTCATGATCAATCTCCCTCCAAAACTGCACTGTTTTATTTGGTCAAGGTTGACCTCTTCAACCTGCTTCATCCCCTTTCACATTCAAGTGTCTTCAAGCTAGCTCTCATATGTTTGTTTGGGTTGATCCTTGTTCACATTGAGCTATTTGCATTAGTGATCCATTCCTCTTCATGCATGTTGTTGACTTGGTCAAACTTGACTTTGTCCACAAGTAAAAAGTCCCTTTTCACACATGAGGGTGTGAAATCCAGCTACTATAATGATCTCCTCTCACATCAAGAGGGTTTTTATGCTGATTTAAGTAAAATATGGGTCTCCTCCCCGATTTATTCATCTACTAAGTGCAAAAATAAAAAAATGATATTCCTATTAGCTGCTTGCTAATGTAGGAATATTTCTCCCAGATGTGGGTGTTTAATGATAGTACCATGGCGACAAGCCTCTGGGTTGGAAAGTGGCATGGCCACATGGCCACCCACAGGCCCCAATAGCTCCTACACGCCATCCTCACATTTACCATTCAATACTGTGCAGAAGTCGAGGTTACTACCATGTTTTCAAAATAGAGACCCAGCACCATCTTCCTCCTCCACCTGGTTATGTTTTTCATATGCCTGGTTGCCTTCCTCCCTTGTCTCAACCTCTGGGAAGCTACTGCCCCCTTGGAGTTGCGGAGCTAAACTCCTGCACCCCAACAGGGAGATGTTGTAACCTTCTCTATTGTATAGAGATTATCCCTGGCCACCACTATTCGTAGAGCATCCTCTATCATTCAAATTTCTCCCCTGTGAACTTCTTCACCCCCACCACTGTGCCTTCGACTCCATGGTGCCACCACCCTGCTTCTTCTGTGGCTCAAAACACCCACCACCTTCACTGTGCCACCATGCCTTATCTCTGGCACTGCATGCGCTGTTGGCAAAGCAGCAGTAGAGGGTGGGCCACTCGCTCATCTCCCTCTTCCCATTCTGACACCTCGCCTTATTCACTGGAGCACTTCCATGGATGGTATCCTACTACCCTCAGTGGGTGTGGCCACTTCGCTGGTCATTCCCGTTCTTCTGCTCATCCCTCTGATGCCGCGACCAATCCACCACCTCTGCCCCGTCTAGAATCCATAACCTCTCTGCAGTCCACCCACTCGGCTCAATTCCACTTCCACTGCTCCATGGACTGCCCCCATGTCATAGCCACCATTACCATTTCCTTCAAGGAGGAATCCATCAAGGTTTCTAGCTTCTTCCCACCCAAAATGCAGAAACTCCCCCACCGTGACGCCTCATTTGCAGAAGTTAAGGGTGACCCTAGTTCTGGCTACCGCAGTACATGCTCTGATAGCAGTAGCAGCTCTGGAAGCAGCAGGGATGAAATGAAGCATGGAAAAGACGCTTCAGGCAAAGCTAGCGAGACCAAGGAGCCCCAACATGCAGCAGATGCCACCTAGGACATGCAGGCCATCGACACTAACGAATATAGGTGTCTCATTGTAGAAGAGACTCCTCCTACTCCTCATGACACCTAGGCTCTTAGGTTATTTCTGTTTAATCATTTTTGGTCTTAAGGTCCTTGTTCACAAGGTTTTGTTAATTTCTAGTATCAATGTATGGCACAATATGCAAACAATTATCAATTTTATTAGTATAATGTTGGTTTCCTCTCATGAGGCAGCGAAACAAAATCTTATTGGACTGATTTCCCCTGCGTGAGCAGTCCCATTTTTGTTGTTTTTTGCAAATTATGCCTTTGAATTTGGCTAGATCTGTAGAGGCCTGAGCCTCCATGTACACTATGTTACACTAATAGAAAGTAAGCTTATTTAGAAAAAAAAAATGTAATAATATTATAGTCTTCCCCTCCCAAATGTTGCTTGTCCTCAAGCAACTACAAGGATAGAACTGGAAAGCTTCCTCCCAAGGCATGGAATCTGAAATGTGTTTGGGAACTATCATTGCCATGAAAAACCTCCACCCCCAAGCTATCATTCATACAAGATGAGTCACCCTTCCACATGGAAACTGATAAAATATCTCCTCCACCTTTAGCTCCTGCAATGTAGGTGGGCTGAATAACTGAACATGGTAGACAAGATGGCCTACCCCACGTTGTCTTCCTCTCCACTTATGACAAGTGAAGAGCATATGCTTTCCTTGGGCTGCAATAAGGTTTCCCTCAACTGGCAAGAAGAAGGTTAGATCTCCAAGGATCCTTTCTCCCATGTCATGAATCATGCCGGCCCAAATCATCCCATTCAAAATGAATGGCACATCATCACCATTTGGCTTCCAAATCAGAAAATTTCTGAAGGTTACATGATACCAATGGTTTATCAAATGGATATAGCATAGTTTTCCCAACTTCTCCTTGAGAACATCATGTGGCAAGTTGTTTCTCAATGAATCACTAGCTGCACAAGTTTTCTCATATACTATGTGGTAGTAATCAACAATATATATCATCTAATCACAATCAAAACAATTATACACTTTCCCAAAGTTATGAGGAGATGGGTTATCATCACTATAAATATTGGCCCTAAAGTGACCATGTAACCCAAGAATAATCTTGCTCTTATGTGGAGCAATGCACTGTCCATAAATGGTGAAAAGATACAGATACTCAATGGAACAATCAGTAAGTACAAAAATGTATCTCTTACCATGCCTAATGAGTAAACTGAAAGTGAGGTCCATGGATGAGTCCTCCCATGAGAATCTCCTCATAAAAATCTGCAAAAAGGAAGGATGCATACTCCCCTTGGGACACTCCATCAATAAGAAAATACTCTCTAGTGACACCGTTGTTGGCCTTAGTGTTAAGGCTCTTGTCATTCAATGACTTCTCTCTTTGAAATTCCACATGCCAAAGCCATCCCCCAACATGTTGCTATGTGATAAGCTCTTCCTCCTATGTGGAAGCCTCTCCTTGTCCTCCAATGCTGAAGGGTAGCCTCTTTTCACCTTGAATGTGCCACACATTCCTCTTGAAATATCATGATGAGTATGGAGAAATTTCAGCCATACTCTCCCAATAGTAACCATAGCAACAAGGACTCTTGTTGCCTTCTTTCATTATCAAAATGAAAATCATGGAGCAATAATAAAATTATGGACATGTGAGATGTCTCATCAACATAGTACAAACTAGCTCCCTTATAAATCATGTGGGAGTTATCCTTCCTCCCAAACCAAGGTACATACATGAGATACATCTCAAAAATAGGTAAATACATGGACATAAGATTTGACATATGATGTCTAAACTCTCTTCTTAACAGCCACAACAACCATGCTTTATTCTTATGAATCCTATCATTGAGACTCAATGCATGAGATAAGAAGATAGGAATTTTTGGGTAGTAGCCATACTCACCCAAAAGCAACCATCGCAACCAGGCTTCTTGCTGGCCTGTATCATAGATCTGCAAGGGGTTTGGAAACCTCTTACTCCATGCTGCCATCCACTCATCCCAATGTGGGTGATGGATCTCATTCTGCAAATACTTGGTATCCTCCCCTGGTAGGACACCAACCGCCTCAAACCTTTGAAGAACTTTGCACTTCATGGAATGTTGAAGTGCACCTCCAATAGGATCTCTTGATGATACCTCCTCCTCATGCATGGCCTTCCAAAAACAATGAGGTCTTGGATCTGCTACAAGTAGAAGTATCTCTTTGAGTTGTGGCATGCTCATTCAGAAAGTGTCATCTAGAGAGGAGAAAATGCTTCTCATCTCAAGATGTCTAACCTTTTTCATCTCTTCCTCCATTACTTCCTGAATGAAGCTGACATCTAAATTCTCCCATGAGGAATGGGTCCTTATTTCTTCACTGCTACTCTTGGACAGCGCAATGTAACCTTGCTACTCTAGATTAGCAGTAAGTGATGATCCTAGGTCATGTAACAGCAGAATTCCACCATCCTCTAAAATATTTGATGAAATAATAGAAAGTGGAATTTCAATCATATCTTGATTGGCTTTGGGATCACCTTGCATGGCTGCAAGAGTTCCTTCTTCCACTATGTTGGCTCCCTCAATTGCTGACTTTGAAGGCTGCTCCTCCAAGGTTGTAAAAACACTGATATAATTCTTCTCAAGAGGTGGTGAGGGCTCCTCCCTCGCTGATTGTTCTTCATCAAATCTCTTGATCACCTTCTGAGTGAAATCTACAAGAGTAGATACCCTTGCATGACTTATGTGACTGAACCACCAAGTGTTTGCTTTGCCCTTCATGTGTAGCACTGCAATCTCTACTGCTTATCTTTATACCACTCGATGTAGTAGGAAGAATGCTTCAATTCTTCTTGTCCAAGATCTTGCTGCAGATGTCCCATCAAAAGTGGACAATAGAAACCTATTGCCCTTGATTTCTCCCTTGCTTCAGGGTCTCCTCTCTTCCTCCAGTTGAATGAACTGTGGGAAAGCTAGAGTCTCTTTGAAGGCTCTTGGTTGAGACTTGTACTCAACAAGGTACTCACTTAGAATCTACTAATCCAAGTGTCTTCCATGCCCTTTGTCTTCTTATTCATGAGAATAGGAAGTGCATGGTTAGTCCTCTTCTTGAAACCCTCTAGGATTTTCTTGGCATCTCTTCTCCTTCATCAGCTTAACCTACTAGGAGAGGTTCTTTCTGGATGTGAAAAGTGATGAGAGAAAACTCATCCTCTCCATCATTCCAATATTGCTCCTTCTGATAGCTAGAACTCACAGGTTGAGCCAAAGATCATGCTCTGATACCACTGTAATATCCCCAAATTGGGATTGCTAGCAAGACATGCCGGAAAAATGCATTTTTCAGGAATGTGTGCTAAAAAAAACAATATCAGCCCTTGGATCCCTTATATATGATAATATAAGACCCAAATCCAAGAGTAAATTAGAAACCAATCAAACTAGGTGAGGTAAACAAGCCTCTCACACCTAGTAAGGCGGGAAATTTCCCAAGAATGAGACTGCACCAATATGAAAACACAATGGTGTAGTAGAAGAAAGCTATTAACTTATGAAATTTGTTAAGAAACACATAGCCATCATTGAATGTTACAACAGCAACTTGGTACACCTTTTATGATCCCAAAAGTTGGGGAAATGCATCAAATAGGGCCATAAAAAGGTTGTCTTCATTAAATTATGATATAATTGTGAGAAATGGGACTTATATCCCTTAGAATATGAAATATAAAACTCACATCCAGAATTGGAGCAAAAAAAAATCACTCTAGCCAAGCTAAACAGGTCTCCCCAAACCAATATAGCTCAAATAAGCCCAAACCCCATGACTTTTGCTAACAGAAATTATTGAAGCAAGTAATATCATTATTTTAATGATGTTTTGTGTAGAAAATAATGATAAATAGAATATATAGAGTTTACCTTCATCAATGGCTGAGAAAATGGAGATTTCTTCCCTTTTTATACAAATAAGAACCACCTGACAAGGGTTGCATGAAAGTACAAGTACAAAAATGGGAGATTTGCATATCTAGATCTGGAAAACGTAGTTATAATGCATCTCTATATACATGTATCTAAAATGTATAGAAAATAGAAGAAAAGGCTTTATACAAGCTTCCTAGGAGAAGGGTTGGCCCTTTCCCCAAAGGACAAGCTCAAGATCAAGGGTTGTTATCCTGAAACTGCTATGCTCAGAAAAATGATGCAATTATTGCAAGGGAATGTGATGTAGAGGATGGAAATTATATTGGCCACATGCCAATATTTGAAATGAAGCTCAAAGACTCCCTCATTGATCTCCCAGAGAAATAAAGGCTTCCTCCTCTGAAATACAAGCTCTGGAAGTGGTGTTGTGGTGCTTCCACTCCAACACCCTACAACACAACCCATCTCTCAACAGAAACTATGCTGTAGCTGAAGGAGGATGCTTGGCCTCAAGCCTAAATGTGGAAAACTAAAGTGAAATATTCCTCCAAGAGGCCTCTCAAGGTAGGAGAATGTTATAGCATCATTTCTCACCTTCACATGATTCATGATTGCTTTGATGGTTTTGGGCACCCATTCCTACAGACTTGGACAAATTCACTAAAAAATAGTGTAAAAATCCCCATACGCGACTATGCCCATACTTTTCCGCGTGTATACGCGAGTCCAGCTGCACTTTTCCGCGTATGCCATTAAAAATGATTAAAAAATATATAATTATTCCCTATTTTTGGGCTGGGTTGATGGTTACTCAGGTAGTTCAACCACCCCAGCACGTGGCCAACTGATTCCAACTGTTGAAACTACGTGGAGGGAGTATAAAAACCCCTCATGTGTATGGCCTAAGGGAGAGAGAGAATTATTGATATTATACTCTGTTGGTATTCCCTATCCAAGTCTGATTCCCCGTGCCTCCTGCACTTTCCCAGTTCATTACAGGAAACCCTTGTTTCCTTGAGATGCTCATCGACCTATATGTCATCTCGTATGCACCAGTTTGGAAGGAGTCTTAGCGAGGCAAGGGTGGGACGGATCCGGACGACGGTCTGCTCGAAGATCGTGGAAGGATTCAGGTGATCTCTCCACTCGTTACTTTTGTACATGCTATTTATAATACACAAGTACCATGCTGTTCCCGAAATATAGTCATGCAGGAATTCCTTGTGCTAAACAGCATTGCAACTCTACTAAAAAACAAGAGGATGCCAAATATTCATGCAGGCCAAAATTAATAATCATCGAGCTAACCTCAAATGGCTGTCATCCCCTTCCTTATAAGCTATGTGAGGCTCCTCACCTTGGGTCCCACCCATTAGGGTTTCTACATGCACATGATCAATCTCCCCCTAAAATTGCATTGTTTGATTTGGTCAAGGTTGACCTCTTCAACCTGCTTCATCCCCTTTCACACTCAAGTGTCTTCAAGCTAGCTCTCATATGTTTGTTTAGGCTAATCCTTGTTCACATTGAGCTATTTTCATTGGTGATCCATTCCTCTTCATGCATGCTTTTGAATTGGTCAAACTTGACTTTGTCCATAAGAAAAAAGTCCCTTTTCACACATGAGGGTGTGAAATACAACTACTATAATGATCCCCTTTCACACCAAGAGGGTTTTTATACTGATTTAAGTTAAATATGGGTCTCCTCCCCCATTTATTCATCTACTAAGTGAAAAAATAAAAAATTAATATTCCTATTAGCAGCTTGCTAATGTAGGAATATTACAATTTGTCATACAGGGGACAATGGAAAATTATTCATCATAATGCTTGATATTCTTGGATAGCAAGATACCTTTTTCACACAGGAGTCGAACAGAAGGTCCAATGTTGTGTACCTGAGGATGATATCCATGAAGTGCTAAAGGCTGCCCATGATGGCCCTTATGGAGGGAATTTTATGGATAAAAGAACAGGCCATAAGGTGTTGAAGATGGGATATTACTTGCCTTCTATCATCCAAGATGCGCGAGATTATGTCTGAAGGTGTGATATTTTCCAGCACATGGGGCAGCTTGGTCAATCCAATGAAATTATTTTACAGCCCCAGGTAGTCCTCTAACATTTTGAGAAGTGAGCTATTGATTTTTTTGGGCCTTTTAACCCACCTTCCCAACAAAAGCTTCATATTTTGGTCTGCACCAATCATGTAACTAAGTGGGTAGAAGCCAAGGTTGTTGCTAAGGCAACAGAAGAGGTGGTTTTAGATTTTCTATTTGAAGATATTTTTTCTTGTTACAGTACTTCAAGGGAGATTGTTTCAAATGGAGGAGCACAATTAACGTCACACATGATAGCGAGGCTTATGCAGAAATATGGGGTCAAGTAGAGGGTGACATCTCCATACCACCCCCAGGAAAATGGACAAGTGGAAAGCACAAAAAAGGTATTGGAAAATATATTGACAAAGACTGTGGCACACCATCATCGGGATTGGGCTCAAAATCTACCTGAAGTTCTCTGGGCATATAGAAAAAAATGTTGAAACACAACTGGGTTTTCACCATTTGAGTTGATTTATGGGAAATACCCATTGTTCCCAATATAATTTGAGATCAGTACACTCACAATAGCTCTTGAAGTAGGTTTGGACTTTTCAGATGCCCAAAAACACCGGCTGGATCAGGTCAATGAATTAGATGAAATCCGTTCAATAGCTATCCAGAGGACTACTACTATTCAACAACAGAGGACGAAATGGCACGATAAGTTTATCAAAAGTAAGGTCTTTCATAGAGGAGAATGGGCATTACTTTATGACTCACATTTTAAGGATTTTAAAGGAAATATTTGCACTCGTTGGATGGGGCCTTACGAAGTGGATGATGTATTTGATAATGGAATAGTTAGACTGATTACAATTGATGATACACGCACCTCTTTCATAGTAAATGGGCATTGGCTGAGACTGTACCACTGTCTAGCCTCTAAGTATTTCTTCATGAAACATCTCTCCAAGAAATTTGGTATGAAGGTTATCGATGTAGAGAATTCCTCCTCTGCATTCCTATTCTAAAAAAAAAAATGAAAAGAAAAAAAATTAATAAATATTGTTACTATTAACTTCTTGTATTTTTGCAGGAGCTACTACTAAGGTGCAATGCTGCGGAGTTGGAAATTTTCTAAGTATCGGATGCTGTTAATTTTCGGGTACTATTACTCCAAATGATATTACTCATTATGTTGTTAATCCTTGGATGTTGTTACTCCAGATGCCACTACTCGGGATGTTGTTACTCCTTGGATGTTGCTACTCGGGATGTTGTTACTCCTTAGATGCTGCTACTTCTTGGTTGCTGCTACTCCTTGGATGTTGTTACTATGGATGCTGCTACTCGTGATGTTGTTACTCCTTGGATGTTGTTACTCTTGAAGTTGCTAACTCGTGATGTTTTTACTCCTTGGATGATGCTACTCCATGATGCCGTTACACCTTGGTTGTTGTTACTCTAGATTCTGCTACTTCGTGATGATGTTACTCCTTGGATGTTGTTACTCCGGATGCTACTACTTGGGATGTTGCTACTCCTCATATGTTGCTACTCTGTGATGCTACTACTCCTCAGATGTTGCTACTCCACGATGCTGTTACTCTACGATGATGTTACTCCTCAGATGTTGCTACTTTTCAATATGATACTCCGACAGCATCATTATTTCGCCGTCTTTCTACCATTATTCTATTAACTATCACTTCCCTCAGGTAGGTTTTCAGGTACGTCTACATTTGACTCTTATGGATTTAATTAAATCTTTCATGGATAAGACATTAACATCGTGGATGGTTAGTTTTAAGTTTGGGGGGGTTCTTCCATAACTAAACAATGGCGTAATTAAACCACATTAATGATTATTCCAAAGCCATTATTAAAACCTTGTGTTGTTGGTACGCTCCACGATTATCACCATATTTCGTATAATTATTAACATGTATTAGGATTAGCAACATGCAAATGTTTCCAATCGATCAGTCCTTTCCAACTCATACGAAACAATTACCATCTCATTCATCGCATTTACCATAATTTGCCATGATTTTCTTTGTTTCCCAAGAAATCACCTATCGTATATACTGTTATTCCATTTCATTTTTCCCCATATTTTTTTTGTCGAAATTGGTAGTCGTCACTCCTTCCAATGGTCTTCTGTGTCTAGAGTACTGCTACAGTCTCTATAGGATGAGCACATTGGCTATGCGAGATGAACCCGAAGATACAATTTCGGTCCGTAGAAATGCAAACGTATGGCAAGTTTTCATCAATGCGGGATGGGATACCTATTTTAATATATTACAGGGATTAAACAATGGAATTATGACAGAGTTTGCGCTAAATTTGGTTGGGGATCACTCTCAGGTCAGAGGGGTGGAAATTCCTGTCACAGAAGAATCCATTGTAGAATTTAGTACGCTAGCACAAAAGGAACAACAATGGTTTTCTCAGAGGATTCCCTTACCAAAGTTTCTTGAACTATTTCTACAAGCATGAGAAAGTGTTGTTCAGTATAGGAGAGGTTACGATCGTAAATATTTACCGTATCCATGGAATGAGGTAGCAGGATTTGTGATGAAATATGTAACCTACGAAGGAGGGTCTACAACTTTGTTCAAGTACCATTTAAAAATCTTGGCTTTCCTTCCATTCCCCCAGGCACAAGTTCACTCTTTAAACATGCATTTATTTTCATTAAAACATCTCCAAATCATGGTGCAGTCTGCTCAGCGCTCGTGCTAGGTGATGGAAATCCTCACCAAACACAGACTGGTTCATTTGTTGGTTATGAATGCAATGTCTCGATTCCAAGTTCCCTAGGAAAAAATCTATGAACTATCGGAAGAATAAGTAGCAGCTGTCATCACTGCTAGGGAAGAGGAACTAACATCTCCAGCTAACTCAGCGGAAGAAGAAGAGCTGGAGGAAATTTAGGAAGACCCAACACCTCCATCTAATTCAATAGAAGAGGTAGAGGTGGAGGAAATGGAGGAAGAACCAGCACCGCCAGTTAATTCAGAAGAGGAAGAGCCGGAGGAAATGGAGGAAGAACCAGCACCTCTGGTTAATTCAGCAGAAGAGGAAGAGTCGGAGGAAATGGAGGAAGAAGAGGAAGGATCAGAAGAAACGGAAATGGAAGAAACAATTGGTGATACAATCGAGGCTGTCACACAAGAACCAACCTCGCCTGTGGAACCTATTGGGGAAGAAATCATGGAGATAGGGGATGAAGTTGATACTTTCCCACAAAAATCGACTGTTACCAATGAAGCACAGGGAGAAGGAACATCAGCCAAAGGACTGGCAAGTGATGTTGTTAAGAAACCAACATCATCACCTACCCAAATGAATGTGGATATTAAAATAGGTAGGGGTGTTACCCAATAACCTTCCCCGACTCAGTCAAGACAGGAAAACATGGAAGGAACAATCCTTGGGGTTGACACTGCTCCACAAGAACTAGTGTCGACCATAGAAAAATAACCAATGCATGAAGGAGGCTTGGCCCAATTAAGAGACGAAGGTCAGGAAGAAAAGGAACCAGAGGTGGCAGATAAGATCAACACAGATTAGGTAAAATATATTCTCCATTCTCCTTTTCAGACTATGATGCCAAGACGAGAAAGGGGATTTCATTCTCCCCATACATTAATAAGAGAAATTTTTGTCCCACCAATACTAAATTTTGTCGATTCAAGGAGGGATATGGCCGATGTTGGCCCATTGCTGACTAATTCTCAGTAGGGACATCCTGAAGCCCAAAATGAAGAAGGGAATTTCATAGAAACCCTCGAACAGAAAATGGTTGATGAAGGCATTAACCAGGTCACATAAATTCCTAAATTGAGGAAAGAAGAAGAATGGAGTGCTCTTGAAGAAAGGGAACCACGTAAAGAATATCTAGTAGAGAAGCTAGTTGATGTCGTCAATAGCAGCCCACTCCCTTATGAACCTGTTGTAGGGTTGGTAGATGAATTCACTTCTAAGAGACCATGTGACTGAATAAGGAAGTTCGCAAACTTAGAAAGAAAGTATCTCGGTTGAAGAAAAAAGTAAAAAAAATATAAATGGAAGGTCGTGAAGCCCAAGGTCAAGGGTTCTTTTACTTCCACTGAGATTGACCCTACCAAAAATTTGTTTGAAGCCTGAGAGTTCTTCCTGGTCGTCAAAATTCATAAATGGAAATTTTTTGCAAACAAGCATAAGGAGAAAAATAGGGTTTGGGAGCAGGCTGTTGGGATTATTACTGGGTATATAGACCAGTTGGATAGAGAATGGAATAAGCAAGAGAAAAAACAGGGTAAGATGGAGGATTTAGAGGAACAAGTGCAAATGCTGAAAGTAGATAAAGAAAATATGTTTACCTTGGCACAGCAGGTAATGGCCTGTAGACCCCCCGCCCATAGTTATGCTTTATTTCTTCATGAGAAGTTACTTTTATTCTTCCTGGAAAGTATTAACAAGGAAATCAACCATGATATTGAGGATCCGATACAGTTCCTTTGTATTTCAAAAATCCATGATGTTGTGGGTCAACACTTGATGTGCGAACTTTACATTCATAATTATTTTATGAAGGATGACTATACCTTCAATCCTATTCCATTTATGGGTGATATTCACTTGAGAGCCTTCACGTCTTACACTATCAACTAGGTAAATGGAGGAAGACCTTTGATACTTTTGAGGAAAATAAAGTTGCAAGGCCATTGATGATAAGGAGACAACATGGTCAAGCAATAAATATTTATAACAAGCACTCTACCTTTTTATAGATTGAGGGACATAAAGAACATATTTTGACAACACATAAGTGGTGTGCTAACCTTTGTGTCAGATAGGTAGTTGCTTTATATAATGAAGTGCTCGATAATTGTCAAAGGAGATGGATGTTGTCGTCATCATCTGTCAGAAACCGGGAACCTTTTAGAGCACCCAATTTTTCATGGGCATTAAAAATACTACCTCATTTTTTTTCATGTATTCAGACTTGTGCGGTCCAGTGGATGGGGATGAGGTTTTAGGTCCCCCTCATTTGGTTGCCAATATATTTGTATACTCCAGCATACACTGTAAGTGAATATTGGTGGAAGGATATCATCCTGACATAAGCCTATTAACCTCCTGGAATAGAGATGGCCGTAGAATACGACCTTGCTTAGTTTCATGCCAACCACATTCAGCCCAACCGAGACTTGAAAATATGACAAGCTGCATGAGGAAATGCAGATAGACCAGTTGGGGGAGAATTTTGGTACCAAATCTGCATACTTTTCTCTCCCATTTTCACCCACTCTTTCACTTCTTTGTATCATTAATATTCATTAAATTCTCTAAATGCACAAGGTAAAACCTCATTTCACTGTATTATTGGGAATGTATAATTATTGAAGAAATAACCATGGCGAATTTTCCTACGCAAGCACTAATTTTGTTATTGCCACAAATTTGACAGTCAAAGGGTTGCATTTGCAAGTCACAAAAGCAGCGCCAAGTTCAAAACGCTATTTTGATATTCTATAACAACATAACAGATTCCAACCCGACTCCATATCTATTTTAGACCTTCCTTGACCATTTTCTCTTGGCAACTTGCTTGTCAGATTGGGAAGATGGTTTTTTGAACAATTGCATAAGAAGGGTCTGAGGGTTGTGAATGGGGTCGGTGTACGAAAGACCAATTTTGTAATAGAATACTATTAATCAATTGAATGCAAGTTATTTTTTTGTTCTCCCTGTAAGTTGTGAGTTTATCGCAACCCTGGTCAGAGAGTTGGGCCCACTCTTCTGATCAGGTGTTGCATTATTTCTGTGTGTTTCTTTCGCATTTCTGTTTGGGTATTTTAACTGTTGTTATGTTATGTTTCTTTAATTGCTGAGAATTATTTTATAATTTTGAAATTTATCTTTGGTTACTATCACAGTAGTTCTGGTTATTTTAGTTGTTGAATCTGTGATCAATACCAGATTGTGGCATTGCTCCTACCTTGCATGTTACCTTGAAATAATGTACGCACCCAGATCGATAAATTAATGTGGAGAAAGGGTTGAATAGTTTATTCACACTCGGACACCAACAATGCACTCCCCTCCACTCTCATCCCATTGTATAGCAATAATCATTAGCTTATTGAATATTTTTTTAGGGTAACCATTTTAACCTCTAACGGACCCACACCCCTAACAGAAACATCACCACTACCATAAAAATCCATCACACCATCATTTTTCCCCTTTTCTTTTACAAATTGTGTCAATTAACCCTTGTTTCAAGAGTTTAAGTGCATAGTGACATTCTTCAATTGACCGAGCACCTGATCAAGTGCGAGAAAAGCGAAATTTTACTACCAATTTGTTACAAACCTACAACATTCCTGGTAATTATTCGTCATTCCCTCCTATCTCTGTAATTTCATAATTGACAGGATGCCTCCAAAGAAGAAAAACATTGAAGACTATGTGAAACTGATGCTACATCCCCCTCTAGAAATCGATCACATCGCCCTTGCAGATAGAGATTATAAAACTGGTGAGACTTAGGTGAGTTTGATCTTTTCGAACTCTACTGTTTGCCCAAGGACAAATTTATAGACAGATTTGATGAAATTGGATTCTAGGAGTCTAACCTCCATCATTACATTTTTCCCTCGACTTTTTACTCCCCAAAATTTGTTAGAAAATATCAAGCATGTTATGCACCAAACCAAAGAGCCATTATATCCCCAAGCGATGAAATATTATTGATCACCATCACCTCCAATACCATTGATTAGATGATGTAGGCCCCTCCTGTAGAGACCAACACTCCTTTCTCCATAGAAACCTTGACTGAACTCTATCAGAAGTTATATTTATCCAAAAGAGCATAAATGTTTTACATTTTCTTGCATGAACATACCCAATTTTCTAGGAAAAATACAACTTATCCCTCTTCCATGTTCCCATATGAGGCCAAAAAAATCATTTATGTGTCCTGCCTTTTAGGCTATTACTCTGATGAATGGGTAGATGAACCCCTGTTAGGTTTCTTATCAATTTTCTCTACAAACCATAAACATTCAGTCATTTTTATTTTTAGTCAATTCTTAGCTGATAGTATACATGAAAAAATCCTTAAGTTACCATCTAAAGGAGTATTCAGGTATACTTATATTATGGTTTATATGTTCATTTATTACTAGGCAGATAGATTCAAGCTTTCACTGCAGAAATTAGATGAGGAAGGGAATCCATAGTCAGTCATTTTTTGGACTTCCCCAGTGATGAAAGATTCAAAGGAATACACATTCCAACAATTCATTGAAAAATTCATTCATCTAGTGATAAGCATGTTGACTAGTAGTACAAAACCAAGGACTAGTGAAGAAATAAAAAAGGTCCTGCATTTGACAGAGCAAGCTAAAACCAGTGATTGGCACCTGTTCTAAAATTACACAGAGATCATGGTGTATGGGTGTGAATTTCCACCATAAAAGTTTCCCAAATACCTCCCAATGAGAGTGTTTACCCTAGAGTACATAAGACAAATGATTAGCTCTGATGGAATTCATTTTGTTTCAGCCAAGAAGAAATCCCAATTCAGGATTAAAACACAGGTTGGCCCCTTTATTTGTAACAAGAGGACAACAAGAGAAGAAGAAAACAATATTCTTAAAGAAATGAAGTTTAATTTGAGTTTTACATGGTCATATGATCATCTGGGAATAAATTCTAAGTCAAGGGTGGAACATAAAACCACTCCTTGTACCCACATTCAAAGGCTAGAGATTGAAAGGCATGTCGATCAATTGACATGGATAGAGAACACTTTGCAAGAAGATGAAGAACAACTTTTCTCCACCTCAACTTCACAGACTCCTACTCCTCAAGAGAAAGAAAGCAAGTGGAAAAGAGAGGAATAATCAGCTCCAGTTATAGACATTTCAGGTAAATAATTTAAGATCATTTACAAAAAGAGGACCAAGATGAGTCCTAAAATAGATTTAGAAAAGAATGTAGAACAAGGAGCTGCCATGATCATCAAAGAACCACTATCTTCAACACAATTAGGTATCAAATTTGTAACATCTCCAGCAATTTCATCATTGTCATAGGATTAGTCGAACACAACACAAACCTCTAAGCTTGTTTAGGGAAAGAAGGAGAACAATACCTTTGACAGATACAAATAAATTAAGATCAAGAATGAGATTCTAAATAATGGCACCTACACACAGTTCTGGAAATAGACTGCCAGTTCACAGAGCATGCCTCTATCAGCCTTGTCTTCGGAAAAAATGAAGGATGCAGATGGCCTTCCTAGAAGCTAAATTTCCACATCCGAAGACAACAAATGACTACAAAAAGACATCTTTTGAATTTGACACCAAGGAAATTCATCCCATTGATTAAATGGAGATGCAAAAATAGAATGGTGAGATGATTTTCTCTACACTAACCAATACAACCATGACTATGTCAAAATTGTAGGTGTCTCCTTCAAATATCCAATCTCAGCTGAAAATGCAAAATATCTCCTCTCTGGCTAAAGACACCAAGATCAAATCATTGGAAGATTTGGTTTTTGAAATGGGGTATCATAAAGAAAATGTGAAGGTTGAAAAGGAATTAATTAGAAAGAAGAATTTTGATATTTCAGCACTGAGGAAACAACTAAAACTGTGAGCAATAGAAGATCCAAAAACCAAGGATATAGAAGAGTATGAAACACAGAAGGGAGATATGCTGAAATTAATCATGGAGAAAAGTGCCCAAATGAGGACAATGGTGATAGAAATGGAGAAGTTGGTTAAGGAGAAGGAACAAAATCTACAGGTGGCCATAATTCCTTTGGATGTAGTAACCCTCATAGAAATCCCCACTACCAGAGCTACAACATCAACAATTCCTTCATCCAAACCTGTAGATGTTGTTGAACAATTGAATAAGGTTGTAGAAAAAATGTCAATACAAACATAAGAGATAAAGAAACTGCAGGGCCAAGTAAAAGCTTTGTAGGAATAGAAAGGATACAAAAAGCAAAAAAAGAGTCGGCAATTGGAAAAACCTTGGCCCAAGCCAAGGAAAGCACACGGAAAAGCATTCTCAAATCCATGAATGAGATTTGGTCATCCATCCAAATCATTTTTTAGTAGAAGGACATAATAGAAAAAGCCACATAAGCTATTTCAGACATCAAAGAGAAGTTGGGTGGCAAACCTATTGAAGTTGCCAATATCATCAAATTCCTCAATTCCAAGATAAATATGAGTTACAGGACATAGGAATTGAGGACATAGCTGAAACTATCCTAGAAGTAAAAAAGGTTCTGACCAAAAAGAACCTCATTCTGCAATTAGAAGAAAGTGCCAAGGATTGGAGATAGTGGTTAACAGGTTTTTCAGCAAGTTTGAGGCATTGAACAAAAATGGATTACCTAGTGTTTTTGTGATTAATAATTAATTATTCACACAAGAGGACTACAATAAAAAATTGAAGGAAGTGGCCAGAGACAGCTCCAAGTTCACCAGTATAAAGGGAAATTTAACAAGAAAATCTTTCCTTGAAGCAATGGGAAATGAATTTTACATACAGCATGAAGTGAATCATATTTTTGTGGGAAAACCTACTTTTGCAAAATATACCGAAGTAGATGAAACTTATAGGAAGGTGAAAAAATTTTCAATTCCAAATGAAGACATGTGGGATAAGTTGTGTGAGTTAATGGAGTAAGTGATAACTCCAAATTCAGTAAAAGGATTGCCAACGCAGCAAAGGCAGAAAGGACAGATCAGCAACAACTTCCTCCAATTCAGGGCCACCTCTTGATGCAATTCCACCTATCCTATTAAATTGCAAAAAAAATTGTTTTAGATTGTGCTAAATATACCCTGTCAATTGTAATAGGAGTTTTTTCTATATATTATTATAAATACTTCACACTTCGAAGTATTATGCATTGGTTGTTATTTCTTTCTTTCATAAGCCATTGTACTTTTTCCAGTTGATGGAATGATCATTAATACAAGGGCTTCTTCATAGGATTCATGTGTTGGAAAAATTGGAGAAGTGCTTCTTATCATTTATGTATTATTTCTTTGTTTTCATTATTGTACTTTCTTAAATCTTAATTATCTTAGAGAAATGGAGACAAACAAGATTTGTTGAAATATACACCCTGGTTTTGGTTGTCAATAATTTTAATGTTTTCCTCTAATTTCGAGTTAAGGAATTTTTGATTTATTTTTAACATTAATTGAATCTTTCTTTTCTTTTGTTCCATATCATTTTAAGTCTAAAATATCCAACTAGTTCACCTATCTTGCCCTGTGAAACTCCTTGAAAATTTAATACAGATCCATGTTAGTTTATAGACTCGGTTATCACTCTAATAATTCTCAAAGTTGTGAGATTTTTTATTATAGTTTAAAGAATATCAGAGGTAACCACAAACCTACTTTTAAGTTTTATGATCTAGCCTTCCTAATGCTTAGAGAGGGCTCTCTCCATAATATTTAACTTGGTTTTTATATCTTATTTTAGGCTAGTTAAATAGGGAAAATTGGTTTTGGGGTTTTGAGTTGATTTGGTGGGAAAATCACTTACTGAGATGGATAGCTATAGGTCTGTAACCCATTGGGAAAATGGAGTCAATGTGTCAAGCAAACAGATCAATATCAAGGTCTAAAGGAAAATATTCATAGGGCAAGATAGCAGAGTCACTTCAGATCTTCAAAGGCTGATGGTGAAATGGTTTTAATCGGGATAAAGAGTAATTAAGAGTTATTTAATCCAAATAAGGAGTGAAAAGGTAGATGTAAATCAAAATTAGGGAGAAATTAAGGTTTCCTTGGTTTGGATATCAGCAGAAAACATTTAAATGAAAATTAGTCAATAACAGAGTGCTTTTAACAAATTCTGACATAACAATTCTTGATTTCACATTAAAATTTAGAACACATTCATGAATGGATGGATAACATAAGGAAATTGACAAAATTACAAGTGAAATACTTCACTGTAGTGGCCCAACACATGAATCCTGTAATATGATGCTTTATCTCCTGTGATACAGTCCGCTGACTTGAAATTGATACAAAAAACCCTTCAAGTTCAGAAAATATGACTATAGAAATGTTCAACAATTAATCTACACTCAATACTTCAAATGATGAAGTATTTATACAAAAACTAGTACAAAATATCCATGAACAATCTTGGGAATTTTTCTTGGAAAATAAAATATGTTCTTGTAAGAAGATAGTGACAATTGCATAACTAATTGCTACCTGTCCTATTTATTGAAATTAAATAGCTTGTTGTTTGGATTTGGGCTGCAGCTGGACAACTGAGGTGTCCCTCATGCTGGCAGTTTAATCTTCAATCTGTTTTGATCTTCATCTTTCATTTGATACACTTTTTTAACCCATACTCTTTGACCTGATATACTTTGACTAATATATTTTAACTGCTGAAAAATTGTTTTATTGTTGAAAATTTTTTACTGTTGAAGTAAAAAAAACAACTCTGTTTTTTATCTTTTATTTGATCTTTCCTCACTACAATTTGATTTTACAGCAAGTCTGTTAACTTCTCCCAGAACTCAGCTTCTATAATTTGATCTTCATGAGTTTTATGAAGTTTTCATCAGCTTCACTGTATTTTGAAAATTTTGGTTTAATAAAAAAAATGTGTTTTACTTCATGCTGCAAGTAAAACAGGTTTTCAATACTCTTGTGCAAAAATTTCCCTATTGGGATTCCCTGCCAATCTGATTTGTTTACCTGATCTTTGGAAAATTCTCTTATCTTTTTCTATAATCTTCTTGTTTCATCAATTTTTCATTGATTACCAGAATATTTGGAAGTCCTTTTTGCCTCAAAATGTCAAATTTTACCATGAATCTTGTGATTGCCATATCCATGCTTTGGCACTTTTCCTCTAACTATTTCATCAAGTTCATTTTGGAAATTACCTTTTTTACCTCAAGTATGGTTTTTGTTCTCTCTGTTATTCCAATTTCATATAATTCTTTCTTATTTTTAGAATTGAGGAATTTGATAATTTCCAATGCCTCTTCAGGTTTTGTGCCTAGCTCCTCTTTGGTCTTCTGTATTTCTTCTTTTGTTGCTTTTAGTAAATCCTTATGTTCATAAATTGCCTGTATTGATCGCCAAGTATCATTGACTGATTCAATGATATTGGTCCATAAATTATTTTTAATATCTGTCATGGGTTGTTTCAAAGTCAAATCTGTTTCCAATTTCTTGAGCTGTTCACTCAACCTTTTAGCCTTTTGCTCTTTAGTCTTGGCATTGATTTGTGCAAGCTTTTTGGCATCTTCTAGATTTTTAATTTTCTCCTTTAACTTGTTTATTTCATTAGTTTGTATTGACATGTCCTACATTTCCTTTACCAATTTACTGGCCTCATCTGATTGTTGGACTGCTGAAGTGGAAGATTCAGTGGCGGAAGTTGTTGATGAAGTTACTGGCACCATTGTAGCCAGTGGAACCTTTGGAGCTAATTCTTCTGCTAGAGTATATGGCACTGCTATTGTAACCATAGGAATTACAGTAGCAGGGAATTCCTAAGCTTTGGTGGCTTTTTTTCTTGGACTAATTTGTCCATCTCAATCTCTATCTCTTTAATCTGGGTTGTTAGCTACAATATGAGACTCATCATCTCATCCTTTTGATTAAATTCCTGTAAAATCTCCTTGCCTATGGATGCTCCATAGGAGGTAATTTCAACTATTTTCTAAGTGCATAAATATAAACATTCTTCTTTTTTATTAGTTCCTCTACAGCTTTTACATTAGTAGCATCATAGCCTACCTCAATCACTAACTCCTCCAAAGATTTGATTCTGGTATCTGTTGGAAATACTGAGAGGGGGGGTGAATCAGTATTTCTTTCAATTAGAGCATTAGTTAATCTTCAATTATTATCAGTGTTTGTACAATGATAGCAGCAAACAAGAGGAACACAAATGCACACAGTTTTTAAGGTGGAAACCCACTCCGGGACAAAAACCACCTAATGCTTTTCTAATAATTCTTTTCAACTCCAATTGAAAATAAAGCTCCAACTTCCTAGAATCTAGAAAAGCATTCTTCCAGCTCCCACTGGATGGACACTCCAATGCCCGAGATTCTTTAGTATTCAACTGAATGGATGCCCCAACACCCAATGAGCTACAACTCACCCTAGCACCACCCTACCACCGTACAGAAGAAAAATGAATGGACTCCCGTACTAGGGAAAATGGTCCACTTTACAATGATATAGAATGATGTAGAAGAAGAAGATATACTAGATCATAACCCCAAATTTGACACAACCACCTAATGATGATCCTAGACCTCCCAATGCTACCTCTTCAACCCTTGGCAGATAGATACTAGTACAATCTGTACAATAATGTATTTACAATGACTAGGTACAATGATACCTTTACAATGATTGTATGCAGTGCTGCCCACTTGATGACTTCATATGATGAACTTCTTGCTGTTGTTATGCACCTTGGATGTTGCTCTTGTCATGTTACCCTCTGCTGCACCTTGCTTTTCTTTTCTGCCATAGAAAGTGTGGTCCTTTGCAACCCTTGACAACACATGATCTAGCTTTTTTTTTTCCTTCTAGGAGCTCGATATTGAATCTAGTGTATCTCTGTTATTTCAGATCTTCAATATTTTATTTTTGGTCCTGTAGTATTCCTTTGAGTTGTCTTTCTAATGCCACAGGTCTTACCCAATTTGGATTCTTCAAAAGAGAGTTATACCCAATTTCTCACACTTCCCTAATTATGGACTGTTTCAGCAGAGCGCACTTGTACGGAATTCCACGTGTCACTGTTTCTTCATTTGCCTCTAAAATTGATAGAGAGAAAACTAAAAATTGTGCCCTATGTTCCCCTTTTTATGGAATTCCAATCCAATACTCAGAGAGAGATTTATGATGATTTTACCAAGGTCAATTCTTTGAGATAAATTTCAAGAGCCTGCAAAAACCCTTACTTCCACAGATCATATCTCCAAAAATGTTGTGCAGCTTGATCTGAAATTTTTATTGTAGCTTCCTCAGGATTTTTGCTTTGCCTCATACAAATTTCAGCATCTGAGCCTTCGTACAAAAAAAGTTAGAGCAAAAATTCCATGATGACCTGTTTAAGATGGCCAAATCCCACGCATAGGGAGGAAATGAAGATCACAGTTTATATGAATGCTTAATTTGAGAGGGGATTCAATAGGTGAACATGGGAGGGATCATAGGAGCTTAAAAAATATTAATTATGACTTATCAATGATCCATGCCCCAACCCCATGTGGTTTTAGCCCACTAACTGGGGGTACAAACTTCAAACATGAATATCTCTCAAACTGTGAAGAATTACATGGCATGCCATATATCAACGGAAACATATTGACAAGTAGAAACTATGAAAATAATTATTGACCCAGAATATATTAATTTGGTAGGTCAAAATTCCCATGCAATATTGGGTTAGCCCCTGGTGCTACTTGGGTTGACATCAATGACAACCACTGATCAACAATCTCCCCCTTTGGCATTGATGGCAGCACAAGTACTCCCCCTGCAATCATGAAACCTCTTCCTACAACATTCTCTCCCCCTTTGACATCAATGGAAAAGGGTAACTCCCCCTGAAACACAACCATCTTGCAGACCTGTACACACTTCCACTCACGCTGACACACAACCGTCCTGCAGACCTGTACACACTTCCACTCCCCCTTTATATTATGAAAAAGGAAAATATAATGAGAACTTGGGAGAATCCCAAGCTTCTGGAAAAGATATTCCAATGCTGGCGAATATTTAATATGTGATTCTTTTGGTGTCGCTTGGAATCTTGCTACTTGTCCCACTGCTTGCATAATATTTGGTCGGGAGGTTGTTACATATAGAAGACTACTAATCATAGATATGTACAACCTTTGATCCACATCCTTAGATGATTCATCAATGCTCAATTTTCAACCAAGTAAAGACATCTTTAAATCACTTTGCACCTTTGTAGCAAAATTCTTACTTAGTCGATCATCATTGCTACCAATTATTGTATCATCCTCTTTAGATATTAGACATGCTTTAGTTGCTTCATCCATAACATATATGTCATTTTGAGATCGAATTGCTGTAGCCACAATTTCACTATACACGCCTTTATTGATTTCACATTTTGTGGAGTTGAATAGTATTCTGTGTCCTTGATCACACATTTTTCCAACACTAAGAAGATTGTGATTCATGTTTTCAACCAATAGAACATTCTTGGCTAGAAGATCTTTGCTTCTGAGAGTGACAGTACCTTATCCTATAACATTTGAAGATCCATCATTTCCAAAGGACACGGTTCCATCCTTCTTCTCTTTCAGAGATAAAAAATTATTTCTATCTCCAGTCATATGTGTTGAGCAACCGCTATCAACATACCACACATCTTTGTTCTTTTGAGCCTTGAGAGAGAGAGAACAATCATCATTCTTCTTCTTCTTCCATGTTCATTCATTCTATGGCTTCGAAGATTCTTCTAGAGGATTTTCAAGTCTGCAGTCTTTGGCTATGTGTCCAAATTTTTGACATTTGTAACATTTAATATTATTTCTTAAATGTTCAAATCTATTGATATTTCTCTGAGCCCTGGGAGGTTCATATTTGACAAATCTCCTGGAATTGTATTCATTCCTAGGGTACGTGTGACATTTTATAGCTTTATGACCAAATTTTCCACATGAATAAAAGTAGCCATAAAAAATATGTTGGTACCTGGATGGAAATTTTCATCGAGAAATTGTCTTCCAAGGTTGTTCTTGCGAATCTTGTCCAACGAAGTCTACATGCATGTCATATCTCATAGTGTTAGGTCCCTATATTACTAGTGTAGCCCCTTATTGTTGTTAGTGTAACCCCCTTATTGTTATTATTGTACCTTTGTAACCCCCATTTTTTTATTATTGTGCCCTTAAATTATTATTGTTAGGTCGGCTAGGATTACATTGTGGCTCGCCAGGATTACATTATGGCCCCATGGACTCCTATATATAGAAAGGAGGTTTTGTAAATTGTATCATCCAAGAATTGTTCATTAATGTAATGTATTGGAGGTTTCCCCCTCGAAGTGGCTTATTTCTAAGGCGTTGATATCTCTTTTCTTCTATTTTTGGAGCTGGTTTCACAACATTTGGTATCGGAACTTTGGATTCTAGGGTTTCGCTGCTCCAAATAGGTCATCGTGGAATTTTTGCTATAATGTTTTTTCTACGAAGTCTCAGAAGCTGAAATTTTTAGGGTGCGAAGCCGAAATCCTGAGGAACATGGTAAAAAAATTTCAGAGCTTGGTTCGCAATACTTTCTGAGATATGATCTGTGTAAGTTAGGTATTTTGTTCAGGCTCCTAAACAGGTCATCGTGGCATTTGCGCTATAACGTTTTTTCTACGAAGGTTCAAAATCTAAAATTTTTAGGGTGAGAAGCTGAAATCATGAAGAAACTTGTCAAAAAATTTCAGATCTTGGTTCACAACATTTTCAGAGATATGATCTGTGGAAGGTAGTGCTTTTTCAGGCTCCAGAATTTCATCTCAAAGAGGTGATCGTGGGAAAAGATTCATAACTCTCTCTCTAAGCATCGGATTGAAGTGTTGTAAAAATTGGCTACAATTACACAGACTGTAGTTTCTTGGATATCGATTTCAGAGCCGAAGGATGAAACAGTGACATGTGGCAAGTCGTACAATTCCACTCTACTGAACCAGTCTAAAATTGGGTCATTGTGGGAGATTAGAAATAACTTTGTCTTGAAGAATCCAAATCAGATCAGACCTGTGGCATTTGAAAGAAGATTTAGAGGGATACTACAGGGCTTAATTTCAGATATTGAAGATCCCCAATTGCAGAGATAATTCAATTTCAATATCGAGCTCCTCAAAAGCAAGTAAAAGGTGTGTATTTTTTTCCGAATTGCATAAGTCTTGTTTGAATAATCAAGTTGAATTGATTCCAAGGGAATATTGTAGAATAGATATCAGTATTGGATTCTAAAATTGCCCCTAAAAATAATTCAATTCCCATCAAGCCTTTAGAAGGCTCTACTATGACTCATGAAGACGAAGATTGGCAACATGACATATCAAAATTACAAGAGCAAGTGCAACAAATTTCACTCTCGCAAAGAACAACAAAAAATGAAATGGAAGTTTTGAAGAAAGGTGTGGAAACTAAGATGGATGGTTTGAAGAAAGGCATGGAAGCTAAGATGAATGGTTCTAAAGCTAAGATGGATGGAATGGAAGTGGGCATGGAAGCTAAGATGGATGAAATGAAAGACAACATGGAAAACATGAAGAATGATCTAAAAGTATACATGGAAGGCTTGATAACAAGCTTAAAACAAGAAATGATTCCTAATGGCGGAAATATAGTATAAGAACCTCATGATCAGAACAAAATAAATGTTAATCGTGATTTCATAAACTCTAATGCTGGTGGGAAGAACCACCATATTCCAAAAATTGATATGAGGAAGTTTGATGGAAAGGATCCTGTAACATGGATACTACAGATGGAGCAATATTTTGATCTCCATAACGTGCAAAACACACAAAAGGTACGCATTGCAACTTTACATTTAGAACAAAATACATTTGTATGGTATCGATGGCTTTGCTCCCATAAAAAAATTGTCACTTGGTCGATTTTTACGGAGGAAATGATAGCACATTATGAGGATACAAAGAGCAACACCTTCTTTAGCCAATTGATAAATCTCAAACAAAAGGGTTTAGTGGGGCAGCACATTGAGGACTTCCAAAAATTGAATATAAGGGTAACTGATATTCCGGAGGAACATAGGATTGATCTCTTCATAGGCACTCTAAAGGATAACATCCAACATGAAGTTCGTGTTTTGGAACCTGATTCATTGGAGAAGGCATTCAGGTTGGCAAGAAAAGTTGAATGTAAAATTATGGCGACAAGGAAGCCTGCCACTCAATTCTATAAAGAAGGAAGTGTTGCTACGCCTAGATTTCCACAACCTACAAGGTTGACACCACAACAATTGGAAGAAAAAAGAACAAAAGGGCTTTGCTACAGTTGTGATAGAAAATACACTAAAGGTCATAAGTGTGCTGAGAAGAAATTATTTTACATAGATTGTGAAGAGGAAGAAGAAAATGAACAAGAAGAGGATATACACCGGGAACCAACCCTAGAAGAGGAAGAAATGAATCCGACCATATCGTGTAATGCACTGGCAGGAATTACCACTCCTCAAACTCTCAAGATACAAGGACAAATCAAGAAGAAAAAGGTAATAGTGTTGATTGATTCGGGTAGCACCCATAATTTTATTCATTGTAAGGTAGCCAAGGAATTAAATTGTTTCCTATACCCAGCACCAGAATGTCAAGTGATGGTTGCAAATGGAGGAACTATAAATTGCTCTGGAAAATGCCATAATATCAAACTAACCATGGGGGAATATGTATTGACTAGTCCAATGCTTGCCATTCCTATGGGAGGTGCTGATGTTGTACTAGGAGTACAATGGTTACAATCTTTGGGGACTGTAGCTTTTAATTTTCAAGAACTTTTCTTGAAATTTTTTTCAGAAGGAAAGGAAGTTGAATTACGGGGTATTGCGGGGAAGCCAGGAAGGATAATAAGCTCTAATGTCATGACAAAGCTTCTAAAGAAAGAACAGCGAGGCGTAATTGCGCAATTATGCTCACTAGAAGTTCCAACATCAAAATCATCTATTTCTGCAGATCTCCAACAAGTCTTGGACAATCATTCCAAGGTGTTTGAAACTCCCAAAGGACTCCCACCTATTCGTGATCATGATCATGCTATTCATTTGATTCCAGGAAGTGTTCCTCCAAACATCGGGCCTTATAGATATCCTTACTTCCAAAAGAGCGAAATTGAACATATGATTGCAGAAATGTTAGAGGCGGGTATAATTCAACCTAGTCAAAGTTCTTTCTCTGCTCCTGTAGTATTGGTACACAAGAAGGATGGATCATGGCGAATGTGTCCGGATTATAGGGATCTCAATATGCTCACCATTAAAGATAAATTTCCCATTCCTGTGATTGATGAATTATTGGATGAATTGCATGGAGCAATTTATTTAAACAAGTTGGATCTTCGTTCAGGATATCATCAAATTAGAATGAAGACTGAAGATATTCCAAAAACAGCATTTCTAACTCATGAGGGTCATTATGAATTTTTGGTCATGCCTTTTGGCCTTACCAATGCACCTTCTACATTTCAAGGGTTGGTGAATTCCATTTTCAAACCCTTCCTTAAAAAATTTGTGTTAGTATTTTTTGATGATATACTAATCTACAGCAGGTCTTGGAAGGATCATGTTGAACATGTTGACAGGGTGCTCAAACTATTGCAGGAGAAACAATTATATGCAAAAGCATCCAAATTTTTCTTTGGAGTACAAGAGGTGGAATATCTGGGTCATATTGTATCTCATGAGGGTGTTAAAGTAGACCCTAACAAAATTAAAGCCATTAAGTAATGGAAAGTCCCCACAACCATAAAGCAGTTGCGATGATTTCTTGGGTTAACAGGGTATTATTGCAAGTTTGTTAAGAATTATGGGAGAATAGCAGCACCTCTAACAACATTATTGATGAAAGATGCATTTTCATGGACTCCTGAAGCAACTAAGGCCTTTGAACGTCTTAAAGAGGCAATGTGCCTAGCACCGGTCTTAGCTACGCCAGACTTCACAAAAACCTTTATTGTGGAATGTGATGCCTCAGGAAATGGAATTCGTGTTGTTTTAATGCAGGAAGGAAGACCCATTGCTTTTGAAAGTCGTCCAATCAAAGGAAAGTATTTACAGAAACCTATTTATGAGAAGGAAATGTTAGCAATACTACATGCATTAAAGAAATGGCGAACTTACCTAATGGGAAGACACTTCAAGGTAAAAACTGATCATGATAGTCTTAAACACTTTTTGGGACAAAGACTATCTTTAGAAGAGCAGAAAAAATGGGTCACAAAGATGTTTGGTTATGACTTTGAAATAATATACAAAAAACGAAAGTTTAATGTTGTTGCAGATGCACTGTCAAGAAAGAATGAGGAGGTGGAAGCATTACTTTGTGCCATTTCTATTATCCAACCAGATTGGATAACCAAAGCAAGAGATGAATGGAAGAAGGACATAGATGTATGGACACTCATTCAAAATTTGCAGCAAGATCCTAGTACATCTGATACATTTAGTTGGAAAAATGATTCCTTATGGTACAAATATCGCTTATATCTTTGTAAGAATTCCCAACTAAAACAAAAGATTCTTCTAGAATTGCACACTTCTCCTTTAGGAGGACACTCAGGATTTTTAAAAACTTACCACAGGGTGAAGAATTTTTTTTTTTGGGATGGCCTTAAATATAATATTCAAAAGTTTGTGGCGGAATGTTTGGGTTGCCAGCAGAATAAAATTGAGACAATTAAGACCCCGGGACTTCTACAACCTTTATCCATTCCAAGTCAACATTGGGAAGAGATTTCAATGGATTTTATCATAGGTTTACCTAAGTCCGAAGGAGAGAGTGTCATCATGGTGGTAGTTGATAGACTTACCAAGTATGCACACTTTTGTGCATTATCTCATCCATTTAAAGCAAGCACATTTGCTAGTAGATTTATGGACAGAATTCAAAAGCTACATGGAAGCCCAAGAGTTATTGTGAGTGACAGAGATCCCATTTTTACTGGAAATTTTTGGACGGAGTTATTTTCTTGTTTGGGTACTCAATTAGCTCATAGCTCATCTTATCATCCTCAATCTGATGGTCAAACTGAGATAGTAAATAAATGTTTGGAAGGATATCTTCGTTGTTTTGTATCTGATAAACAAACACAATGGGTCAAGTGGATACCTCTCGCTGAATGGTGGTATAACACTTCCTTCCATACTGCAGCAAAAATGACCCCATTTATGGCACTTTATGGATATCATCCACCATCCATCACATCATCTTTAAAGGAAAATTCAAAGGTTCAAGCAGTGGAAGATCACATCAAGCATCACCAAGAAGTTCTCCAACTCTTAAAGGATAACCTGAATTTGGAACAAAATCGAATGAAACAACAGGTAGATCAACATCGCAGCGAGAGAAGTTTTGATGTAGGAGATTGGGTATTTTTACGGCTACAACCATACAAACAAATGTCCCTCAAGCAAGCTAAGAAGGATAATAATTTATCACCAAAGTACTATGGTCCTTACAAGGTGTTGCAAAAGATTGGTACTATGGCATACAAATTGGAGCTTCCTGCTTCTTCACGAGTGCATCCAGTTTTCCATGTTTCATGCTTAAAGAGGGTTATAGGTGAAAATCTTCCAGTTCAAACAATATTGCCAGAACTTGATGAGGAAGGAAAAATCATATTGGAACCAGAAGCGGTCATGGAAACAAGAACTCGACAACTACGGAATCGATCAATTTCAGAGTATCTCATCGAGTGGAAGAACTTACCCACTGAAGATTCTACATGGGAGGATGAGAATTTTATACAGAAGCACCCAGAGCTACTCAAGCGTTGAGGACAACACTTTTGTGAAGGAGAGGGGCATGTTAGGTCCCTATATTACTAGTATAGCCCCTTATTGTTGTTAGTGTAACCCCCCTTATTGTTATTATTGTACCCTTGTAACCCCCATTTTGTTATTATTGTGCCCTTAAATTATTATTGTTAGGTCGGCTAGGATTACATTGTGGCCCACTAGGATTACATTATGGCCCCATGGACTCCTATATATAGAAAGGAGGTTTTGTAAATTGTATCATCCAAGAATTTTTCATTCATGTAATGTATTGTAGGTTGCCCCCTCGAAGTGGCTTATTTATAAGGCGTTGATATCTCTTTTATTTTATTTTTGGAGCTCGTTTCACAACACATAGGTTCATTATATTTTGTTGTAGATGGTCCTGCTTCTTCTTCTTTGTAACCGATGCCAGTTTTGTCATTGTAAGATCATTGACTGTTGATGAGTTCTGTGTAGTCAATTTAGCGTCATAAATTGCTAACATAAATTATCAACCAGGGCTAGTAAACTGATGAAGTGTGGTGCACTATATGTGCTTAGGTGACCTCTTCCTTAATTTGTTATATGTGTTTTTCTTATTGTTTTTGGGAACAGAAATGTAATCTACCTCTGGAGTACTCTCACTAAATTAACATGCAACTGGTCTATGGAATTCTACAGCCCATCTTGTTCATGATGAATGATATTTTGGAAGAGTTTGTAAAACAGTCTTGGCTGTATTATCCAATGCAATTGAACATAAACGTAAAAATGAAAGCAAATACAATTAAAATCTAAGACACCACAGCTATTTCTTACTCATTTTTATGATATTTTGGAAGAGCTTTGTAAGAGTAAGAATGGCTATGCCACTTAGTGTAAACAAGCAACTAAAACCTACAATTCCACAGTTATGCCTTATTCATCATAATGATATTTTGGAAGAGTTTATTAGAATAAGTCTAACTGTGATAATTAACAAAAGGAAATTGCAACTAAAATGCTAATTAACTTCCAACATAATACAACCAAATCTTTTTCATCTAATATTGATATGTTGGAAGAGCTTTTTAAGAAAAAGAATGATTGTAAGATAATGAGGATCTTTTAATCTAATTGCAAAACAGAAAATGCTAATTAACTCAACATGATACAACCAAATTTCTTTCATCTAATATTGATATGTTGGAAGAGCGTTTTAAGAAAAAGAATGATTGTAAGATAATGAGGATCTTTTAATCTAATTGCAAAACAGAAAATGCTAATTAACTCAACATAATACAACCAAATCTCTTTCATCTAATATTGATATGTTGGAAGAGCGTTTTAAGAAAAAGAATGATTGTAAGATAATGAGGATATTTCAGTTAAACAAATAATACAAGACATGAATTAAAAGCTACTTATCTAGAAAGCATGTAGAAGCCTCCTTGGATAGCAGGGGCCCTCTGCTACCAATTTGGTGAAATCCTTCAGCTCCTTAAAGTTGCAATCAAAACAGCATCAAAGAACTGAATTTCTCTATTGAAAAGAACTCACAAAACTACATCCCATTCCATCTTAAGCTTTGTTACAAAAGACTCTTTATTCCTTTCTCTCCTTCTCCTATTTTTCACTACTTTTTCATTACCCATGATAGGAGAAAGCTTCTCCTATTTATACAAAATATGAGAAGTTGTCTCATTAATGGGAGTCCATGAATCTCTTCCTCCAACTCTAGAGTTACAATCAAAATAGGAAATGATAAGACACATGCCTTTCTAGAATTTCAACACAACTAAGAAAGGAGACACATATCCTTTTAGAGTTTCAATACAACAAGGAAGTGAGACACATGTTCTCATGATCCCATGATCTTCTCCAACCAAATTCGAATTTGGCCTTAGAGTGCCACATAAGGGTTTTCTAGAAGTCTCCTTTTTGACCTACACATATCACAAAACTCACAACACATATATAGATATATGAAACTATGTTAATTTTCTAGTTTCTAATCATAAATTCACTTTAAATACATAAAATAAATAACTTTGGAAAACAAGGATCCTAACCCATATATTTATGAAAATGGTTACTTGATGTAGGGTTTTAGGTCAAATGGCTATGAAATAAGAGCTTAAATGGTTATGACATAATGGAAATATGTATGAATATGGAGAACACTTTTGAGACTCAACATACCCCCCAACTGAAGTTGTTGCATGTCCTCATGCAACTATTGCAATGATTCATTTGTCCATGAGTTGATATTTTATGAGTTTTGACTCATATAGATTCATTCCAAACTTTGCTTCTTGATATTTTCCTTTTTGGAAAAGTATAATACATTTGATTGCAACACATTTTTTTTTTTTTTTTCAATGGTTGGTTCTTGTGTGACAACCATTTTTTTTTTTTTTTTTTTAAGCATTGGTTCTTGTGTAACAATGCTTTATTTTCTTTGTTGCATCAAAGTTCATGAAAACATTTAGAATCAATTACTTTATCAATGAATTGATCATTTGCAAGGCATATAATCTTTTGGATCATGTTGCAACAATAGTTGGTTGGGAACTATATGTGGGTGGAAATGAAATGAAAATGTGTGATAGTGTATGACATGCGGATATGAAATGATGTCCCTTCCCCCCCAACTAAAGATATGACAATGTGAAAAAGAGAGTGAGGAATTTTTCCAAAGTTACAATTTTAGCATTCTAATGAATTACATGACTAAAAATTAGAAAAAAACATACCTTCACTTACCTTAAATGTGGATGAATTGTGTATGTGTGGTGGCTTCAAAATTCTGATCATATTCTTCTTTAAGTGGCTGAACAAGAGGAGTCATGGATAAAGAGATAAGATGACTTTTTATTGCTCCTACTAAAACTTGTTGAATCTGCTCCAAAATGCTGAAAATAAGTCTTCTTGTCTTCAAAACTCATTGGAATAATTCCTACTATGTGAAAAGATGTTCTGATGTCGAACATAGTAGGAAATTGTTGACTTAGTGGCCATTAATGGATGCCACTAGTCAACACGAGAACTCTCACCATTGATGACAATGAGAGTCAAGATGTCCAAACACATCTTGCTAGGTATGAATGATTTTGCCGATGTCGAGTCACCTAGAAGATCTGACAAACAAGGGACATTAATGTATTCCCATTGTTTGTCAGCATGAGAACTTTCCATTAAGGCATGCAAGCCTCAAAGTGTTTTTACAAAGAACTTAGACTCAAAGGACTACGGACTCAATAATTTGCATTGAAGTAGGACTTATTTGCGGAATGAAAATGACAAGAAATGAAAGATGAAAATGGAAGATGGCAATGGAGAGTAGAAATGGTAATGGGCAATAAGCATGTGAATGAGCCTCTTGCTTTTATTTGTGGGTTATGAATGGACAAAAAGAAATGGAAAGTGGATGTGAATGTAAATGGAAAATATGAAGTGAAATGATGTGAATGGTTTATTATGTGGTATGGATGTGATGGAGACAATAGTATCTGAAATTTTTTCAAGTGTTTGGATTTGATTTTGCATCAGCATATTTCCTCTTTGTTGTTGATCATCCTCTTATGAAACAAATTGGTCTCTTAGAGAGACACCATTCTCTTGTAATCATTTGTCCTTCCTCCTGAAACCTTCAAAAAAAACTAATACTTCTTCTGCAATGAAATGTAAGATTATCAAAGGAGAGAGGTGATCAATCTCTCTAGTTATGATATTTACATACAAAACTAAGAATTTGTATTAATGAAACAAGTTCAAAGGAAAAATCAAAAGAATTTATATATGTTTTGGAATTAGTGCCTCAAGTTGAATGTTGTTTCTTTTCAGAAATTTATTTCATTTTTATCGTTTCAAACTCTAATGATGGATTTCTCATTGTGTAGATCTTGTTGAGACCTTTCCAATGATACTTGAATCATCAAAATCTGATTTTGTATGAGAAAGTTAGGCTGATTTTAACAATGAGGTTTTTCGGCTGTGGAATTTGGAGAACAGCTGCAGAATTGGAGAATAGCTGCAGAATTGGATTTTAGCTGCAGAATGTCGACGATTTTTGTAGCTAAAAATCTTGAATAAAAAGTTAGCCATTCATCTTTTACCATCAGTCCAAAATTAATCAATACCTTCAGAAAAGTGAGCAAATAACTTATTCATTTCATTGATTCAAATTTATTATTATTTTTTTTTTTTCAAAACAAAATTTAAAAAGAGAAATGCAATTTTTTTATTTTTTTTTAAATAACAAAATTGAAAAATACATTTTTTTTTTTTTTAATATTATATATGTTACATTTTTTAAAAAATATACATATATAATTTTATTAAACAAGACAATTTATTAAATAAGGCAACTGAAACTAAAAACATTGAATGCCATGATAGACTTCAGTAGCCCAAAACTCAAAATTGAATAGATCATGCGAAGAATTCAAATGCAGTCGTAAACCCTTGACGCTGGCACAACACACCAAACAAAATGGGTAAGAAAAATCTTCTACAACTTCTGTATTTTACAACCTATTGTTATGGTATTTGTAATTAAAAATGACATTTCCAGCCCTCAAATGAATGATGTGCAGCCGTGAAGATGAGAGTGGCTGCGTCACTAGTGGATCAGTGTAGGTGAAGATTCGGCATCAGTGGTCAATGGAATGTGGATTGAATGCCACGAGAGTCTTTGATTTTGATTAAAACTCTTCTTTTTGATATCAAGAAACCGAATTATGGGTGAAATCAATACAGAGTGCTGTTCAAACTCTTCACTGTGCAAACAGAAAACCGTTTTTCCTCACGCGGCAGGCAAAAATAGGCTTCAAAGAACTGAGAAATTATCCTAGACCGCCACGAATTTCGTAAACCGATTTTTGGGTTATCTAATTGACCATGTTGGCGAAAAAACCCATGTCGTGGATTTTTTAAATTCATTTCGGTTTGATCAGAAAATGTGTTTCAAAACCACATGTCAAATAAAATTGTTTTTCTAGAAATGCTCCAGCAAAAATCGTTTTCTAGTTAGTTCCGTAAGATTTTCCTTGCACCACTCTCACCACTTTTCAATGAGATCTAAACACTCCTAATTGTCTTCATTTCCAACTCGAATCCTACGGGTCGATAACGCTGTCATAAGCTCTGAAACACTGCAACCTAACAGCTTTGCAACATCTCTAACTCCTTCATCATTTTCAACTTCCACGTGATTTTCACTATCAGAAACAAAAAATCTGATGTTTCCGAGCCATAGTACAGCTACAAGCATCGTAAATACATTTTCTTGATCATCTTTACTGATCTGGACCACATTCAAAGCTTCCATCATTTCTTTGAACTTCTGAGCATCATCAACTTCATCAATAGTCAGATAATTACTCTGGTTCAAGTAGTGGTACTCCTCAACTGGCCTTAAATTTAGACATTCTCTCAAAGGAGGCGGAGCCCCAGCACAAAACTTGATAAAATATATGATATGACCATTCACTTTGAGACTGTTGCACAACCCTCGACTTCTCAAGCAAGTAGGTTTGAATCTTAGCAAAATTCAAGTTATGCATTCAATTCTTCATCTGTCCAAGTAATTCCATGGTTGAATTTTTATGTTTTCTGTTGAGAGTAATTCATTTTTCAAAATGCCATGGCCATTTCATTGGTTTTTTTTTTATGTTTGGTTGTTTATTTTTTTATTTTTTTATTTGTTTTGTTAATAAAATTACATATTTTATATTTTCAAAAATTAAAAATATACATATATGTTTTACTAAACAAAATGATTTATTGATTTTTTTTATTTTTTATATTTTTTTTTTTTTGTTAATAAAATTACACATGTTATATTTTCAAAAATAAAAAATATACATATGTATTTTACTAAACAAAACAATTAATTGATTTTTTTTTTTTTAAATGATTTGTTATTAAAATTATATATATATTTTCAAAAATTAAAAAAAAAATATACATATATATCTTAGTAATAGAACAATTTAAATTTTTTTTATTTTTTTTTTTCATCATTTATTTTTTATAATTGATTTGTTTAATAAAATTATGTATATTATATTTTCAAAAATTTAAAAATACACATATATATTCATTAAACAAAACAATTTATTGAAATCAAAGTTTTTCATGAAAACAACTTTTTTTTTTTTTTTTTAATTGTTGAATCAATTGAAATGATGAAGTTTATTTTGTCTCCTTTTTCTTTTCTTTTTTTAAAATAACAATTCTTTTTCTGATCCTCCAGATCACACTAAATGCAAGAGGAGAGCATACTCAAAAATTATTAATTTTTTTATATATATAACAATCCTTTTTCTGATCCTCCAGATCACACGAAGTGCAGGAGGAAAGCATACTGAAAAATTATTAATAATTTTTTTTTTTTAGATATAAGAAATAAGGTCTCCTAATTACACTTCTCCGGCAACAGCGCCAAAATGTGTAGTCAATTTAGCATCTTAAATTGCCAACATAAATTATCAACCAGGGCTAGTAAACTGATGAAGTGTGGTGCACTACATGTGCTTAAGTGACCTCTTGCTTTCTTCGTTATATGTATTTTTCTTATTGTTTTTGGGAACAAAAATGTAATCTACCTCCGGAGTACTCTCACTAAATTAACATGCAACTAGTCTATGGAATTCTACAGCCCATCTTGTTCATGATGAATGATATTTTGGAAGAGTTTGTAAAATAGTCCTGGCTATATTATCCAATGCAATTGAACATAAACATAAAAATGAAAGCAAATACAATTAAAATCTAAGACACCACAGTTATTTCTTACTCATTGTTATGATATTTTGGAAGAGCTTTGTAAGAGTAAGAATGGCTATGCCACTTACTATAAACAAGCAACTAAAACCTACAATACCACAGTTATGCCTTATTCATCATAATGATATTTTGGAAGAGTTTATTAGAGTAAGGCTAACTGTGATAATTAACGAAAGGAATTGCAACTAAAAATGCTAATTAACTATACATAATACAACCAAATCTTTTTCATCTAATAATGATATGTTGGAAGAGCATTTTAAGAAAAAAATGATTGTAAGATAATAAGGATCTTTTAATCTAATTGCAAAACAGAAAATGCTAATTAACTCAACATAATACAACCAAATCTCTTTCATCTAATATTGATATGTTGGAAGAGCATTTTAAGAAAAAGAATGATTGTAAGATAATGAGGATCTTTTAATCTAATTGCAAAACAGAAAATACTAATTAACTCAACATAATACAACCAAATCTCTTTCATCTAATATTGATATGTTGGAAGAGCGTTTTAAGAAAAAGAATGATTGTAAGATAATGAAGATCTTTTAGTTAAACAAATAATACAAGACATGAATTAAAAGCTACTTATCTAGAAATCATGTAGAAGCCTCCTTGGATAGCAGGGGCCCTCTGCTACCAATTTGGTGAAATCCTTCAGCTCCTTAAAGTTGTAATCAAAATAGCATCAAAGAACTGAATTTCTCTATTGAAAAGAACTCACAAATCTACATCCCATTCCATCTTAAGCTTTGTTACAAAAGACTCTCTATTCCTTTCTCTCCTTCTCCTATTTTTCACTACTTTTTCATTACCCATGATAGCAGAAAGCTTCTCCTATTTATACAAAATATGAAAAGTTATCTCATTAATGGGAGTCCATGAATCTCTCACTCCAACTCTAGAGTTACAATCGAAATAGGAAATGATAAGACACATGTATTTCTAGAATTTCAACACAACTAAGAAAGGAGACACATATCCTTTTAGAGTTTCAATACAACAAGGAAGTGAGACACATGTTCTCATGATCCCATGATCTTCTCCAACCAAATTCGAATTTGGCCTTAGAGTGCCACATAAGGGTCTTCTAGAAGTCTCCTTTTTGACCTACACAGGTCACAAACCTCACAACACATATATAGATATATGAAACTATGTTAATTTTCTAGTTTCTAATCATAAATTCACTTTAAATACATAAAATAAATAACTTTGAAAGACAATGATCCTAACCCATATATTTATGAAAATAGTTACTTGATGTAGGGTTTTTGGTCATATGGCTTATGAAATAAGAGTTAAATGGTTATGACATAATGGAAATATGTATGACTATGGAAAACACTTTTGAGACTTAACAAGTTCTTCTAATGCCCTTGAGCTGTTGGCATAGTTTTGGATAGTTTTTCCTTTCCTCACTTCCTCACACAGCGAAACTACTTTGGTTTCTAATTCTTCCCTTTCTTGGTTGCTTTCTTCCAACTTCTTTTGAAGTGACTCTTCAATGCATTTGTGTTCTTCAACTTCAATTTTGAGACCTTGAACTTGTTCTTCAAGAGTTTTGGAATGGATCTTCTCCGCCTTGAGATCTTTTATAAGCTTGATTTCTTCCTCATAAAATTCATCTATGCTCCATCCTTCTTCTTCATTGTTTGATACCTCTTGCTTATTGTGCTTGGGTTTATTATGCTTGGCCATAAACAATACTCTCTCATTGGCTTCTTCTTCACTATCATTGTCTTCATCGGATGATGAGCTATCTTCTTTAGAGAGAAAGTTCCTTTTGGATCCTTTCTTGTTGAATTTCTTAAAGCCTTTCTTTCTTTTTGAGTTTCCATTACTTTTGTTTGGACATTTTGTTGCAAAATTCCCAACCTCATTACAGCTGAAACATATCAATGGAAGTTTACCTTTGAATTGTCCCTTGCCAATTTGCAGTTTTCTCATGAAGTAAGCATATTCTTCATCTAAAAGACCTTCTTCATCATCTCCCTTTTGTTCACACTTGCAGGTGCATGTATTTTCAATTGAAGGTTGTTTATCCTTATTGGTTTTCTTAGATGCAATGAATGCATTTTCTAGATGCGAACTACCCTCTTATTCATCAAGTCTCATTTCATATGCTATGAGAAATCCATGTAATTCCTCTTTGCTGAGTTTGTCCAGATTTGCACTGTATTCTAAGACTGATACCTTTGGGTTGAATCTCCCTAGTAACGTTCTAAGAATCTTCCATATAATAGTCTTCTCGTCAACTAGCTCTCCCAATCCTTCCAGAGTATTGGTTATTTCATCAACGTATTGAAAGTATGTAGCAATGTTTCAATCTTCTTTCATTCGAAGTTGCTCAAATTTTGCTCTATAGATTTGAAGCTTTGATTCTTTGACATTTGAGTCACCTACATATATATTCTCAAGCTTTTCCCATACATTTTTGGCGGTTTTACAACCCAACACCTTATGATAAGCAGATTCAATAAGTCCACTGATAATAATATTCTTTGATTTTCCATCATTTACCAAATTCTTCTTACCTTGCTCATTCATGGTTGATGTAAATCCATTTTGAACAGTGTCCCATACTTTGTAACCTTGCGCCAAGAGATAGACCTCCATTATTCCTTTCCAAAGTGCATAATTATTTTCATTGAATAGAGGTACACCATTCTTGGTATGCTCCATGACCTCCTTCCAGCTGTTAAACTGCTATTGAAGGAACCAAGCTCTGAAACCAATTGTTGGAAATACTGAGAGGGGGGGTGAATCAGTATTTCTTTCAATTAGAGCATTAGTTAATCTTCAATTATTATCAGTGTTTGTACAATGATAGCAGAAAACAAGAGGAACACAAATGCACACAGTTTTTAAGGTGGAAACCCACTCCGAGACAAAAACCACCTAATTCTTTTCTAATAATTCTCTTCAACTCCAATTGAAAATAAAGCTCCAACTTCCTAGAATCTAGAAAAGCATTCTTCTCCAGCTCCCATTGGATGGACACTCCAACGCCCGAGATTCTTCGATATTCAATTGAACGGATGCCCCAACACCCAATGAGCTGCAAATCACCCTAGCACCACCCTACCAGCATATAGAATAAAAATGAATGGACTCCCATACCAAGGAAAATGGTCCACTTTACAATGATATAGAATGATGTAGAAGAAGAAGATATACTAGATCATAACCCCAACTTTGACACAACCACCTAATGATGATCCTATACCTCCCAACGATTCCTCTTCAAACCTTGGAAAATAGATACTAGTACAATTTGTACAATAATGTATTTACAATGACTAGGTACAATGATACCTTTACAATGATTGTATGCAGTGTTGCCCACTTGAAGACTTCATATGATGAACTTCTTGCTGTTGTTATGCATCTTGGATGCTGCTCTTGTCATGCTACCCTCTGCTACACCTTTCTTTGCTTTTCTGTCGTAGAAATTCTAGTTCTTTGCAACCCTTGACAACACATGATCTACCTTTTTTTTTGCCTTCTAGGATCTTGATATTAAATCTGGTGTATCTTTGTTATTTCAGATCTTCAATATTTGGTTTTCGGTCTTGTAGTATTCCTCTGAGTCATATTTCTAATGCCATAGGTATTACCCAATTTGGATTCTTCAAGAGAGAGTTATACCCAATTTCTCACACTGCCCTAATTATGGATTGTTTCAGCAGAGCGCACTTGTATGCAATTCCACATGTCACTATTTCTTCATTGACCTCTAAAATTGATAGAGAGAAAACTACCAACTGTGCACTATCTTCAAAGTTTTACAGAATTCCAATCTGATACTCAGAGAGAGAGTTATGAAGATTTTACCAAGGTCACTTCTTTGAGATGAATTTCAGGATCCTGCAAAAACCCTTACTTCCATAGATCATATCTCCAAAAAATTTGTGCAAATTGATCTGAAATTTTTACTGCAGCTTCCTCAGGATTTCAGCCTTGCCTCATAAAAATTTCAGCATTTGAGCCTTCATACGAAAACATTTAGAGAGAAAATTCCACGATGACCTGTTTCATATGGCCAAATCCCATGCATAAGGAGGAAATGGAGATCACAATTTATATGAATGCTTAAGTTGAGAGGGGCTTCAACAAGTGAACATGGGAGGGGTCTTAGGAGCTTAAAAAATATTAATTATGACTTATCAATGACCCATGCCCCAACCCCATGGGGTTTTAGCCCACTAACAGGGGGTACAAACGTCAAACATGAATATCTCTCAAACCATGAAGAATTACATGGCATGCCATATATCAACGGAAACATCTCGACAAGTAGAAATCATCAAAAGAATTATTGACCCAGAATATATTAATTTGGTAGGTCAAAATTCCCATGCAATATTGGGTTAGCCCCTGGTGCTGCTTGGTTTGACATCAATGACAACCGCTGATCAACAATATCATTAGCATATGATGAAGCTTTCTCAACTTTGAGATGATCTCTTACATTTTTCAAAGTATTCTGGAGCTTTTGAGAACTCACTGATTTTGTAGTCATTGTGGAATATATCATCTTTGAACTCTGTTTATAGAATTCAATTTGGTCCAAGGGATGAATGTCTTGAGCTGGTACTTCAAAATCAACCTTTTTATAATCAGATGTTGTTTTGGGAGTTGGCACTGTGGGTTGAAGCATTGTCATCAACAATTTCTTGTTCTTGTAATAAAACGCTGAAAGTAGCATATTTTGTATGCGAGGAGTCTGCTTTAAGTATTGAGAATAAATTTCATTTTTTATTTCCTCATTTTTAGCCTTAATCTCTTTGTACCTTTCCTTAATGTCAATATATTTGTCCTATGTCTGCTTTGATGATGACACTTCTACACAATGCTGTTTCTAGATCAACTGTGTATTGGAAATAGTAGGTTTTTGTTCATTTTCAATCGTTGTAGGAGGCATAGTGTCTTTCTCTGGAATCTTTGTGTCTATAACCTCCACTGTCTCTTTTTATTTATCTGCAGGATTAATCTTTGGTTTCTTGTTGTACCTAAGTTTAAACTTTGTTTCTATGGTAGTTTCAGCAGTGTAAGAGCCTTCTTCCTTGTTTCTTTTCATGTTTCTGTCTTCCTGAGCTGGAGTCTACAAAATGTGACTAGTATCACTTTTCTTATGAGCTTCTACCAGTGTATTTTCTAACCATTCTGTTTGGTTTGAAAAATTCTCAATGCTAGGCTTCTTCTCATGAATGTATGGATTTAATTTACATTTAACTCTCTTCTCGCTGACTATACCATATGGATCATAATACCAAAGAAAACGTTTGCTGAATTTGTATTCTAACAATTGCTTTTCTGCCTCTACACCTACTTCTTTGTTATTACATATGAATGGACTCACTTGATTCTTCAGTTTAAACTGTGTTTTCTTCTTATTAGCCAAGAAATTTATAGAATTTGAGTTCAAAATTTGTCTTATATACTCTAAAGCAAACAAACTGATAGGTAAATACTTTGGCAACTTGTAAGGAATGAGGGTTTTCTCATAAACTCATATTTCAATGTGATTTTGGTATAAATACCAATCACCTGTCCTGCTCTATTCAGACAACTGTAAAACCCTCTTGAGGTTGTACACTATTTTTTAGCATATTTACCAATGAATGGATAAAACAATTTGTAAGCTCTGCATAAGTAAACTCAATTGACTCCTTTCTGATCAAGGAAGTCTAGAATATAACAGAATGTTGATTTCCTTCTACATCCATCTTTTGAAGAGTTATAGGAAACTTGTGTGACTGAAAGTAAAGGAAAATATGGAAAAGAAATGAAGTATATCTAAAGACACCTTCAGTGGGTAATTTAACAAGTTGTTCATGGATGCTATCAGCAATATACTAGGAAAAATTGTAGATAACTGCAGGGGGCTAACCAAGCACAAAAATGGATAGGAAACGAAGTATAGATGCATTAGTATGTTCATCTATGAAGTATTCAAGGATAAAAGACAACATGGAAATAATGTGTCTGGTTCCTTCTGGGAATTTGGAAGAGGAGTATGGAGGGTTGAGCTTGGGGATTTTCACATAGGAGGGCATGAAGGTTTGAAAAATTTGGAATCTTTTGGGAAAATCCAACTCCAAATATAACATTGTTAGAGCTTCAATAGATAAGGGAACTGCATTGGGCTCAGGCTACAACTAAAGCATCTGGTTTATAGATTCAGCTATTGGTAAACAATACTTCTTTTTCAGAATTGAAAATCGCTTTTTTATCTAGAGAATAATGATATTGGCATAATTTGATAGCTTCTAGGCATTAATGGGTGTGAGGAACAACAAACTTAGGCAAATTAGATTCCAAAAGAAGCACATCATCTATTTGGTCTGAGGATTTCTCTTGGCTCCAACAGTGGAGCTCAATAAGGTTAAATTTAGTTACAGGATCTGTGATTTTAAAGTCTACATCTGCAAAGGGAGTATGTTCCACATCTACAATAGGAGGTTGTAGAGGGTTGATTACAATTGTTCTTTTGGATGCCATTGATATGTTTGTTTTATCAATTTAACACTCTTGATCTTTAAAACTTTGATTTTTAGTTCTGTGATACAATTATGTAATATTAAACTATTTACAGAAGGACTTTAAATACAACAGAGGTTCTATCTTCCACTGCAAAAGGTTACTTCTGATTACTCTAACTAAAACTGGCAATTCTGCATTAAATAGTGCAATTTTCTTGACCTTATAGCTTTAATAAATGATATCAAGGGTTTAAAGTAGACTTTCTATGGTTGAAAAATCCTAAAACATAAAAAATTTAAAAGAGGGCTTCTAAGTACTATGGAAAAAGATTTGGATGTCTCAAAGGGCTTTTTAGGTTTGTATATGGCTAAACTCAATCAGATTTTTCTTTTTAAAATACGTTGCAGCTTTAGAAACTGTGAAAATGCTCAGGGTTTTGAAAGCTTTCAAAAGCTTATTCTAGTATTTATATGCAGTCTAGAGGCTTCTCAGCCATTGTAGCAGTTGATTCTAACGTTTTCTGTTATTTTTTTAGGCAAAACAGAGGCGGCATCGTGATTTTATCATTCTGGAGAGGTTTTAAGCACATAAAACAGTAACATAGGCTTAAAATGAATGTATTTTAGGAATTTATAAACAGTTTTAGTGAATAGTAATCGCATTGAACACAAGTCATTTCAAATTATGGGTGGTTTAGACACGGAGGAGGATATTACCACTAGACAGTTTTCACAAAAATGAAAGGTTGTAAATGGTTTTCGTTGAATCGATGCGATCAAAAAATAAGGTGACACGTGGAGGAGAGATGAAGGTTCAAAACAACCTTTATCGCAAGTTTCATTTTGGTTATTGATCACAAAATCTAGTTTGCAATGGGAGATTTGCACCATCATATCTAACGAAATAGAGAAAATGGTCGAGATTTAATGATGGAGCTGTGGGGTAATGGGCGTGGGGCCCGGGATTAGTTTATGTGATGGGAGCGGAAAATGTATTAAAATGTAATTTTTTAACACATAGTTTAGATATTGAACATGATAGACGGGTAAAGATTTATACATAACAAATGAAATATCTGTAAGTGTAATGTTAATACAGGTGGATTTAATATACAAGGGATAATTTTAACCTATGGGGAGCAGGAATAATAATCACGTGGGAAATAATAAACCATAGGTTAAAGTAAAATATGGGTTTTGGATAATTTTTAAAAAGGAATTAAATATAATATGGGATAGGAAAGGTTAATAAGGAGCTAATACATATGTTATTGTGTTAATAAAATAAGCTAAGTTTAATTTAAAACATAATCAAGGGATAATTGTTTAAAAGTCCCAATATAATATCTTTATATTTAAAATTAGGATAAAAAATTTTTATGGGTTTTTGGGTTTTTTTTTGGGGTAAAAAGGGGAATTAGCCAAAGTTTTACTTTCCTTAAGTAGAATGAATTTTACACCTAAGGAAAGGGTATTTTTAGGAGTGAAACTGAATGATGATGGGAAAAAAGGAAAAATAAAGGGGAGATAATCAAAATGGGGGGATGAAGTATTTTTACAAGGGAGATGACTATTTTGAAGGAAGTTAGTGAATGAATTGACCAAGTTCTGCTTTATCCATGATTGTAAAAACTGCTTCTGTCTACCCTTATGCTACCCTAACATTTTTTCTTCATTTTAATTGGGTGCATTTGAGCTTACAATCCCTTGTTTATTTTTCTTTTAAAACAACAAACTAACTAATTCTATACTTATTTCTTCCATGGGCTCATATCAAATTTTTGAGCTTCTTATTTATTATCTACCTAACTACTGATCTGCGAAGATTAAACTGTTTGGAAAGATCTTTATTCTCTATCTATCAGCATGAAATTTAAAGCACGAAAAAGTCAAGATTAAGCTATTTGACTCATCATGGATTATGGCATTTTGAACAAGCTGCACATAATCATTTATTTTTACAGTAAAAAGTAACTAGTAGTGGCATTTTGACTTGCATCACTTTCATGTCTTATTCTTATCTCTCTTTTTATTGGGGTCCATTTTTTCAATTCTTTTTTATATTTTTCCTTTAATTCCTTTGATTTTTCTTTTAGGAGTTTTACCCTCTTTACATTTTTTTTATTTCCTAATATGGGAAAACAATTTGCAGATGAAACGTATGTACATATTACAAGACTAATTAAATTCAATTAAAAATTTATGAATCCTATTATTATAGGACCCTAAATAACTCCATAGGCCAATGGAATTATAGGCATTCAATCAACCAAATAAATCAAATAAATTACAAACAATTACACAGTCATTACTAGCCTAAAATTTACAGAAAACAAAGCTAAATCTGGCAGAGAGATCCCTCTATAAGTTTAGAAGGGCTAGCTTCTAGACTTAAAAGTGGTTTTGATGTTACCTCTATGTTTACTCCCACAACCTCAAAAATTATAGATGATAACATAGTGGCGACCATATTGGGGAATATTTTATCTTCCTCAGAAAAGTGTATCAAGTTCTAGATCTAATTACTGATAGTGGATAGTGATCAGACACAAGAAGGTTGAATCATCCTCCTAGCGTGTTCAAAGTATCTAGAGCTTCAAAATTTTCAGGGTGACTCCACTGTCAAAGAATCTAGGTTTTGGAGCATTCATGGTGACTCCACTACATGTTGATTAGATTTCTTGCTGAACAATATGACAGGGTATATGGAAAACCCTATATTTGGTAAAGTTTTAAAGGAATTCAGGCATAAGTTAGCATATTTTCAAATTGATGGAGTTTTTTCAGCAGTCATGTTTCATTGTTTGAAATCGAGTAAATTTTCTCCTCAAGGAAAAATTTGTTTTCTTGAGTTAATTGTTGAAAGATTTGAGAAGGGTATTGAACTTTTGGATTTTCAATTTTAGTCATATAATTTCCAAGATCCTAAACAATTCTTGAAAAATATTCCTACCCCAAATCAAGAGGAGATTGTACTGCCTTTTGATTTTTAGATTGATGATAATTATGTTTTCAAGTACAAGACTGAAATTGTAGAGTTAGAATAAGCTTTTAACCTTGAAGATACAACTGATAAAATCATCCATGTTTGACTGCTCATTGAAGGCCTGAAATCTAACCTAATAAATCATGTTTTTATTGATCCTGTAGTAGACTACATGGAGGTTATTTTCAGCTTAAGTGTTCAACCATGTTTTCACTATAAGGATGAGATCCATCAACAGTTTCCATTACATGTTACAGATTTGATTGTGGACAACTAGTCAAGTTTTCCTTTTGATTATGCTAACAAGCAGTCTAGTAGTCCACTTGTTTCAGCAGCTACATGACTCGCTTCATTGGCATTTTTGTGTTACTTGATTTAGCATGATTTTCAGCATTATATGGTAGATAGCAGTGTGAAAATAAGCTCAGTGCTTTGATCATTTTTCCAAGCATTCTTTCAAGTTTCAGTTTCAGATTGCATTTCAGATTTTAGTTTCGTGTGTTTCAGATTTTAGTTTGCAGAAAGGTTTTTATTTCAATTTGATATTTTCAGTCACAAATGTTTTATGGCAGAGCATGTTGCAAGCTTGGGATCATCCCAATGGATCGGGCTACTATTCTATGATGTTATTGGCACCTCACAGAAAGAGTGCCATCCCTAGCTGGAGCCTATGTTAAGGTCATATATTTTTTATAGGATCACTTGATTATACCTGATGATTATTACATTTGAGATGTTGTAAATAATATTTCATCCTACAAATTATTTCCAAAAAGGGTTCAAAGGGTGATTTTACATTATTGGGGATCTCATCATAAGTTTAGGCTCATCAAAGGCTTTTATCCTAATTTTAAGAAGCATGATAAGATTTCCGACCTTATCCAAAGTTTAGAAGGGAAATCATTTTTAGCCTAAGTATTGAACCTATATTAAAATGTTGGAAAACAACAAAAGGAATTTTTCATTTATTGTTAAACCATACACTCCAACTGACAACCTGGTCCACTCCTCATCAGATCAATGGCCAACAAGGCATTTTGACCCCCCTTCCCATCCTAGCTTTATTATTGGAGCGGGGGGGGTCCGAAAAGGTGGCTTAACTAACCCCGACCCCACCTTACGTGTCACCTTCACGTTATTTCACACCCCACCCCCCTCTCAATACCATATACCACTCTAACCACCTCTAAAAATAGTTTTCACCACTCCCACCATATTCTTCACTCCCAGTTTTGTCACCCTTCACTTCCACTCCACCTCCTCTCCTCTACTGCCACGTATCTCGCTCTCGCTTACCATTCCATTCCCATGCCTTCCTTTCACGCTCACACGTCAAATATTTCTTCCAACCATGCGCTTTCAAATCATTTCTCACCTCCATGTCACGTGTTGCCTCCATGTCATATTTTCATTTCATGGTTAGTTAAAACTATGTTTTTTACTGTAATTTTCTCTTTCTGGAATAGATAGCGATCCATGGCTGGAAAACGCATTTTCCATAAATGGAGGCAGAAAAATTTTATACCAAGACTTTTAACCCTTAGACCATTATGTATTAAGACCAAAATCCAAGATTTTGGATCAAGGAAATCCTTCTAGGATGGTGAGACAAGCCTCCCACACCTAGTTCCTTTCAGAAATTGCCCAAGGGTTGGGGCTGCAATAATGTATGATCATACAATGGATTCTCAGTGTTATTTAATGAGATTTATTATGAGAAGATGTAAATAGCCAACATATATGATTGCAATAGTAAAAGGAATGCAATGACTTGAGGAATCAGTCATTCAATCAATACAATACAAGCCTCTCATTACATGCATGATAAACATGAAGAACACTGATATATGAAATAAACCCTTGGCTGTGACTGCGTTGTCTATGAAAGCACTACTGCATAAATAATAATGATACAAAGATATAACAATAAGAAGCTCAAATAAAGTGGGGGATCATGATCTCAACCCCTCAAAATACAATACATCAATCCTCTAAAAGGATTGGTTGAAATACAAGAAAGATGGCATTCCTGCAGAAATGTCAGAGTTGTTGGGTAGCAGTAGCAACTCAAGAACTAGAAATAGATGGAGAAGGCTGAAATGACTGCATCAAATGAAGAACCCTCCTCCAATGTAAATCTGAATTGAAAGGATGATCCCTTCACCTAAGATCTCACCCTCCAAACTATCTGCTAATCCCTCACAACAAATGCTCTCCAAGAATAACATTGTCTAAGAGAGGGACTACACTGCATATGATGGAAAGTGGTTGGCCTGGTGCCAAATATGGTATAATAAGCTCACAAACCTCCTTTTATGATCTCCCAAAGAGATGGAAGCTCCCTCCTTTGAAAAGCTAGCCAAGGATGGTGTTGTAGAAAGCCTCCCCAGCAACACCCAGCAACACTGCATAATCTCCAGCTGAAACTGCACTGATGAAGAAGGATGAGGCTTGAACTCAATGTATGAATATGGGGAATGGATTGCAATCCTCCAATAGCTACTCAAGAAGGAGAGGAAATCCTAAACAGGAATTTCCCGGCAATTCTTGCTAAGCAGCAAGAAGTTGCAGCAAGTCCAAAGGACCAAAGATGAATAATACTCAAGATATCCCACAATGGCTACCTTGCCCTCCTTTAAAAAAAAGTGAGATCCCTCTCAATGGACCCAAATCATTAGGGTTTCCTTCCTCTAGAATCTTCCCTCCTTATCCCACTACGCTGGCCCACAATGTGCTCTCCACCTCATGCCACTGCGCAGTTTGACTTGGTCAAACTTGACCTAGTCATCCTGCAAAAGCCACTTTTCACAAATGGAGGTGTGAAATCCAGCTCTATAAGTGATCCCCCTTCATGCTAAGAGGATTTTAATTCCCTATAGATAAAATTAATGGGTCTCCTACCCATTTTATTCATATCCTAAGTGCAAATGTCAAAAATTAATATTCCACAAAATTTTGGAATATTACATTTACATATACAACAGAGTAATTAGAAACATGCTTTACACACAACTGAGAATGAATTTTATAAAACTATTTTTTTTTGTTGATAACATCCTCATATACAAAAACCTCTCTCATTTTTCTAAAATATGTTATGGTTTTGGATATTCGGATGAATCTTTGCAGACATTTTTTCCTCAATTTTCCATGATTTAGCCAGTGTTTTCAAAAATAGTTTCCGCACAGGTGGAAATTAATTTTCAAAAACTAAAAGAGGTTTTCGTTTATAAAATCCTTATTTACAAACACCTCTCTCATTTTTTACACATATATTATGGTTTTGGAAATTTTAAATATTCTTTGAAGGCACAATTTCTAGAAAAGTCTTATTCAATCATCTTTTTGCCGAACAGATTGTGGCCAATCAGAGATGAATATTGAGAAACTAGAGGAGGTTTTGTTCCTCAGATTCCAAATTACAATAACCTACTTCATATTTCACACATGTATTGCATAATGAGAGACAAATTTACATATTCACAACATACTTTTCTGACTATTCAAACTCCTAGTTTAGACATCTTTTTGCAGAGAATATTGTGAATAATTGGAGTAGAATTTTTGGGAACTGAGAGATTTTTATCTCAAAAACGTCTTCATATAAAATAACCTCTTTCACTATTTGCAAAGCTATCTAATATTGAGATATTAAAATGAATAACATAACCCTATTTTTCAAAATTTCAGGAGGAAAAAGCGCAAATATAGTTAGTGACTTGGAGGCCACCTCATCAAATAAGAGTTGCTATCAAATTCAAATTTCTCTTCTTTGTCACTAGAAATCCACCAATATATTTCCAAGTAGATTAATTAGTTTTGAATGTCCTATATTATAATTCTATTTGTGTAACACATTTTTAAGATATTTGTTGAAGAATTTGTATAAATACTTCATCATTTGAAGTAATAGATGTTGGGATTTGTAATCAGAAAGGCTACCATTCATTGTAGAGTTGTTCATTGAGTTCAAGTGACCTTTTGTAGTAATACATGACAAGTAGTTTTAGGATTCATGTTCCATATCTATGGGGTGAAGTGCTTCTCATCATTTTCTTAAATCTTAATTACCTTACAGAAACAATGACGAACAATATTTGTTAAGATATACACCCTGGTTTTGGTTGTAAGCAATTTTAATTTTTTCTTCTGAAGTCAACTTAAGGAAATATTAATTTCTCTTTAACTTTAACTTAATATTTCTTTTTTCTGTTCCATATCATTTTAAATCTAAAATATCCAGTAGTATGTCTACCTTTCCCTGTTGCACTTAAGCTTGATTATTTTTTCATTTGATCATATTCATCTCTTCTAACTCCTTTTCCTAATGTCCTTCCCTTTGTGTTTCAAACAAACCAATTCAGAAACCAAATTTTGATCCCATTAACTAGCCTAAAATTCCCAGCAAACAAAGATAAATCTGACAGAGAGATCCCTCTCTGATTTTATAAGGGCTAGCTTCTAGACTTAAAATTAGTTTTGATGTTACCTCCATGGTTTCTTCTTTAGCCTTGAAACTACGAAGTGATAACAAGATCTACATTGGATCCTATATCTACTTTGTTGGGTTTTTTTCCTATTGCAATTGGATTTTGTGTTGGTTTACAATTCATCATCTTAAAGATCTTCAACACATTTGTGGCATATTTTTCTTGAAACAAAAAAGTACATGAATATGATTGAGTAACTCGAAGGCTAAGAAAAAATATCATCAACCCCAAATCAATCATTTTAAGATCTTTCTCCATAGTTGACTTAAACTTTTCCTCTAATAAATTTCTTAAGAATATCATATCATTAATATACATAAAAAAAATTTAGAATTTTTCCTTTCTCATTCACCTATGTGTACATTGTAGGCTCACTGTTGCTTCTACTAAATACATTCGTTACTAGATATGAATCAATCCTGCTACACGAAGATCTAGGATCTTACATAAGTCCTTAGAGAGATATCTTCAACTTGTATACCTTATGTTCACAACATTTTATCTGATATCCTAGTGGCTACTCCACATATAATTCTTCCAAAATGTCATTCAAGAATGTTGAATTTACATCAGGGAAAATTTTAGGGTCTACTATTCACAGGTGGACCAATTTTCCATGCTTTTACCCAAAACAAATATTTGCCAATTTTCATTTTTTGAAAATTTATTCGCCTAAATTTTATAGTACAAAATTATTTTACCCTAAAAAACACAAATAAATTATATATACTAATATAAAATAATTATAAACCTAAATATTTTTACAAAAATATCATCAAATGTTTTACAATTTACATATTAGGGACTAGTAATATTCGCCCAGGTTTCTAAACTTTAAGATAAACTTCCATCCTTAAAATTTTCTCTTTTACATCCATCTGGTAAAATTTCCACATGTTTTGAGTTGTTATGGCAAAGATAAATGTAAATATATATAACCTTGTGATTGGTGAAAAGGTCTCACCATATTCCACTCTCGGTTGTTCTACAAATATTTTTTCAACCAATATAGCCGTGTGCTTTTCTATGTGTCCTTTCTCATTGAACTTTGTTTTGTAAACCCATTTAACATCTATGCAAACTTTATTTTTTGGTAATTCCATTAGATCCCATGTATTATTTTTCTTTACGGAATACATATTTTTATCCATTACTTTGACCCAATTATCATCTTTCACAACCTCTTCAAAACATGTTAGTTTACAAGTAATGCAAAATTTGAATTCACATCTAAGTCTTCATATATCTCTCTCAAACTTCTTTTCTTTCTAGGCCTTAAAGAATCAAATTCACTACTTGGTTGAGTAATAGGAGTAGACTAAGTTGTTGGATAAAATGACTCACCTTGAATATAATATCTTGGAGTTCTAGATGGAGTATTTTTCGTTGATGATTGGATTTGGGAATCTTGTTGGCCTTCTTCCACAACTTGTTCCTCTGCATCATATTCTACTTGAGATATCACTGCTCCAACTATTATATATTTATCAATGACTTCATCCCATGTTTCATTTTATTTAAATTCAAATATCTATTAATTATAAATTTCTTTGTTATTGGATTTTACAACTTATAACCAATAAACAATAAAAATTCACTTCTCACTTACGCCATATTTATTTCTTTTCAACTTCTTAGGCACATGAGAATATGCCACACAACCAAATAATTTGTTGTGTGCTACAATGCAAATAATACATGTCCATGCTTCCTATGGAACTTTCTTCGTTGCACTTTTAGTGGGATATCTATTGAAAACATAAATTGAGCATGTTACTACCCTCCAAAACTCATTTTGTATATGTTTTTCCTTCAACATACTTCTAGTCATATTTATGATGGTTTGGTTCTTCTTTTCATCTACACCATTTTTTTGTGTTTTGTATCTTGATGCGAAATTTATTTTGACCCATGATAGTTGCAAAAGTTATGAAAATATTTTGAATTTTTCTCTCCTTTTCTATCTAATTGTAAGACTTTGATTTTATGAATACTTTACTTCTCTACAATTTCCTTGAATTCTCGAAACTTGTCAAAAGTTTCACACTTAATTGTGAGGAAATATAACCAAGTCTTTATGTTGTAATTGCATATGAAGGTTAGAACGTAGTAACTTCCTCCAAGTGACTGTGTTTGCATTCGAATACATGGATTTGTATGAACCAACTCCAAAGCTAACTTTTCTCTATAAGAAACTACTCATGGAAAAATGTTTTTGTATTAATTTATCAGAATGGAATGCTCACATGAAATTGTTGGATCTTGAATTGGATGTGACCCCTTAACCATATTTTTCTACTGCAATAGTCTAAGGACACCAAAATGTATATGGCCAAACCTGAAGTGCCATAAACAAAAATCATCCAACCAAATTACTTTTTGAGAAAGTGCGTAATCATGTTTATCATACTTCATGGCAAGAGAATGCATATTATTCCTTGTTATTTTTACTTTGGAAATCTATATCTTACTATGATGTCTATCATTATATCATTATTTAAGAAATCATCTCCTTTAAAGATATACACTTTTGGAGTAAGTTAGCCAACACTAAGAAGATCAAAGTTTCAAACTTGGAGCATAGTACACATCTAATATGTTCCTTTTCTAACCTTGTTTGGTGAGAATGTTAATTGTTCCTTTTTACAAAAAAATTAGAATATTATATGACCCCAATGTGACTTAAATATTGAATAATCATCCATATCTCTAATTATTCTTATGTTTTGTGTCATATAATTTCTACATCGACTATCTATAGACTAAATATCATTAGATAACTCTTGAACATAAAAACATATAATGAATAATAATTCTTCACACTTCTCAGAAAAATAGTTTGCATTATTTCTACTAAGATCATCTTTCTTCTTTCTACATTCATGTGCATATTGACCCACCTTGTTGTTGAGAAATCTAAATGGTTGCAACTAAGATTATTTCTCTTCAACTTGATAATTTCTTGCTATGTATTTTTTATTTTGTATATTATTAGCGTATTCTCTTATTATTATTTTTTTTTTATCATAAAACAACTACCAAAAAAAGAATATCAACAATACATAAGAACTCAGGATATAGGTTGCAAGTGAGGGCCCAAACCTCTCCACTTGAAAGGAAAACCCACAAATATATTCTCTTCTTATAGATTCTTCAAATGACGAATTCCAATACCTCTATACTAAGACCAATACCCTTTCAAGGCCAATTCTAGGCACCTTCATGATGTTTTTCATCTCTCCAAGTCAAACCCAGCCAAATCTCTTCTAGCTACACAACTTTGACCCCTAGCTACATAATTTCAGCCTCCATTTTAGGTCTAAAATTTTTGGCCTCTAGCAACAATTGTTTCTTCCACATGTGTGAGTAGTTTCAGAGCTTCCAAGGCTTCTCTTGAACTTCGCTTGAGTTTCTCCTTCTTCTACGGTACATAGATGATCTAATATACCTTCCTTCGACCTTTTTATGTTATTTCCTCAACTTCGATCTTGCTATAGAGAAACCCTAACCTTCTTGCTTCTCACATGAGAGAGAGAAAGAGAGAGAGAGAGAGAGAGAGAGAGAGAGAATGATTGGAATGTAGATTAGGGGAAAATAATTTGCTAAAATTTAAAAGTGCTTAGAACCACACCAAACTAGAATGAACAGATAGGCCTCATTTCTAGGAATCTGACGCAATTTGTTTCGTCGAAAATGAAGTTTGTATGAGGAAGATAGAGCATGTTGTTTGTTTTCCTAAATAGCTAAAATAATTGCAAAAAGGGATAGAATGGTGACATGGCATCCTAGTCAGCAAAAAAGGATATTCCTGGAATATTCCTTCAATTTCGCCCATTGACACTATGCCAAGTGTCAATCTGTGGTTGGTGGTTGAAAAGGGGTGATTTTTTGTATTTTCATTGGCTTGGGAGAAGAACCAATGGCATGAGGACACATGTCTAGTGCAGAGGCCACCACATGCCCCCTTCAAAGGTCCAAATTTTAATGAAGGTCGGAGTTCGAATTTCATTATACAGTGGTGAGGATTTCAATATTACAAAAGATTTTTAATTAAATCTGAATTATCAACATATTACAAAGGTTGGATACATATGTATCATGGAGCAACATATATTTGTTAGTCATTAGTATTTTTCACTATCTTTGGATGACTAAAGATTGGTTCTAGATCTTTGAAAACAACATTCCTTGAAATATTGTGAGATTCAGAAATCTCGCTGATTTCATTATCCTTATATAAAATTTTTCACTAATCTATTATTTTTCCATTTCATGGTCACCCTATTGTTCCTAAAATACTCCTTATGGGCTTATGCCTCTCATCTTCATCCTTTTTTCCCTGCCTATGACCTCATTACCCTGTTTTCCTCTTTTCAAATAGACTCCATCCTCCATCAAGGTTTCCTAGTGATGACTCATTTCAATGTCCCTTTGGGTACAATAATATGTAACGATACTCTTTTTTCACCTCAAGATCTCCAAGTCAAATTTCAGTCAAGATCAGGTCAAAGGACCCTCCCACTAGGTCATTAGGGTTTTCACATGTTTTTAGGTCATGATTGGATTTTTTAGTCACTACTTTTCCTTTGCTAGAATCTGGCTCAGATGTAATATAATGGCAAGACATGGTTATTCAAGAAGGACCTAAAATATTTCCAAAGAAGATTACCTCATCAGTTCAAAGTATGCAAATGAGAAAAATGGAAAAAGTTTGGCACTTTTGTAGGAGTGTTGAAAGTTGTGTCAGTAGAAGGTACTGATAAGGTGGACTGTCTACTACTCAATGAAAACCACTTACAGCCAAGGAAAGGGAAACACTTAGTCTTGTAGATAATTAGCGTTTCGAACTTGATGGTCCAGTCAAGTGCAAAAACAGTGACCACTTGCATAAATGACCTCGAGGAGGCACACAAGGCCAAACATGAAGAAATTATATCAAATTTGATTGATGGAATATGGAAAATGTGAGGTGAACATGACATAAATGAATGAACTTGAAAGGGCTATAGAGAACTTGGAAGACAACACTGATGATTGCTGTAAAGAACTGCAAACACGTAGGGTTTGTTGTGAAAAAGAGGCATAGTAGTAGAGGATCCATATGGTAGGTCATATCAGCAAGTATAAAGCCATAAAAACTCATAAATATCATTCCTCCATCATTTTCCAAGGATTCATCCCAAGAGTCAATCCATTTGTCACTCATAGGGCTGGTTTTGATTCAAACTATGTTTCTGACCAAAAAGAGATGAAATTAAAAAAATTGAGATAGGTTTTTGTCCCTCATAGGTCAAGGAAGAAAAACCTCCTTCATTGTTTATACAGGTATCATGGTTTAGGATAAATTCCAAATTTACAGGTGCTACAAGAGGTTTGACACACTTCTAGAGTGACCTTGGGAAAATCACGTTTTATCATAGCTGGAGTGTCCAAATTACTTTTTCAATGCGTAAAATTCCAATGAGACTAGAATATCTTTCCAATGAGCTATCATGAGCTTAATTTGGAGTTGAGGAAGTCCTCCAAAAGTTGCTTGCACCAGCACTCTCCATTTCTGCAGTATCATTCAGCACGTTTTGACCAGTCTTAGGAGCATCAACATTTGACATGTCAAATCAACTCCAATCAGCAAAAAATAAGTAGATTTGGAAAGTAGACAAGATACTCTTTCCAATGAGCGATCATGGGCCCAAGTTGGACATAGGGAAGGCCTCAAAATACCCTCTTCAAAAAGGCATTTCATGCTTAGGAACTGGCATTGTGCGCTTAGGAATTGGCGTTGCTTCCTCAGCACTAGCACTGTACCCTTGGACAGAGAGGCTTTCTAAGTGATCCAATCACCCAAATCAAGTCAAATTGCTTACAAATATTGGCTCAAGTATTCTAAGGCACTGAAAAGAGGTAAGTGCATGCTATAACCCACTTTGAAGCTATTTTTTATCATCATTAAATGAATGGAGTGAAACCCTAAATCAAACCCTAGGTATTCAAGCTTGAAATCATTGTTTTTCCATTACTTCACCCCCCTCAAATAAATCCAATGACAGACAGGGTTATTACAGTGCTCAAGGGTTATCATTCATCTAATCTTTCCCGTACACCCGTTTCCTTCATTCACTATTTTCCTTCAGTTACAAGGCTGCCATCCCATCACCCTCCTTTCATCTCATTTCCACATCAGTCCTAGGGTATCCAAAACATAGTTTTCACAATGTCAGAAGAGGGAGATATTGGAAGTGGTAGTGAGGCACAAATTCCAAAGAGACATGCAAAGTGAAAGTGATGAAAATGAAAGTGATGAGTTTGCATCCATGTGAAGGTAAATGTCATTACCTTAATCAGTGTTCCAAGATCAAATCCACTCAGGGATAAGGAAAATCAGATTTAAAGGAAAAAAATTAGAAATATTGAAGACAAATTAAAAGATATAGATGAAGGTAAAGAGATAAAATATATTAGAATAGTTTTTTAAGGAAAATCCAAGTTAAATGCCTAAAACAGGGGTTAAAAGGCAAATCAAGTTTAGAGGCCTAAAATAGAGATTAAAGGGAAATTCAAAAGAATATTAGCACAAATACCAATTCAAATCACTCAAACCAGAGCATTTAATTCTTCAAAGTACACATTTGGACTCTTACAGCATGTTTTCTTTAAAAAAGATCAGCATTTAGTATGACTGTTTGGCTAGAAGAAAAAAAGGCCAAACGCGCAATGCCACTGGCACTGCACTCTTTTTTGGGGTATTCAATTGAGTAAAAATTTACATTTTCATGATCCTTAGGCAAAGGAAATCACCCTCAAAACGTTTCAAGTCATTTGGAGCAAAAATGGTCCTCCAAAAGTGCCAAAAACCACCTAAAAATCATATTTCTACCCTATTTTCAGCATTGGCACTGTGCCCTGAAAAGTATTGGGAGAATGGATTTTTTGGTAGGAAAAGGGACACCATTCTAGAAAAAAAAGGAATATTTAGAAGCTAGACAGGAAAGGCTTTCCAATGTGTTATCATGGAGCTCATTTGGACAACGGGAAGGCCTCCAAATCTCAGCTGCAAAAGAGTCAATTTTTACAAATTTGGCGTTCCACCCTTGGCCTGGCGCTGCGCCCTTGGCTTGCCGATGTACCCTTGGCCTAGAAATATGCCCTTGGCCTGGTGTTGCACCCTTGCACCTTGGCACTGTGCCCTTGCCTGGAAGTCAACAAAAGACACAAGAAGATATTAAAAAGATATTTTTTAAGTCTTGAAATGAAAGTATCTACAAAGTTAGCTTAGAATTTATGTTAGAAGTTATTTTTGTAATGAATGAGGCTCTAATATTTTACCTTGGGCCTTGCATGGTCTCAAAGGTAAAAATGCCTTAAATATGTAATAAATTACTTCTAAAACCCTAGCTAGGGTTTCCACCCCGTCATTTGGCAGTTAAATATTGCATGTAAGCTTCATTATTTTAGTTGGTTGTTTTATGAAGATGAATACATAGACTTGGAGTATTGAAGAAATTAGCTTTTGGAGCTTTGTGACTGTTTATGCCATGGAGCAAGCACTTTCATAGGATTCATGAAATTTTTTGAATGGTGATGTGTTTCTCATATTGTATTTTTTTCCTTATGTTTTACATATTTTCCATCTTTTCTCTTGTAGTAGAACAGAGAGTTTGGTTTAAGACATGTTGTTTAGAGACACCTTAACTATGTCTGCTTTCTATTCTTTAAATGTTTTCCTCTACTAGGTTTTCTTGGAGAAATTAGGAGTTCCCTATTTCTCCATGTCCATCTAGTTTGTTTCCTTGAGATTAAATCAGTAGAGTATGGCTAAAAAATTGTATGGTTTGCCCTATCCTTTGGTTTTGATTGAAATGTTGTTCTCAAGTCTTTCTTTGAAGTGTACTAATTAGGGTTAAGGCTAAATTAGTTTATGATTTTCCCTGTCCTTTAGTATATCTTGAAATGGTTACTTTGAAGGTCTTTCTAGTCTGATTAAGGAATTTAGGAGTTCCCTTCTCTTTAATCATTACTTATGTTCTATCTTGAATGTTTTCTTTCTCTGAAGGTTGATAGCTAGAGAGGTTAGGAGTTCCCTGCTCTCTAGGGTTTGTTGGATAGTTGTTTTAAAGTTTACTTGATAGATCTAGGTCAAAGAATTTTATGGTGCGCCCTATCCTTTGATTCTTTCTTGATGCATAATACTCTTATAGACTCTTCTTGTTATAGTTTATGTTAAAGGATACTTAACTTCCCTTTAAACCTTCTACATTCGCAACTTGATGTTAATTTCACACTCACTAAACCTATTTAGATCCATTTGGCTTTGTTAAAATTTACCTATGAAACACCCTTGACCTATTGTAGTAATTTTCAAGACCTTTTGCAAAATCCATAGCCCATTGCTCTGAATCTCTCTCACTCTATATGTTCTACTTGATAAGCAACCCAACCAAACAAAACAAACAAAGAAACCCTATCATTATAACTAACCTAAAATCAAAACCCTAAAATCAGTCAAGTTTACATCTTTTATACAAATATAGAGAGAGCTCTCTCTGAGTCCATGAAGGCTAGGTCCTAGGGCTCCAAAGTTGGTTTGATGCTACCCTTGTTCAATTTGTTCTTGCCGACCTGAAAATTTCAGGGACCTAACATAATGGTGACTCCACTAGGGAACTGAGTAAGCAATAGCTTAAATATTCCTTCAAAACTCAAAAATACCCTGTCAAACTTGGATGAATAAAGTATTAGCTAGGAATGATATTTGGTTGATTTTCCATACTAGAATGATGGCAAACATACTAGGGAACACTTATTGAAAATCTTAGTGTTACATAAAGAACTCAAAAAACCCAAAAATATCTATAGATTGGTATCCAATTGTTGATGGTGGACAACAAACAAATCTTCAAAACACTTAGCATCATCCACGTGGCGACTCCACAAATCTCAAATAGACCTAAAGACTCCACTAGTAGAAGAATCTAGTTTGGTTATAAAGATGCAGTAACCCTTTCCTTTGACTAATTGACAAAGATGAATCCAAGGATACAACGTAGGTATGCTCCAATGAACGGAGATCACATTCCTGGATTCCCCCACAAAATGCCTCAAATAAATTGGGGCAAAAACCTGCCTATGTTTCAAGATGAAAAGTTTGATAACCCCTTGTTACATCTCATCAAATTTCACATACATACATAGAGGTTAAAAGTTGAATGGCATGAGGACTTCCTCATGAAGATGTTCATGGGGACATTAGAAGGTAAAGCAAGGGAATGGTATGAAGGCCTAGACCCTAGTAGTCTATTTTCTTTCAAGGATTTCCACAAGGTATTTTATGAGCACTATAAAAAAAACTATCCATCTCTATCATTAGCTGAATATTTTTGTGATCAATATGAAGATCTCATACAATACCTTGTAAACGTTGATGAAGATTTGAGAAATTGGCATGCTGAGGATCTATTAGAGGAAATTCATGGAACTCATACTAAAGTTAACTATCATAAAAACCAAGAGGAATTAGTTGAGGAGGAAATCATTCAAGAAATGGAAGAAAATCCACAGGATCTCTCTAAAGGGACAAGTGATGATTCACCATCTCTTCTATGTGAGGCTCAAGAACACCTTCAGCCTTATGATCAACCTTCACAAGAGAAAGAGGGAAACTGGTTTTTTGTCCAAAGGAAACAAAAAATTCCTCCTCCTTTAATAGAGGAATAAATAAATTAGTTTCTAAACATGTAGCCAACCTCAAAACTTTTGAATAAAGAAAAAATTTATGTTTTTTCTACTACTGACCTACCCATCGAAACATTTCTTCAAGTAGAAGCTATAGAACAGATTCATGCTAATGTTATGCTGCCTCCTCTAGAATACCTACTTCCATATGATGCTCCTAAAGAAGACCTTCAGCCTTATTACCAGCCCTCACAAGAGAAAGAGATAAATTGGGTTTCTGTCCAAAGAAAGCGGAAAATTCCTTCTCTTTTAACTAAAGAAGAGGTGGAGTGCCTTTCTCAAAAGCATCCTAAGCACAACCAAATGGAACAAGAAGTAGTCATGGATGAAGCCCATGGTTTAAATCCTCATAGCCAGGTGTTATTCAGAGATCCTTTTGTTGGTTTCTTAGAGACATTTAAAGAGGGAGTAAGATATGCCCGGAACAGTTTATGGCAGAGTGTAAAGAAAATTTGGAGCACTATTGTTTAGAAGAAGGAAAAATGGGAGTGGCCTTTCAACATACCTAAAACGCTGAATAAGAATCAATCATCTAGTTACTTACTTGGTTGGCTACATTAGAGAAAGGAGTTCAATTAGTGAATATATGCCTCCAAGTTAGATTAGGATAGATAGGTATGCAACTAAGCTCAGCACTATGAGTATATTTTTAGTTTTAGATTGTTTTGACTAAATTAAATACAAAAAAAAATAAAAGAAGAAAAGAGGGCAGATAAAAAGAGGAGGTACAACCCCATACCAAAAAAGAATGTCTAAAAGTGTGCAAGTCTAAATGCCACTACTTTGAGAAAGAAAAGTCTTGTTCAGTCATACAGCCTAACCATGATTGAACATGTTTTAAATTTCTGCTGATAAGTTAGAGAAGCAAAATTTTCCAAATCATCTAAACTTGGCTTATCAAGTAGACTAGGTTAGGAAAATATGTTGGTTCCCAAAGCTTAAATATGAACCAAAGGTGAGGGGAATAGGTGAGGGGAACAGGGCAAAAATGAGTGAACTTGAAAGGGCTATAGAGAACTTAGAAAACAACACTAATGATTGTTGTGAACTACAGACACTTAGGGTTTTCTATGAAAAAGAGGCATAAGAGTAGAGGATCCATATGGTAGGTCATATCAACAAGTATGAAGCCATACCAACTCATAAACATCATGCCTCCATCATTTTCCAAGGATTCGTCCCAAGAGTCAAGCCATTTGTCACTCATACAAATGGTTTTGCTTCAAACTATGTTTTTGACCAAACAGAGATGAAATTAACGAAAGTGAGAGAGGTTTTTGTCCCTCATAGGCCAAGGAAGAAAAATCTCCTTCAGGTTTTACATAGGTGTCATGGTTTTGGAGAAATTCCAAATTTACAGGTGCTACAAGAGGTTTTCTAGAAATATGGAGTGACCTTGGTAAAATCACGATTTGTCATAGCTGGAGTGTCCAACTGACTTGATAGATGAGTAAAATTACAACTATACTCTAAAATATTTCCAATGAGCTATCATGAGCTCAATTTTGAGTTGAGGAAGGCCTCCACAAGTTGCCTGCACCATCACTCTGCATTTCTACACCATCATTCAACACTTTTTGACCAGTCTCGGGAGAATCAACTTTTGACAGGTCAAATAAACTCCAAAAAGAAAAACAATGTATATCTGGAAAGTAGACAAGACAATATTTCCAACGAGCTATTATGGGCCCAATTTCTACACTTGCAAGCCCTCCAAATGCCATCTGCAGAAAGGCATTTCACGCTCAGGAATTGGCGTTGTGCCCTTGGACAGAGAGGCTTTCTAAGTGATCCATTCACCCAAATCAGTTAAAATTGCTTCCAAATCTTGGCTCAAGTCTTCTAAGGCACTGATAATAGGTACGTGCATGCCATAACCCACACTGAAGCTATTTTTGATCATTATTAAATGAATGGAGTGAAACCCTAAATCAAACCCTAGGTATTCAAGCTTCAAATCATTGTTTTTCCATTAATTCACCCTCCTCAAATAAATTCACTGATAGATAGGGTTATTAAATTGCTCAAGGGTTTTCATTCATCTAAGCTTTCCCTTGCACCCATTTCCCTCCTTCACTCTTTTCCTTCACTTGCAAGGCTGCCATCCCATTACCCTCCTTTCATCTCATTTCCACATCAGTCCTAAGGTTTCCAAAACAAAGTTTTCAAAATGTCAAAAGAGGGAGACAGTGGAAGTGGTAGTGAAGCATAAATGCCAAAGAGAAAAGAAAAGTGAAAGTGATGAAAATGAAAGTGATGAGTTTTCATCCATGTGAAGGTAAATGTCATTATCTTAATTAGTGTTCAAATATCAAATCGACTCAGGGATAAGGCAAATCAGGTTTAAAAGCACAAAATCAAAAAGACTAAAGAAAAATCAAAAGACAAAGATGAAGGTAAAGAGATAAAACATATTAGAAGGGTTTTTTAAGGAAAATCCAAGTTAAGTGCCTAAAACAGAGGTTAAGAGGAAAATCAAGTTTAGAGGCCTAAAACAGAGATTAAAGGGCAATTCAAAAGAAGATTAGCACAAAGAACAATTCAAATCACTCAACCCAAAGAATTTAATTCTTCAAAGGACACATTTGGACTCCTACAAAATGTTTTCTTTCAAAAAGACATCAACATTTAGTATGACTATTTGGCTAGCAGAAAAAAGGGCCAAATGTGCAGCGCCACTGGCGTTGCGCTCTTTTTTGGGGCACTAAATTGAGGAAAACTTTACATTTTCATTGTTATCACCCAAAAATTCTAAAAAAAACATCATTTTGTTATGTTTGTTTTTTTTCATGTTTCAAATTAGGTTTAGAAGTCAATTTAGGGTTTGGTTAAGGGTAGGTTAGATTTTTAGGTTTGAACCTTCCTTAGTGTTAAATAAATTCATTTTAAAGGTTTTTCATGTCAAGTCATTCATCATTTCATAATTAATTTCATTTCCCTAATTTTTTTCATAAAAATTGTCCAATTAGCCAAGAAATATTACTTTCGTAGTGCCACTAGTTCAAAAACTTCATTTTGCACTATGAAAGCGTTGTCTTTTCGTAGCGCAATATGAAGCAAAAACTCTGTTTTCTGCTTTTGAGTAGTCAACTTCCAAGGAGGTTTCTGAGAAAATGAAATTTTTTTTAGGAAAACTGAAATAGTTTTTCCTTCTGCCAAAACCTCTCTCAGTTTCCTCAAATTCATTAGGAGGAGGGAGAAATCGATAAATTAAAATGCACTACGAAACTGCTGTTACAAAATGTCTTGTACATGTATGTTTAGTAGTCAAACTCAAGTTCAGTTTCTAGCTAAATGAAAAAATATTTTAGAATTCTGAAAGAGATTTTTCTTTATCCCAGCCCCAAATAAAATAACCTCTTTCACTTTTCTCATATGTGTTATTAGTGTGGATATACAAGGCTTTCTTTGAAGCCCTTTTTCCAGAAACATAGTTTCCCTGTTTTACAAATTTTTGTCAAAGGAATTTTCTGGACAACAGGTGATATGGTTCAAAAAAAAAAGAGAGTTTTTTATTCAAGACATAATGGTATACAACCACCTCCTTAAGGTTCTCAAAATACAACATGGAGTAAGAGATATAGGCTCTGTCCCAAGACCTATTTTTCAGGAAAAAACACGAAAAACCAATAGGCCAACCTATTGCAAATGAAGAAGGGACCTCAAGAAGGCTGGAATAACTCTGTTTTTCAAGTGATATGATGAAATCAGTTCTATTTTAAGTTTTTGGCACATTCACACTTTACATTTTGGAAAATTTGGAAGAATATGCATACTCAGTAGTTTCGTAGCGCATTCAGTGTAAAAAAGCAAAAAAGCCCTACGAAACTGTTGTAGCTGCTTTTCTTGCTCATTTTGGTCATTTTTTGAGAAGTTGAAGAGTGATCCAAGAGCTGAAACTGATATGAGAGATGTATTAAGGGGTAATTGAAGTGATGCAAGTGGAAAGGATTCATTTTTTGAATAATTAAGACTTGAAATGGCAGTTTTTCAAAGGTGCTACGAAACTGTTGTGTTTTCTAGTGCAGTTTATTACAACTTTCTTAAACAGTTTTGGAAGTGGTTTTGACATGTTGGAGGCTAGGGATTGTTAGGCCACTAATATGACATTATTATTATCAGTTTTTAACACCTATTTCATCCATTTCTACTCTTCTTTATCGTGTCATTTATCATAATTTATCATATAATTCCATTTTATGATTATTTATGCTCTTATGGATAAATATTATTTCTGCTCCTTTATTTTTAATAAATTGTTCATTATTATGCATGATTTTATCAATGATGATTTATTAATATATTTTTTAACATCTTTCACCATTTTAGCCTCCAAGATATTTTCCAGATTGTAGATTTGATCTCCAGCACATCATCAAATATTCCAACTTAGAAATTCGTTGGAATAAGAAGTGTCAGTTTTGCGTTGGATATTATGGGCAAATGGAGACAAATCTAGAAAATCCAGAACATGGGTTTTGTCCAGAACAGACTGAATTAACTTTTTTGAAGAACTTGTTTCCAAAATTCGGTCCTTATTAAGAGAAACAGAAGGTTCTCTGAGGACGATTTTCCCAGATTCGTTGTTGTGGCCGTTTTCCAAATTCTTCCAGTTGCAATACCAAATTCGACTTGTTCTTGTTGAATGGTTGATGGAAATATCTTTTCTTGTTGATCAAGTTGTTGGGGACAATCCAATATTTTTATGAGGGATCATATTTACTATTTAATTTTTTGTGTAACCAGCTCCAAAAAGAGAAGAAAAGAGATATAAACGCCTTAGAAATGAGCCACTTCGAGGGGGCAACCTCCAATACATTACATAAATGAACAATTCTTGGATGACACAATTCACAAAACATCCTTTCTATATATAGGAGTCCATGGGGCCATAATGTAATCCTAGTGGGCCACAATGTAATCCTAGCCGACCTAACAATAATAATTTAAGGGCACAATAATAACAAATGGGGGTTACAAGGGTACAATAATAACAATAAGGGGTTTACACTAACAATAATAAGGGACTATACTAGTGATATAGGGACCTAACATGCCCCTATCCTTCAAAAAAAGTGTTGTCCTCAACGCTTGAGTAGCTCCAGGTGCTTCTGAATAAAATTCTCATCCTCCCATGTCGAATCTTCAGTGGGTAAGTTCTTCCACTTGATGAGATACTCTGAAATTGATCGATTTCGTAGTTGTCAAGTTCTTGTTTCCATGATTGCTTCAGGTTCCAATATGATTTTCCCTTCCTCATCAAGTTCTGGCAATACTGTTTGAACTGGAAGATTTTCACCTATAACCTTCTTTAAGCATGAAACATGGAAAACTGGATGTACTCGCGAAGAAGCAGGAAGCTCCAATTTGTATGCCATAGTACCAATCTTTTGCAACACCTTGTAAGGACCATAGTACTTTGGCGATAATTTATTATACTTCTTTGCTTGCTTGAGGGACATTTGTTTGTATGGTTGTAGCCGTAAAAATACCCAATCTCCTACATCAAAACTTCTCTCGCTGCGATGTTGATCTGCCTATTGTTTCATTCGATTTGTGCCAAATTCAGGTTATCCTTTAAGAGTTGGAGAACTTCTTGCTGATGCTCGATGTGATCTTCCACTGCTTGAACCTTCGAATTTTCCCTTAAAGATGATGTGATGGATGGTGTATGATATCCATAAAGTGCCATAAATGGGGTCATTTTTGCTGCAGTATGGAAGGAAGTGTTATACCACCATTCAGCGAGAGGTAACCACTTGACCCATCGTGTTTGTTTATCAGATACAAAACAACGAAGATATCCTTCCAAACATTTATTTACTATCTCAGTTTGACCATCAGATTGAGGATGATAAGATGAGTTATGAGCTAATTGAGTACCCAAACAAGAAAATAACTCCGTCCAAAAATTTCCAGTAAAAATGGGATCTCTGTCGCTCACAATAAACCTTGGGCTTCCATGTAGCTTTTGAATTCTGTCCATAAATGTAGTAGCAACTGTACTTGTTTTAAAGGGATGAGATAATGCACAAAAGTGTGCATACTTGGTACATCTATCAACTACCACCATGATGACACTCTTTCCTTCGGATTTAGGTAAACCTGTGATAAAATCCATTGAAATCTCCTCCCAACGTTGACTTCGAATGGATAAAGGTTGTAGAAGTCCTGGGGTCTTAATTGTTTCCACTTTATTCTACTGGAAAACCAAACATTCTGCCACAAACTTTTGAATATCAGATTTAAGGCCATCCCAAAAAAATTCTTTCTTCACCCTGTGGTAAGTTTTTAAAAATCCTAAGTGTCCTCCTAAAGGAGAAGTGTGCAGTTCCAAAAGAATCTTTTGTTTTAGTTGGGAATTCCTACAAAGATATAAGCGATCTTTGTACCATAAGGAATCATTTTTCCAACTAAATGTATCGTATGTACTAGGATCTTACTGCAACTTTTGAATGAGTGTCCATACGTCTTTGTCCTTCTTCCATTCATCTCTTGCTTCGGTTATCCAATCTGGTTGGATAATAGAAATGGCACAAAGCAATGCTTCCACCTCTTCATTCTTTCTTGAGAGTGCATCTGCAACAACATTCAGCTTTCCTTTTTGGTAGATTATTTCAAAGTCATAACCCAACATCTTTGTGACCCATTTTTGTTGTTCTTCCGACGATAGTCTTTGTTCCAAAAAGTGTTTAAGACTATCATGATCAGTTTTTACCTTTAAGTGTCTTCCCATTAGGTAAGTTCGCCATTTCTTTAGTGCATGTAGTATTGCTAACATTTCCTTCTCATAAATAGGTTTCTGTAAATACTTTCCTTTGATCGGACGACTTTCAAAAGCAATGGGTCTTCCTTCCTGCATTAAAACTGCACCAATTCCATTTCCTGAGGCATCACATTCCACAATAAAGGTTTTTGTGAAGTCCGGCGTAGCTAAGACCGGTGCTAGGCACATTGCCTCTTTAAGATGTTCAAAGGCCTTAGTTGCTTCAGGAGTCCATGAAAATGCATCTTTATTCAATAATGTTGTTAGAGGTGCTGCTATTCTCCCATAATTCTTAACAAACTTGCGATAATACCCTGTTAACCCGAGAAATCCTCACAACTACTTTATGGTTGTGGGGACTTTCCATTCCTTAATGGCTTTAATTTTTTTAGGGTCTACTTTAACACCCTCGTGAGATACAATATGACCCAGATATTCCACCTCTTGTACTCCAAAGAAACATTTGGATTTTTTTGCATATAATTGTTTCTCCTGCAATAGTTTGAGCACCCCGTCAACATGTTCAACATGATCCTTCCAAGACCTACTGTAGATTAGTATATCATCAAAAAATACTAGCACAAATTTTCTAAGGAAGGGTTTGAAAATGGAATTCATCAACCCTTGAAATGTAGAAGGTGCATTGGTAAGGCCAAAAGGCATGACCAAAAATTCATAAGACATGAAAGTGATGCAAGTCAAAATGCCACTACTAGTTACTTTTTACTCTAAAAATAAATGATTATGTGCAGCTTGTTCAAAATTCCATAATCCATGATGAGTCAAATAGCTTAATCTTGACTTTTTCGCGCTTTAAATTTCATGCTGATAGATAGAGAATAAAGATCTTTCCAAACAGTTTAATCTTGGCAGATCAGTAGTTAGGTAGATAATAAATAATAAGCTCAAAAATTTGATATGAGCCCATGGAAGAAATAAGTATAGAATTAGTTATTTTTTTGTTTTAAAAGAAAAATAAACAAGGGATTGTAAGCTCAAATGCACCTAATTAAAATGAAGAAAAAATGTTAGGGTAGCATAAGGGTAGACAGAAGCAGTTTTTACAATCATGGATAAAGCAGAACTTGGTAAATTCATTCACTAACTTCCTTCAAAATAGTCATCTCCCTTGTAAAAATACTTCATCCCCCCATTTTGATTATCTCCCCTTTATTTTTCCTTTTTTCCCATCATCATTCAGTTTCACTCCTAAAAATACCCTTTCCTTAGTTGTAAAATTCATTCTACTTAAGGAAAGTAAAACTTTGGCTAATTCCCCTTTTTACCCCGAAAAAATACCCAAAAACCCATAAAAACATTTTACCCTAATTTTAAATATAAAGATATTATATTGGGACTTTTAAACAATTATCCCTTTATTATGTTTTAAATTAAACTTAGCTTATTTTATTAACACAATAACATATGTATTAGCTCCTTATTAACCTTTCCTATCCCATATTATATTTAATTCCTTTTTAAAAATTATCCAAAACCCATATTTTACTTTAACCTATGGTTTATTATTTCCCACGTGATTATTATTCCTGCTCCCCATAGGTTAAAATTATCCCTTGTATATTAAATCCACCTGTATTAACATTACACTTACAGATATTTCATTTGTTATGTATGAATCTTTACCCGTCTATCATGTTCAATATCTAAACTATGTGTTAAAAATTTACATTTTAATACATTTTCCGCTCCCATCGCATAAACTAATCCTGGGCCCCACGCCCATTACCCCACAGCTCCATCATTAAATATCGACCATTTGCTCTATTTCGTTAGATACGATGGTGAAAATCTCCCATTGCAAACTAGATTTTGCGATCAATAACCAAAATGAAACTTGTGATAAAGGTTGTTTTGAACCTTCATCTCTCCTCCACGTGTCACCTTATTTTTGGATCGCATCAATTCAAAAAAAACCATTTACAACCTTTCATTTTTGTGAAAACTGTCTAGTGGTAATATCCTCCTCCATGTCTAAACCACCCATAATTTGAAATGACTTGTGTTCAATGCGATTACTATTCACTAAAACTGTTTATAAATGCCTGAAATACATTCATTTTAAGCCTATGTTACTGTTTTATGTGCTTAAAACCTCTCCAGAATGATAAAATCATGCTATCGCCTCTGTTTTGCCTCAAAAAATAACAAAAAACGTTAGAATCAACTGCTACAATCGCTAAGAAGCCTCTAGACTACATATAAATACTAGAATAAGCTTTTGAAAGCTTTCAAAACCCAACAAACCCTTTTCCACAGTGAATTTCCAGGTATTCTTCAGAAAAATAGATCTATCCATCAAATCTAAAAGAAATATACTCTTAATTCAATCCTTGAAAGCATGTATGCCTAAATACTGCTGCTTTACCTCTTTAAATCTTTAGATAGACAAACCCTGAGCATTTTCACAGTTTCTAAAGCTGCAACCTATTTTAAAAAGAAAAATTTGATTGAGTTTAGCCATATACAAACCTAAAAAGCCCTCTAAGACATCCAAATATTTTTCCATAGTACTTAGAAGCCCTCTTTTAAATTTTTTTATGTTTTAGGATTTTTCTCCCATAGAAAGTCTACTTTAAACCCTTGATATCCTTTATTAAAGCTATAAGGTCAAGAAAATTTCACTATTTAATGCATAATTACCAATTTTAGTTAGAGTAATCAGAAGTAACCTTTTGCAGTGGAAGATAGAACCTCTGTTATATTTAAAGTCCTTATGTAAACAGTTTAATATTACATAATTGTATCACATAACTAAAAATCAAAGTTTTAAAGATCAAGAGTGTTAAATTGATAAAACAAACATATCAATGGCATCCAAAAGCACAATTGTAATCAACCCTCTACAACCTCCTATTGTAGATGTGGAACATACTCCCTTTGCAGATGTAGACTTTAAAATCACAGATCCTGTAACTAAATTTAACCTTATTGAGCTCCACTGTTGGAGCCAAGAGAAATCCTCAGACCAAATAGATGATGTGCTTATTTTGGAATCTAATTTGCCTAAGTTTGTTTTTCCTCACACCCATTAATGCCTAGAAGCTATCAAATTATGCCAATATCATTATTCTCCAGATAAAAAAGCCATTGTCAATTCTGAAAAAGAAGTATTGTTTACCAATAGCTAAATCTATAAACCAGATGCTTCAGTTGTAGCCTGAGCCCAATGTAGTTCCCTTATCTATTGAAGCTCTAACAATGTTATATTTGGAGTTGGATTTTCCCAAAAGATTCCAAATTTTTCAAACCTTCATGCCCTCCTATGTGAAAATCCCCAAGCTCAACCCTCCATACTCCTCTTCCAAATTCCCAGAAGGAACCAGACACATTATTTCCATGTTGTCTTTTATCCTTGGATACTTCATATATGAACATACTAATGCATCTATACTTCGTTTCCTATCCATTTTTGTGCTTGGTTAGCCCCCTGCAGTTATCTACAATTTTTCCTAGTATATTGCTGATAGCATCCATGAACAACTTGTTAAATTACCCACTGAAGGTGTCTTTAGATATACTTCATTTATTTTCCATATGTTCCTTTACTTTCAGTCAAACAAGTTTCCTATAACTCTTCAAAAGATGGATGTAGAAGGAAATCAACAGTCTATTATATTCTAGACTTCCTTGATCAGAAAGGAGTCAATTGAGTTTACTTATGCAGAGCTTACAAATTGTTTTATCCATTCATTGGTAAATATGCTAAAAAATAGTGTCCAACCTCAAGAGGGTTTTACAATTGTCTGAACAGAGCAAGACAGGTGATTGGTATTTATACCAAAATCACATTGAAATCAGATTTTATGAGAAAACCCTCATTCCTTACAAGTTGCCAAAGTATTTACCTATCAGGTTATTTGCTTTAGAGTATATAAGACAAATTTTGAACTCATATTCTGTAAATTTCTTGGCTAATAAGAAGAAAACACAGTTTAAACTGAAGAATCAAGTGGGTCCATTCATATGTAATAACAAAGAAGTAGGTGTAGAGGCAGAAAAGAAGTTGTTAGAATACTTTGGTATTATGATCCATATGGTATAATCAGCAAGAAGAGAGTTAAATGTAAATTAAATCCATACATTCATGAGAAGAAGCCTAGCATTGAGAATTTTTCAAACCAAATAGAATGGTTAGAAAATACACTGGTAGAAGCTAATAAGAAAAGTGATACTAGTCACATTTTGTAGACTCCAGCTCAGGAAGACAGAAGCATGAAAAGAAACAAGGAAGAAGGCTCTTACACTGCTGAAACTACCATAGAAACAAAGTTTAAACTTAGGTACAGCAAGAAACCAAATATTAATCCTGCAGATAAATAAAAAGAGACAATGGAGGTTATAGACACAAAGATTCTAGAGAAAGACACTATGCCTCCTACAACGATTGAAAATGAACAACAACCTACCATTTCCAATACACAGTTGATCCAGAAACAACATTGTGTAGAAGTGTCATCATCAAAGCAGAAAGAGGACAAATATATGGACATTAAGGAAAAGTACAAAGATATTAAGGCTAAAAATGAGGAAATAAAAAATGAAATTTATTCTCAATACTTAAAGCAGACTCCTGGCATACAAAATAGGCTACTTTCAGCGTTTGATTACAAGAATAAGAAATTGTTGATGAAAATGCTTCAACCCACAGTGCCAACTCCCAAAACAACATCTGATTATAAAAAGGTTGATTTTGAAGTACCAGATCAAGACATTCATCCCTTGGACCAAATTGAATTCCATAAACAGAGTTCAAAGATGATATATTCCACAATGACTACAAAATTAGTGAGTTCTCAAAAGTTCCAGAATACTTTGATAAATGTAAGAGATCAGCTCAAAGTTGAGAAAGCTTCATCATATGCTAATGATATTGTTGATCAGCGGTTGTCATTGATGTCAAACCAAGCAGCACCAGGGGCTAACCCAATATTGCATGGGAATTTTGACCTACCAAATTAATATATTCTGGGTCAATAATTCTTTTGATGATTTCTACTTGTCGAGATGTTTCCGTTGATATATGGCATGCCATGTAATTCTTCATGGTTTGAGAGATATTCATGTTTGACGTTTGTACCCCCAGTTAGTGGGCTAAAACCCCATGGGGTTGGGGCATGGGTCATTGATAAGTCATAATTAATATTTTTTAAGCTCCTAAGACCCCTCCCACATTCACTTGTTGAAGCCCCTCTTAACTTAAGCATTCATATAAATTGTGATCCTCATTTCCTCCTTATGCATGGGATTTGGCCATATGAAACAGGTCATCGTGGAATTTTCGCTCTAAATGTTTTGGTATGAAGAATCAAATGCTAAAATTTTTATGAGGCAAAGCTGAAATCCTGAGGAAGCTGCAGTAAAAATTTCAGATCAATTTGCACAACATTTTTGGAGATATGATCTATGGAAGTAAGGGTTTTTGCAGGCTCCTGAAATTCATCTCAAAGAAGTGACCTTGGTAAAATCTTCATAACTCTCTCTCTGAGTATCGGATTGGAATTATGTAAAACGTTGAAGATAGTGCACAGTTGGTAGTTTTCTCTCTATTAATTTTAGAGGCAAATGAAGAAACAATGACATGTGGAATTGCGTACAAGTGCGCTCTGCTGAAACAATCCATACTTAGGGCAGTGTGAGAAATTGGGTATAACTCTCTCTTGAAGAATCCAAATTGGGTAATACCTATGGCATTAGAAATATGACTCAGAGGAATACTACAGGACCGAAAACCAAATATTGAAGATCTGAAATAACAAAGATACAACAGATTCAATATCGAGATCCTAGAAGGCAAAAAAAAAAGGTAGATCATGTGTTGTAAAGGGTTGCAAAGAACCAGAATTTCTATGGAAGAAAAGCAAATAAAGGTGTAGCAGAGGGTAGCATGAGAAGAGCAGCATCCAAGGTGAATAACAGCAGCAAGAAGTTCATCATATGAAGTCTTCAAGTGGGCAACACTACATACAATCATTGTAAAGGTATCATTGTACCTAGTCATTGTAAATACATTATTCTACAAATCGTAATAGTATCTATCTGCCAAGGGTTGAAGAGGCATCATTAGAAGGTATAGGATCATCATTGGGTGGTTGTGTCAAAGTTGGGGTTATGATCTAGTATATCTTCTTCTTCTACATCATTCTATATCATTCTATATCATTGTAAAGTGGACCATTTTCCTTGGTATGGGAGTCCATTAATTTTTCTTCTATAGGGTGGTAGGGTGGTGCTAGGGTGATTTGCAGCTCATTGGGTGTTGGGGCATCCGTTCAATTGAATACTGAAGAATCTCGAGCATTGGAGTTTCCACCCAGTGGGAGCTGGAGAAGAATGCTTTTCTAGATTCTAGGAATTTGGAGCTTTATTTTCAACTGGAGTTGAAGAGAATTATTAGAAAAGCATTAGGTGGTTTTTGTCTCGGAGTGGGTTTCCACCTTAAAAACTGTGTGCATTTTTGTTCCTCTTGTTTTCTGCTATCATTGTACAAACACTGATAATAATTTAAGATTAACTAATGCTCTAATTGAAAGAAATACTGATTCACCCCCCCCTCTCAGTATTTCCAACAATTGGTTTCAGAGCTTGGTTCCTTCAATAGCAGTTTAATAGTTGGAAGGAGGTCATGGAGCATACCAAGAATGGTGTACCTCTATTCAATGAAAATAATTATGCACTTTGTAAAGGAAGAATGGAGGTCTATCTCTTGGCGCAAGGTTACAAAGTATGGGACACTGTTCAAAATGGATTTACATCAACCACGAATGAACAAGGTAAGAAGAATTTGGTAAATGATGCAAAAGCAAAGAATATTATTATCAGTGGACTTATTGAATCTGCTTATCATAAGGTGTTGGGTTGTAAAACTGCCAAAAATGTATGGGACAAGCTTGAGAATATATATGCAGGTGACTCAAATGTCAAAGAAGCAAAGCTTCAAATCTATAGAGCAAAATTTGAGCAACTCCGAATGAAAGAAGATTGAAACATTGCTACATACTTTCAATACGTTGATGAAATAACCAATACTCTGGAAGGATTGGGAGAGCTAGTTGACGAGAAGACTATTATACGGAAGATTCTTAGAACGTTACTAGGGAAATTCAACCCAAAGGTATCAGTCTTAGAATAAAGTGCAAATCTGGACAAACTCAGCAAGGAGGAATTACACGGATTTCTCATAGCATATGAAATGAGACTTGATGAATAAGAGGGTAGTTCGCATCTAGAAACTGCATTCATTGCATCTAAGAAAACCAATAAGGATAAACAACCTTCAATTGAAAATACATGCACCTGCAAGTGTGAAGAAAAGGGAGATGATGAAGAGGGTCTTTCAAATGAAGAATATGCTTACTTCACGAGAAAACTACAAATTGGCAAGGGACAATTCAAAGGTAAAATTCCATTGATATGTTTCAGCTGTAATGAGGTTGGGAATTTTGCAACAAAATGTCCAAACAAAAGTAATGGCAACTCAAAAATAAAGAAAGGCTTTAAGAAATTCAACAAGCAAGGATCCAAAAGGAATTTTCTCTCTAAAGAAGATAGCTCATCATCCGATGAAGACAATGATAGTGAAGAAGAAGCCAATGAGAGAGTATTGTTTATGGCCAAGCATAATAAACCCAAGCACAATAAGCAAGAGGTATCAAACAATGAAGAAGAAGGATGGACCATAGACGAATTTTATGAGGAAGAAATCAAGCTTATAAAATATCTCAAGGCGGAGAAGATCCGTTCCAAAACTCTTGAAGAACAATTTTGAGGTCTCAAAATTGAAGTTGAAGAACACAAATGCATTGAAGATTCACTTCAAAAGAAGTTGGAAGAAAGCAACCAAGAAAGGGAAGAATTAGAAGCCGAAGTAGTCTCGCTGCGTGAGGAAGTGAGGAAAGGAAAAACTATCCAAAACTATGCCAAAAACTCAAGGGCATTGGAAGAACTCATCAACAATCAATGATCTTACAATGACAAAACTGGCATCGGTTACAAAGAAGAAGAAGCACGACCATCTACAACAAAATACAATGAACCTATGTGTTGTGAAACTAGCTCCAAAAATAGAAGAAAAGAGATATCAACGCCTTATAAATAAGCCACGTCGAGGGGGAAACCTCCAATACATTACATGAATGAAAAATTCTTGGATGATACAATTTACAAAACCTCCTTTCTATATATAGGAGTCCATGGAGCCATAATGTAATCCTAGTGGGCCACAATGTAATCCTAGCCGACCTAACAATAATAATTTAAGGGCACAATAATAACAAAATGGGGGTTACAAGGGTACAATAATAACAATAAGGGGGTTACACTAACAAAAATAAGGGGCTACAATAGTAATATAGGGACCTAACATGCCCCTCTCCTTCACAAAAGTGTTGTTCTCAACGCTTGAGTAGCTCTGGGTGCTTCTGTATAAAATTCTCATCCTCCCATGTAGAATCTTCAGTGGGTAAGTTCTTCCACTTGATGAGATATTCTGAAATTGATCGATTCTGTAGCTGTCAAGTTCTTATTTCCATGACCGCTTTAGGTTCCAATATGATTTTTCCTTCCTCGTCAAGTTCTGGTAATATTGTTTGAACTGGAAGATTTTCACCTATAACCTTCTTTAAGCATGAAACATGGAAAACTGGATGTACTTGTGAAGAAGAAGGAAGCTCCAATTTGTATGCCATAGTACCAATCTTTTGCAACACCTTGTAAGGACCATAGTACTTTGGCGATAATTTATTATCCTTCTTAGCTTGCTTGAGGGACATTTGTTTGTATGGTTGTAGCCGTAAAAATACCCAATCTCCTACATCAAACCTTCTCTCGCTGCGATGTTGATCTGCTTGTTGTTTCATTCGATTTTGTGCCAAATTTAGGTTATCCTTTAAGAGTTGGAGAACTTCTTGCTGATGCTCGATGTGATCTTCCACTGCTTGAACCTTCGAATTTTCCCTTAAAGATGATTTGATGGATGGTGGATGATATCCATAAAGTGCCATAAATGGGGTCATTTTTGCTGCAGTATGGAAGGAAGTGTTATACCACCTTTCAGCGAGAGGTAACCACTTGACCCATTGTGTTTGTTTATCATATACAAAACAATGAAGATATCCTTCCAAAAATTTATTTACTATCTCAGTTTGATAATCAGATTGAGGATGATAAGATGAGCTATGAGCTAATTGAGTACCCAAACAAGAAAATAACTCCGTCCAAAAATTTCCAGTAAAAATGGGATCTCTATCGCTCACAATAACTCTTGGGCTTCCATGTAGCTTTTGAATTCTGTCCATAAATGTACTAGCAACTGTACTTGCTTTAAATGGATGAGATAATGCACAAAAGTGTGCATACTTGGTAAGTCTATCAACTACCACCATGATGACACTCTCTCCTTCGGACTTAGGTAAACCTGTGATAAAATCCATTGAAATCTCCTCCCAACGTTGACTTGGAATGGATAAAGGTTGTAGAAGTCCTGGGGTCTTAATTGTTTCCACTTTATTCTGCTGGCAAACCAAACATTCCGCCACCAACTTTTGAATATCAGATTTAAGGCCATCCCAAAAAAATTCTTTCTTCACCCCGTGGTAAGTTTTTAAAAATCCTGAGTGTCCTCCTAAAGGCGAAGTGTGCAATTCCAGAAGAATCTTTTGTTTTAGTTGGGAATTCTTACAAAGATATAAGCGATCTTTGTACCATAAGGAATCATTTTTCCAACTAAATGTATCAGATGTACTAGGGTCTTGCTGCAACTTTTGAATGAGTGTCCATACATCTTTGTCCTTCTTCCATTCATCTCTTGCTTCGGTTATCCAATCTGGTTGGATAATAGAAATGGCACAAAGCAATGCTTCCACCTCTTCATTCTTTCTTGGGAGTGCATCTGCAACAACATTTAGCTTCCCTTTTTTGTATATTATTTCAAAGTAATAACCCAACATCTTTGTGACCCATTTTTGCTGCTCTTCTGAAGATAGTCTTTGTTCCAAAAAGTGTTTAAGACTATCATGATCAGTTTTTACCTTGAAGTGTGTTAAGCCTGTATATTAATAGTGTAGCCCCTTATTATGTTAGTGTTACCCCCTTATTGTTATTATTGTACCCTTGTAGCCCCCATTTTGTTATGATTGTGCCCTTAAATTATTATTTTAGGTCAGCTAGGATTACATTGTGGCCCACTAGGATTACATTATGACCTCATGGACTCCTATATATAGAAAGGAGGTTTTGTAAATTGTATCATCCAAGAACTGTTCATTTATGTAATGTATTAGAGGTTGCCCCCTCGAAGTGGCTTATTTCTAAGGCGTTGATATCTCTTTTCTTCTCTTTTTGGAGTTGGTTACACAACATTTGGTATCAGAGCTTTGGATTCTAGGGTTTCGCTGCTCCAAACAGGTCATCGTGGCATTTTTGCTATAACTTGTTTTCTACGAAGTTTCAAAAGCTGAACTTTTTAGGGTGCGAAGCCGAAATCATGAGGAATCTTGTATAAAAATTTCAGAGCTTGGTTCGCAATATTTTCGGAGATATCATCTGTGGAAGTTAGGTATTTTTTCAAGCTCCTAAACAGGTCATCATGGCATTTTCGCTATTAATTTTTTTCTACGAAGGTTCAGAATCTAAAATTCATATGGTACGAAGCTGAAATCCTGAGGAAATTTTTCAAATAATTTCAGAGCTTGGTTCGCAATATTTTTGGAGATATGATCTGTGGAAGGTAGTGCTTTTTCAGGCTCCTGAATTTCATCTCAAAGAGGTGATCGTGGGATAAGTTCAATAACTCTCTCTCTGGGCAGTGGATTTGAGTGCCGTAAAAATTTGGCACAAGTACACAGACTGCAGTTTCGTGGCTATCAATTTCAGAGACAAAGGACGAAACAGTGGCATGTGGCAAGTCCTACAAGTTTTCTCTATTGAACCAGTCCAAAATTAGGTCATTGTGGGAGATTGGACACAACTTTGTCTTGGGGAATCAAAATTAGGTCAGACCTGTGGCATTCAAAAGAGAATTTAGAGGGCTATTTCATTGCTAAATTTCAGATATTTAAGAGTCTCAATAATAGAGATAATCCAATTCCAATATCGAGCTCCTCAAAAGCAAGTAAAAGGTGTGTATTGTTTTTCTCGAATTGCATAAATCTTGTTTGAAAAATCAGTTTGAAGCGATTCCAAGGGCCTATTGAGCATATATTTTAGTATTTCATTCTGAAATTCCTCCTAAAAATAATTCCATACCCATTAATCCCTCAAAAATCTATACTATGACGCATGAAGAGGAAGAGTTGCAGTATGAGATATCAAAATTACGGTACCAAGTGCAACAAGTTTCGATCTTGCGAAGAGCAATTCAAGATGAAATAGATGGTTTAAAAGCAGAAATGGAGGATAAGTTGGATGGTTTTAAGTATAAAATAATAGCAAATATGGATGATAAATTAGTGGAATATCACATCGAGCATCAACAACAAGTTCTCCAACTCTCAAAGGATAACCCAACTTTGGTGCAGAATCTAATGAAACAATAGGAAGATCAACATGACATCGAAAGAAGTTATGAAGAAATCATAGAAACAAGAACTCGACAAGTACGATCAATTTCAGAGTATCTTAGCAAATGGAAGAACTTTCCTGTAGAATATTTCACATGGGAGGATGAGAATTTTATACAGAAGCATCAAGAAATAATCAAGCGTTGAGGACAACACTTGTTTGAAGGAGAGGGGCATGTTAAGCCCCTATATTAATAGTGTAGCCCCTTATTATGTTAGTGTAGCCCCCCCTTATTGTTATTATTGTACCCTTGTAGCCCCCATTTTGTTATTATTGTGCCCTTAAATTATTATTGTTAGGTCGGCTAGGATTACATTGTGGCCCACTAGGATTACATTATGGCCCCATGGACTCCTACATATAGAAAGGAGGTTTTGTAAATTGTATTATCCAAGAATTGTTCATTTATGTAATGTATTGGAGGTTGCCCTCTCGAAGTGGCTCATTTCTAAGGCGTTGATATCTCTTTTCTTCTCTTTTTGGAGCTAGTTACAAGACAAAGTGTCTCTCCATTAGGTAAGTTCGCCATTTCTTTAGTGCATGCAGTGTTGCTAACATTTCCTTCTCATAAATAGGTTTCTGTAAATACTTTCCTTTGATTGGACGACTTTCAAAAGCAATGGGTCTTCCTTCCTGCATTAAAACTGCACCAATTCCATTTCCTGAGGCATCACATTCCACAAGAAAGGTTTTTGTGAAGTCTGGCGTAGCTAAGACCGGTGCTAGGCACATTGCCTCTTTAAGATGTTCAAAGGCCTTAGTTGCTTCAGGAGTCCATGAAAATGCATCTTTCTTCAATAATGTTGTTAGAGGTGCTGCTATTCTCCCATAATTCTTAACAAACTTACAATAATACCCTGTTAACCCGAGAAATCCTCGCAACTGCTTTATGGTTGTGGGGACTTTCCATTCCTTAATGGCTTTAATTTTGTTAGGGTCTACCTTAACACCCTCGTGAGATACAATATGACCCAGACATTCCACCTCTTGTACTCCAAAGAAACATTTGGATGTTTTTGCATATAATTGTTTCTCCTCCAATAGTTTGAGCACCCTGTCAACATGTTGAACATGATCCTTCCAAGACCTGTTGTAGATTTGTATATCATCAAAAAATACTAGCACAAATTTTCTAAGGGTTTGAAAATGGAATTCATCAACCCTTGAAATGTAGAAGGTGCATTGGTAAGGCCAAAAGGCATGACCAAAAATTCATAATGACCCTCATGAGTTTGAAATGCTGTTTTTGGAATATCTTCAGTCTTCATTCTAATTTGATGATATCCTGAACGAAGATCCAACTTGGTAAAATAAATTGCTCCATGTAATTCATCCAATAATTCATCAATCACAGGAATGGGAAATTTATCTTTAATGGTGAGCCTATTGAGCTCCCTATAATCCGGACACATTCGCCATGATCCATCCTTCTTGTGTACCAATACTACAGGAGCAGAGAAAGAACTTTGACTAGGTTGAATTATACCCGCCTCCAACATTTCTGCAATCATACGTTCAATTTCGCTCTTTTGGACGTAAGGATATCTATAAGGCCTGATGTTTGGAGGAACACTTCCTGGAATCAAATGAATAGCATGATCATGATCACCAATAGGTGGGAGTCCTTTGGGAGTTTCAAACACCTTGGAATGATTGTCCAAGACTTGTTGGAGATCTGCAGAAATAGATGATTTTGATGTTGGAACTTCTAGTGAGCATAATTGTGCAATTACGCCTCGCTGTTCTTTCTTTAGAAGCCTTTTCATGACATTAGAGCTTATTATCCTTCCTGGCTTCCCCGCAATACCCCGTAATTCGACTTCCTTTCCTTCTGAAAAAAATTTCAAGAAAAGTTCTTGAAAATTAAAAGCTACCGTCCCAAAAGATTGTAACCATTGTACTCCTAGTACAACATCAGCACCTCCCATAGGAATGGAAAGCATTGGACTAGTCAATACATATTCCCCCATGGTTAGCTTGATATTATGGCATTTTCTAGAGCAATTTATAGTTCCTCCATTTGCAACCATCACTTGACATTCTGGTGTTGGGTGTAGGAAACAATTTAATTCCTTGGTTACCTTACAATGAATAAAATTATGGGTACTACCTGAATCAATAAACACTATTACCCTTTTCTTCTTGATATGTCCTTCTATCTTGAGAGTTTGAGGAGTGGTAATTCCTACCAGTGCATTACACGATATCATCGGGTTCATTTCTTCCTCTTCCAGGGCTAGTTCCTAGTGTATATCCTCTTCTTGTTCATTTTCTTCTTCCTCTTCACAATCTATGTAAAATAATTTCTTCTCAGCACACGTATGACCTTTAGTGTATTTTCTATCACAACTGTAGCAAAGCCCTTTTGCTCTTTTTTCTTCCAATTTTTGTGGTGTCAACCTTGTAGGTTGTGGAAATCTAAGCGTGGCAACACTTCCTTCTTTATAGAATTGAGTGGTAGGATTCCTTGTCACCATAATTTTACATTCAACTTTTCTTGCCAACCTGAATGCCTTCTCCAATGAATCAGGTTCCAAAACGCGAACTTCATGTTGGATGTTATCCTTTAAAGTGCCTATGAAGAGATCAATCCCGTGTTCCTCTGGAATATCAGTTACCCTTATATTCAATTTTTGGAAGTCCTCAATGTGCTCCCCCATTAGTCCCTTTTGTTTGAGATTTATCAATTGGCTAAAGAAGGTGTTGCTCTTTGTATCCTCATAATGTGCTATCATTTCCTCCGTAAAAATTGACCAAGTGAATTTTTTTACGGGAGCAAAGCCATCGATACCATACAAATGTATTTTGTTCTAAATGTAAAGTTGCAATGTGTACCTTTTGTGTGTTTTTCACGTTATGGAGATCAAAATATTGCTCCATCTGTAGTATCCATGTTACAAGATCCTTTCCATCAAACTTCCTCATATCCATTTTTTGAATATGGTGGTTCTTCCCGCCAACATTCGAGTTTATGAAATCATGATTAACATTTATTTTATTCTCATCATGAGGTTCTTCTACTATATTTCCGCCATTAGGAATCATTTCTTGTTTTAAGCTTGTCATAAAGCCTTCCATGTATTCTTTTAGATCATTCTTCATGTTTTCCATGTTGTCTTTCATGTCATCCATCTTAGCTTCCATGCCATCCATCTTAGCTTCCACGCCATCAATCTTAGCTTCCATGCCTTTCTTCAAACCGTCCATCTTCACTTCCATGCCTTTATTCAAAACTTCCATTTCATTTTTTGTTTCTCTTTGCAAGAGTGAAAATTGTTGCACTTGCTCTTGTAATTTTGATAGATCATGTTGCAATTCTTCATCTTCATGAGTCATAGTAGAGCCTTCTGAAGGCTTAATGGGTGTTGAATTCTTTTTAGGGGCCATTTTAAAATCCAATATTGATATCTATTCTACAAGATGCCCTTGGAATCAATTCAAATTGATTCTTCAAACAAGACTTATGCAATTCAGAAAAAAAATACACACCTTTTACTTGCTTTAAGAAGCTTGATATTGAAATTGAATTATATCTGTAATTGAAAATCTTCGATATCTGAAATTTAGCCCTGTAGTAGCCCTCTGAAGCTTCTTTAAAATGCCACAGGTCTGACCTGATTTGGATTCTCCAAGACAAAGTTGTGTCCAATCTCCCACAATGACCTAATTCTGGACTGGTTTAGTAGAGAGAAATTGTACGACTTACCACGTGTCACTTTTTTGTCCTTTGTCTCTGAAATTGATAGCCACTAAACTACAGTCCATTTACTTGCAACCACTTTTTACGGCACTCCAATCCGATCCCCAGAGAGAGAGTTATTGAACGTTTCCCACGATCACCTCTTTGAGATGAAATTCAGGAGCCTGAAAAAGCACTACCTTCCACAGATCATATTTCCAAAAATATTGTGAACCAAGCTCTGAAATCATTTGAAAAAAATTCTAAGGATTTCAGCTTCGCACGATATGAATTTCAGACTCTGAACCTTTGTACAAAAACATTTATAGCGAAAATTCCACGATGACCTATTTAGGAGCCTGAAAAAATACCTAACTTCCACAGATGATATCTCCAAAAATATTACGAACCAAGATTTTAAATTTTTAGGCAATATTCCTCAGGATTTCTGCTTTATACTCTAAAAATTTTAGCTTTTGAAACTTCATAGAAAAAAATTTATAGCGAAAATGCCACGATGACCTGTTTGGAGCAGCGAAACCCTAGAATCCAAAGCTCTGATACCAAATGTTGTGTAACCAGCTCCAAAAAGAGAAGAAAAGAGATATAAACGCTTTAGAAATGAGCCACTTCGAGGGGGAAACCTCCAATACATTACATAAATGAACAATTCTTGGATGATACAATTCACAAAACCTCCTTTCTATATATAGGAGTCCATGGGGCCATAATGTAATCCTATGGGGCCACAATGTAATCCTAGCCGACCTAACAATAATAATTTAAGGGCACAATAATAACAAAATGGTGGTTACAAGGGTACAATAATAACAATAAGGGGTTTACACTAACAATAGTAAGGGACTATACTAGTGATATAGGGACCTAACATAATTTCTCCTCTTTTTGGTTATAAAAGGAGACATTTGTAAAAGAAAGGGGAAGTTTTATTATTCAATTTATTTTGTAACTCTATAATTTCTTAACTCTCGTGATCAAAGAGTGACTGCTGTAAACGTTATTTATGTCTCATTAATACAAGAACGTGTTTCTATTCCATTTCTTAACTCTGGAGTAAAGCATAGCAGTGTTTCACTGGTGGTTAAGGGACCGGCCCTGGTGGATCAATCTGCTGTTTGTATCATTACATTTCAGTTATCATTGTGTGATAGTTTGGATTTGTTTTCATCACAATTTGTAAGTTAATTGGTTTAATCTCTAATTGCTTATTGATATCGGTGTGTTACATTGATGAATCACATCGTTGTTCCATTCTAACAAGAATCTTAATTCCTATATCATTCATCTTGTTATGCTTTATAGAGCTTTTTTGTTCAGCATTTGATTCCATTTGTTGTTCCGTTTGATTGCTATTCATTTCAGATTGCTTCTTAACAGAGTTTTCTGTAGATAGGATTTGTTGTTCAATTCTTCTAAGTTAGTTTGTTGTTTATTTACATTACTGTTCAATTCCAGTTTGTTGTTCATTTCCGATTCATTAGTTTACAGATTGTAAAGAGTTTTTTTTTAAGTGCTTGCATAGTTTACTTTCATTAGCAGCATTTAGTTCAAATTCTATTTTCATTTAATTGCTTTAAAGTAGGATTATCAACTGTAAAGAATACTGGTTATTGCTCCCACGTTTTCAGATTGATTATCTTGTTCTTAGTTGATTTTATCAGTTTCTAAAGGAAAGAGTTATCATTACTGTATCCTTGACTGATACTCACTGAGTGAATGATTGGATTTTAGAGTATTTAGTTTCATTTCATTGCAATTAGATTTTATTTTCAGCATCTGTTTACTCTTGTATTTAAAACATTGTACTACACATTGAAGAGCATTACTCTTGGATAAATTGCTGCCTTAGACTAGGTACACTCTTGAAATAAAAAAATTTACCTAGATTGATCATTAATGTGAGACAAATAGGAGTTAAAAATACACCTTTCTAGCACTCAACATTTTAGCACCGTTGTCGGGGAGAGTGTATGCCATTTAGAAAGAGTGATGCATATTTGATTTTTTCTTCTAAGGAAGAATTGGGTATTAAAAACGGAAGGTAAGAACCTGCATACCAAGCAAGGAACATACTTGTTCATCGGCCTGCTTCACAACAGAATTAAGTAAAAAAAAAATTTAGGTAGAAATGAACGTGTGTATTTTAGAGGTAGAAATTTTGAAAAAAAATCTTGTAATTTCACTCAAGTGGTGATGTAAGCACCACCCATTTCACTAACCAATTGACAGGAACATTCGAAGGAGGAGTCTCAAAGAAACACATGAATAACATCTTCTATTATGGTAAGAAATGGCTCACATTGCCACTTTTGAATTCCCTATAAAAGATCTTGGAGGAGTGACAAAAATGCACATAATTCCCCCATCATCTCTACCATATTTTCATGGTTTGACAAATGAAGATTCCGATACATTCTTATTTGAGTTTGAAATACTTTGTAGAGGATATGATTATTTTAATAATGATAAAAGGTTGAAAGTGTTTCCTCTTACTCTAAAAGGAGCAGCTCTCCAATGGTTCATGAGCCTAGGTGGGAACTGCATCCAAACATGGGAGGACATGAAGAACATATTCTTGAAGAAGTACCAAGACTATTGCAAATCCAATGAAGATATTTTTGCTATGATACAAGGGGAAGATGAAAGCTTGGAGGACTATGTAGAGCAATTTCAATACAACCTTCAAAAATCAAAGCATAAGCATTTGGAAAAAGAGATCTTGAAAACACTCCTTCTTAAAGGAATCAAAGATGATTTTTTAGAACTCTTAAATCTGATAGGAAAAGGTGATGTTTTTTAGTTATCATATGATGATGTCTGTGAATTGTGCACAAGGTATTCAAGAGAAATTTCTAAGGCTGGTAAGAATTCTAGAAATGTTTCTTCTTTCTTTTCCAAATTTACTACAAGAACAAGAACAAGAGACATAAGAGCTGAAATAAATGTTTTATATGAAAATTTTAAATATGATTTTATTACCTCTCTAAATTCACAATTGAATTTTTTGTAGGTTCAGAAAAATCAAGAATTTGATGAAGTCCTTTGCCCTCATTACCAAAAGAAGCATCCCATAGATACTCACTCTTCCTTATCTAGGATGGAGGTAGCATATCAAAGAGATGGAGAAGCTGGAACAAGGTCAAAACCATGGAAATTGTGGCCTATAGGTATGGTTAAAAACACTTCCTCTCCATTCTCTTACTTGCATAATCCATTATGGAATACTCATATGTTAGGGCAACCATGCCAATCTCAATATAAGCACCATCAATCTTGTCTACAAGTTTGGCACGGTTCATCTTATGATTGCATGACTACTCTCCCTCATCTTGTAGCACAAACACATCTTCCAAATCTTCCACAACATCTTGCTTGCCTATCAAAATCATCCATTCAACCCAATCAACTACATCATCAAAATGCTCCATTCTCTACACAATTTCCTACTCAACTCATTCCACACCCTCACCATAATAAAACAGTATAACATGCTTACAGTGTTGAACTGAAAAATTTACCCACCCATTCTATCTCATATGCACCATTAGAGAAAACTTATACTAAGATTCAGAATCTATCAAATCCAAAAATTGTAAAGGTTGTGAAAGAAAATGAGATTTCTTCTAGTCTGCATCAACAAGCCATTTTAAACACTCAAGAAATTCATGATATGATAGCTATGGGAAATCAAGAAAGTAAGGGATACATTGAAGATTGGTTTCACTCCATTTTTTTGTAGCATCACTCCATGCTTCAACAATTTTTGGCACCATCTTTTCAAGGGAAGTTGGCTTCTCATACTCTAATTTTTATTAACATGCATTTTTCAAATTTGGGTATGTACACACTTGAAGCCTTATTTCGAAAATGGTTACACTGGAAATACTCTTATACGTAATGATATTCATTTTCCAAATCAAAGTAGGCTAGTGAAAAAATAAAATAAATAAGGAAATAAAATAAACACATTTTTTTTTTTTTTTTTTTTTTTGTAAAAATAGTTGTTTTTGTTGCAACACGCTGTGGAAATCAATATCGATGATAAATATTTTAATTTATTTGTGTATTTAGATAAATTATATTTAAAATAAAAATTCTACAAACACTTATATTCATTATTATCACCAATATGGAAAATTGCTTGAATATCATTTTTTTGGCTTGCGGGCTTGATGAAATTTCTGAAAACAGAGTTGGGACAGTCATGTTTTGAGGGACCAAAATTGAATATTTTTAAAACTTGTTTCTATCCTAAGTAGCCTTTGATGTCTACATTCCAACCCAATTTGAATCACTCCATTTGGAGTTGAAATGAAAAACTTATACCCAAAATATTGACAGCGCGTCTAGTAGGCAACTCAAGAACGGAGTTGGGATAGTCAGTTTTTGGAGGCCTAAATGGCTATATTTTTAAACCCTGTTTCTATGGTATATTCCTTTATGAATAAAATTTATAACACAATTTTAATCACTCAATTTCGATATCGTATGAGGAATTTTTGACCAAAATACTGACTGCTTCTCATAAATCAGAACTCTTAAAACACTGTTTTCTTGGCTGTTCACTAGCGTATTTGACCCATCAATTCTTCTTGTATTCAAAACCTGTTTCTATTGGATATCAATAAATGAATATAATTTAATCTCCAATTTTAATCGGTTCAATCCGCCATCAAATGAAAAATTTATGCTTGAAATATCAACTGTTGGTCTGAGATAGAAAATCGAAAATGACTTTATTATGCAGGTTGTTCTAAGCAAATTTAACATAACATTACATGAAATTTTTAAAACCTGTTTCTATCAGAGACATGTCTCTGAATTGAATTTCATTTGGCTTTTAAATCACTCAAATTGGACGAAAAACAAAGAATTTATAATTGAAACACTGCTGGTTATTATGATTGGCCATTGCTCTCTCGCAAGTAATAAATTAATTTTGTCAGTGGATTTGTTTTACAGAGTAACTACTTTTTATTTTTTTCTGCATAATTCTTGGATTAGGGGAGCCCAATCACCTCTCTTTCTCCATGGTTTAATGTTTTATTGCAAGTAGACACTCGTTTTTTGCAGGTCTTAGCAGAACAAAGAAGGTCAATTTATGGACGAGCGATTCTTGAAAGAAATTTTAGTGAAACAAGGTCATTTTGTCCAGTTCATTACCTAACAGATTCATAACAGAAGAAATGAAGGAGTGGTTTCCATTTGAAGATTCATGTCACTGCTGCCAAAACATTTTTTAAAAAGATCATTTTTTTCTATTGACAGATTGATATTCCCTTAGGAAATAACATCATAGATGTTGTAACTTAATAAAGTGTTGTTTCTTTTCTGATTTATTTTATGTTTTTGTATTTCAGGTGTTGATCCCTTCAAATTGTAGTTTCCGCTCCATTAACAATTGCAGAATAAGGACCCCACCATGCAAGTTTCAATTGCAGAAGGAAATTCTTCGGCAGCACCAATTCTGTAAAAAATTACTTTTTCTTAAAACATGTACATAAATTTTCATTTCTATTTTATTGGATTTTCTTGACAATAGATTGTACATTATTTTTGTTCTTTCCTCAATTTTTTCTTCCTTTGTTCTTCCCTACAGAAATTTCTACGTGCATTTTCTTTGTTGTTCCCTATAGGGAACAACACTTTTTTGTGTGCCTTTATTTTTCACGTTGTTCCTCTTAAGGAACAGCAGCCATCTCTCTTAAGGAACATCAATCTTGTGTGTTTATATTTTCTTTTTGTTCCTCTTAAGAAACAACAGTCGTTCCTCTGAAGAAACAGTGCGTTCGTGTGTTTCTTTTTGTTGTTCCTTTCAAAAGGAACAACATTTCCATTGATTATTTTTGTTGTTCCTTTCAAAAGGAACAACAGTTTTGTTGTTCCTTTCAAAAGGAACAACAGTTTTGTTGTTCCTTTCAAAAGGAATAACAGTTTTTCCACGTGTTTTTGTTGTTCATTACCGAAGAAACAGTAGTTTTTGCCGCTTGTTTTTGTTATTCCTTTCCAAAGGAACAACATTTTTTGTCGCCTGTTTTTGTTGTTCCTTTCCAAAGGAACAACAGTTTTTGCTGCCTATTTTTGTTGTTCCTTTCCAAAGGGACAACATTTTTCCTGTTATTTTTGCTGTTCCTTTCAAAAGGAACAACATTTTTTTGTCAGCTATTTTTACTGTCCCTTTTCAAAAGGAACAACATTTTCACAGATTGTTTTTTCTGTTCCTCTTAAGGAACAACAACTGTTCCATCTAAGGAACATCACTTTTTGAGTGCATTTTTCTTGTTTTAGAACAACATTATGAGGATTTTTGCGAATTCTTCATGACTCTTTTAAAGACAAACATACAATTTATGCAAGGACACAAAAATTAGAGGCCACTGGAATCAGCAAATCAAGACAAATTGTAATTTTTAAGAATTGTTTTGTAGTGATAAGAAAAAGAAAGGACACAACCGTCTATATCACTTTGCTATCTTTATTTTCACTAAAATTAATATGATCGGTTATCTTTATCATGTTGGTTCTTGCCTAAATCTTCATAACTCTCTTTGATTTTTATTTATTGAATAAGAATGAGGGCATACTTTCTCTATTGAGATGTTCAGACTTATTCCGCCATCCCTACTCTTAAGGAGTGTTGAGCCATCCTCTATACATAAATATGGAAGTGCTACATAAAAAAAGAAAAAAAGAAATTCTCTGTATGATTACTAACAACTCTATGATATGGCAGATGGAGGATAGAGGGTCTCATCAAGAGCTAGCCTACCATGATCATAAGGGAGCAGTGAAGTGGCATTCCCATTATGGCCACCACACCAGGGATATGATCCAATAGACAACTCAGAAAAATAAAAAGTCCTTGGAATAGGAGGTCTCATCACGAGCCAACCTGCCCACCTTTCACTCCTTCTTGGTGAATGGCATTGTGATTCATCTAGTTCTCAAGCCAGCACAGTGGCCTCCATCATGACATCACACAGCACTTCTCTAGTCATAAATAAAGGATAATGGTTCCAAGGGTGAGAAAGCAACTTTGCCATGGTTATAGACACATGTGGGCAACAAAGCTCTGCTGATGGTATTGGAGTCATATTTTTCACAAATCAATAGTAATGATAAACCCTTTTCTTATATCTTTATCTAATATCAAATGAGAGTATGCTACTAAGCCCTTTGTTCAGAACCTCTTATGCATGAAATTTATTTATAAATCAATTATAATGGTTTATGTGGATAATGACCGCATAAGTATTTTTTTCACATCAGCTGTCATTTTCCCTTATTTTCGAATCATTACATAAATATTTCCATATCTACTCATGATTTCAAAATATGCATTGATTTCAGTAATGCGATAATTTTTTGATCATATCATAAGTATGTATGCCTTTTCATGTTGAACAATTGCTATGCAATACGCTGCTCTTCTATTTGCCACAATATTCATACTGCATTTCTACATAATTTTTTCTGCTTCAAATTTTTGCATGCATCTTATTTGTTGCCATTAAAAAATAAAACTGTGGTTTTGAGAAAATTGCATGCTGAATCGTGAATTGTTTATAGGAGAACAACAAGTATGGGGGGAAATTCTATTCGCAGCACGACCACACTATTGAAACTAATAGCAAAGGCTCACGCAACTTGCGAATGCACACAATTCTTCAGACATGATGTGCTTGCATGGCTTCCACCTTTTGCATCACTTTCAGTATCTGCTCAGCCTACATCAGCTTCAACAAAGGCTAGTCCCTACATGTCATTCTACATTTTTTCAGAGGTAACACTTGAGGTGAAATAGCATAATTTTCTGATTTATTACAAATTTAGGAGAATTTCATGAAAATCCATTGAGCATTATTTATCATGATTCATTCCACATCTTTACCACTTCCCATTTTTCAGAGACATCATATTTCAGTTTGGGGGAATGTTGCTTTCCTTCATTTCTTTCTTATGACCATGTCAATAATATTCTTTATCATCCATTGATATTCTTATTCATTCTCAACACCTCCCTTATTCCATGTTGTTTTACACCAAGCATAGATTTCGAAAGATTGTAGCAACCACCTCTCTTTGTTTTCTAGCATTGCATAAGGACATGCTAATTCTTCAGTTTGGGGGAGGAATTGCTACACATTATGGATGTTTTCTACTTTCTTTCTCATTTAAGGCATACAATTTCATTTTTATACAGTGCAGAAATTGATTTGCATATATCTTTAAAACTAAGAACCGAATTCTTGTGATTTCTGGATAACAAAGAGGTATCATTAAAATACACAAACCCAGATAATTTCACACTAAATTAATTTATAAAATTTCAAAAATTATGCACTATCACCTACAACCATTTTGTTTATATCTCATGATCCGTGGATCAAAACGATCTAATTTTTGAGAAAATGGTTAATGAAGTTTGTTATTACTTATATCACATTTTTTTGCAACTTCATATACATATAGTTGAACGTCAATTGTAAAAATTGTTACGCCTTCATCAAGATTTCTAAAATTGAATATTCATTATTTGAGGAAAAAAAATTCATTTGTTCCATCCATTTCATGAGTTGGGATGAACAATTTTTTTTTCTTGGTTAACACATGGGTTTTGTCTTTGGGTTGCATGAGGACATGCAATACATTCAATTATGGGTTGCATGAGGGCATGAAATATATTTAGTTTGGGGGTGTGTTGGGCCGCTAATATGACATTATTATTATAACTTTTTAACACCTATTTCATCCATTTCTACTCTTCTTTATCATGTCACTTATCATAATTTATCATATATTACCATTTTATGATTATTTATGCTCTTATGGATAAATATTATTTCTTCTCCTTTATTTTTAATAAATTGATCATTATTATGCATGATTTTATCAAGGATGGTTTATTAATATATTTTGTAACATCACTCACCATTTTAGTCTCCAAGATATTTTCCAGATTGCAGATTTGATCTCTAGCACATCATCGAATATTCCAACTCAGAAATTCGTTGGAATAAGAAGTATCAGTTTTGCATTGGATATTATGGGAAAATGGAGAAGAATCTGGAAAATCCGAAACATGGTTTTTGTCTAGAATGGACTGAATTAACTTTTTTAAAGAATGGTTTGCCCAAATTCTATCCATAATAAGAGAAATGGAAGGTTCTCTGAGGATGATTTTCCCAGATTCATTGTTGTGGCCGTTTTCCAAATTCTTCCAGTTGCAATACCAAATTTGACTTGTTCCTGTTGAATGGTTGATCAAATATCTTTTCTTGATGATCAAGTTTTTGGGGACAATCCAATATTGTTATGAGGGATCCTATTTACTATTTAATTTCTCCTCCTTTTGGTTATAAAAGGAGATGTTTATAAAAGAAAGGGGAAGATTTATTATTGAATTTCTTTTGTAACTATATAATTTCTTAACTCTCATGATTAGAGAGCGACTGTTGTAAATGTTATTTATGTTTGATTAATACAAGAACTTGTTTCCATTCCATTTCTTAACTCTAGAGTAAAGCACAGCGGCGTTTCACCTGTGGTTAAGGGCCCGGCCCTGGTGGATCGATTTGTTGTTTGTATCATTTCATTTCAGTTATCGTTGTGTGATATTTTAGATTTTCTTTTGTCACAGTTTGTAAGTTGATTGGTTTACTGTCTAATTGCTTATTGATATTGGTGTGTTACATTGATGAATCACATCGTTGTTCCATTCTAATAATAATCTTAATTCCTGTATCATTCATATTGTTATGCTTTACAGAGATTTTTTGTTCAACATTTGATTCTATTTGTTGTTCCGTTTGATTGTTGTTCATTTCAGATTGCTGCTTAACAGAGTTTGCTGTAGATAGGATTTGTTGTTCAATTCTTATAAGTTATAGTTTGTTGTTTATTTACATTACTGTTCAATTCCAGTTTGTTGTTAATTTCCGATTCATTAGTTTACAGATTGCAAAGAGTTTGTTTTTAAAGTGCTTGCATAGTTTACTTCCATTAGCAGCATTTAGTTCAAATTCTATTTTCATTTAATTTCTTTAAAGAAGGATTATCAACTGTAAATAATACTAGTTATTGCTCCCACGTTCTCAGATTAATTATATTTTTCTTAGTTGATTTTATCATTTTCTAAAGGAAAGAGTTATCATTACTGTATCCTTGACTAATACTTGCTAAGTGAATGATTGGATTTTAGAGAATTTTGTTTCATGTCATTGCAATTAGATTTTATTTTCAGCATCTGTTTACTCTTGTATTTAAAACACTGTAGTACACATTGAAGAGCATTACTCTTGGATAAATTGCCGCCTCAGACTGAGTACACTCTTGAAATAAAAAATCGTACCTGGATTGATAATTAATGTGAGATAAATAGGAGTTAAAAAGACACCTTTTATACCTCAACAGGGATAGGTGAGGAGACATGTTCAGATAATCTCCAACATCTAAGGACCACGAAATCAAGCTTAATTGATGATCAAATTGTTCAAAGAATGCAAAGGATGTGATGCCTAAAAAACAGGGTATGGTTTCCTGGTTTTGTGGAGGTCAAACAAAGTGGACATGAAGAGCTAAAGCCCATCATCCAAATTTGATTATGTGTTGTTACAATTGGAAAATGATGTAAATGTAGGTGGATAAGGTTGTTTTAGATAACAATAAGCAATTTGAGTCCTTTTTGGATTAGGACTGTTAAGTAGATTAGGTGTCTTTATGTAATAAATTTCATATCTTATAGTTATGCAAAGAATTTATGAAACCTGAATATGTAGACATGGACCTGAAAAATGCAATACCCAGAATTTGTATCAAGGACAACTATGCAAAGCTACTATTCAACATTCAAAGATATTTCACATGTGAAGGCAGGTACCATAAAGTTTACACTTATCATTTCAAACTGTTGTTGCATTTCACAGGTATGATATCATTAGATTTACCATTTTACCTACATAGAAGCCTTGCTAAAATGGCTGACAAATTCCAAGCTAAATCTGATGGCTATGAAACATCTCTGTTTAATCACAGTTTGATAAAGTTATTGGTTTTGAATGATCTTCAGAAAATAAATAGGGATTGGTATTCCTTTTTATTTATGAGTGGATTTTAAATGGAAGCCCTAACCCCAGCTAGAAACCCTAAGATTAAGGGGAATCCTTCACCACCAGTAGCAGAATCCAGTCAGCCAGTGGTTACTAAAGAAAAGAGGTTTGTAAAGTTGAAACCAAGGAAACAGGTTGGAGATAGAACTAAGAAAGAATCAGTGCTTGTTGCAGAAACCCTATCACTTGAAAAATAGATAGTAGAAAGGGTCAAAGAAACAAAACAAAAACAAGCGGTCAGTAAGCAGGAGATCCAGAGAAAGACAAGAAGCCAAGCAACAGCATAAAAGGGAAAAGCAGTTGTTTCAGTGATAGAGGACAACCCAATGATGAAAGGCAACTTGCATGATATACTTCATGCAATTGATATAGAAGAATCACCCATTGTGCAGTCAAATTTCATTGAAGTGGATGAACCCAAACAGAAAAAAATTAAATCTACAAAGAAATTGGAATTTGAAGGTGAGAATGCAGCCTTTTTTTTTCAAGCTAGGAAACCCTTAAGTAGGCATGAAAATAAACTCCAAGAAGGCAATAAAGATATCCAAGTAACTATTGAAGCATCCAAAGCCCCTGAAGAGGTGGTTGATCTCTCATCACCTATAGTGGAGCGTGTAGCCAGCAAGATAATGAAGGGAAAGGAACACATGACAGAGTGTCAACTGTTGGAAGAAAGGTTGAAGCTAGAAAACAAAGAGATGGAAACGATGAGAAAGAGGGCCAGAAATCACAACATTGAAAATACATATTTCAAGAGGATGAAGGCTGTTTGGGAAGGTCAAACAGTTGCTAGGTTAGAGATCCCAAGCAGTGCACATCAGTTTTTTACATGGACAGTTCTAGCCATTAAAAAAGAAAAATTTGTTAGAGTGATCAACACCCATTTGAGAGCCAGTAATAGAAAGCTAAGAGTTCAAGTGGAGGATTTGGAGCTACAATTAAAGCAGTCTCAAGATGAACTAAAGAGAAGAGGTACAAAATGACAAATTCAAAGCAAACTAAAAATTGAAAATGAGGATTAAATTTTATGAAGGTTATGTTTTTAGTTCATATAGCTGATGGTTTTGATGAGGTCGGTGAGTTTCTAAAGTTTTGGCATATTTGTGTTTCAAATTTTGAAGAAAATCTGGATAAAACTGCTTACACATTAGTTTTGTAGCGCATATAGTGCAAAAAGGGTGAAATGCGCTACAAAACTGCTGTAGCAGCTTTTTCACCCTTTTCTTATCAAATTTTGGAGGGAAGACCATATATTTTGACTTGAAATTTCTAAGGAAGCTATGTCAAGTGAATATCAAATTAACCCTGAAGGAAAGGAAGCTAAATTTTGAAGGAAAATGGGTAAAAAGACGGTGCTACAAAAAGTGCTACAAAATTGTGTTGCTTTCGTAGCGCATGTCTGTTTTCACTGTTTTGAGAAGTTCAAAGTGGATTTTACATAGCTGTCATGAAGGGATGACTTGGGACATATGCTAATCATGTTCTTGACATAAATTAGCTTCAAAGTTTTGGGTTATAAGTGGTCAGAATATCTCAAGAAACTAAAAGAATCCTAAGCCTAAAAACAGGGGAGCAATTTCCTAATTTGCAGGAGATCAACATCATCAACATTATGGTCATAACATGTTGGAACTCATCATCGGGATTCGAATTAATGGAAATATAGGTGGAAAATGATGTAATTAAGTTTAGATAAAAAAAAATTTAGTAGAATAAAAAGAGTTCTAATTCTATTTGTAATAGGACTCTATATTAGTTTTACAGCTATGTTTGTAATAAATACCATGTTTTATGGTTAGGATAAGTGTCAAAGCATAGGAATTTGATGTATCTAGTTGGGGATAAGCTTATCTTATGATGTAAATGATCTATAAAAGTTAAAGGAATTGAAATAGAAAGGGTTGGACATTTGTTAGAAAAAAGACTATGTTTACTGTCAATGACTGTTTTCAACTTAATACAGAGTTTCTACTTAGACAACTCAAGATTCATAAGGAGTTCTTGTATGTTCTTGTTCTGATGGCATATTTTTAATATTCTATTGTAGTGGTGTTTTCTTATGTTACTCAGAATTCATCAATGATGCTCTGACTTCCTTCATAAAAAACTGACTGTGTGTTTCACTGTTTTACATATGTATTCCTTGACTTGAACTCTGATATGCCTTGACTTCCATGCTAGGTATATTGTTTTGGTTTTGCTGAAGTTATTATAACTCCATAAGCCCAATTTACACTTGCTAATGTAATTTACAACTATTTTATATAATTTATCTGCTTTTATCCCATATATACTTATCCATCTACATATTTATCAAAAAGCATAAACCCTTGAGAGAGCCTTGTCTGGTTGAGGAGGCTAAGCCTCAGCCAAAATATTGGTCTGAAACAGTTACATGAGATTAAATTGATTGGAAGCCTATTAGGTATCATTTTTTTTTAACATTTATGATCCCTAGGCCAAGGAAATCACCCTCAGAAATTTTTAAGTCATTTGGAGCAAAACTAGTCCTCCAAAAGTGCCAAAAACCACCTAAAAATCACCTTTTTGCCCTATTTTCAGCATTGGCGCTATGCCTTGAGCAGACTTGGGAGAATGGATTTTGGAGTAGGAAAATTTACACCATTCTAGAAACCAAAGGAATATTTGGAAACTAGACAGGACGGGCTTTCAATGAGCTATCATGGAGCTCATTTGGACACCGGGAAGGCCTCCAATTCTCAACTGCAAAAGAGGTCTTTTTTCCAGATTTTGCGTTGCACCCTAGCCTGGTGTTGTGCCCTTGCACCTTGGCACTGCGCGCTTGCCTGAAATTAAAAAAAAGACACAAGAAGTTATTAAAAATATATTTTTCAAAGGCTTGAAGGAAAAATATCTACAAAGTTAGCTTACAGTTTATGTTAGAAGTTATTTTTGTAATGAATGAGGCTCTGATATTTTTCCTTGGGCCTTGCATGGTCTCAAGGTCAAAATGCCTTAAATATGTAATAAATGACTTCTAAAACCATAGCTAGGGTTTCTACCTCCTCATTTGGCAGTTAAATGATGCATGTAAGATTCATTATTTTAGTTGGTTGTTTTATGGAGATGAATACATAGACTTGGAGTTTTAAAGAAATTGACTTTTAGAGCTTTGTGACTATTTTGGATTGAATGCCATGGAGCAAGAACTTTCATAAGATTCATGAAATTTGTTGAATGGTGATGTGTTTCTAATCTTTTATTTTTTTTCTTATGTTTTACACATTGTCCATCTTTTCTCTTGCAGTAGAACTTAAAGTTTAGGTTAAGACATGTTGTTTAGAGGCACCTTAACTCTGTCTGCCTTCTATTGTTTAAATGTTTTCCTCTACCAGGTTTGCTTGGAGAAATAAGGTGTTCCCTATTTCTCCATGTCCATCTAGTTTGTTTTCTTGAGATTAAATTAGTAGAGTATGGCTAAATAAGTTTATGGTTTGCCCTGTCCTTTGGTTTTGCTTGAAATGTTGTTCTCAAGGATTTATTTGAAGTGTAATAATTACGGTTTAGGCTAAATAATTTTATGGTTTTCCCTGTCCTTTAGTCTATCTTGCAATGGTTACTTTGAAGGTATTTATAGTTTGATTAAGGAATTTAGGAGTTCCCTTCTCTTTAATCATTACTTATGTGCTATCTTGAATGTTTTCTTTCTCTGAAGGTAGATAGCTAGAGAGGTTAGGAGTTCCTTGCTCTCTAGTGTTTGTTGGATAGTTGTTTTAAAGTTTACTTGATAGAGCCAGGTAAAAGAAGTTTATGGTGCACCTTGCCCTTTGATTCTTTCTTGATGCATAGTACTCTTATAGACTCTTCTTCTTATATTTCACGTTAAAGGATTCTTAACTTCCCTTTAAACCTACTACATTCACAACTTGATGTTCATTTTGTTAAGTAAACTTGACTCGAGATAGAGTCAAAGTTGACTAGGGTAAATAGTAGTGGTTTTGGGGCACATGATTTTGTGCACCCATGGTTTTGGCCCATGGTATTGCATGTAATGGAGCCTATAAGAGGCTGGGAATACTTCATTGTAATGTAGGCCTAGAGGTGAGCGGTGAAGGCTCACTTGGCCGGATTGGCCAGGGTTTTGGTCAATGGTTAATGAAATTTCATTGGTTGGGTTTTTCCCCGGATTTGGGGTTTTCCGGTTAAACATTGTGTTTATGTTTATGTGATTTTTTGCTGGCCTCTTTGTATTTATTATGTTTATTTCTCTCAGTAAATTTTTTATCTATTCCTGCAGTAAATTTCGTAACAAATGGTATCAGAGCAATACAACACATAAAATATGCGGAAAATACAAGCACACAAAACACATAAAACCAGAGAGACACAGATATACGTGGTTCACCCAGTTTTGGCTACATCCACCCCGAACAGCCAGTCCTTCCTTTCTATTATCCAACAAAATGAAGAGACAAAACCTACAGCAGATCCGTTGTAATATCCTTTGTTCTCTCTCACAGACTCCCTATCTATTTCCCGCTTAGAGAATACACTTACATTACACAGCCGCAATACAATACCCTCATAAAAGTGAGGGGTTGCCTTCTAGGGAAAAAAAACCATAAACTAAACATAACTTCTACCGTCAGATCATCTGCCTAATGAACAGCCCAGATTGACTAGAAGTTACTATACTTTTACAAGGAAATTTTACATCTATTTTTGGCTTCGGGGGTGCTACCCCCGAAACCCCCACCAGGGGACCGCTGGCCCCCGGACCCCCCAACCGGAGGGGTAGGCCCCCTCGAACCCCGCGGGGGGGGGAAGTCCCCCTCGTGTGTAAGGGTGTACAATTTTCCTGGGGTATACATCCATCTAGAACAAGGATCTCTGAATCAGGAAGAAAATCAGGTTCCACACCCAACACATTTCACACTCGCTAAAACTATTCAGATCCATTTGGCTTTGTTAAATTTGCCCTATGAAACACCCTTCACCTATTGTAGTACTTTTCAAGACCTTTTGCAGACTCCATAGCCTAATGGTTTGAATCTCTCTCACTTTATCTCTTTTGCTTGACAAGCAACCCAACCAAACAAAACAAACAAACAAACCCTATTATTATAAATAGCCTAAAATAAAAACCCGAAAATCAATCAAGTTTACATATTTTATACAAATATAGAGAGAGCCCTATCTAAGTCCAGCAAGGCTAGGTCCTAGGGCTCCAAAGTTAGTTTGATGTTACCCTTGTTCAATTTGGTCTTGCCAATGTGACAAATTAAAGGGACCTAACAATATCAAAGGTCGAATTTTTTGTGAATACCAAGGTTTAAATCTATAGAATTTGGTATGAAAAATTATTAACCGGCAGAAGGGCAAAGGTCAGGGCTCGACCCCGCAACCTCCCTCACACCAACCACTACATCTACCAACAGACCATGCAACATGAATTAACATGTATGGGCATCAACATTTATTTGAAGTTTGAAATTGGTCTGGGTGAAAGGATATGGGCGCCAACCCCGCCTCATGTAACCTCAGTGCTCGACCAAAGGCTAGAGCTTATTGTTGATGGTGCATATTAGACCTTAAACGGGGTTAGTTAACCCTTAATCCCATATTAAATTTTTTAATCCGATTTTAATTTGAATTTATGCTAAATGTGATGAATGCGCTAAACCATCAGTTATACTCCACTTAACGCTAATTAAACCAGCACTTAGTGTTGGAAATACTGAGGGGGGGGGGGGGGGTGAATCAGTATTCCTTTCAATTAGAGCATTAGTTAATCTTCAATTATTATCAGTGTTTGTACAATGATAGGAGAAAACAAGAGGAACACAAATGCACACATATTTTAAGGTGGAAACCCACTCCGAGACAAAAACCACCTAATAATTCTTTAATATTCAACTCCAATTGAAAATAAAGCTCCAATTTCCTAGAATCTGAAATCAATTTCTTCTCCAAAATACACTAGATGAAGAGCTCCAATCTTGGGGATTCTTGGTGGTTAGGCGGTGGACCACCTTTCCAATGAGCTACAGCTCACCCTAGCACCACCCTACCACCCTATAGAAGAATAAAAGAAGAATGGACTCCCGTACCAGGGAAAATGGTCCACTTTACAATGATATAGAATGATGTAGAAGAAGAAGAAACACTAGAACATAACCCCAACTATGCCACAACAACCTAATGATGATTCTAGACCTCCCAACACTTCCTCTTCAACTCGTGGCAGATAGACACTAGTACAAGTTTTTTACAATAATGTATTTACAATGACTAAGTACAATGATTGTATGCAGTGCTGCCGAATTTAAGACTTCATAGGATGAACTTATTACTGTTGTTATGTACCTTGGTTGATTCTCTTTTCATGCTACCCTCTGTTGTACCTTGCTTTTCTTTTCTGCCCTAGAAATTCTGGTCCTTTGTAACCCTTGACAACACATGATCTAGCTTTTTCTTCTAGGAGTGCGATATTGAATCTGGTGTATCACTATTATTTCAGATCCCCAATATCAGATTTTCAGTCCTGTAGTAGTCCTCTAAGTCATCTTTCCATTGCCATAGGTCTGACCCAATTTGGATTCTTCAAGAGAGAGTTATACCCAATCTCTCACAACGCCCTAATTATAGATGACATTAAATGGAGAGAACATAAACATGCATATTATTTTTTCTTTATTTGGCTTTAAAATTGATAGAGAAAAAACACATTCTGTTCACCTGTCTATAACATTTTAGAGGTCCAATATGATGCTCGGAGAGAGAGTTATAATAGTTTTACTGAGGTCACTTCTTTGAGATGAATTTAGGGAGCACAGAAAAACCCTGACTTTCACAGATAATATATCTGAAAATATTGTGCACCTTCATCTACAATTTTCATAGCAACTTCCTCAAGATTTTGGCTTCATCTCATAAAAATTTCAGCTTCTGAACCTTTGTATAAAAAAATTTAGAGCGAAAATTCCACAATGATCTGTTTCAGATAGCGAAATCCCTTCCATGAGGAGGATATGAGGATCACAATTTATATAAATGCTTAGGTTGAGAGGGGCTTCAACAAGTGAACGTGGGATGGATTTTAGGAGCTTAAAAAATATTAATTATGACTTTTCAATGACCCATGCCACAACCCTATGGGGTTTTAGCCCACTAACTGGGGGTATAAACTTCAAACATGAATATCTCTCAAACCGTGAAGAATTACATGGCGTGCCATATATCAACGGAAACATCTCGACAAGTAGAAACCATCAAAAGCATTATTGACCCAGAATATAATAATTTGGTAGGTCAAAATTCCCATGCAATATTGGGTTAGCCCCTGGTGCTACTTGTGTTGACATCAATGACAACCGTTGATCAACACTTAGTTCGGCAGAGAGTTTGGTGGGTCCACCAATTTTGGTGCCACCTCTAGTTTTGCCCGTGTTGACTGGAGTTTTTCTGGTTTTAGTGGAGTTTTTCTAGAAAATATTGAGGAAGCCATAAATTTGGCATATTTCGACCAATTTTGGCTCAGAGGAGGCATTCCTAGATGATTTGGATGCTTTGAGGATGATGGTGCAGGTTTCAAAGTTGTTGGAGGAATTATGTAAGTGAATTTTCCACTTTGAAGATTAAATAAGCTCAGGGCGACTAGGAGAGGAGGTCATGCCTAGTCCACTTGAAGACCATTTCAGAGCTTGAAGAGTCTATTTTGAGGTTTTTGGGTCTTTTGAATCCAATGGATTAGGTTGAAAAGCCATTGGGTCACTATAGATGCATGTAATTAGATAATTGACCATTAATCCAAAGAGGGTCTAGCCAATTGAAGCAAGTCCATGGAGATGTAGCCTAGGAAGGGTGAACTCCGTTATCAACTATTGTGTAATATGCTTGTTGCGTGTTATTTATATGCAGTTTACTTGTTGTACATGTGTTTTTAAAAACTAATTAACTCATGAATTTCTTATATAAAGACACAAAACTTGACACATAAACCCTCACATAATTGGCTAATTTGAGATGATCCTAAACACATTTATTTTATACTGATGTGGGAGCTAGCACAAAAAAATTAGTTTTCCCATATTCAGATCGAAACAACCCAAAATTTCGTCCGTCATCCTTATTTTTTCTTCACTAGCATTCTTTTGCTTCTCCTTTACTTAGACAATAAGAAGATGCGTGAGTGTCCATATGAGGTTGATTTCCCTCCTATATATAGGCTTCCAAGGTAGACGATATGCCCTAATGAGGTAGAATTCTTAGCTACCAAGCCGACTTGGTCTTGGAGGGTATTTTGACACTTTTAAATACAAACATAATTCTTTTTATAGGTTACAATGTGCCCGATGGGGCCTTCTTCATATGAAAATGACTCTTTTGACATGAACTAGTAAAAACCCTAGTAATGCCCAAATTGGTGCTTGACTTCACAAATAAAATACCTTGATTATGAAAACCATGCTCCAAAAATGATAATAAAAATTATCTTTCCTTTTACAATATACAAGAATCAATAGTACATTTCATATTTATGAATACTGAACCTTGTTACACATTTCAACCCTCCCTATTAAATAGGGAGGTATTCATAATGGTAAATGGACATTCTCAAACTGAAGAGATCTTATAAGAAGATTCATATTGGTAAGCCATTTCATAAGCTATCACTTCATCTTATCTCTTTGCACCATACCAACCAAAATTTCCATTTAACAAGGCCTTGACTAACAACTCCATCGCTCCACAAGATCATAGAAATTTTTTTACTAGATTGATGAATAATAGACACCATCCACATTGTCTCTCAAGGACAATGCCCCACATGGGTGTTTATAGGGTATGTCCTTTTAGGACAATTCCTATATTGAAATAACACATCCTCAAAGAATTTCCTCTTCAACTACTCTTATCTTGGATGCCATTCCTCATCCTCAAAGAGTATCAGAAGTCAGATGCCTACCAAATCCTTTATTATTTCTTCATGAAGTGAAGACAAGAATGATGTGTCTATCTCTCCCTCTCAAATAGAAAGGATTTATCAACCAATCCAAGCTTGTCTCTCAAATACACAAGCTTCTTATTAGGAAGAGATTTTGTCAAGATGTCAGTGACCTGTTCATCAGTGGAGATATATTATAGCTGCAACACTCCATCTTGCACCAGCTTTCATATGTAGTGATACTTTTTATTTATGTGCTTTGTCTTTCCATGGAACATTGGGTCTTCAGACAAAATTATACAACTAGTGTTGTCACAATGTATCACCATAAGGTCCATCGATCCTTCAAACAATTCGGAGAGCAGCCTCCTCAACCATACAACTTCTCTGCTTACTTCACAGGCTGCAATGTATTCAGCCTTAGCACTACTCAAAGCAATTGATTCTTGCTTTCTACTCATCTAGGATATCATGGACGATCCCAAACTAAAACATCCTCCAATAGTGCTTCTCCCATCCATCTCACTACCTCCCTAGTCAGAATCTATATATCCAATCATGTTGACATCATTCTTTCTATCATACTTTAGGCAGTAGTGGATTGTTTCTTGCAAATATCTTAGTATATGCTTGGCTGCTATCCAATAATCATGCTTCAAATCTACCTAGAACTGACTGAGAATATTCACTACAAAACATATGTTTGGTCGAGTATTTACCAAATACATCAGTGAGCCAACCAATTGTCTATACCTAATCGGATCCACAGGGCTTGAATCAGAACTTCTTAGCCTCTTCAAATTTGTGATCATAGGGGTTGTCATAGGTTTGCAATCCATCATGTCAAACCTTTTTAGCATCTCTATCACATAATTTCCTTACCTATATAAATCACAGTCAGTCCTTTCCAAACTTCCAACCATAAATATTAGTGCATCAACCCTATATCCTTCATATCAAATTTTGTTTTTAGTTTCTTCTTGCATTATTGAATATGACCTTCTACACATGTCATGAGAATATAATCCACAAATATAAGAGTGATTATGGACTCATACTTCACAACCTTGATATAGAGATTAAGATGATTAGAACTTTTCGAATGCCCAACCTTTGTATGTATGTTCCCATCCTTGCATACCATGCCCTTAGTGCTTTCTTAAGGTCATAAAGTGCATTCCTCAGCCTACATACATAAGTATATTTATCCTTTACTTCAAACCCCAAGGGTTTTTTTATATAGACTTCTTCATTGATAGTACCATTCAAGATTGTTTGCCTAACCCATTTGGTCGTTGTTCAATCCCATCGATGTTGCCAAATATACCAACAAATTGTTGGAAATGTTGTCATTGATGGCAAAGGAAATGACAAAGGGCTGAAACATCATTCAAGGGATAGAAAAATAGAGACCAGAGACATCAGAGGAAACAGATACAAAGAGAGATAGAAAAAGGAAGGAAAAGGAGAAGTCAAAGGAGAAGAACTTGAAACAAAAACAAGGAAAAGAGAGCATGAGATTTGAAGCAGAGACAGTTTTAGAAAGGTCAGTTGATTGGAGATCTGGAGAGGCAGCAGAGGAGCTTCAGGAGCAAGGAACAACATCAATCAAGGAGCAGAGGTATTTGATTTGAGAAACTGGTTCTGAGTGTGAGAACATATTATAGAAAGTATGAAAAGAATGTTGAAAAGTTACTTCCTATGCACTGTAAAATATCCCCCTCACTCTTGAGAAACTGTGCGTGAAAGGTTGTGTGAATTCCCTACATATAATAAGGAATTCGGTGTTGATTGAGTAATTTTAATAAGGGTTAATGCAAATGGTTTGATTTATAAATAGTTCTGATGTGCTGAGGATATATATATTGTATCATTTGAATTGAATAAAATAAGGGTCATATGGACTAAGGTTCTATCGATCGCCGGAAGGATCGATGTCACAAAAGGAGAGGCGGAACCATAGTCAAATGCGCAGTGTGAATGGAGCTATGCGTAGTAACAGATGAAATCAAAACGATGAAATGCGATGAATAGTTATATATATATATCGAAAGGAGAAGAACGTATAAAAGAGCGGAACAGGCGAGGATGGAACCTAGAGTGGAGAACGAAACCGTGACCGAGAGGAACAGTGACGACATTTTAAAGCGAAACCGTGGGTTTCATCGCATCGCTTTAGGCGAGTAAGCGGTAATCTTTGGTTGGGCAGCGATTCCATAGGATTTGTGACACGCGTCCCTGAATGAAATTGAAAACCGACGTTTAAAGTGTGCCATCGCACGTTATACATCGACTGAAGACGCCGAGCGATATTGATATAGATCGTTGATCTGGAGGCTCGACATCGGACGGTGATCGCTCGCTGGACTTGGCCGAAGTTTAATGAAAGAGCCCGGAGGTTAACTAAGGTACGGTGCGTGCGGTTTATTGGTATTTTGGTTGTATTGTGGGCCCGAGGTGGAGATATATGAAATGAATTTGGTTTATTAACTGTAGTACAAGGTCTGATGGAAAATATTAATGATGTTTATTAAGGTTTGCCGAGTAAATGCGAGAAATTATTGTTGGTGTGTTATACGTAATATAGACCAACATATATGAAGGGTGTGTGTACGTTGAATAACCTTGTGGGCCCGAAACCAAGGTAAGAAGTTCAATTAAGTTAAAACTCGAGATATGTTACGGTCACGGCTTGTATATATGTGCGATATATATATATATATATATATATATATATATATATATATATATATATATATATATATATATATATATATATATATATATATATATATATATATATATATACATATATATATAGATATATATATATATATATATATACATATATATATATATATACATATATATATATATATATATATATACATATATATATATATATACATATATATATATATAAATATATATATATATATAACATAAAATCTTATATAATGCATCTATATGCGGGTTTATATGTTCAAAGGGCGGTGGTTTATACAAAAAGGACCATGGATATGATATGTGTTGGTTGAAACTGTACAGAAGTTGTATAACTGCAATGAACTAGGAACTGAATAAAAGTGAAAACGAAATAGAGAGTGAGGTTGGATGCATGAGGAAGGAGAGAGGAAGAGAATAGTTCTATTTGAATATACACTGTAATTGAATGAAATTTTTCAACTGTTTATATTGTCTGTGATGTAATTGGTAAGTCTCCATAGAAATATAAAATCCCACTGTAAAAGTTGAAATGGTACATTTTCTCTGAGTAAATTGATAAAGAGAAGAAAATGCAGAATTGAAGAAAAAGAAATAATCAAGCAGATATGAAGATTAGAGTGCAATAAAAGAAATCAAAGGTACAGAACAAAGCTGATATCCAAGTTAAATCAGCAAATGTTTCTTTATGAAAAAGAGGGAATTGAAGCTTCCTTGCAAGTTGTAGCTTGCAGAATTTAAGGTTGGAGCCTCCTGTAGGTTGGTGCCTGCAGAAAAAATAATTGTGAGAGGGAGTTGGAGCTTGCCTTTACATCACAGCAATAATAAGAAGTGGTTTTCTCCCTTTATGGGTTTCCACTTATATCTTGTGTCTTTGTGCATGTGTTGATGTGATTTATTTAATCTTCTTAATACTTGTTGCTCACATATTAAGACTGTTGTTACATTAACAAATCTGTTTAATACTTGTTGCTCACTAATAAATATTGCTCACATATTAAGTTGATCATGAAGTAAAGGTGTAAATAAGTTTTAAGAGAAAAGTTTTAAAAGTCCATGTATGTGTTAAACTGATTCACCCCCCCTCTCAGTTTAACTAAGGGTTCAAAAATTGGTATCAAAGCAGGTTCCTTTGTTTTTGTAGCAGTTTAACAACTGAAAGAAGATCCTAGGTTCTTGAGATGGCTAGTCAAGAAGGATCCTCAACGAACAAAGCCCCTTTCTTCACTGGTGCAAATTATGCCTTCTGGAAAATCAGAATGAGAACATACATAATGTCCTTAGGAGTAGAAGTTTGGGCTGCTGTGGAATTTGGATATGACTCTAAGGCAAATGTCTCATAGAAATAAGCCAAACAAGATTTTGTGGCTAATGCAAAGGCAATGAATGCAATCTTGAATGGACTGTGTGAGGCAGAATTCATCAAAGTAATGCACAACGAGACTACTAAAGAAATGTGGGAAGCTCTAGAAAATATTCATGAGGGAGACACAAAAGTGAAGACAGCTAAACTTCAAGTCTATAGAGCCCAGTTTGAAAATTTAAAGATGAATGATGATGAAGATATTGCTAGTTTCTTTTTAAGAGTTGCAGAAATTGTCAATAATATGAAAGCACTAGGTGAAACCATGCAAGAATGTGTAATTGTTCAAAAGATCTTAAGATCTTTGCCATCTAGTTTTAATCCCAAGGTCTCTGCCATAGAAGAAACAACAGATTGGGAAACCTTGACCATGAATCAGCTTCTTGGAAAAATAACAGCGTATGAGATGAGACTACCACAGAAGAAGTCAAATGTAAGGGAGGCATCTTTTAAGGCAGAGAAGAAGAAAGAAGAAAAAGATAAGATAGGCTCCTGTTCTAATGAAGAAGAGGCCAAATTCATCAGGAAGTTGGATAAAGGCTCAGGTAAGTATAAAGGTAAACTCCCATTTAAATGTTTCAATTGTGGAAGAGTTAGACATTATGCTTCTAAATGTCCTTATAATAAAACTAAGAATTAGGCTCAGGAATCAGAGAAGACCATATCTAAGAACTGGCAGAAAGGGAAGAGATTCAATAGAAAATATTTCTATGCTCAGCAAGACAGTAGTGCATCAGAAGACTCAGCTAAATTCTCAAGTGAAGAAGGAACATCAGAATTTCTTTTAATGGCTATAGAAGAGCTGGAAGAATGTTTTTTAGAAGATGAGGAAGAAGGTGAAGTGGACCTTGAGGGAGAGCTAAGAAGTGCCTTGGAGGAAATTGACAGACTAAAACTGAAGTGCAGAAAACAGAAAGACATTCTTCTCAAATACGTGAGAGAGGAACAAAATTCAGAATCCCTCATTCAGTTGAAAGTAGAGCTTGAAGAAGCCAAGAAGATAGAAGATATTTTACTTAAGCAAATTAAGGATAAAACTCAGGAACAAGAGAAGTTGGAAGTAGAAGTAGTGAGCCTAAGAAAGAACTTAGAAAAGGCCCAAAGAGAACTATTAATGAATACACCTCTAATGAAAGGCTCTGGGCAGTTGGACCAGATTCTAAATGCACAAAGGTCACCTCTGATAAAAACTGGGATAGGCTATGAAGGAGAATCAAGCAAAGGAAAAGAAAAAGAAAACAAAAATATTATTTTTGTAAAAGCAGATGAGAATATCCAAGCAGCTCAGAAGATTTCAAAGGAAGAAGAATCCTACAATAAAGTAGATAAAAATCAGGAGGAAGCTCAAATAGCAAAGGATGAAGGAAATAAACTGTCAACTGAAAAAACCTTGCATACTCCTGAATATGTCAAATTTGAAAGCCATCAAAGGAGATTTTTTCCCTCTATGAAGAATGCTATTTGTTATTCCTGTCACAAAGTAGGACACATTACTGCATATTGTTATGCAAGAAGAATAAATACAAACCAGCAAAGGATGCAAACAGTAAAAAGTTTTACTCAAGCAGGAAGATGGAGAAGACAACCTTTTATCAGGTATGCAAATTGTTTTTATGGATATTGTTTTTATTGTAATGATTTTGGCCATAAAATCATAGAATGCAGGAAATATGAACAAATTCTGTCGTTCAAAACCTCAAGAAGGTTTATGAATCATGGAGAGTTTATTCCTACTTATAAACCTGCTAAGGATATATCCAAATGTTGTGTATGCAATAAAAGTGGACATATGTCTTCCAAATGTTCTCTAAGAGAGTGTAGTTCATCATCTTAGAAAAGATACCAAGAAAGAGGATGCTTGCAGTGGAAAAAGAAAGTAAATAAGTGTGATTTGGCTCTAATATCTCAAGATCTAAAAAGCCAGTGGTATTTGGATAGCGGTTGCTCAAAGCATATGTCAGGAGATAGAAGCAAGTTTATAAACTTTGACGAAAATAAATCTGGAAATGTTACTTTTGGAAATGATAAAGTAGGAAAGATCAAAGGAAGAGGCTCAGTGAGTTTGGACAATGGTAGAGGAAAAGCCCAGGATGTACTATTTGTGGATGGGCTGGAAGAAAATCTGTTGAGTGTTAGTCAAATGTGTGATAAAGGCTGTGAAGTACTTTTTAGAGCTCAAGACTGTGAAGTAAGATCAAGCACCACTGGAAAAACCCTGATCAAAGGTGTTCGAACGGAAAGTAATGTCTATGTAGTAAAAGAAGAAAACGAAGCATGTCATCTTAGCAAATTTGAGGAGACTTGGTTATGGCATAGCAGATTGGGACATTTAAGCTTTGATCATATCATAATTATAAACAAAAAGAATGCAGTCAGAGATATGCCAGTCATCAAGAAGCCTTCAAATACAATATGTAAATCTTGTCAGCTAGGTAAGCAGATCCGTATATCCTTTAAAACCAAAGAGAAGTTATCTACAAGCAAACCTCTTCAACTTGTTCACATGGATTTGTGTGGGCCTTCGAGAACTAAAACACCAAGTGGAGAATCCTATTTCATGCTAATAATAGATTATTTTTCTAGAATGACATGGGTTTCATTTCTCAAACACAAATCGGAAGCATTTGAGAAATTCAAAATATTCAAGGCTTTGGCAGAAAATCAAACAGGATGCAAGCTAAAGTGCATCAGATTAGACAGAGGAGGTGAATTTACAGATTATGTTTTTGCAGACCTGTGCAATGAGCATGGCATAAAGAAACAGTTCACAATTGCAGGAACACCTCAGCAAAACGGAGTGGCAGAGAGATAGAACAGGTCTGTACAACAAATTTCCAGAGCCATGATGCAAGAAAGTAACATTCCTCAAATCTTTTGGGCAGAAGCAGTACACACAGCTATGCATATCCTAAACAAAGCGCATTTAAGGCCAAAGAGCGACAAGACTCCTTATGAATTATGGAATGGTAAACCTGCATCAATCAAGCATTTTAGAGTTTTTGGAAGTAAGTGTTTTATAAAAAATAATGATGAAAATTTGGGAAAGTTTGATGCAAGAGCAGATGAAGGAATATTCTTAGGATATGCATATAAGAGTAAAGGTTACAGGTGCTACAACAAAATACTTCACAAAATTGTAGAAAGTATTGATGTAAGATTTGATGAAGAATTATCAGACAAGTTACGAAGTACAGATTGCAGAAATCCTCCGGAAGTTCATGAAGAAGAGAATCAAGATGATGATGAAATAAACAAGTCAATAGAAGATATAGATCTAAGATCAAAAAGCTCCTCCAGATACATTCAGAAGAATCATCCAAAAAATGAAATAATTGGGGACAAAAGTGTAGGTGTAGAGACAAGAAGACAACTAACTGAACAGACTGAACAGGTATACCTCGCAATGTTGTCACAAATAGAGCCAAAGAAGTTTGAAGAAGCCATCAAAGACAAACATTGGGTGAATGCCATGAATGAAGATTTGGAACAAATTGAAAAGAACAACACTTGGGAACTAGTTCCAAGACCTAGTGAGAAAAATGTAATTGGCTCAAAATGGGTATTCAAAAATAAGATGAATGAACAACGACAGGTAATTAGGAATAAAGCTAGACTTGTGTGCAAGGGATATTCATAGGTTGAAGGACTTGATTATGATGAAACATTTGCCCCTGTAGCTAGAATGGAAGCTATCAGATTGTTTTTAGCTTTTGCTTGCTATCATGACTTCAAAGTATATCAAATGGATGTGAAGTCTGCCTTTCTAAATGGAGATTTAGATGAAGAAGTCTACATGGAGCAATCGAAAGGGTTCTCCTTAACATATAATGTAGACTATGTTTGTAGATTAACGAAAGCATTATATGGGCTGAAACAAGCTCCTCAGGCATGGTATTCGAGGCTGGACAAATACTTGCAAAAACAAGGGTTCAAGAAAGGGGGAGTAGACAACAACTTGTACATAAAAGCAAATGAAGGTGAAATTTTTATTGTAGTAGTGTATGTAGATGATATCATGTTTGGAAGCAGCAAAGATGAATTAACAAAAGGATTTGTTGAAGAGATGAAATCAGAATTTGAAATGTCTATGATTGGAGAGCTTACCTTCTATTTAGGACTACAAATTCAACAAAAGAGCATAGGCACATTTATCTCACAAGAAAAATACTTAAAAGAGATGCTGAAAATATTTAAAATGGAGGACTGCAAACCTGTGTCAACTCCAATGACTACTGGATGCAAGCTTTGTGCAGATGATGGAACAACTGATGTAGATTGAAAACTTTACAGATCCATGGTTGGAAGTCTATTATATCTAAAAGCTTCTAGACCGGACATTGTGCTCGCTGTAGGACTTGTGGCAAGATATCAAGAAGCACCAAAACAGAATCACTTACTAGCAATTAAAATAATATTCAGCTATATACAAGGGACTGCACATTATGGGCTATGGTATCCAAAAGGCAAAAACTTCATTTTGACAGCATATACAGATGCAGATTGGGCCAGCTATGTTGATGACAGGAAAAGCACAAGTGGAGGTGCATTCTATTTAGGAGAGAGTCTGGTGGCATGGCTAAGCAAGAAACAAACATCTATTTCTCTATCCACAGCAAAAGCAGAATACATAGCAGCAACAACATGTTGTACACAAGTCATGTGGATGAAGCAAACCCTCCAAGACATGAAGATAAGCATTGATGAGCCTATTTCAATCAAATGTGATAATACAAGTGCTATAAGTATTTCTAAAAATCCTGTGCTTCATTAAAAAACTAAACATATTCCAATCAAGTATCATTTTCTCAAAGAACAAGTATCTCAAAAAGTAGTAAAGTTGGAATATGTGCCAACAAAAGAATAGACAACAGATATATTTACAAAACCTCTTGCTAGAGAACCATTTGAATATTTGAGAGATAGACTAGGGGTAGTATCTATAGATACTCCTCTCTGATATGAAGAGAAAGCACAATTTCAGGGGGAGAACAGAAACAAAAATATCATTCCAGGGGAAGATCAGCCAGTAAGGGAAAGCATAAAACATGTCCTCCAGATCAAAATCTTCTGGAAAGAGAACATCCAGCATAACAGAGTAACTCAGAGAGAGGACATGCAGAAAGCAAACTAGGAAATGAGCAACCCTTTGCCATTGATGTCAAAGGGGGAGGAAATGCAAAGTGCTCCTAAATTCCAAAAAAAAAAAAAAGGTTATTGCCATCAATGCTAAAGGGGGAGACTATTGGAAATGTTTTCATTGATGGCAAAGGAAATGACAAAGGGCTGAAACATTATTCAAGGGACAGAAAAACAGAGACCAGAGACATCAGAGGAAATAGAGACAAAGAAAGATAGAAAAAGGAAGGAAAAGGAGAAGTCTAAAGAAAGGCAAAGGAGAAGTCAAAGGAGAAGCACTTGAAACAGCGACAAGGCAAAGAGAGAATGAGATATGAAGCAGAGACAGTTTTAGAAAGGTCAGTTGATTGGAGATCTGGAGAGGTAGCAGAGGAGCTTCAGGAGCAAGGAGCAACATCAGTCAAGGAGCAGAGTTATTTGATTTGAGAAACTAGTTCTGAGTGTGAGAAGATATTATAGAAAGTATGAAAAGAATTTTGAAAAGTTACTTCTTATGCACTGTAAAATATTTCCCTCACTCTTGAGAAACTGTGTGTGAAAGGTTGTGCAAATGCCCTACATATAATAAGGAATTCGGTGTTGATTGAGTAATTGTAATAAGGGTTAATGCAAATGGTTTTATTTATAAACAGTTCTGATTCGCTGAGAATATATATTATATCATTTGAATTGATTAAAATAAGGGTCATATGGACTAAGGTTCGATCGATCGCCGGAAGGATTGATGTCACAAAAGGAGAGGTGGAACCATAGTCAAATGCGCAGTGTGAATAGCTATATATATATATCGAAAGGAGCGGAACAAGGCGAGGACGGAGCTGTGAGCATGTACAGTTAACACAGAGGAAGACAATTCTTTTAAAAAAGGGTGGAAACAGAAATCAGTGGAACAAAGATAAAGCCACAATATTAACAAAGGTTGTATTACAATAAATCGTTGAAGCGTTGAATGGAACCTTGGAGCAGAAGCTGAACGGAACCTGGAGTGGAGAAGTGGAACTGTGACCAGATGAACAGTGAACGTGGTTTGGAGGAACAGTAAAAGAGGTTTCCTGGGTTTCATCGCACTGCTTTAGGTGAGTAAGCGGTAATCTTTGGTTGGGCAGCGGTTCCATAGGTTTGGTGACACGCGTCCCTGAATGAAATTGAAAACCGCCATTTAAAGTGCACCATTGCATGTTATACATCGACTGAAGACGCCAAGTGATATTATAGACCATTGATCTAGAGGCTCAACATCTAACGGTGATCGCTCGCTGGACTTGGTTGAAGTTTAATGAAAGAGCCCGAAGGTTAACTAAGGTACGGTGTGTGCGGTTGATTGGTCTTTTGGTTGTATTGTTGGCCCGGGGCAGAGATATATGAAATGAATTTGGTTTATTTACTATAGTACAAGGTCCGATGGAAAATATTAATGATGTTTATTAAGGTTTGCCGAGGAAATGCAAGAAATTATTGTTGGTCTGTTATACGTAATATAGACCAACATATATTATGAAGAAATTGGATATGCGTTGAATAACCCTGTGGGCCTGGAGCCAAAGGTAAGCAGTTCAATTAAATTAAAACTCGAGATATATATTCCCAAGGTCCGAAACATATATATGTGCTGATATATATATATATATATATATAATATCAAATCTTATATAATGCATCTATATGTGGGTTTATATGTTCAAAGGGTGGTGGTTCATACACAAAGGACCATGGATATGATACGTGTTGGTTGAAACTGTACAGAAGTTGTATAAATGCAATGAATTGGGAACTGAATAAAAGTGAAAATGAAATAGAGAGTGAGGTTGGATGGATGAGGAAGGAGAGAGGAATAGAAGAGTTCTATTCGAATATACACTGTAATTGAATGAAATTTTTTAATTGTTTATATTGTCTATGATGTAATTGGCAAGTCTCCAAAGAAATATAAAATCCTACTGTAAAATTTGAAATGGTACATTTTCTCTGAGAAAATTGATAAAAGAGAAGAAAATGCAGAATTGAAGAAAATGAAATAATCAAGCAGATATGAAGATTAGAGTGCAGTAAAAGAAATCAAAGGTACATAACAAAGCTGATATCCAAGTTAAATCAGCAAATGTTGATTTATGAAAAACAGGGAGTTGAAGCTTCCTTGCAAGTTGTAGCTTGCAGAATTTGAGGTTGGAGCCTCCTATAGGTTGGTGCCTACAGAAAAACAGTGGTGAGAGGGAGTTCGAGCTTGCCTTTACATCACAGCAATAATAAGATGTGTTTTTCTCCCTTTATGGGTGTCCACTTATATCTGGTGTCTTTGTGCATGTGTTGATTTGATTTATTTAATCTGCTTAATACTTTTTGCTCACATATTAAGACTGTTGTTACATTAACAAATCTGTTTAATACTTGTTTCTCACTAATAAAGATTTCTCACATATTAAGTTGATCATGAAGTAAAGGTGTAAATAATTTTTAAGAGAAAAGTTTAAAAGTCCATGTATGTGTTAAACTGATTCACCCCCCCTCTCAGTTTAACTAAGGGTTCAACACAAATGTATAGCTATATACCTTGATGCAGGTGAAAATGTATCTTCATAATCAATTCCTTCCTATTGGGAGAAACCCCTAACCAAAAATCTTGCCTTATATTTATAAATACTTCCATCTGTTGTATGTTTAATCGTGTATAGCCACATGGAAGTTATGAAAAATGTGTATTCAGGCCTAGGTATGATCTCCCAAACTCCATTATTCATTATTGATTGATATTATTCATTCACGGAATTTTTCCATGATGTTTGGCAACCTCTTCAAAGGTGGTTGGGTTTTCTTCTGTTATCTTCATCATATAGGTTGCATATCCTAATATCTCTTGGGCGCATTACTTTACTTGAACGTGCCTTTGGATGCTCCATGTATTTTTTTCATCTAGAATAGTATACTTCAACCAATTAGGTCTATATCTACTTTTAAGGATGATTAATGCATGCACAGCTTCACTAGGACATTCTTCTTCATGATTTGAATTATCTTCCTCCCTATTGCATTCTTCTTCAAAAAATGGAATTTATTCAATGAAATAATGTCATCAAAGATCACATCTCAACTTACTTCTATTCGGTGCCCTTCCTTTATGTAGATCTTATATGCCTTTGAGGTGTTACTATAGCGAACAAATATACCTGCCATGCTTGTAGGATCGAAGTTATTTCTCTCTCATCTTTCGAAAAGTGAATATAGATAGGAAAGCCAAATATTTGGATATGTTCTACACTTGGTTTCTTCCCAGTGAATGCTTCCTCATGAGTCATGTTGTCTATTGATCTATGAGAATTACAATTTTTAACATACACAACAATTTTTGTTGCTTCACCCCACAAAAATTTAGGCAAGTCTTGATCATGTAACATGGCTCTTACACTTTCCTCAATTGATTGATTCTTTCATTCAACAAGTCCATTTTTTTCAGGATTATATGCCACTCTCAACAACTCCCTCTTAATCCCAATCTCCTTACAGAAAGATGTGAGTTCCTTTAATGTATACTCCCTTCCATTGTGATATCTTAGCACCTTTATCCTTCTTTCTCTAGGTTTATCTACTTCAACTTTTAATTCTTGAAATTTGTCGAATACTTCATCCGTGGACTTCAAAAAATAGATCCAAATATTCCTTGAGTGGGAATCAATGAATCTTACATAATATAGATGACTTCCAAGAGAATTTGTAGACAAAGGACCATAGACATAAAAATGAATGATTCAAGGACTTCTTTTGACCTTAAAGCACTTCTTCCAAACAAAATATTAACATTTTTACCTAATTCACATCCGTTGCATACTCCTTCATGCTCCTCCTTGAGTTCGGGGATTCCACTCACTATTGAATTTAGAGTTGGTAAGTTTTTTTAGTGAAGGTGTCCAAACCTTCTATGCCAAATTTAACATGGAATTACTTCAATTTGAATGGAAGTGATCTAAAAAAGGGTTGGATAACTTTTTATGATTTTCAAAAACCTCCCACTTAGTTAATCAAATTAAGATCTAGCTTATTCTTGACTTGTGTGGAAATTTATACTTGAAAACAGGTGTATGTTTTTGAACAGTTTAAGTGCTGTAAGACCATTTTTTTTTGCTGATATTAAGCATGTGTAACAACCATATAATAAAGAAAATAAGAATCAACACATATTATCAAATTTAATAAAGGATTTCACCTTAATATCGTGGCCTACGTCTCCTTGAGCTCTTGTCAAATTAACTTGGCTTTTTGGGATTAGGATGGAAAATTTCTTTTACAAGTTACAAAATCAACTCCAATGGATATCTGAACTGAACCAAATGTTTTAGAATACAATTTATATCCCTTGTATGGTTTTCATCACTCTGAAGATAGAGCTAGGCTTCCTTTGACTTGACCTCATATGTCGGTGCCCTTAAGCTTCCCTGAGCTTCTCTTTGGAAAAAGATCCCTAGAAGTTCTTCTCTATCCTTTAAACCTCACCTACTATCTCTAGCACACATCATACATCCAAAATATACTGAGCATTTGCTCCCAATGAGCACAAACTTCCCAATCTAGGCCTCCATCCACTGATGGCCCTAGGCTGCCCAAAACTTCCCTGTGGCTTCTCGAGCTCTAGAAGTCTAAAAATGACTCTTAAAATCCATTCAATGTATTCATAATGTCAAAAATAGTCAGAATAGACTATTTATTTGCTAAAATTGGCCTTCGTCTGCTCCGGTTTAGCCTCCAACACTTGTTGGCACCCCCTAGCTCTAGGTTCCCTGAAACCTTATCTAAAGCATCTCGGCCTTCACTAGTATTCAAAATATTCTGAAAACTCCATCAATGGATTCATAAGTATCAAAATAGACATAAATTACTATTTGTTTTCTTAGAATGGATACTGGCTTCTCTGGATAGGCCTCATTCTCCCGCTGGCACTTGGTGGCCCTAATGGCCCTGGAAATTCTCTTAATAAACTCGTCTTTAAAAATTCCTCTACATGCTATGTAAACCACACCATTAGTTACAGAATCTCTAAAACATGCAAAATTGACTAGTGGATTACTGAGAAAGGCCTCTAGCTACTATGGTTAGGCCTCTTTCTATTGTTGGCTCCTGGTGGCCCTAGTGACCCCTTGAACTTCTTTGAAGAAAAAACCTACTCAAAAGTACTATTATGGCTCTGTAACCATCACCAGTGAGTCTAGAATATCTGAGGTAGTATAAATTGACTATTCACACCCTTAGAATGGACGAATCTAGCTCAAGATAGAGGCTAAACTGATTTTTCCCAGTGTCCTCTAAAACAACTCCACCAAATCTGGAGCAATTGCAGTTAAAATTCCAAAAATAGGATTTTCTGCCACTTTATTCGCGCTTCTCCAAATTTTTTCCAGTGTTAATTGTAGCAATAATTGGGTGGTTATGTTGGGCACATGTCCCGGAATCCCATGGTTTTCTAACCGTAACCATTGGCGGACAATTCTCCAAACCGTGGCATTGAAATGTTATCGTGGCATAATACTACATGTGATAGGGTTTAAACAATTGTGGATGGTTAGGGGCTTAGCCCATAGTCTATAGGTTGTGACCATATGGGAGGGGCTTGCCCCTTCACTCCCACAAAACATATTTCAACATGCGTTAAATATATGCCGAAGACTATGGCTGTTAAGAACCATTGGTAGCCTAGACAGTAAGGGCGGGTGCATGCAGGTGAGAGGTCATGCAGTCAACTTTGGTCCACTCCAAAGAATTTTACACCATGAAACCTGGGCCACGTGGTGGCCTCTAATTAGGTCACCAAAAAGGTACCATCCAACTTCAAATCACATGCTAACACTTGTCGACATTCGTTTGGCCTAGAAGGAATATTCCAGGGAATATTGTTCTAAAAATGGGTTGGATAGCTTGTTATGATTTTCAATAACCTCCCACTTAGTTAAACAAATAAAAGATCTAGCTTGTACTTGACAAATTACGAAAATTATGGTTGAAAGTGTTGTATTATTTTTAACTATTTAAGTGTCTTAAGTCCATTTGTTTTAGCTCAAAATTAAACATGTGTAACAGCAACATAATGCAGCAATAAAACATCCACACATAACAGCAAAATTAATCTAGTTCACCCAAATATCATGGGCTACGTCTCCTTGAGCTTTGTCATATTGACTTGGCTCATTGGGATTATGGAAAAGTTTCTTTTACAAGTTCCAAACTTAACTCCAATGATTACTGAACTTAACCAAAGGGCTTAGAATACCATCTATATCCCTATCATGGTTGTCCTCACTCTACAAACAAATATAGGCTCCCTTAGACTATATTCCTTCTGTTTGTGGCACAAAATCGTTCAAAATTATTTAAATATCCCTAAAACCACACCTACTGTCTCCAGCACACATCAGACACCAAATATAGGTTGATAATTTGCTCAAAACGAGCATTTCATCCCCAAACTAGGCCTTCCTCCACGGTTTTCCCTGGGCTACCCAAAGCTTCCCAGAATCTTCTCGAGCTCTAGAAGTCTTCAAATAGATCTTCATATCCCTTCATTGGATTCAGAATTCCAAAATTAGTCAGAATATACTAATTTTTTACTGAAAATGGCCTTCAGCTGCTCCGGTTTTGCCTCCAACACCTGTTGGCACCCACTTGAACTAGGGTCACTAAAAAAATCTTTGATGGGTTCTCAACCTCTAGAAGCCCTAAAAAGCTTCTGAAACCTCCATCAATGGATTTATAATTTTGATTACAGTCATAAATGATTATTGGTTTGCTGAATAAGGTCTCTAGCTGCCCTAGCTAGGCCCCGAACTACTATTGGCAAAAGTTGGCACTAATGGCCCTTGGAACTTCACTGAAGAATATAGGCATTCAATTATCCTCTAAAAGCTCTAAAAAAAATATCGTTAGTTTCATAACATCTGAAACATCCAAAATTGACTATTGCATTTTTGAATAAGGCCTCAAGCTCCCTTGGCTAGGCCTCAAACTGTTGATGCCTCCTAGTGGCCCTAGTGGCCCCTTGAACTTCACTGAAGAAAAAACCTACTCAAAAGTTCTTTGATGATTTGAAACCCACTCTATTGAGTTTGTAATGTTGGAGATAGTTGAAATTGACTATTGTAACTCCAAAATTGGGAAAATATAGCTCCCGATAGAGCTTGAACTCATTTTTCCCAATGACCCCTAAAAATTCTCCACCAAAACTGGAGGAACTTCAGTTAACTGAAGATAAATTCAGATTTCTGAAAAAAATGGCACCTCCACCATAAAATCCTCCAGCACTGACCGTTACATTAAATCTGGCTGCTGAGCATGTAACCAGACTCGGTGGTTAATTAGCCGTAATCATTGGGCGGAGGTTATAGTTGGGGTAAACCATACGCGTAAAATTCACATGTGATAAGTTTCCAACTCCAGAACTGTCACGGTTGTGGCTAAGGGTTAGACCCATGGTTTTCGACGCTAATGCCATATGGGGAGGGCTAGCCCCTTAGGGTTGGCCATCCAAACCCCATTCGCATAAACCACATAAATCTAAATATAATCGCTCTGCATAAGATGTTAAGAACCACTATGTAGCGGAGACAGTTAGGCGCTTATGTAGGTGAGCGAGAGGTCTCACGTTCAATTCCTATGTAGACACAAAAATTTTGGTAGACTATTCATGGGCCACGTGGCAGGCCTTCGGGCCTGCCACATGGCAACTTATCATTTTCTGAAACTCATAAAGGTCAACCAATTGCTAAATCACACGTTGACACTTGTCCGAATATGATTGGTCCGAATGGAATATTCTGGGGAAAATTTTGGGGAATATTTTGAGGAATATTCTAGGAATATTCCCTAGAATATTCTCTTTTAAATTTTCCAAACTTCAAAGTCAAATTTGGTCAAAGTCCAACTTTTGCAGTTTACTCGACTTTTCAAACTGCGATAACTTCTTCATATGGTGTCAACTTTGTGAACCGCTCATGACACTGGAATCAAGAAGACGAGATCTATCCGGTCGCTCAAGTTCGACACACTTCCAAATAATTTGAATTTTTAGTTATCACTTAGGTCCATGATCTAGTTCTAATCACACCTCCCCATTAGGAATCTTTTGGACCCCAAAAGACTTATATATTGATCTTTACAGTATATGATAGTACAACACCCTCTTATTTTTAGCCTCCATACACTTTCCTTGCATGGCTAGTGCCTTTGAACCACAACTCGAAGGTAGTTGACACTTCCCTTCTTAGATGTGCTTGTCCTCTTGTTAAGAACTATCTTCCTTGCACTCACTCAGAAATTTCTGGCAATAAATTTACAGAAGGTATCTGAACATAAATGCCTTGATCATCGATCAAACGTGGCTCAAAAAAACATGAGATTAAAATATATATACTTGCATACATAACTAAAATTTGCATATGTGTTAATGAAATTATTTCTTACTATGTCAAGAAGTCCAACCACTTCTCACCGAGCCACTTCCACGGCGACTTTTGCTACTGCAAATCTTCTTCATGTGAAACATTCGTTCTCACATCAATGATGGAATCCTTGGTTCCACTTTTTCCATTCTTTCTATCCTCTTACTGCATGTGCTTGGTGTTAGTCATCAGTAATTTTTACCATCTGTAGATGACTAAATATTGGTTATAGATTTCTATAAACAAAATTCCTTATGGAAATTTTTTCACTATTCTACCATTTTGCCATTTCAGGGTCACCTTGTCACTCCTAAAGACTCCTTATGGGCTTGTGTTACCCATCCCTATCCTTTTTCTTGCATATAACCTCATTACTTTGTTTTTCCTTTGCCCATCACTCCACTTTCCATCTAGGGTCACCTATAAGCCTATTCCTTCCCATGTTCACCATGTTCCTCGGGCATTGATGGTCTCAAAACTATCTCTGTAGGCTCTTTAGATAAATAAAGTACATTGGATTTTGGATCTTCAATAAACCACTTTGTTAATACTCTGTTTTTACACTTGAAGCCTCCAAGCCAGTTTTAAGTCAAAGTCAGGTCAAAGAACCTTTCCACTAGGTCATTAGGGTTTCACAGGTTGTAAGGTCATGATTGATGTTTTAAGCACTTCTTTTCATGTGCTAGAATCTGGCTTGGATGTAATAGAAGATTAGCACATGGTTATCCAAGAAAGATCAGTATATCTCCAAAGAGGACTACTTTATCAAGTTCAAGTTCTGCAATAGGTAAATGTGAACTTTGTGTTGGGTGTGGAGCCTGATTATCTTGTTTACGTTGTATCACAGCATTGGAGCCCTGTACCTTAAAATGGGTGGCAACGCCGCCCGTAATTAATCATTGTCGTGGGGGGTCCGGGGGGGGCAGTAGCGCTTTTCAGAGCCCCTCCCCGGCAGGGGTTTTCGGGGGCAGTGCCCTCGAAGCTAAAAACAGATGTAAAATTGCCTTGTAAAAGTATAGTAATTTCTAGTCAATCTGGGCCGTTCATTAGGAAAATGATCTGATGGTAGAAGTTATGTTTAGATTAGGGTTTTTTTCCCTAGAAGGCAACCCCTCGCTTTTATGAGGGCATTGTATTGTGGCTATGCATTGTATGTGTGTATTCTCGGAGCGAGAAACAGAGAGGGAGACTGTGAGAGAGAACATAGGATATTACAGAGGATCTGCTGTAGGTTTTGTCTCTTCATTTTGGCTGGATAATAGAAAGGAAGAATTTGGAGGCTGACGTAGGCATGGGCCTTGGCTTCACGACTGAAATTTGGACCAAATATGTCTGTGTCTCTCTGGTTTTATGTGTTTTGTGTGCTTTTATTTTTCCGCATAATTTTATGTGTTGCATTGCTCTGTAATATTTAATTTTCTAACAACTGGTATCAGAGCCGAAGGTATATTTGGCTGATAAACTCGCAGGAAAGAAGGGTTCCTGGTTCGAGTGGGAGCAATGGCGGAAGATGGTAAGTTTAGGGTCGAGAAATTTAGCGGCCAAAAATTTCCGCTGTGGAAGATGGAGATGGAAGATTATCTATATCAGAAATATCTGTACCTACCATTGAGCGAAAAAACAAAGAAGCCGACGGCCATGACAGACGCGGAATGGAACATTCTCGATAGAAAGGCACTCGGAACAGTACAGTTGTGTCTTGTGATGTCAGTCGCCTTCAACATTTTGAAGGAAACAACAACAGAGGGTTTGATGCAAACGTTGGCGAAACTATATGAAAAACCCTCAGCCTCAAACAAGGTATTTCTTATGAAATGACTATTTAATATGAAGATGTCGAAAGGTGGATCTGTTGCAAACCATTTAAATGAATTTAATACAGTTACCAGTCAATTAGGTTTTGTAGGGGTAAACTTTGATGATGAACTTAGAGCTCTGTTATTCTTGTGCTCATTTCTAGAGAGTTGGAATGCTTTAGTAATGGCCATTAGTAACTCTGTCTCTGGATCTAGTACTTTAAAGTTTGATGATGTTGTTGGTGCTATCCTTAGCGAGGAAATGCGATGGAAAAGCTCCGATGAGACATCAGGTAATTATTTGAGTGCAGAGTCTAGGGGAAGAAGAATGGAAAGAGGAAAGAGCTCGGGATATCGCAGTAAATCAAGGAAAGGTAGATCCAAGTCCAAATCAAGAATAGTGTGCTATAATTGCGGAAAGAAATGACACCTAAAGAAATACTGTAGATCTCGGAAGGGAAAAGAAGGAGACACACAGCAAGAAAAAAATCATGAAGCAAATGTGACAGGTGATGTGGTACAAGATGCTTTGATTATTTCTTTCGAAAATGTTACTAATTCTTGGGTTGTAGATTCAGGGGCTTCATTCCATGCCACACCTGATAAGAAATATTTTCATGACTATGTTCAAGGAGATTTTGGACAAGTTCGTTTGGGTGATGATAAACCCTGTAAAATTGTTGGAATGGGTAAAGTTATTGTAAAACAACATAATGGAAACCAATGGCTACTAAAGGAGGTAAGGCATGTTCCAGATCTGAAGAAAAATCTGATTTCAACAGGGCAGTTAGGCGGTGAAGGTTGTGTGACAACTTTCACGGATAAAAATTGGAAGGTCACCAAAGGAGCCCTGGTAATAGCAAAAGGCGAAAAGGTTGGTACATTGTATTTATGCAATGGTATTTCTAACTCTGTTAATGCTTTAACTTCCAAAGGAGCAGATGCAACATTATGGCATCATAGGCTCGAACACATGAGTGAGAAGGGAATGAAGATTCTTCACTCAAGAAATTTGTTTCCAGGTTTGAAGAATGTTGATTTGGATTTCTGTGAAAATTGCATTTATGGAAAACAAAAGAGAGTCAGATTTCTCAGAGTTGGGAAAGAAAAGAAGAGCGAAAAATTGGAGCTTATGCATACAGATGTATGGGGACCTGCTCAGGTATCATCTCTTGGTGGCTCTTGTTATTATGTTACTTTTATTGATGATGCAACTAGAAAAACATGGATTTATTGTATTAAGAATAAATCTGATGTATTTGATACTTTCAAGAAATGGAAAGCTTTGGTTGAGATTGAGACAGGAAAGAAGTTGAAGCGTCTCGGATCAGACAATGGAGGTGAATATTGCAGCAAAGAGTTTGATAGGTATTGTTCAGAGCATGGAATTCGTAGAGAGAAGACAGTTCCAAGAACACCACAAGAAAATGGTGTGTCAGAAAGGATGAACAGAACAATCATGGAGCGTGAAAGGTGCATGAGATTGCATGCAGGATTGCCTTTACAATTTTGGGCAGATGCTGTAGATACTGCTGTTTATCTAATAAACAGAGGGCCTTCAAGTTCCTTGGATGGTGGTATTCCAGAGGAAGCATGGACAGGTAAAAAGGTAAACTACTCTTTTTTAAAGCCTTTTGGTTGTGAGGGCTTTGTCCATATTAATAAAGAAAATAGAACAAAGCTTGAGGCAAAATCAAAGAAATGTACCTTTATTGGATATGGTGCTAATGATTTTGGTTATCGCTTATGTGATTATGAAAATCACAAAATCATTAGGAGCAGAGATGTAATATTCAATGAAAAGGTCTTGTATAAGAATCAGCTGCAGGAAAAGAAACAGGAAAAAGAAAGCAAGGAATACACGGTTCTTGATGAGATAACTGAAAAAGTAAAGGTGCCTAAAAATAATAATAATCAACAACCACAGCAGCAGCAACCACCACAACAGCAACAGGCACCTCAAACACCTGAAAGTGGTGTTAGAAGATCTACCAGGATAAGTAGACCCCCTGAACGATACTCTCCTTCATTATATTATTTATTTTTGACTGATTCTGGTGAACCTGAATGTTATGAAGAAGCAATGCAGGTTGAAAGTAGGAAGAAGTGGGAGCTAGCCATGGAAGAAGATATGGACTCCTTAATGCATAACCAGACTTGGGACTTAGTCAGGTTACCTGCAGGTAAAACTACATTGTAGAATAAATGGGTTTACAGGCTGAAGGAAGAAGATGGAGGAAAACAGAGGTACAAAGCTAGACTTGTGGTGAAGGGGTTTGCACAGAAGAAAGGTATTGATTTTGATGAAATATTTTCTCATGTTGTTAAGATGACTTCAATCAGAACTATCTTAAGTCTTGTAGCAGCGGAAGATTTACATCTTGAACAGTTAGATGTAAAGACAACATTTCTCCATGGAGATTTGGAGGAAGAGATATACATGCAGCAACCAAAAGGATATGAGGTAAAAGGGAAAAAAAAATTGTTGTGCAGGTTAAAGAAGAGCTTGTATGGCTTAAAACAGGCTCCAAGGCAGTGGTATCTAAAATTTGACAAGTTTATGTCTGAACAAGGTTATACTAGATGTCACTCTGATCATTGTGTTTATTTGAAAAGGCAAAATGATGGCAGCTATATTATATTTTTATTGTATGTAGATGACATGCTTGTTGCAGGGTCTAACATGCAGGAAATAAATGTGCTCAAAAGAAAATTGGCAAATTCATTTGCAATGAAGGATTTGGGAGCTGCAAAACAAATCCTTGGTATGAGGATAACTAGAGACAGGAAAAATCGTAAATTAACACTATCTTAGAATGAGTACATAGAAAAGGTGTTGAAAAGATTTAATATGCACAATGCAAAACTACTTAGTACACCTTTTGCTAGCCATTTCAAACTTAGTAAGGAGATGTGCCCAAAGACCCAAGAAGACATGGATTATATGTCTAAAGTTCCATATGCATCAGCAGTTGGAAGCTTAATGTATGCAATGGTCTACACAAGGCTTGATATTGCACATGCAGTGGGAGTTGTAAGCAGGTACATGAAAAATCCAAGAAAAGAACATTGGATGGCAGTAAAATGGATTCTCAGATATTTGAGAGGTACCAAAAATCAATCATTATGCTTTGGTGGTTCAAACATTGCTCTACAGGGATACTTTGATGCAGATATGGTAGGTGACAGAGATAAGGGGAGGAGCACTACAGGATATGTATTTACTGTAGGTGGAACAGCTATTAGTTGGGTTTCAAAAATCCAAAGTGTTGTTGCACTTTCAACAATAGAATCAGAGTGTTAGGACCTCACAATGTACCATTTTTACCATACATATTGACACCACCTTACCCTTTATAACTATATTTAAAAAGGGTTCCATTATCATTTTCATCCATTTTATCCAAAGGTATATGAAATCCTTCTCTTTACTATATATTTAATCTGTTTACATATAGTTCCACATTACTCTTATTTTTCATCATTAATTGAAGGTAGATTGTTGTTAACACAAGTCTAAAAGATCACAGATAATTTCTGATAAGGTACGTGCTGTGCTGAAACAATCGGCCGTTGCTAAAACAGTCGACTCCGTTGTTGAAACAATCAGCGGGCATGAAAATTCCGTCACTACTCGTGATTTGCAATTCTGGAAGAGTATTTTGGGAACAATGGCAACAAGATGAAGACAAGCAAGGAAGTGGTTACACGGATTGTTCTGAAGCCAGTACTTTTTTTGTATCTGTTGTAACAATATTTTTCTATGGAAGAATAGAAGGGCCATGTTTTAAGATAGAAGAACAGATTTGGATAAACATAGATTTTCTTTGATGTAACTATAATAGATGTCTCCTCTTTAAAAAGAGGAGACGTCATCATTAGAGGGGGAGTTAGAGACTACAGGAGAAACATTATTTTTGAGCGGAAAGGAGCAAGACTCCATTGTAATGTATCATTCCTTTTTGACAGATGAATAAAGGTTTCTTTTGAGCGCTTCAATTTAACTCTTTCCCTGGGGAATCTTGTGAGAAGGAAAGGGCCCGCCTTCATCACAAGATTCACCCGATTGCTCCTGTAGTTTGTTGAATTTCTTTATGATATTTGCACCTTAATTTAACTCTGTTTACTAAATCATTATTTACGTAATTTTGTAGTTCTTCAAGCATTCTGTTTTCTTTAACGCTGCATGAGTTTGGTAACATTCATTCTTAAAGAAGCCAAGAGGTATTTTTCTGTATCTGTTTGAATGTATGATTGATGCCGGGAAACAGGTGCTGAAGATTCATGTGCAAAGGAATAGGGTCCTATTCCCCATTGGTTGACTCTCTTTTTCCTGCAGTGTGATTAGTATCAGGAGACAAGTGCTAAAGGTTCCTGTTCATGGGAATAGGGTCCTGTTTTCTTGAATTTATCTTTTCTACAGTGTGATTAGTGTCAGGCAGTAGGTGCTGAAGTTCCTATTTGGAGGAATAGGGTCATGTTCCCTGTTATGGTTGATTGGTTTCCTTTCCTACAGGGTGATTTCCTTTCATTAGGATTCTTGAAAGACTGCAATAGAGGAATTGCTTCTACTGTAACACAAGTAGACTTCAGCTTTGTTAAAGCAGGGTGTGAATAGTTATATTTGTATGATTGATAATTGTGTGACTTTTACTACAACATTATTTTGCTTTTGGAATTGAGCATATCCAGTGCGTGGTTGTCTTTGGAATAAACAGACCTTCTCGGGTTGACAATTTATGTGGAGCTTGAATTGTTAAAACAATTAAAGCGACCAAAATTTTGGCGCCGTTGCCAGGGAAGGCAATTATAGATTTCAAAAGCATTAATATTTTCTTTCTAGATGTGCAGATTGTATGAGAGGACGCGGAACCTAGAAGAAAACTAATCCTATAGGTGGCAAGGGCAAAGGAAGGGGAGGAAGAAAGAATTTCATTGACGAGATTGTATCAAAGGCTGAATCATCACAGAGATTAAGTTCTCGAAGACCAAAACTTCAGCACTCCCCTCAATCGGATTACAAAACAGAGGAAGTCGTGGGCCCTAAAAACATAGAGGAGCCAGTAACGGATATTAAAGGACCAGCAATCAGTGCTGGAGAGTCAGAAGAAAGTGCTAGCAAATCAGCAGAGCACGTTGAGGAACTAATAGAGAGTGTTGGACGACCAGTGGAAAACATTGAGGAGCCAGTAGAAGATCTTGAGGATCGAGCAAGTGCAGTAGGAGAACAGCCAATGGAAGGAAACAACGAAGAATTATTTGGTGGAGGACGTGTAGATCCTGAAGGAGAAGGAAGGGATGAAAATTCTCTCTCTACCTTGGGATTTCCTATCAGTGATCTCCCTAGAGGAACAACCCCTATGAAGAATATTCCATTGTCAGCTTTACCCAACTTCCATGGGTTATCCTCTGAAGATCCGGATGAATTTCTTTTTGAATTTGATATATTATGCAGAAGTTATGATTATGTTACTAATGCTCAAAAGTTGAAACTGTTTCCAGCAACATTAAAAGGAAATGCTTTAAGATGGTTCATGAGCCTTGGAAGTCAGGTAATCACAACATGGGAACAGATGAAACAGAAATTTCTGCTTAAATATCAAGACTATTTTCGGACGAGAGAAAAGAGGGACGAACTATTCAATATGGCACAAAAGCCAGACGAGAATCTGGAGGACTATGTAGAAAGGCTGCAGTATAATCTACAGAGATCTGATCATCCGAATATAAGTAAGGAAATTCGCAAAACAATATTACTTAGAGGATTAAGGGATGATTTTTTAGACATGTTAAACATGCTTGGCAAGGGAGATATATCTAAAGAATCATATGATGAGATTTTTGAACTTTGTAAAAGATGTTCAAGGGGAGCTGCAAAGAACAGAGTAAGTAATAGAGATCCCACCTATTCAAGAGTGCAGAAATCAGCCAGTGGGGGAGCAACAAGAGCTGAAATAGGTAATTTACTTGAAGAATTTAAAACTGAGATGTTAAGTTCTCTTGCTTCACAAATTGACACTTTGCAGGTTAAAGAGAAGCAGGCTGAAGCAGAAGCAGCTCTGGCTGTCTTTTTCCCGAAGTGCAGAGACAAACATCCACTAAGGGAGTGCCCATTGGACAAAATACCAATCTGCACCCTTTGTGAGAAAGATCATGAAACACAACAATGTCCATCTCTACCAGGAATAAAGGCAGCATTGTAGCCAACGGAAGAAGAAGCTGAAGCAGTTTACCTGCTAACTCAAAGAAGACAATGGAAACCAAAAGGACAAGGTATGAATTCTAGTATGCCATTTAATCGTTGGAATAATTATTCTGCTTTCAGTCAAACAAATTACCCTCCCTTTAATCAAATGCAATACCCACCCTTTAATCAGATGAATTTCTCACCCATGCAAAAATCAAACCCTCCCTTTGTTGATCCTGCAATGTGGACTCCTTGGCCCCCACAGCAGCCATCTTCTTTTAACCCTTGGAATTCAAATTGGAGAAGCCAACAACTCCCGTATCCAAATCAATTTCCTCAATTTCAACAACCACTTCCTCTGCCATCAAATGCTCCACCAAATAATCAAATGAGACCCCAACTACCTGTGCAACCAAATCCTAACCCCAATAATAAAGTTGTGTAAGTCATTGATATTCAGAATCAGCCTATATTTCCTACTATGCAATGTAATGATATTCATTTGAGATCCGAGAAAATAGTAGAACCTATTATTGATGACATAACCTCTTTTGATTCTGATAAAGAGGAAACTGAGAAACTTAAGAAAGCACAACCACCCTCTAACAAGGGTATTGAAATAACAGAACCACCATTCCCCGAGCGTTTAGTTTTAACTAGAACGCCTGAAACACCTGCTTTTAATATTTTAGGGGAATTGCAAAACTTGTATGTTAAAATTCCACTTTTACAGGCATTAAGAGATGTACCAATCTATGCCAGAACCATAAGGGATATTTGTGTTAAGAAACCTAGTAGGAAAACTAAAGATCCCCTTACAGTGCATGCGATGGGTGATTTATCTGCATTAATGTCTGGAAAAACCCCTCCTGTGAAATATGGTGACCCCGGCCATCCTACCGTGACAGTTCAAATTATTAAAACAATGATTCCTCAAGTTCTGGTAGATCTAGCTGCTGCAATAAACATAATGACTCTTGAAACTTCACAGTTGTTACAGCTGAATAACACAATCAGAGATACACCAACTATCCTAGATTTAGTTGACCGTTCTACAATTAAACCAGAGGGATTTGTTGAAGATCTAGTTATCTCAGTTGAATCCTAGAATTACCCAGCTGATTTTGTCGTATTGCAAACTAAAACAAAGCTGGGGGGACATCCTTTAATTCTGGGGAGGCCATGGCTGGCCACAGCCGATGCCTTTATCAGTTGTGGATCTGGTTCAATGACAATTTCTAATGGTTATGAAACCAAACAACTTACTCTTTATCCTCATGCTACACCCATAATTAATAATGAAGATTCTATGTGGATGGATTATGATGATAATGCTATTCAGCCCATTTTAACTATCGGACAAGCCTTAACTCTTAAAGACAATACAGAGGATGAAATAATTAATAATTTTATTTGTGAACCTTCCTCTGTAATTGCTGAAACACACAAACAATTGACTGCAATTTTTGAAACAGATACCGAGGAAAAGATTGAATCTAAAGACTTATCTCAGACATTAACCACCATCTCATCTAAAAGCATAACAGTCAAAATCGAACCTGGCAAGACATTAAACATAAATCCTGATCTAACAGTTGCTGAAACATAGCAGTTAATGAAGTTATTACGTGAAAATAAGGAAGCATTTGCATGGGATTACACTGATATGAAAGGAATCTCTTCTGAACTATGTACTCACCGAATTTATATTAAAGAAGGATGCCGACCAGTCTGTCAACCCCAAAGACGAATGAACCCTAATTTACGGGAAATTGTTAAAGAAGAACTTCAGAAATTGCTTAATGCAGGATTTATATACCCCATATCTGATAGTGAATGGGTTTCCCCATTGGTAATTGTCCCTAAGAAAAACGGGAAATGGAGAGTATGTGTTGATTACAGAGCCTTAAACAAAGCCACTCAAAAGGATCACTTTCCTTTGCCTTTCATTGATCAGGTGTTGGATTGTTTGTCAGGGAAGAAATTATTTTCTTTTCTAGATGGATTCAGTGGGTATAACCAAATTATAATTGCACCCCAAGACTAGGACAAGACCACTTTCACTAGTCCTTGGGGAACTTTTTCTTATAGAGTTCTTCCATTTGGGCTATGTAATGCACCAGCAACTTTTCAGAGGGCTGTTATAGGAATCTTTTCTGATATGCTGAATGACTCTATGGAAATATTTATTGATGATTTTACTCCTTATGGTGTGTCTTTTCAAGATTCGTTACAAAATCTTGAGAAGGTACTTAAACGTTGTATACAAGCTCACCTCTCCCTAAGTACTGAAAAATGTCATATGATGATGAGTGAAGGAGTAGTGCTTGGACATTTTATTTCATCTCAAGGATTCTAAGAAAGAATTGATAATGGCAAGGGAAGCCTTTGATAGAGAATTAAATCTCTACATGTTGGGACACACAGCATCAGCAAAAAAGAAGGATCCATGCAGAGAATACATGTGCCATGAATGTGGAAACATTTACCAACAGGCAGGATACAAAATAGTCAAAATTCCAGTACCTGAGGCATCCACATCAGTGGAAATCAAAGAAGAACGCCCTACTGTCACACAAGAACCAGTAGGGCCCTCAAAAAGTCTGGAAAAATAAACTAAACCATAGATATCTTGCCCTGTGTTAGTCAGCTCAGCTACTTAGACAATGCCCCAACCCAGTACTTATAATGCCGGGACACAGACTCCACCATGGAAACAATTAGAAATAATGAATAACTGGAAGAAGCAGTATGCTGTGGATCAAGATAAAATATTAAAACAGCATAAGTTGGCCTGCCAGAATCAGATGTATGCCAACTGGGATAATTGGGAGCAAACACTGCAACAGCTCAAGGATTCTAAGAAAGAAATCAAGGAATTAAAAGAGAAACTGGTTTTGATGTTTTCATTAGTGCAAAAATTGTTAGCCACCCGGAAACCCTCCTTGAATTATTCTCTGTTCCTTTCCGAACGTCTTGTTTATTTTCAACTAAAGGCAATTAAGGATGGGAGACCTCATGAATTGCTCACAGCGGAACAATTTGTCAAAACATTTTCTAAGGCCCCTGCTAGTGACCAACATTTGTTATGTGAACTTTATCTTCATAATGAGGCTATGCCTAAAAATAGACAGGTCAACCTTACTCCAATTGTTGGTGATGTAAAAATTAGGGCATTTGTTTCATTTCTTGCCAATCAAATCACATGGAAAACTGCTTTTATTGCAAGTAGGCATAATGAGGAGAATCACCTCCTTTCGATTAGACCGGAACCTTCAAATCCGGCCATTTTTGTAGCAGAATATCACCGATTTTTGCAGAAGCCAGGAATGCGCCGCTACATACAACAACTGCAAGCCTCAACACTTCTAAAGTGTCATCAGTTAATCATAGTTAAGGAAACTGCTGCCTTGAAGGCCAACACCATGTTCTGGCAACAGTCATGTAAGGAAATACAAGAGTATCACCCTTTTAGCCCTGATAATCTTCAAGCCGCACTATCCAGGGTACCAAACTACATCAGATGCATTCAGCAATGTGCCGAGAACTGGATTGGTTATCATTTTCACTTCCCTATCTTATGGATGCCAGAAGAACAATACCAGTCTCACTACCAATTGGCTAACAGGGACAAGGTAGTAGCATGGCAGAAATTACAGAACAACCAGGGATTTCGAGCTTTGACAGAAGCCACCTTCCACAGTTACTGCTTGAGCAACTTGCATGCAAAGAGTCAGTACTCAGACTCTGACACAGACTAAAGTTGCCTGAGGACATGCAACCCTTTCAGCTGGGGGGGATGTTAGGACCTCACAATGTACCATTTTTACCATACATATTGATACCACCTTACCCTTTATAACTATATTTAAAAAGGGTTCCATTATCATTTTCATCCATTTTATCCAAAGGTATATGAAATCCTTCTCTTTACTATATATTTAATCTGTTTACATATAATTCCACATTACTCTTATATTTCATCATTAATCGAAGGTAGATTGTTGTTAACACAAGTCTAAAAGATCGTAGATAATTTATGATAAGGTACGTGCTGTGCTGAAACAATCGTTCATTGCTGAAACAGTCGACTCCGTTGCTGAAACAGTGAGCGAGCACACAAATTCCGTCACTACTCGTGATTTGCGATTCTGGAAGAGTATTTTGGGAACAATGGCAACAAGATGAAGACAAGCAAGGAAGTGGTTACACGGATTTTTCTTAAGCCAGTACTTTTTTTGTATCTGTTGTAACAATATTTTTCTATGGAAGAATAGAAGGGCCCTGTTTTAAGATAGAAGAATAGATTTGGATAAACATAGATTTGCTTTGATGTAACTGTAATAGATGTCTCCTCTTTAAAAAGAGGAGACATCATCATTAGAGGGGGAGTTAGAGACTACAGGAGAAACATTATTTTTGAGCGGAAAGGAGCAAGACTCCATTGTAATGTATCATTCCTTTTTGACAGATGAATAAAGGTTTCTTTTGAGCGCTTCAATTTAACTATTTCCCTGGGGAATCTTGTGAGAAGGAAAGGGCCCACCTTCATCACAAGATTCACCCGATTTCTCCTGTAGTTTGTTGAATTTATTTATGATATTTGCACCTTAATTTAATTCTGTTTGTTGAAACATAATTTGCATAGTTCTGTAGTTCTTTAAGCATTATGTTTTCCTTAAATGTTGCATGAGTTTGGTAACATTCATTCTTAAAGAAGCCAAGAGATCTTTTTCTGTTATCTGTTTGAATGTATGATTGATGTTGGGAAACAGGTGCTCAAGATTCCTGTGCAAAGGAATAGGGTCCTGTTCCCCATTGGTTGACTCTCTTTTTCCTGCAGTGTGATTAGTATCAGGGGACAGGTGCTGAAGGTTCCTGTTCATGGGAATAGGGTCCTATTTTCTTGAATTTATCTTTTCTACAGTGTGATTAGTGTCAGGCAGCAGGTGCTGAAGTTCCTATTTGGAGGAATAGGGTCCTGTTCCCTGTTATGGTTGATTGGTTTCCTTTCCTGCAGGGTGATTTCCTTTCATAGGATTCTTAAAAGACTGCAATAGAGGAATTGCTTCTACTATAACACAAGTAGACTTCAGCTTTGTTAAAACAGGGTGTGAATAGTTAGATTTGTATGATTGATAATTGTGTGACTTTTACTACAACATTCTTTTTCTTTTGGAATTGATCATATCCAGTGCATGGTTGTCTTTGGAATAAACAGACCTTCCCGGGTTGACAATTTATGTGGAGCTTGAATTGCTAAAACAATTAAAGTGACCAACACAGAGTATGTTGCTACTACAGAGGCTAGTAGAGAAATGATTTGGTTACAAATGTTTATGGGTGAATTGGGTAAGAAGCATGATATGGGCACGCTGTACAGTGATAGCCAAAGTGTCATTCATCTTGCAAAGAACTCAACATTTCATTCCAGGACTAAACACATACATCTCAAGTACCATTTCATACGGTCAGTATTAGAAGATGGAGAGTTGAAGCTGGAAAAGATACACACTAGCCAGAATCCTACAGATATGCTAACAAAAGTTGTAACTAGGGAGAAACTGAGAATGTGCTCAGTTTCAATTGGTCTTCAAGGATGACGATGAAGATGAGGAGCAACCAGGTCCAAAGAGGATTCATTGTCTATCAAATGAAGCAGCAATGGAGTTGCTACAATCAGTCTCCAAGTGGGAGATTGTTGGGTGTGGAGCCTGATTATCTTGTTTACTTTTTATCACAGCATTGGACCCCTGTACCTTAAAAGGGGCGGCAACTCCACCCATAATTAATCACTGTCGTGGGGGGTCCAGGGGGGGCGGCAGCGCTTTTTGGAGCCCCCCCCTAGTGGGGGTTTTTGGGGGCAGTGCCCCCAAAGCTAAAAATAGATGTAAAATTTCCTTGTAAAAGTATAGTAATTTCTAGTCAATCTGGGCCGTTCATTAGGCAAATGATCTGACGATAGAAGTTATGTTTAGATTATGGTTTTTTGCCCTAGGAGGCAACCCCTCTCTTTTATGAGGGGATTGTATTGAGGCTATGCATTGTATGTGTATTCTCGGAGCGAGAAACAGAGAGGGAGACTGTGAGAGAGAATAGAGGATATTACAGCAAATCTGATGTACATTTTGTCTCTTCATTTTTGCTGGATAATAGAAAGGAAGGACTCGCTCTTCGGGGTGGATGTAGCCCAAACTGGGTGAACCACGTATATCTGTGTCTCTCTAGTTTTATGTGTTTTGTGTGCTTTTATTTTCCGCATATTTTATGTGTTGCATTGCTCTATAATATCTAGTTTTCTAACACTTTGACACTTCTACAGGAGTGTTAAAATGACTACCAACATAAATTTGGTAAGGTAAGAGGTCTGCTCCTCAATAAAAACATTCATAGCAAGGAGAGGGGAAGCAATTTGGTTTTAAGGAGAACTAAGGTTTTGAGCTCGATGGCCAACAAGTGCCAAACAGTGAAACAAATGGCAGAAATGACCATGGAGTAGGTACACCAAGAAACAAAACATGAAGAGAAGTTTTTTAGAAATTATTAGTGAAAACGGGAAAAAGGTGAGGTGAACTAGACAGAAATGAATGAACTTGAAAGGGCAATAGAGAACTTAGAAGACTGTGTTGATAATTGTTTTCAAGCATTCCAAACATCTCAAGTTTTGGGAAAGTGTCGAGAGAAGGTGAAACCATGAGTTGAACTACATAATGACTGCAGAAAGAAGGATTTTGAAGCTGCCAGTATGTGAAAACATCCCAAAGTTTTGCCAAGGTAAAATGTCTCACTGCCTCAAAGAACAAGGATGTAAAGAAAGGAAAAATAAAAGGTTTTCAATCACTTTCAAAACAAAAGATTAGTTGAATTCAGGTTGGCGATATTAGGGTGTGGAAGCATCCTAAAAAGTTGCCAATCTCAACCTTTCATGCCTCAAGATCAGTGAGGAAGGGAAAATCAATGTGTTGAAGTCACCTACACTCAGTGGTCAAAAGGATGAAAAACATGGTGTTGATCTCAAAGGTGGAAACCAAAGGTGATTATAAGGTTGTTTCTGTGTAAATGAATATTTCAAGATTTAGGAATAAAAGGAACGGTCACTTCAATGTTTTATGGCACCTGCAAATCAGAAGTGATCGAAGGGTAAAAACATGATCAGAACTTTATAATGCAAGCAAGAGAGGGCTTTGAGGGTGCTTCCATAGGAAATATTCCCAAAGGTGTTTTAACGAGCTTATCATGACAAAATGAGCAAAGGGGAAGTCAAATTAATCCTTTTTTCAACTTGCATACAAACAGTAAAAGGGGTATGCAAAGAGGTGAAAGGGGTAAGCTAATTTTCATGGTGGGGATTACACATCAATTTGAAGAAACTACTCTGTGGCTGAATCACCAAGGTGTCAAAGTGAACTTTTTAAGCCTCAAGGACCCAAAAAATAATCTGGTTTATCACTTCAGTCACCTGCAGAAGCAAACATTGTGAAAAGGTGAGTAAGAAGAGGTGAAGGTTGAGTTGAAATGCAGAATGGAAATAATAGAGGATCAACTTCATCTTTTTAAGTAACCTACAAAACAAAACTTCAAAAGAATTGGTAGGAAAATCAAGATCAAAAGCCAGGTTAGTTTTGGGTCACATCCAAGGAAAGGTTAGATAAATATCCGCAAAAAGAAGTGACCTTGAAAACTTTAGAAAGTGGGTTGTGAAATTAAATTTAAATCATTGAGCCCATAAATGGTCACCTTACACTTCAAACAAGTTATTGTTTCCTTGCGAAAATTTGAGAGCATTCGAGAGCAGAGAAATTTCATGTCTTAGGTCAAATTTGGGCAAGTTTACCCGACGTTGCGCATTCAAGTTGGTGTTGCGTGCCTGCAGTTGAGCATTGTGCCCCTTTCCGTTTCTCCCATACAAATTTGTTTGTTGTTGCACACTTGGAAACGTGCTACGCATTTACCCGATTCACCCGACAGGCCCGGCAAAAAGCTTTGGCATTGTGCACCTGGCACACGGTGTTTTTCCTTTGGCCGACCTAACTCCTCGTTCACCTGGGTGTTGCACGCTTGGCCAGGAGGGCCTCCTACACCCTGCATACCCTCAACTCAACTCAAAATATTTTCAAGCTGCCACCAAAGGTTTTTCAAGCAATGCTAAATGGTAAGTGGATGCCTTACCTTCCTTAGATCATTTTGATGGTTTGAAATTAAGAGAAAATGAAAACCCTAAGGTGAAAACTTAAGTTTCATGCTTAAAAACACTCATTAATCCTCCCTCATTTTCCTATAAATATATATCAGTCGAAACAGGGGTAAATTAGGGTAGTTGCAGTGGTTTGAAATTGGTCATCCATCAAAACTTAAAAGCTCTGTCCCTTACACTGAAAATAGATTGACCTTACATTGTCCTTTATTCATTTCAAATTGACATAGGTACAAAGTGTCAAAGTAGAGTTTAAACAAGCAGAAAAGAGGGTAATTGACATTTTACTCTCACTCATATTCCTATACCCTTACCCTCACTCATCCATCCATATCATTCACTTGCAAAGGCTACCATCCACCATCCCTTCATCTCATTTTTATTGTGCAGTCCTAGGGTTTTGTTCAAAACAGAAGTGATCAAAATCTCAAGGGAAGGTGACAGTGGTAGTGGTGAGGAAGGCCAAGTGCCAAGGAGGCATCAACACAAAGGTGGAAGGATCAACAGGTTTGAACCACTAAACACAATGGAGCTAAATGCATCTCCCTTAACTATTTCCTACTTCCAAAATGTAGGCTGCTATGAATTTTGTGAGAAAGTACAGCAGGTGAAGAATCACCCCGAGATGACTAGGCTCTTCATTGTTAACCTACATGAGAAACAAGTCAACCTTGCAGGGGTAAAATTTGAGCTGTCTTCAGATTCCATTTTTATTGCCACTGGGATACCTAGTGTGGGTGTTAAATGGTTCAAGCAGGCTAATTTAGACATAAGCTACTATGAGCCATACCTTAAACCCATATACAAAGACTACAATAAATCCATATTTCCTTTCTCACATTTTCTTGAGAGGTATGCACCCATGATGAGAGTCATTATGAAATATTTCACATGTGAAGGAAGATTCTCCAGGCTTTATTCATATCACATCAGGTTTCTCATGCAATTTACTAGGGTTAACATGTTTCATCTACCCTACTACCTCTACAGGAGTATTAACAAAATGTCTTATATTGTACAAAAGAGAGACCATCCACAACAAATGCAGAGCCTCTTTCACCACTCTCTTATCAAAATGGTTGTGATGCATCAATTGCAGCAAAAGGGTATTCCATGGGAGGTTTTCATTACCCATGAAGTGTTCACAAACCCCCAACCCCATCCTCAGTAAAATGTACCTTCACCATGTCACCCTCCTGTCCTTGCTCCTCCATCATCTCCGGTTGAACATGTTTCACCATATACACATATCCATTCACCTCAGGGCAACCCTCCTTCATCACTCTCTCACAGTGCATCAGAAAATGAAGGAAGTGACAAGGAGAAGTCAAATGAAAATGAGGGAGAGGGTAATGATGAATCAAGAAAAAATGAAGAAGAATCTAATGAAGGAGATGATAATGAAGAATCAAATAGTGAGGGCAGTGAGGCTAATGATAGCAGTGAAGAGCATAGTGAGGCTCATAGCAATGAGGCAAGCAGTGAGGAGGAAAGAAGTGAAAAACATGGCAGTGAAATAAAGGGACATGATGACAATGAATACAGTGGGACAAATAGTAATGAAGGCAGTGTAAAAAACAATGAAGAGGCAGAAGACAATGAAGAAAAGATCAATGATGTCAGCATGGAGGCTGTAAATGAGGCTAAATATTTAGAAATTAGCAAGGAAATGATCCATGATGGCAATAGGTCAGAGGAGGTAGATATCAGTGAAACAAATATCAGTGAGGAAGAAGAAGGCGGTCAAGAAGACAATAGGTCAAAAATCCATGATGACAGTGATGAAACAGAAATCAATGGATCAGATAAGGGAAATGAGGAAGAGAGCAACAATCATGATGGCCATGATATCTGTGGAGATGATGATAATGATGATGATGATGTTGACACTGATAATGACAGAAATAATATCAGTGATAAGGTACAAAGCATGGAGACATATGAGAGCAGCCATGAAAGCCATAAGGATAGCAAGGATATCAATGATGATGACAGTCGTGATGGCAGCAATGGTGAAGACACTAAAGTGAGAAAAATTGAATCATTTCCTTTAACTTACCAAAGGGGAAGTAGGCATGTGTTTGTTTCCCTCAAGAGGTAAGGGGCCATGCCTTCTACATCTACTAAACAATTTTACAAAGGCAAAGAAAAGGTCATGGAGGAAAAGGAAGAAGACCCACATGAGACTGAGCGGGAATTTGAACTCATTCATGTTGACAGTGATGATGAGAACAAGGCAAGGATCTCAAACATGCTACTCAAAGGTAAATATTCCCAAATCAAATTTTTGCAAGCCCATATAGCTAGGGCTAAGAATGCCATTCATTATTATGAGATTAAAAACAAGCAGCTAGAGGCACAAAATGCCATTTATGAGGTTAGGGCAATCAGAGCCCAGAAAGAGGTTGAAAGGAACAAGGTTAGGCTAGAAGAGGTCTTGGGTTTTTTTGATGAAATTGAGATTGAATAAGGGTAGTTTTCTAGGAGAAGGCCAAGAAAAATGGGCTTGAGGAAGGCCTTAGCCAAGGAGAAGGAGCAAGAAATAGCATTGGCAGAGCAGCTCACTCCAAGTGAGCTACTTTCCATGGAGATAGAGTATGATCAGGAACCTTGATTAGAGAGGTCTAATACACACCTGGAGGATCAGCTGGAAAAGACACAAAGAGACCTTGGCCTTTAGAAGAAAATGGCAAAGCGCTATTCCTTGAGAAATCAAATTGCAAGGGCCAAGCTCAAAAGAGCCCTTGCTAAAATTCAAGCTCTCAAGGAGGAAAAAGGCAAAAATAACTTTGAAATCCTTGTTGATGCATCCCTATAGGCATCCAAAACACCATAAGGAAGGCAATTTAAAAATTTTGGCAACTTTTGATAGTTTTGGTTTTTCACTGTTTTAGAGGGCCAAAGGCGCAGCGCCCTTGGTGCTGTGCTCTTTTTTGGGGAAATTTATTGAGGCATGGTTTGAATTTTTGGGTTCATCTTGACAAGTACATTACACACACCAAATTTTAGGTCATTTGGAGTAGATTTGGTCCTCCAAAAGGGTCACAAACATGCACAAATTCACCATTTTGCCCAATTTTCAGGGCTGGAGCTGCGCCCTAAGAAAACTTGGAATATTTCGTTTTATAATATGTAAATTAATTCCAATCGGAAAACCAAGGGCCGTTTTGGAAAGTAAACTTGACAAGCTTTCCAACGAGCTATCAGGAAGCTCATTCCGACACTGAGAAGGGCTTCAAAACTTAGCTGCAAGGTGACCTATTTTTCTGGTGCAGGTGTTGCGCCCTTGGACCTCACTGCTGCATCCTTGCTTGCAAAGTCAACAAAAGATATAAATTTATTGAAAATAGATATTTTGTGGTTTTTTGGGAAAATCACTCCAAAGTTAGGTGTTAGAAGTTATTTTTAATTTATTGCATTGGATATTTTGTGCCTTGGGCTTTGCATGGTCTTAATAGAAAAATTTAGCATTTATGATGTATTTATGACACTTTGGAAACCCTAGTTAGGGTTTTGGTCCTCCTTGCTTGTTAAATACAACATTGAGGCCTCATTTTAGTTGTTGGTTGGATTTTGGATGATTATTGAGAGTAATTCATAGAATTTGAGATTGAAGAGAAATTGGCTTTGGTTTTTGTGGATGGCTTGACTTGCTTGACCATGGAGAAGGCTCACTTGTAGGATTCATGAGCATAGTTAATGGTGATGTGTTCCTTATTTAGTTCTTGTTTCCTTATGTTATCATTTTGTTCCATCTTTCTATTGCAGTAGGACAAAAGTTTTAGGCTAAGAAATGTTGTTTAGAGGCACCTTAGCTCTATTTGTTCTTTACTGCTTCTATGTTTTCCTCTGCTAGGTCACTTTAGAGAATTCTTAGTTTCTCTCTAAACCCACTTATGCTTGTTTATCTTGAATATGATTGGATAAGGAAAATGTCAAAGTATTTTTATGGTTAGCCTTGCTCTTTGCTATTACTTAAATATTGTTTTTAAGGTCTCTTACTTTGAAGTATTGTTGATTAGGTTTAGATAAAGAGGTCTATGATTCACCATGCCCTTTTTCTCATCTTAAATTGTTTCTTTGGAGGTCTTTATAGTTTTATTAATGAATTTAGTAGTTCCCTATTCATTTGTCTCTACTATGTGTCTATCTTAAATGTTTTCTTAGCTTGAAGGTGAAATCACTAGAAGATTTACAAGTTTCTTGCCTTCTATAGTTCATTGGATTGTTGTCTTCATGCTTACTTGCTAGGGTTTAGTCAAAGAAGTTATTGGTATTCCCTGTCTTTGATTATTTTTTCATGCTTAGTAGTCTTAAAGGAAATTCTTGTTAAGGTATTTGTTGAAGGATTCTTAACTGCCCTTTTACACCTACTATGTTCACAAATTTGATGCTCATTTCATTCACACAAGCTTTTAGATCCATTTGACTTTGTTATATTTTCCCTGTGATACACCCTTGACCTATTGTTAAACTTTTCAAGGTTTTGGTAGACTCCATAGCCCAATGGCTTGAAACTCTCTTACTCTATCTATTTTTCTTGACAACCTCCCCAACCAAACCAATAAACAAACAAACCCTAAACCTAATAACTAGCCTAAAATTAAAACCCTAAAAACTATCAAAGATTACATATTTCACACAAGTATAGAGAGAGCCCTCTCTGAGTCCAAGAAGGCTAGGCCCTAAGACTCCAAAGACTGGTCTGATGTTACCCCTGTACATTTGGTCTTGCCAATCTAAAAAATTACAGGGACCTAACATAATGGCGATCACGGTGGGACTCTGACTCAAAAACATATTAAGTATACCTTAAGGACTCTGAAATCTTTGCCAAACTTAGAAAATCAAGTGTTAGCCAAGAGTAGTGTCTAATTGATTCACCATACTATCAAAATGATGACTTGACTAGAGAACACCCATTGAAAGTGTTAGTATTACATAAAGAAACTCAGAAAACTAAAAACATATCTAGATTGGCTTTTGAATTGTTGATGGGGAAAACAAGCCAACCCACAAAGCAATAAACCTCATCCACTTGGAAACTCCACTAGCCTCGAGTAGGCCTACTAACTCCACTAGTTCTCATAGACTCCCCTGGGATAGTACTAATCAGTCATAACACTCTAAAATACAGTCACTCATTATGTGAGCTTAGTACTCTTGCAGATAGCTATGTTTTCAAAACCCTCCTAAAATTTTAGCCTCTCTACATTATTGACTTTGAAATCTGGCTTCGTAAAGCTTTAGCACTAGATCTCACCTTGACCCTAACCCTCCTACCATAGTTGATGACCCAGAAAATATTTTGTGGAAAACTTCCAGGATTGAAGATTCAACTACTGTTAGGACCATTCAAAAAGAAAATTTTGTCCCTGAAAACCTCGTAGCCTTACAAGATCCCGTTTTGACTCATACCATAGGAAAAAACTTTTTAGAACTAAGTCTCAGAGTGGAATAGACCAGATAGACCTTGAGCCCGTAGACTTGCAGCCAAGTCCTAGTAGAGAAGCCTCTCTTTCCACTCCTCCTGATTTTCAGCTTCTCCAAAACTTTGGCTCCTTCCATTCCAAATATGCCCAATCTCAGCTTGTTGGTCCAAGTACATCTGCCACCCCCATTCACACATCCACTGTGAAAACCACTCCACTTCATCCTCCATGTTACACCATTTTATGGTCATCTAACCTACTATCATTAGATGGACCCAAGTACACCATGTAAGACCAATTTTACCCTAAGTAAAATTGCCTTCACTATGTAAAATAACTTAATAAAACACATTTATTAGGTTTTTTATGGTCTAAACAGGAAACCCCAAAAGGAAATATTAAACAAACCTAGATTTGTTTGATTTTCCTGGTCATGTTTAACCCAAAACAAAGAAATTAATTAGATAAATCTTTATTTATCTTATTATTTTCTAGGAATAACTATTGAAACCTTATTTAAATAATATTCCTTGTTAAATATGACTAAATCACCCATAAATAATTAAATAAATCATTATTTATTTGATTATCTTTTAACCACGTCCTCAAAATGATACATAAATCATTTATTTATTTATTATTCACAAATAAAGGGATTTGACCCAAGTCAAATACCTTTTCCCTCCAAATAAATAGCAATGTAGTAACATTCCATAAAGGTGGATCTAGATTTGGTTAATATTATTTTAATCATACAATTCCAAGATCTAGAATGACCCAATATTTTGTTATAAATAGGAGGGTTTTTCCTACCATTCCTCACCTTTTGTTGCCTATTAGATCACTCTGGATCTAAACTCTTGGTCTGACTTTGAGCCATTATCATTGTCATATTTTCCATTATTTTTTGTGTGAGCTCCCTTTGAGTTCTATTTTTGTCTAGGTTTTCTACACCAACAGGAGAGAGAAATGCTAGATCTGAAGTGCTTAGGACTTCCAAGAACCCATCCCATTGAGGAGAATTGGAAACATCTTCTTGTTTTCCTCCCAGGTGCCCTTAATACAAAAAATTCTTTCAAAAATTGTTCTTGTCTTGTCGATTGGATATATAGAGCAAACCCTTCTTTTTACTGCTTAATGTCTTTCTATGCATAGATCTGCTTTTTTGCAGCTCTTGTCTTGATCAACTAACTGCAGATCTGAAGATATTGGCAGCCACATTTGATGTTAGGGCTATTATTTATGCGTAGATAAAGTGGTCTTTTTTCGTACACTTCGACAAAGGATTCATACTAAAAATTGGCGACTCCACACGGGTTTTCAATTACGACAGCTGTCGTTTTTCATATTCCTGCATATCCAGCTACTTCAGACCCTAGGGTTTCTTTTCAACTTTTTTTTTTCCTATTTTCATGTTGTTTTTCACCTATAAAACCCTAAAACATTACAATTTCTAACTTCCATGTGTTTCTGGCCCTATTGCGTAGGTGACAGACATCAGCAGCAACTGAGACGAGAACTTTTCCAGAAATCTTCCGTCGAGACACCCGGAGCTTCAGGTCGCACTTTTCAGCCCATAAAATGTGACCTGGACCTCCAGGTCACACTTTTCAGCCCATTTTCTACGACCTGCACAGAAAACAGGTTAGACCCTGCGACCTGCCAATTTTTCTGTTGTTTTTCTGCAATTTTTCTAGGTTTTTCTAAAGCTTCTGTCAGGGTTTTCCAGCCTCTGTCTCAGCCCGTTTCGACCTGGTCCTGATCTGTTTTTCTCATCTAAGTGGGAACATAGCCCCCTAGGGCTTCAGTACCCTCCACTTTTGGTGGAAGATTTTTAGCTATTTCAGGTCTGTTTTTTCAGAGTTTCAGCCCCCCTTTTTCCAGATCTGATACCTCCTTTTCAGACCTTTTTTAATCAGCTCTTCTCCCTTTCAAATCACCTCCTGAAGATTTGTTTGGATCTATTTTTAGGGCCTCCTCCTTGCCCCTTTTTCTTTTTTCTGATGTCCTCCTTTCTTCCAGCCACCTTGCCTCTGCGTCTTGGCTGTCATCTACACCTCTTTTCAGTAGCTTTCCCCTTTAGATCTTTGTCCCTTTCGACCCTAGATCTATTGGCCTATTTTTAGTGTGTTTTGACTATATTTTTTCCCTATTTTAGATTAGTTTTGAGAGACCCGCCTTTTTGGGTTGAATCGATGCACTAGTAGCTGTCAATTTTCTGTTATTTCAGCATTATATACTGTTTTTGCAGCACTATTTTCAGTTACGCAGCACACTTTTTCTCTTGCTCTCAAAATGAAAAGGGTTTAAAAATTAAAATTAACGCATGCCACACACTCACCCTAAGAGAAGAAGAGCCTGGCTTACACCGCCAGGCAAAGACTTTAAAATCAATTGACACTGCACCTTTTTGCCCTTGTTTCGACATTGTAATCACTTGATTCTGCACCTCCCTGCCTCTGTCGATCGTTCTTCTTCCCCTCGTGCCGTGTTTGTGTTGCCATCATTGCACCCCCAAGGCGCACTTCCCGGAGACTTCTTGGCCTTCACCCTCAGTTTCCGGTCGATCGACCTACTCCGTCCCGCCGTCGTCGAGCCAGTCCTCCTCCGAGTCCGCATTCTGACTCCTCTTCTGATTCATTGGGTTCTCCTTTTACTTCTGCTTCTCCCCCTGTCACCTTCACTATGTCTGGTCCAGGGCCTAACGCTAGCGGTGCTCCTGGCCCTAATGCCGGAACTACTACTAGCGGAACCAGCACAGGAACTACCTCGACTGCACCCTTGCTACCGTACATCGCAGGCCTCAGCCTCCCCGATTTTAATCAGTTGATCAATGACCCTATCCGCCACGATGTTGGTTGGCCTACTATGCCAACCAAGCTCCCCTCAGACATCCCTAAGTTCGAAGGCCTTGCTGGAGAAGATCCAACCAACCATGTCCGATCTTTCCACATGTGGTGTTCCTCTAATTACATTACCGATGATTCCATCCGTCTTCGGTTGTTCCAACGCACGCTTATTGGCGAAGCTTCTAAATGGTATGTTGACCAAGCCACCTTTTCCCATACCACCTTTGCGACCACTGCCCAAGCCTTTTTATCTTATTTCCAACTCCCTCTCCGATACGATACTGCTACGGAGCTTTTGACCTCTTTCAAGAAAACCTCTTCGACCCGCCTTTCCACTCATGTCCAGGAATGGCAAAGAAGACGAAGCTTATTTCGAGCTCCCCCCTTCGAAGATCAGGTTTATATGGACTGGTTCCTTCCCACTCTCTTAGCTCCCATTGGCAAAGATGTCGCCTCCCATTTCCCTCAAACCGAAGAAGCCGCCCTCCAAATAGCCTTGAAATATGACATGATCTACGCTCAGTCTGGTTATGTTTATACCGTCCTTCCTGACCTCCCCAGGCCCGGTGGCGCTAACGCTCTGGGGGCATCTCATTCCGTCGACGGTATCGTTGGAGCCCTTTCTCATCCGTATGCTCAACCTCCTATGGGCTATGGTCTCCCTCCGGGAGGGGCCAGCACCTCTAGCACTTTTCCCCCTCTAGGTAGCATGTATCCAGGATACGACATGCCTCATCCTTTTTCCCAACCTCCTGCTTACCTCAATGTTTTCCAACCTAACCATTATCCTTACCCATAGCCTGGTGCGCCATCTCCTCCAGCATATATGCTTCCACCTCCCTTGCCTCCTCCGCCCCCGCAATAGCACCTACAGCCCCCTCCCAGGCAAGTCTTTGCACAGCAGGGCGCGACTAATCCCCCTTCTCAAAGAAAGCGGAGAGGCAATCCAAATCAATCTGCCCCTGGTACTCGTGGACCCAATCCTCAAGGTGTTGACCCTAACACTGCTAACCAGCAACAGGGCACTCAGCCCAAGCCGGACAGGCCATTTCGCACAAATAAGCCTTGTTCGTGTTGCGGTGTTTACGGTCATTACACCCACGATTGTCCCCTCTTACCACAGATGTAGCAGATGTGGGAGTCTCAAGCCACATTGCGAGGACAACATGCCTCCCCTCATGCTCCCCCTAATGTGACCACTACTCAACCAGCTGTGTTTACTGATCCTTTCCCTCAGCAAGGATTCGTGGCTACCCAACCACCTGATGGACAGGTCGCCACTCCACCTTCCATTTCTGGTTCCTCCGATTACCAGATCCTCATGATGAACTCTGATCCATCCCCAACCGTTGACCGTCACCTTCAAACTTGGTCTCGCCAATACCCCAAGCCTCCCGCTCAGTCTGCCCCTGAGTCCCCTTCTTCCGGTTCTACAGAGCCTCTTTCGACATCCAATGGTCCCTTACATATCCCTCAACCCAAAGTTGAGGTCCATACCAAGATTCCTAAAGGATCATTACATCGAAATGATGCTTCTGGTCGAGCTGCTCATTCGTATAGCATAGTAGATGATTTGGCGCAATCTCCTACTACCATTTCCACATTGGAACTCCTCCAGTCGTGCCCTTCCCAAAATAAGGCTCTGCTATCTTCTGTGGGCACTGTAGATCCTGCTGCTGACCAAATGATTGTTTTCGACGCCCATCAATCAAAACATCCTCCTCTTCCTACTTCTGTCGCCTTCCAAATCCCAATCAAAATCCAAAATGCCAACATTTCTCGGTGTATAATTGATGAGGGGGCATCCACCTGTGTGATGTCCGCTTCGGTTTGGAAGCAACTCGGATCTCTTGAGTTGGCCCCTTCCACGATCACCCTTCGAGCGTGGGACGGCCACGACTCCCAGCTCATTGGCCTTTTTTGCAATTGTCCTATCACCCTTGTCATTAAGACCGTTTGAGTTGACGTAGAAGTCATCGACGCCCCTCTAGACTACAACATTCTATTGGGGCGAAGCTACACCTATGCCATGTCTACTGTCCCATCCGCGGTTTTTCGCAAGATGTCTTTTCCTCACAATGGAAAGATAGTCACCATTGACCAGTTGACTTACCATGAGCCCCCGTCTCAGACCTCCCCGGAGACAACCATCTCTTCTATAGCCAATAAGAAAACTGTCGATTCCTTGACCAGTATCTCCCCCGGCGTCTACAAAGATTCCTCCCTGCTTGGAACTTTTCCTAGTCTCCCCCCTCCTCATATCTCTGATCCCAGCTTGTCGAATGTTTGCATGATGCAATCGTCTCGGGCTGCCCTTAAGCGACCCGCTTCGGCTAGTTAGAAACCTCAGACTCAACCTCACCCACCACAACCCGCTCCTAGCCCTTCATCTCCGCCAGCCGGACCTCCTCCTTCTGGCCCTTCTCCTACAGCTGGTATCCCTGAACCCCTTCATCCCCCTGGATTGGTTCCCCCAGGCCTTAATCATCTCAGAGCCGTCCCTCCTGGTCATTATCCCGCGGGTTAGATACCTTTCCTGGCTCCCCCTCCCGGAGTCTATTCGGTCCCCGTCATGGCCACCCTCTCTCTCCCTAACCTGACCCTGGGTATACCCGTCTGGTACCTTGACCCTCCAGCCGCTACCCCGCCTGGTCACCCCAAACCCTATCTTTCTTTGACACCGGTTCAACTGGTTCCCCTCACTCCCTCCGTCGCTACCATGCCCCCTGCACCTCCCCAGTACCCTACCCCTGTGGTGACATCTCCAGGAAAGAAAGGCAAAGCTCGCAAGGGGGCATCCAAAGACAAGGCCACCCCGACTGACCCAGCTCCTTCTCTGCCCACAAAGCCTTGCGCCTTGTGTGATGTCGTCGGTCATGCCACCCATACTTGTCCTGAGTTGCCCCACATTAAACCCATGGTTAAAGTCACGTTCCCTGAGTCTACGGTCTCCGACCCTTCTCTTCTGTCCTCGTCGATAACCAAGAACCCAAAAACTATTCGCACTAGCAAACCCTGTGCTTTGTGTGGTGTCCATGGCCATTACTCCCATCATTTTCCTCACCTGACGCATTACCATGCCTCTTTAGACGTAGTCCGAGAGTATAAGGTTGAACAAAATCAATCCGCCTCTCCCATACTCGAGCAGTATGCTTCGGGTCAGCTTGAGGATCGCCCCGCTCCCATCGACATCCCCCCCCTTGATGTCCAGATGACGGAGTCTACTACAACCATTATTTACCTATCATCCTCTGTGAGACCCTTAGAGCACATTCCCCTTGAATCCTCCCCTGTTGTTTCACTTGACCCCCCTTCAGCAACCACCCTGGGCTCCCCATCTTTTAACCATTTGTTTCCCTGTTCTTCCGTCATTCCCCGTGACGATCTGTATGTGAGCCTTTCTTCCCCTACTGATGATTTAGATAACTTTGCCACGTCATGTGGTGTCCTTTCCACCCTTGACCCCCTCTTTTCCTCCCATACATGAGATAACTCCACCCGTATCTCTGTTGACCTCCGCAGCCCGATTCCCCACCATATCTCCTATAGCCCTCATGTACCACCCTCTAGTTTGTACCTGTGTCATAGCCATCCTGCTCATCGCACTCCCTCCCGCAGTTGCCACTCGATGTCTTCTGTACACTCACACTGCCGTCATTGTCCCTCCTCCCCCCATTTGTTGTATTGTAACACTATTCCGCAGGACCTCCCATCCCCACCCTATATCGGTTACGCCGATGGCGCAAGTCGTTACTCCCGGAATCTAGCCTCGGCAGGTTGGGCCATTTTCACCCCCTTGCATGCTCTTGTGCTCTCAAACGGGGTCTACATTGGTACTGCCACCAACAATCAAGCCAAATATGATGCCATGCGTGGTCTCTTAGCCGATGCCCTCTTTCATCGCATCCTTCATCTGCATGTTCATTTAGATTCCCTACTTCTTGTCATGCAACTAAATGGTGTCTATCGTGTGCGTAATATTGTGCTGTTTAGGCGATATTTACGAGTGAAACTCTTGATACATGAATTTCAAACCATAACTTTCAACCATGTACCTCGAGAACAGAATCACTATGTAGATAGTATTGCAAACCAAGTTCTAGATTGGCATTTATCACACGCATTGCATACAAGACAATAACATTCATAATCATTAAAAAATATTCCTATCCATAATATCCATCGCAAAACATGTGTTTAGAGTCCATCTACTCTGATACATATGACATGCCCATAGCATGTTACACAAAACTCAAAACTGGGGGCACCACATGCTCCACACCTAATCACTATCTAGCGGATCCCGAGCCAATGGCTCTGCTCCTGTAGCCTGTAGATCACGTATCCCCTGACCGGCCATCGCCATGTGCCACATGACACCTCGCCATTCCGAGGGTAGACCAATGCATGGCTCTATGTACTGGTCATCTAAGTCTTGCCACCCGTGCTCTGACACTCCGGTCAGCAACCTCTCGCATCTACGACGGATGTCCTCCAGAAGAGCGGCCGCATCCTCATTATGCGCTGCTCTCGACCCACTCGAACCTGCAACTCCAGATGCTGCCGGTCGTCCCATATATCCGGCCGGTTTTACCGGAGCTATATCTGCATACCAAAAGTACATGAATCAGTACCCTATCTACTATTCACTAACTTTAACATGCCCAAAAAAGAATAGTTACTTATCACTTACCATCGGGTCCCCATACTCGACCAGGCGGAAGTGGTAGGTCTGAATCCCCACAATAACTCATCCCACTATAGGGATAGTCGTCTATGCATAACGACATCTTATCCCAATGGGCAAAGAACTCAGGTCGAAACACTCGTCCGACTGCCCCTCCTCCTCCTCTGCACAGTAGCCGCCCCCACCGACGCATCCTAGGCTCTCTCGGGCCCCCATCTAGGAGCTGTATACGAGGTCGTAAGGTCGGGATCTTCTCAAAAAAGAAGGAACACAATAAAGTCCCATACGAGCAATCGTGGTTCACTTGCCGCTTGCACAGCGACAGCTGTCGTTTTAACGACACCAACATCATTTGGGCCCACCCATAGTAGGTCTCACTCAACACACTCTCTACGATCATCATCTGCCCCCCAGTGATGTGATGGAACACACAGTTTCCCAGGATCTACATGACCTTTGTGCGACCTTGCCGGGTCTCGAGTATCTCTAGGTCCCCCGTCCCGGTACCGCGTCCCTTTGACTCGGAGACCGGTTGAAAATGTCGCTCCACAAACTCCATGATGTTACGCAGCGATGAACCTGGCTACGTGTTTCCCAACATCCCAAGTAGCGGGAGTTGGTGAAATACATCCTGGGTTGTCTGTTCAATCCGGCCTTGCACACACATCCATCTCTGGACTAATAGCGACGTCCAAGACAACAAGGGCTCTCAACTCTCATCAAAGGGTTCTCCAAAAACCGAACTGAGCAGCCAACACATGGGACACCACGATACGCCGGATCTCTGCCTGCAATGTACCCGGTCTCTCTCTCCTCCGATTCTTTGTATATACCGCCATATGCACAAAACATATCTTTATTCCTAGATAGGGAATACTGTAACCAAACACAAAAACCCAACTCTCAGCCATAAAACAGCACTAAAACCCCCTCATCTTCCAGGTCGCACTTTTCTGCCAAATCCTGGGACAGGTCGCACCTTTTTGCTCAAAACCTGCTTCCCAGGTCGTAGATTTTGGCCCAAAAAGTGCGACCCGGCCAAAAATATGCAAGAGGGTTTGTTCCTGAGATTCTGGGCCCTAATCTGAACTTTCAAACCATCAAAATGAAAGAGTAAAGTAAGGCCTCTTACTTGCAACTAACAGATCTCGATTCCAACGGTCGGTTTTTCCGCTACGATCACCACAAGATTTAGGGCCTTCTCTCCTCTCTACCTTCACCACAGAAACACTAGGAAATGAGTGAATTTGGAGGGAAAAATGCCTTATTAAAAGAGAACCCTTGTTTCTTCTTTTGCTGGCGACCATCTGTGTGGTTTGACAAGCCAGTCTACACCATTGGAAAGCTCTCAGGAGCCCTCAAATTGGTATCACATTGGTTTTGTGTGATTTGATACTTCCTGCGACACGTTTGGCCAAGTTATGTCATCACCTCTCCTTTAAAATCGCATTTCTTCGCTTACAACCTTGTACTTGGGGCACCACTTTGCCTCCTTACTTGTCTTTGTTGATGCGTCGATTTTCATCGTGATTTACCATCTTGTCCTCATGTTTTCATGGTCCCCCATTGGACCTTTACTGTGTGGCAACACCATCGAGTAGCCCTTGTTTAGAGCATCCAAGTGGAGTCATCATCGCATTCATGGAGTCTATCCCGAGTCCCTTTGTACCCCGCTATAGTCCTCCACCCCTCATTGCTTGGTTTCTCTCTTGTGTCGCACATTATGGCCTTCAGTCCCACTATCCCTTATCCCTGATGATATTGTGTCAGTCGCTGCCATGTCATTCATGCCCTTTATGCTCTAGCAAGGGAAGTCGTCCATTCGCTACTCAGTCCCCTCCATTTCACCATCATCATTGGTATTAGTCTGTCAGTCGCTCGACTATTTTCTCTCGCGCCTTAGTTGAGGATCTCTCATTGCCTCACCTATGGCGGACCTCCTTCTGTCGACATCAGCTCATTCATTCCAGAAGACAGGTCTAGAGGGCGGTGTACCTTGGTTCCAGCTTCCACTCTTGTTCGGTGCCTCGGATCAGGCAAAGGGCTTTCTCATTACCCTTTGACTTGATTGTTTCTCAGCTCCAGCTCCTTTCAGCATGATCGAGATCCGTATACTTGATGGTTCAGTGATGCAGCAGCAGCTCTTGGTGATTCCCGGGTGTGTGTGAGATGTCTCAGCCCTCATGAGGGGGTGGCCCTATAGGTAGCCCCCCACATGCCCGGACGACCTCTTCATTGCAGCCCTCGATGCAACTCCATATATTTGATGATGTCCGCCTTAGCCGCTTGCAGCGCCTCTTTGATTTACATGTATCAGTCAGATTTTGTGAGCCCTTCCCCGCTTATAGGGGGCATTTGGGTTGTATTTGTATCTCATGTACTCAGATATTATTGTATAAGTCTTGGCTGTTATCCCAGGCACAGCATGTATGTGGGATTCCTCATTGTATTCTTATCTGGCTCATGTTTATGCCGGTTGTACTTTATGGTTTGGTCCCTTGTTTACTGGACACACTATTCTTTTGTACTTTGTCTCGACGGGCATAGGTATGCCTCCCCCGCCGCCTTTAGCACAGGTACCCTCTCATAAAAAGAGACTTGTTGCACCTGTAAGTCTCGTCTCCTCAGGGTCTAGTTCTTCAGCACACTAGTCTACCTTACACTTCTCTCTCTGACCTCCCTTTTGATGTCTGGTGATTGAGTTCTTACAACGTACTTCGGTCATACGATTTGCTCCTAACACTCGCACGCTGGGGGGAAATCTGTTACACCATTTTTTGGTCATCTAACCTACTATCATTAGATGGACCCAGGTACACCATGTAAGACCAATTTTACCCTAAGTAAAATTGCTTTCACTATGTAAAATAACTTAATAAAACACATTTATTAGGTTTTTTATGGTCTAAACAGGAAACCCCAAAAGGAAATATTAAACAAACCTATATTTGTTTGATTTTCCTGGTCATGTTTAACCCAAAACAAAGAAATTAATTAGATAAATTTTTATTTATCTTATTATTTTCTAGGAATAACTATTTAAACCTTATTTAAATAATATTCCTTGTTAAATATGACTAAATCACCCATAAATAATTAAATAAATCATTATTTATTTGATTATCTTTTAACCACCTCCTTAAAATGATACATAAATCATTTATTTATTTATTATTCACAAATAAAGGGATTTGACCCAAGTCAAATACTTTTTCCCTCCAACAAATATAATAAAATATTCCATAAAAGATGGATCTAGATTTGGTTAATGTTATTTTAATCATGCACCAAGATCTAGAATGACCCAATATTTTGTTATAAATAGGAGGGTTTTTCCTACCATTCTTCACCTTTTGTTGCCTATTAGATCACTCTGGATCTAAACTCTTGGTCTGACTTTGAGCCATTATCATTTTCATATTTTCCATTATTTGCTATGTGAGCTCCCTTTGAGTTCTATCTTTGTCTGGGTTTTCTACACCAACAGGAGAGAGAAATGCTAGATCTGAAGTGCTGAGGACTTCCAAGAACCCATCCCATTGAGGAGAATTGGAAACATCTTCATGTGTTCCTCCCAGGTGCCCTTAATACAAAAAATTCTTTCAAAAATTGTTCTTGTCTTGTCGATTGGATATATGGAGCAAACCCTTCTTTTTACTTCTTAATGTCTTTCTATGCATAGATCTGGTTTTTTGCAGCTCTTGTCTTGATCAACTAACTGCAGATCTGAAGATATTGGCAGCCACATTTGATGTTAGGGCTATTAGTTATGCATAGCTAAAGTGGTCTTTTTTCGTACACTTCGACAAAGGATTCATACTAACACTCCACCTCCTCTCACAAATCCTCCTTGGGTTCCTTTACCTCCAATCATGGTAGCATGGTTTGCCCCATTGGCTCTACCCCAACCTTTACTGCCCATGCCTCAAGACTACCAATCTAAAATCCCTCACTTTACTAGAGCTAAATCTACCACTGCCCAACAATATGTATATAGGATGAATGATGCCTTTGACTACCAAGAGATAGAAGAGGAGACCATAAAAATGAGAATGTTTTCCCAAATATTAGGTGGAGAAGCAAATAAATGGTTCAAAAACTTAACTCCTAACAAAATACATGACCTCCCTTCATTATATAAAATATTCATAAACAAGTGGGAGATTAAGAAAAACCCACTTCAAATCCTTTTAGAGTATAACAACCTTAAGAGAAATGTTGGGGAAAGTTTCCAAGACTACTACACTAGGTTCAATAGTGTATAAAATGCACTCCCACCTCACATGAAACCCCCACAAGGCCTAGCCTTAGTAAAATTTCCAGAGAGTTTTGATCCAGACATGGCCTATAAATTGAGAAAAAGATATCCCCTAACCTTAGAAGACATGCAAAGGGGACCCATGAGTGTAGAGGCCAATATAATTTAAAATAGGGCTAGGATGAGGTCAGAAAATAAAGTTTCATACAAAGACAAAACCATATCCTCCACCTCTGATGCTAAAATTGACAATTTAGGGAGGGTAATGGAAAGAATGATGGAGAGGATCAACTTGAGTGAAAGAGCACCTCCTAGGGAAAACCAACCAAGTCCCCAAAATAGAAATAGAAATAAAAACTTTAGAAGAGACCCTCCTCAAAATAGACAAAGAGATAATGACCAACAAATTACGCCTCCTTTCCAAGACAACTATGTAGATGAAGAGGAAAGATATATTGAACAACTGGGAGAAAACCATGTAAATTTGATAGGCTCTGATAATGAGGGTGATGTTTTTCTCACTGACGAAGAAAAAGGGTTCTTTTCCTCAAATCAAAATGAAACAAACTATGAGGATTCTGAAGACTACAAATTAGGATTTGAAAACACTATTATGGAGGTTCATAGGCAATATGAACTTAGGAGCAAGAAAAACCAAGATGCCTCCAAGAAAAACAAACTATAAACTGCTGTTAGAAAGACCCCTGAAAACATCCTTAAGAAAATAGCATAAAACACCACCATAATGGCCAAGAAATATGATCAAAACAAAGACAAAACTAGACAATCAAATGGTGACCCAAGCTTCCCTAGTACATCAACTAATGGCCCTGGAAAAACTGCTCTAAATGACAGACCAAATAAAACGCAGCCAACTAAGGTTGCTGAAAAGACTATGTGTGACAAAAATGATGTAAATATACCAAAAACACTAGCACCTTTTAGTTTTGAGGGAGAGATTTCCAAGATCAAAATAAGCATACCCCTTACTGAACTAGTAACTCAGGATGTATACAGGTCCCAAGTTTTGAAAGCTTTGAACATACAGACTGACACCGACACTCTAAACCTAACTGATGACAAGCCAGAGTTGTTTTTTGGACCTAAGGTAGAGGGAAAATATCAAGAAGGAGTTGTACCTCCATTCTATGTTAGCTTAAACGTTCATGAAAAAATCTTGCACAATCCTATGCTAGACTCTAGTGCCTCACAAAATCTCATGCCCAAGGTGGTGATGGAGAGATTATGCCTCGAAATAACCAAACCTTACAAAGACTTGTACTCTTTCGATTCAAGTAGAGTCAAATGTTTGGGTCTAATCAAGGATTTGTGTGTCAATCTGGCACAAATACTAGCTAAGAGCCTAGTCATGGGCATAGTGGTTTCTGACATTCCCACGAAGTATGGCATGATTTTATCTAGATCACAGGGAGTCAAAATTCAAGGAAACATTCAAATGGACATGTCCTTTCCTACCATCCTGGTATTTAACCAAACAAGGAGATTGTACCATGAATCACACATGAAATATATGGTTAGTAGCCAAGATAGGCCTAACAACACCCCTCTTTATTCTATCCATTCAAAGCTTGACTCATTTATATTGTATAATGAAGATGACATTGATGAACAAGTAAATGAAATTGAGAAAGAGATAGGCTTATCAAAACAGTCAAACCAAATGCAAAATGAAGAACAAACACCAAAAAACAAAGCCATTTCTCAATGCTGATGTAAATCTGTTAGAACAGTTTCACGAGGCAAAATTTTCTAGGGACCCAGATCAAAAATACCTTGAGGTATTACAATTCAAAGATGACTCATTACCAAGAGGTCTTACCCCCTTAGATGAGTTGTTTGAATTCAATGATGTTGCTAGGAAGCCAAAAATAGAAACCACCGAAACTGATGCGGAAGAATGCAACATAGGTAGCATAGAAGAACCCAAAATGATCAAGCTGTCAAAAACTCTGCCACCTCACATAAAACATAAATACATAGAGTTTTTCAAAGAGTTTAAATATGTTTTTGCATGGGGATATGAAGACTTGAAGTCCTATGACACAAACATTATTCAACATAAGATTCCTCTCAAGGAAAACCAGAAAACATTCAAACAAAAATTGAGAAGAATAAACCCCGTCCTAGTACCTCTTGTTGAAAAAGAAATAAAGAAGATGTATGATGCTGGTATCATAGTCCCACTTAGGTACTCATAATGGGTTTCTAACCTTGTGTCAGTAAGAAAGAAAATAGGGGAGATTAGGTTGTGCATAGACTTTAGAAACTTGAACAAAGCCTCCCTGAAGGACAACTACCTTTTACCTAAGATGGATCATATACTACAAAGGGTGGTAGGTTCTAAAAGGATATTCATTGCTTGATGGATTTTCAGGGTATAATCAGGTACTATTACTTCCAATTGATCATCACAAAACCACTTTCATAACAGCTTGGGGCACATTCATGTATGTAAAAATTCCATTTGGGTTGTGTTGTGTTGTACAAACAACCCTCCCCATTTCAATTTTTTATATTAATTTTTAAATAAGAAATGGGTCCCCTTTTCTTTGAATAGTTATAGAATCAACGAAATGTTTTGAAAAATGAATTTTTTATAAAAGGATATATAAGAATTTCCTTAGCATCGCTTATCGCAGATCAAGAAATCCTTTTTGCACTCATGAAAATGTTTTAAGGAAATACGATTTGTCATAAAATAGAATCGAACCCCAATAGTTAAGGATTTATTAACGAAAAAAAAAAACATAAAAGCCTTTATCGCATTTCGCATATTCAAAGTATAGAAGATAAAAAAATCAAATCTGTTATCATTTAATCCCGATGCGATAAAGCAATCGAAAAAGTGCATATCGCATAAGCAAGAGTCCAAAACCTTTCCATTTTGAAAATTCCGATGCGATAAACCTGATCTCAATCACAAATCGGTGAAGTCATATTAGATCCTTATGCACCCTTTTAAAGTTCCCGATGCGATAAGTTAAATCGCGATCGCTCATCGCTAAAATGCATGACTCATATCCAAAGACATTCCTCTAAAAATTTGCGATGCGACATCATTATTACAAAAAACGCGCTTCCTGTAAATGAAAACATAAATTATTAAATACACACATGTTTTTTAAAATAGATCATTTATAAAATAAATTCTGATGATTTGATATGATTTAAAAAACACTGAGCCCTCCATGCCAGCTCAGCAGTAATTACAATCGCAAATATGAAATGGAAATACTTAAGCCTAACATTTGAGACTTCCGATCTCTGATATGCGATTATTGTTGATCAGAGATCTAAAAAAGTTATGGTATTAACTCTAAAATGAACCGTTATGAATGTGCAACGAGACAACCCATAATGGCATTACAATCTCACATTATACGAGGAAATCATTAAAATATAATCATGGTTGAGATCCTTCACGGATTTCATCTTCGATGGAATAATATTTCTTTAATCTGTCATCTTTATTGTGATTAAATGCCATTAACTCCTTTCCGCTTTGTATTCATTCTTAAAAGAATTTTTCCATCATTCTACTAATTTGTTTCTTTGTGTAGACCTGAGAAACAACTACGAGTCATGAAAATGTTTAAGAAATCCAGGAAAGCGAAGGTCCTTGTCGTTCCAAAAGAGCAACCAACTAAATTGGTATTAGTAACCAATACTACTTTTCTGGGTCTTGGCAAAAATTCATGGGAACGAGTTTACAATATACTCGAGGCAGAAGATCCAACTTTAATATCAGAAGAAGAATCGACAGCAGATTCAAATAAAAGATTAGAAACGCAGTGCCCCACTTTGGTTGATGGACACTGATCCTTCATACTTTATTCTTTGAGGACCTCAAGTTGAGGATCCTGACACATGATGCTATTATTAGTGGATTTGTATGTTCTTTATTGATACTGTGATGATGACATCATTGATGGATATATATGTTCTCTATTGATATCATGATGATGATAGAACATGTTAGTTTCTTGGGCAAATCACTCACATATGGGTGATGGGGTTGTACAATTGGATGGAACAACATGGGAGGGGTGGAACAGTGTTCCTGATCTCACCCGCTAGCACTCACACCGTGACTTAGGCTGGAAAGGTCGAAATACCTTCACCTTGAAGATGACGATGTCGTGAGGGCAGGTCCCAAATTTAGTTCGCTCACGAGGATTTTATGGGGGGCATGCATCAAGGTGGATTCCTTGATCCCTAGCACCATTAGTCTCACTATAGTAGGCAACATACAATATGATAGGGGTCTCTGGCGTTTCACATATAATTTCCCCTCGTAACCATTGGATACTTGAAGGGCAAGTGGTGTGGCATCCTTGGAATTTCAAGAGAAATTCTTAAAGGGCACGATTGACTTGGCACCCTTGATATCAGAAATAAATTCTTAGGAATGGCACCCTTGGAACTTCGAATGGAAGTTCTTGAAGGGCATGACCAACTTGACACCCTCGACATCATTAAAGAAAATAATAAATATAATCAATATAGGAAAATCCAACTAATTCATATCAAGTGACATATGAGGTTAGAACCAAAGGAATTAAATCAAGAATAAAACTTAGGGTAAGGGAGGAATAGGAAGAGATAAAATATTTTACCATGATAACTCTACCCTTTCCATGTTAAAAAAAATATTAAATACATAAGACTTAATAAGGAAAAAGGGGGAAAGAGGGACATAGAGTTAATTATAAAGATTTATTAAAAACTTCATTAAGAGAAGAGGGTGGTGAAATAAAATAAGATTAATAAATTAAAATTTGATAAATTTAGAAAACTACCATGTGGTAAAAGCCAACATAAGATTATTCATCAAAAGGGCAAGTTGAGGTAGTTAGGGGACCAAATCTGAGAATCATCAATTGACTTCAGTAATAAACACAAATTAAGGAGTAAAAAGGGGGAATCAAGAGACAACTAGCAGAGGAAATAGGAAACCTTGTTGGGTTGAGGGAAATACTATTTTTAAATGAATAATTAAGTAAATTATTTTTGGGAGAGTCTTCATGAGAGGGGGACACATGGGTGGGTGAATAATCAAATTTTGGGTAATAAAAAAAATAATTATTTAAGCATGAAATTCAAAGTGTCACCTATGAAGCCTTCTATAAAAGAAAGGGAAATGGAAGGGAAAAGGGACTTTTTCTTACCCTATTGTTGGATGGAGGAGACTATGTTTCTGTGAGTGGTTACGAGCTATAGTTGAGTTTTTTGAGGTAGAGGACTTTAGAGAGGGGACTCTTGAGCCAAGGAGTGCTCACCTCTATCAGCTAGCACATTTCCTTCATTGTACAACCCCATTGCAGCTCGGGGGTTAGCAGGGAAGGAGAGTACCCAAGGAGTAGGCTGGGAGGTCAACCGGTGAGTCATTACATTCGGATTAAGCACGACAACATTCAGGCTTGGAGGTAGATGACAAAAAATGAGCTCAACTGGTGGCAAGTCAAGTTTGGTTCTCGTCTCAGGGTGAACGGTGCATGTGTTAGTTATATTGTTTTTAATTATGATGATTTCATTGTGCCTATAATCAACAAGTTATATATGTGTATGTGTTACGAAGTTAAATTTGTGGACTTTGATATAAGTGATTTAATTTAATGAGTTTCAAACTTGTATGATTATGGTTTTCATTTCCTAGTTACTGTGTAAATATATATATATATATATATATATATTAAAGCCTAGTGCTCATCTAGTAGATTATAGCATTGGTCTCTACAAGAAAGCACTCTGAAGGAATTGACAAGCTCATATCTTCAGAAAATAGCAGCTCGCACGAATGTGTTCCCGTATAATGACTTGGTGAGATGGGTTATAAAAAGTATAAATATAATAGACATGGCATTCTTTACATCAAACGGAAGGATGTTTAGGTCTTTCAAAGTAGAAGACATCAAGAAGATGTATCACCTACCAGACCCTCAGAAAATCTACAATAAATCATTTTTGGAAGACTTCGCCAAAGAAAATGAAGTGGAGTCAGATCCTATCAAAGATTGGAGGCATTTTCCAGAAAAAAACAAGCACGAATATTTGAGTATGTACTCCGTAGAATCCTTGGCGTCTCCTTATTGCTATGTTGCAGCTATGATGTGTAGATTGTTTGGAACCGTCAACTCGGAAAAATTTTCTATTGAGATGGTAACTTTAATTGAAGCCATTGTTAACTCCTACGTCATGGATTGGCCAACCATTTTATCTAATAAAATGGCAAGAAAAATCCTCTACTATAGGAGAAAGAAGTTTGTGTTTACCCGGGTAATAACCCCATTTTACATGAGTGCTTATATTATTGACACCATATGTTTCAACTCTAAATTCCCTATCTTAGGCTGGAAGTGGACTCCTCAAAGCCCGACTCCTATCCACATTTATCACAAATATCTATGGAAGGCCTGTTAAAAAGACCATATATACAGAATTTGTCATAGGTTTATCTTGTCAGTTCACCAAGCTATATTCAACAAACCTACTCCAAAGTTATTCGACAAGGCTAGCATTGACCTAACCTCAATCGAAAGCTAGTTTGGAGAGGAAAAATTCACCTATATCCCGATATTTTGAAGTATCACTGATCCCCATGTTCTACCCTTGTAAATTCCTGATAAATTGTTAGCCCAAGAAATAGCTTATCAAATAACAAAGAAAGGGATGTCTAGAAACCTAAAGAATTCAAACAAGCTGATGTGGCCTGCATTTCCCCTCTGATGTGGAAATTTTTCTCTACATGATTTTAAACATGCAGAGAAAGAAGCCAAAAAAACAAAATATCTCAGATTAGCATCCATCCCCAAAAGACAGTATGATCCAAAGAAATTTGCCTATAACTTTACATCTATGGTACAGGTCACTAAATTTGAACATGAAGATGCTGATTTTGAGGATCTATTTGCCTCAGCTGAAGTATTTTCACAAGTTAAACATCTAGAAAATTTAAAATTTGGAGCAAGTGACATGGAAAGGTTCATACAGTTTAGGACCAAGAGACTACTAACAATACCTCTTGATTAGTTGAGAGCTACTCCCCTACTGCAACAGGAAGAAAACAGTGAAGAAAAGAACACCGAAATAGAGCAAGAAAAGAAGAATATAGGAAATATGGCTGATACTCAAACTGAACTGGAAAAGACAAGTAAAAAAGATGGTGATTCCTCCGACATTTATATACATATTCATTCAAAACTGTTGAAGGAATGGGAACAGTTTGATTGGAAAATCAAAGGCCAAAATGATTCCCAGAGTGTGTATACTATGCAATTGCTCGCAACACAACAGCCCATGGTAACCAGTGTTACAGTTGAAGGAGCAGTTGGCAATACTAATACCGAAGATGTTGAGATGATCCCAAAAAATCCTTCTGAGGAAATTGTATTAAATATTGAAGATATACCACCTTTAGATGTCTTCTATAGTCCAAAGCATAGGGTTGTAGTTAGAAAACAAAGGAAGAAAAGGAAAATCGACTAGGGTCTATTTTCATCTCCCCAAGTCGAATTAATGAATGTTGTCTGGAAGGACTCTGAAGTTAATCCTTCAGAGGATTTAATTAAATTATCTCAATATGAAAGGGCTTGTACAACAGAAACAATGGGAAAAGCCTATGAAGTCAGCCAATTGATAAAAGAAAAAGATCAAAAAATAGTGCTGCTAGAAGAATAGACAACCGTAGATCATCAAAAAATAGCACAGCTAGAACAATAGCTAATTGAGGAAAGACAAAATATTGAGCAGCTTAAAGAACAACTGAATGTTGAGAAACAAAATCTTGACCAACAAGCTCTACACAAAGAACAACAGTTGTCTCAAGAGCTAAACAAATTATAGATAATGCTTCAACAAGAGAAGATGGCCAAAGAAGAACAGAGTGTCTTGTTACAAGCACAGATACAAAAATTTAAGGAGTATCTTGAACTTGATCAATTCAAAATGGAGGTTCTCGAATTAAGTAAAGCATTGTTACGACAGCTTGATATTTTATGTCATAAAATATCAAGCTGTCGACCCTCTATGTATAATACCTACATCACTCATAGAAGAGGCAGTAAACACAAGGCTCGAATTTGAAGATGTCGATGAGAAAATTTTGGGGTTCCTCACATGGCAAGACACAAACCAAGGCATAGCTACCAATCTTCGCAAGATACAAGAATCACACAAGGAAATTTTGTTTACAGAATGGGAAACACAGTTAATTAAGGAAGAACGGGCTACCTCCAGGGCAAGAGCTGTAATGAACAGTTTAGTAGAATTAATCAACGACAAATTGTATACGGCCAATTTAATTTCCGAATGCATCCCAGGGAAACTCCCAAAAGTCAAAGAATTAGAGAAACAGTGGAAGCAGGATTTAGACAGCAAAGACCAATAGATCATCGCAATGCAAGGACTCACATGGGACGCATTCTGGTTCTATTTGGTTAAACCGCACAGTCAGTAGATGACTACAAAATGCCTCTCCCATGCCATTAGTTATATGATTTTGGAACTTTCGGATGCCACATATACTAGCCAGCTACATTCTCAATTGATTCATCCTCCCGAAGTGAAGGAAATGTTATCAATCTGCCAGCTATGTGTACCAAATGTGAAAGAGATACATTGAACCTATTCTTATGGAGATTGCAATTCTATTTTTATGAAATCAGATCTCCGATTTTCATGTCTTGGCTTCCAAAAGCATTCAAGCGATGTTTTGCGTAGTTTGTTTTTAGTTTTATTATTATTTAAACCCCTTTCATGTATTTAGAAATGGGTCCTCAATTTGTATTAATTTTTTAGTTGGGAAGTCACACTTCTGTACTTCCGAATATATTATTTTTATTAATGGTGGATCACGATTCTACAATTTTATGAGGAAATTGTTTTCAAAAATTTGCATTTTTGTTTTCCTGGAATTTGTTCTAAGTAAGAAAGTGGGATCAAAGTGTTATTTACATCAGGAGGTTACAAATGTATCTGGTATTTCTATCATAATCATGTTGTTTAATTTTCCTTATGCAATGAGACATTGTTTTTAAAAAAATTCTATTGTTTACATATGTATGCCTATGAAACAATTCTTTACTATATCATTTCTAAAAACTTAGAATTGTCATATTTCAAAGTATATGTAAGCGATATATATATATATATATATATATGAATGCGATATGTTATCATCATTACTTTGTTTAATTTCTTAAACAAAGTAATTATTATATGTGAATGTATATTTCTTTCGGATGAATAAGCCATCTATATGATTATACATCTAATTGGAACAAATCCATAATCACATTTATCAGAGGATACCAGGGTTAAAGTAGAGTTATTTGTATTTATTAAGTTATAGATTATATCAATTGTCATTTCCATTATCCATTATACAAACAAACAATCATCAACCCATTATCATTGGGAAACTAGTCCTATATAATCCAGTCGGAACCACCATCCCAAATGGAAAAGGAGTTCTACTAAGGCCTGGACCGGGTGGTTTTCCCCAATGTTTGAAGCTATGATTTTTTAGGCTTCAACATTTTTGGCGCTAGAAGGAGGGCCTATGCTGTGAATGGCGAGTAAATCCAAATCCACAGGCCATTCCAAGAGCAATTCACCCTCATCATCTCCTTCAACTTCTCCTTCATCTCAAATTTCTAGGGAGGAAGTTGAAAAGAAAATTACTACACTCACTGCCAAAACCTTAGACATAATGGACGATTCATCTTTTGAATCCCCCGAGGTACAATCTCTAATTCATAAACTCCAGGGGTTTTCATTATCACAAGAAGAGTATGATTTATCCCATGGCAGTGTGACTTCACAATATATTCCTTCCCAGCCTATTACTAGACTGCAGAGCGAAAATATTGTTATTGCACTGACTGAACTTCCTCTGCCAAGTCAAAAAAGAGCTAGAAAACACATTTAGAGTTATATAGTGAGACTCTTTCATCATTATCATCCACATCTTTCACATCATTTCCATCTATTTTCCATCTTCAAATCACAATATAGAAGGGTACACCTGTTTCAACAACATCTACTCAATCACTTTCAATTATCGCTTCACCTTCCTCCATTGTTAGTACAACGATGGCACAGCCTCAACCAAGACCATGGACCAATCTAGGAGAGGTTACAATGCCTTCACCTTTGACTCAATTACCAACTCATCCTGAGAAATGGTTACCAAATTTTAGTCCTGATATCGGCATATTAGCTAAATAACACATTAATAACTTCATGTTGTCTGTAAACTTAAATGGAGTAACACAAGAAGATGTTGTTGTCAGAATATTTCCATATACTTCACAAGGAGCAGTGGGATCTTGGTATTTTTCATTACCACCAGGATCCATTGATAGCTGGGATTTTTTTCAGGAAAAATTCCTAACCAAGTTTGGAGATGATAGATCAATAGCAACTTTGATTAATGATCTCTCTATTTTGAAATCAGAACCTAAGGAACCCATCAAAGACTTCAACTCCAGATTTAACAAGTTGTTGAATAAAATTCCTGCAACATCAAAACCTAGTGAAGAAGTCTGAAGTGAATGGTATATATCCACTTTGCCTTCAAATATAGCTATCTTTGTAGATAGAGCTGCTAAACCTACACTAGCCGAAAACATGAAGGAAGCAATCGTTGTAGAAAAGCGTATCATTGCTTTAGAGAAAAAGAATTCTAGTGAAGAGAGAAAAACCAAAATGGTTAGTTTGAAGGATGATTCAAAGAAGAAAGCACCTAAGATCCATATGATATGAAAGGATTACAAAAATTCCTGAAAACTATATCCAATGAAATGGTTTAAATTAAAAAACAGGTAGCTAAAACTTCCACTAAAAGGCCCTTTAGGAACTTTAAAAGAAATCATCCAACCAAACCTAAACCACCTAATACAATATCTAATGCAGAGTCAGATTTAGAAGAAGATGAAGAGGAAGATACACTTCTATCATCTAAAGAAAACGAAGAATATGAAATAGTTGAATTCCACAGGATGTGGGATTTTATTTTGTCTAACTCAGATAATGAAAATGAATAGGAAGCTTTCCCAGTGAACACAAGAAGTAAGAATGCAGCAGAACCTGTACAAACATCCCCTAAGTAGAAAAATTAAACTCCTACTACTAAAGATAAAGCTCCCATAAAGAAAAATTCTCCTTTGCCTACTCAAAATCAACCACCATCTTCTAACTCTCCATCAACGTCTAAAATACTAGTACTGTCTGATTCTATGTATTATAACATTATAGAAGACATGAAGAAGACCAGAGCAAATATTTCTTTACATGAACTCAGCAAGCTTAAACATCAACAAAAGTTGTTTTTGAAGGAATTGAATGCAGTACCTTCTTCTCCTCTTCCAAATGGTGTAATATCCAAGGCAGCCAAAGGATCAGGTAAGCCACCATTCAAGAAAGTATATGCTACCAATGTTGTTTTGATTGGAGATAAATCTAATTCACATACGCCTCCTTTTCTCTTAACTTACGAGATCAATAATATGAATTTACATAACTACTTGATAGATTCAGGAGCATCATCAAACATAATGCCAGCCTCAGTGTGCTCTACATTAAACATTGAATCCCAGAAATCTGCAGTTCATATTTTCCAATTAGATCGAACTAAAGTGCAAGTTTTAGGAGAGATTAGTTCAGTCACTATTAGGCTATCAGTTGATCCTAGATTAATTCAGATAATTGATATATTGATTGTTGACATCCCTGAGTTTTATGGTTTAACTTTAAGCAGGGATTGGTCTGAAAAACTTCATGTTTATATTTCTACCGATTGGTCTCACATGTGGCTTCGTTATAAATGGAAACCAAATCAAATTAAGATTGATTGGGAGAAACACATGACTCATACAGTAACAGATTTTGAACAAAAAAACCAACCTATAGCTTTCAATAATAACATTCTTGTAAACTACTCAACTGAATCATTCTTTGGAAATTTTAATGCCCAACAATCACCTTTCCCTGAAAATAGCTTCACTTCACAAATTGAAAACTTCTCACATACCGATACTTCAAGATGTGTTAATATTGCCGATCAATTTGTAAATAAATCTGTAGATAAATCTATATTTTGGTCTTTGTATTTCGATGGATCAAAGTCAAATGATGGTGCAGGAGTAGGATGTATTCTAATTAGTCCAGAAGGGGAAAAAACTATGTTGTTGTGCAGACTAGAATTTGAGTGTACAAATAACACTACAGAATATGAAGCTTTGATTCAAGGAATTTACAAAGCAATAGGCTTAAATGTCAAATATCTAAAGGTCTGAAATTGCCATCAGGAAAGTTAGGAATACTATTCATTGTCTTTCAAGTCATCTTAAACATTACCAAGCCCTTGCTCAAAATCTTACAACTCACTTTCTAGCATTCAATATTTCCCCTATTCCTACATCTTAGAATGCAGCAGCTGATTTATTAGCTAATGTTGCTTCTAAGCTCCTTCCAGCTGAGGATTATAGTCCAGATAGTATTCAGTTGAATTAATTTTTCAACCATCTGTCCCTGACAATGTCACCAATTAGCGAGTGTTTAACAATGATGAAGACATCCTTAGCTTCTTAACTTCGGAGAAACCTTATGATGATAAAATAATTGATGAAAGTGATCATGATCTCCAAATAAAATAAAAAACAGTGAAAATTCCATCTTGAAATCTATAGTTAAGCTTGAATATCTCTATGATATCAAAGATAGATTCAAAAAAGTTACTAATGCCAAACTTCAAAGTTCTACTTTAAAGTTTGAATTAGTAAGCCTTGGCACTGAATCTAAACCACAAAATGTCAATCTAGGACTCGAGCTAACACCAGAAGAAAGGTTTTCTTTCATCAAACTTCTAAACAAATACAAAAATGTTTTTTCTTGGAATTATGAAGATTTAAGAACTTATGATACTTCTATCATTCAGCATACAATTCCGATGATCTCCGATGAGAAACCAGTGCAACAAAATTTAAGGAAAATTCATCCCAACTTGGAAAGTCAAATTAAAACATATTTGAATAAACTCTTGAAAGCTAAAATTATTTTCCATGTTAGACATTCGAATTGTATTTTAAATCTGGTACCTGTTAGGAAAAAGAAATGAGACATTAGGATTTGTATAGATTTTAGAAATCTCAACCAAGCATGTCAAAAAGATAATTTCCCATTACCAACAATGGAAAAAATACTTCAAGCAGTAGCTGGTTCTGAATTAATGTCTTTTCTTGATGGTTTTTTAGGATATAATCAGATACTGGTGCATCCAGATGATATACTGAAAACTACATTCAAAACCAAATGGGGAACATATGCCTACCAAAAAATGCCTTTCGATTTGATAAATGCCAGAGCTACTTTCCAAAGATCCATGGATATAGCTTTCAAAGTTTTAATTAATAGGTCATTTTTTGTCTATCTAGATGACATAACTGTGTTTTCAAAGAATAGAGACAACCATCTACATGATTTAAAATGGATTTTTGAACAATGTAGAAGGTATGGAATTTCTTTAAATCCAAAAAAATCATTCTTTTCTCTTAATGAAGGGAAACTATGAGGATTTTTTGTGTCTAAATATGGCATATATATTGACCCTGATAGAATAAAAGAGATTTTTGATATCCCTTTGCCACATAATAAGAAATCCATGCAGTCATTTTTAGGATAGATAAATTTTGTAAAATGATTTGTTCCTGATCTTTCTCATATAGTCTTACCTTTACAAAATATGATTAAGAAGAATTAAATTTTCAAATGGGGACATAAAGAAAAGGAAGCCTTTGATTCAATCAAATGGGCAATTATTAATGCTCCAACATTGAATATTCCTAATTTTTCTAATCATTTTATTTTGTACACTCTAGCCACTGAAACATCTTATGTTGTTGTTTTGACACAACTCAATGATCAGCAGATTAAAGCACCTATCTCTTTCTTTAGTTCAAATTTCCAAGAAGTTGAACTTAACTACTCAAAAGTAGAAAAACAAGCTTTTTCTGTGTTTAAATCTATCAAACACTTTAGGCCATTTCTCCTAAAAACACATACGAAATTTATTGTCCCGTTTTCTGCAGTAAGACAATTGCTAGTACAAAGGGAAGTAGGAGAAAAAAGATCCAATTGGGTAACAGCCTTACAATAATATGAAATCGATATTAAACCAGCTAAAATTTTTATAGGACAAGGGTTTTGCAGGTTATTAGCAGGATCTTCCAATATTCCAGAACATCAAGATCAAGATAATACTTTTCAAGTGAATGAGATAAGTATCATAAATTCTGAATCTCAATATGTTGATCTGATCTTTTACTTAAAAAATGGGTATGCTCCTCCTAATATCAGTTACAAAAGAAAGTGTGCTTTGAGATTAAAAGCTAAAAACTTTGAGATCATTGATGATGTGTTATTCAGAAGAAATTATGATTCCATTTTTCTAAGATGTCTGGAAAAAACTGAAGCACACAAGGTTTTGCAAGAATTACATGATGGACCAGTAGGTGGAAATTTTGGAGGAGACACTACAACTCAGAAGATAATTCATACTGGATATTATTGGCCTACTTTGTTTAAAGATGCCCATGACCATGTAAGGAAATGTAAGACATGCCAGACTACCTGTGGAAGATAATAGAAACCAGCCTTTTCTTTACAACCAGTAAACATTGAGCAATCATTTGAACAATGGGGACTTGATATTATAGGAGAAATTGTTCCACATTCTTCCAAGCAACATAGATACATCCTTACAGCCATGGATTACTTCACAAAGTGGGTAGAAGAAATTCCTTTAAAGATAGCCAATTCTTATGAAATCAGTGAATTCATTGATCAATTCATCATTATCAGCTTTGGTGTACCTAATTCCCTTGTTTTTTATAATGCATATTATTTTTCTGGAAATAGTATAATGGAATTTGCGCCCAAAAGAGGTTTTAAATTAAAATATTCTGCAAATTATTATCCCCAAGGTAATGGTTTGGCTAAATCAAATAATAAGAATCCCATCAAAATCATTAAAATAACTATTGATCAAAATCAAAATAATTGGCATAAGTCTTTGATCTTTGCACTATGGGCCAATCGTATAACTCAGAAGTCTTCAATGGGTACTTCACCTTTTAATCTAGTATATGGGAAAGAAGCTGTAATACCTTCAAAACTATCACTCCCATCTCTATCCCTAATACAATTTATTGAAGAAAATCCTTCATCCTCTGTCCAATTAAGATTTGATCAAATCCTCAAATTAGATGAAGAAAGGGAAAAAGCCAAAATCTCTCATGCTAAACATTAACAACTTATAAAATCTTCTTTTGATGCAAGTTCTACTGGATCTAAAACATTACAAATTGGTGATCTTTTTTTAAAATGGGACAAAGCACGTGAAGATAAAGGTAAACATACCAAATTTCAAAAGATGTGGCTTGGACCATTTCAAATCATTGAAAAGATAGGCTCATCAACATTCATATTGCAAGATCTAACAGGAAAGAGAGAGTCTCTTCTTGTGAATGGGCTTATTTTGAAAAAATTATTTTCCTAAGGAGGTAACCCCTTCTTATCTATATATATATTCATTATGCAAGTTTTTTTTCTTTAGAAATAATGTTTTTAATAGTCTTCCATTGGGCTTTTACTATTGAAAATATCTTTTGAGAAAATATTGTGAATACTTGTTTATGTAGATAGAAATTTTTAAGGAAGTGATTACAGTTTTGGAAATTTAAATAAAATATGAAACTCTGAGAACTTATTTAAAATTTTGTAAAATCTTCCAAACCCTTGAAAATATTGTAAATGATTCTAAGTTTATAAAGTAGAGAAAGGTTATTCATAAATAGTGAAGACTTTTTCCAAAACTTGGCACCTAAAACTATAAAGGGTCATCCATTAACTCTTGAGGAGAGAATCATTCACCCCATCCACTAAGTTTATGATTTTTAGAGTGTAATTCTAAAAATATGTCTAATATAAAATATAAGAGGTCTCATCACGAGACTGCTTACCATGATCATAGGGAAGTAACTAAACTGACATTGCTATAACTGCATATCAAAACAGGGTAATGGCTTCTAATCATAATATAAGGGGTCTCGTCACGAGCCAACTTGTTTAGTTCAGTTACAACCAATGAATGACATTGTTATTAGCTGGCTCCCAAACTAGGACAATGGTTTTTATCTTAAAAAAGTTAAAAGAATAAAAATAAAAGATATATATCTTTTAAAAGCTATACTCTTAGATGGATGGGATAATGGATGATTAATGGTTAAAAGGTAACCCTGTCGAGACTATAGACGTTTTCTGGCAGCAGAGGCACTACCTGTGACAAAAGAGTAAAGTTCAAAGCTAAGTCAGAGAAGCCCCCCACTTTATTTTTATCAACCAATCAAAGCTTGATGAAACAAAAAATGTTTTTATTTTTAAAGGGATTAAAAAGAAATTGCAAGTGTTTCTTATTTTATTTAGAGTTAGATTTTATCTAATTATTCTGAGATAGTTTTCTTTGTCTTTAAATCTTTTCTACTTACAAAATATTTAATTATCGCTTTATTTTTATTTTTAGAGATAACTCTTCCTCCCAATGAAACACCAATTGTTGTGTTGTACAAACAACCCTCCCCATTTCAAATTTTTATATTAATTTTTAAATAAGAAATGGGTCCCCTTTTCTTTGAATAGTTATAGAATCAATTAAATGTTTTGAAAAAATAATTTTTTATAAAAGGATATATAAAAATTTCCTAAGCATCGCTTATCGCAAATCAAAAAATCCTTTTTGCACTCATGAAAATGTTTTAAGGAAATCCGATCTATCATAAAATAGAATCAAACCCCAAAAATTAAGGATTTATTAACAAAAAATAAAAAACATAAAGGCCTTTATCGCATTTCACATATTCAAAGTATAGAAGATAAAAAACTCAAATGTGTTATCATTTAATCCTGAGGCGATAAAGAAATCGCAAAAGCGCATATCGCATAAGCAAGAGTCCAAAACCTTTCCATTTTGAAAACTCCGATGTGAAAAACCTGATCGCAATCACAAATCGGTGAGGTCATATTACATCCTTATGCACCCTTTTAAAGTTCCCGATGCGATAAGTTAAATCACAATCGCTCATCGCTAAAACGCATGACTCATATCCAAAGACACTCCTCTAAAAATCTGTGATGCGATATCATTATTACAAAAAACGCACTTCCCGTAAATGAAAACATAAATTATTAAATATACAAATGTATTTTCAAATAGATCATTTATAAAAGAAATTCTGATGATTTGATATGATTTAAAAAGCACCACACCCTCCATGCCAGCTCAGCAATAATCGCAATCGCAGATATGAAATGGAAATACTTAAGCCTAACATTTAAGACTTCTGATCTCCGATATGCGATTATCATTGTTCGAAGATCTAAAAATTTTATGGTATTAACTCTAAAATGAACCGTTATGAATGTGTGACGAGACAACCCATAATGGCATTAAAATCTCACATTATACGAGGAAATCATTAAAAGATAATCATGGTTGAAATCCTTCGCGGATTTCATATTCAATGGAATAATATTTCTTTAATATGTCATCTTTATTGTGATTAAATTCCATCAGCTCCTCTCCGCTTTGTATTCATTCTTAAAAGAATTTTTCCATCATTCTGCTAATTTTTTTCATTGTGCAGACCTGAGAAACAACTACGAGTCATGAAAATGTCTAAGAAATCCAGGAAAGCGAAGGTCCCCATCATTCCAAAAGAGCAACCAGCTAAATTGGTATTAGTAACCAATACTACTTGTCTGGGTCTCAGAAAAACTTCATGGGAAGGATTTTATAATCTGCTGGAGGTAGAAGATCCAACTATAATATCAAAAGAAGAACCGACAGCAGATTTAGATAAAAAATCAGAAAGCACTCTGAAGGAATTGGTGAGCTCTTACTTCACAAAATAGCAGCTTGCATGAATGTGTTCCCTTATAATGACTTGGTGAGATGGGTTATAGAAAGTATAAATATAACAGACAGGGCATTCTTTACGTCAGATGGAAGGATGTTTGATTCATTCAAAGCAGAAGACATCAAGAAGATGTATCACCTACCAAACCCTCAGAAAATCTACAATAAAGCATTTTTGGAAGACTTCGCCAAAGAAAATGAAGTAGAGTCAGATCCTATCAAATATTGGAGGCATTTTCCAGAAAAACATAAGCATGAATATTCGGGTATGTACTCCGTAGAACCCTTGGCATCTCCTTATTGCTATGCTGCAACTATGATGTGTAGATTGTTTGGAACCGTCAGCTCGGAAAATTTTTCTATTGAGATGGTACCTTTAATTGAAGTCTTTTTTAACTCCTACGTCATGGATTGGCCAACCATTTTATCAAATGAAATGTCAAGAAAAATCCTCGACTATAGGAGAAACATGTATGTGACCACCGAGGTAATACCCCCATTTTACATGAGTGCTTATATTATTGACACTATATGTTTCAACTCGGAATTCCCTATCTTAGGCTGGAAGTAGACTCCTCAAAGCCCGACTCCTATCCAAATTTATCACAAATATATGTGGAACGCCTCTTACAAAGACCATATATACAGAATTTTTCATGGGTTTATCTTGCCAGTTCACCAAGCTATATTCAACAAACCCGCTCCAAAGTTATCCGACGAGGCCAGCATTGACCTAACCTCAATCGGAAGCTGGTTTGGAGAGGAAAAATTCACCTATATCCGGATAATCGGAAGTATCACTGATCCCCATGTTCTACCCTTGTAAATTCTCGATAAATTGTTAGCCCAAGAAATAGCTTATCAAATAACAGAGAAATGGATGTCTAGAAACCTAAAGAATTCAAAGAAGCTGATGTGGCCTACATTTCCCCTCCGATGTGGATCTTTTTCTCTACATGATTTTAAACATGTAGAGAAAGAAGCCAAAAAAATAAAAGACCTCAGATTAGCATCCATCCCCAAAAGACAGTATGATCCAAAGAAATTTTCCTATAAATTTACATCTATGGTGCAGGTCGCTAAATTTCAACATGAAGATGTTGATTTTGACGATCTATTTGCCTCAACTGAAGTATTTTCACACGTTAAACATCTAGTAAATTTAAAATTTGGAGCAAGTGATATGGAAACATTCCTACAGTTCAGGACCAAGAGACTACTGACAATACCCCTTGATCAATTGAGAAATACACCCCTACTACAACAGCAAGAAAACAATGACGAAAATAACACTGAAATAGAGTAGGAAAAGAAGAATACAGGAAATATGGCTGATACTAAAACTGAACAGGAAAAGATAGGTAAAAAAATTGCAATTCCTCCGACATCGATATACATATTCATTCAAATTTGTTGAATGAATGGGAACAATTTGATTGGAAAATCAAAGGCAAAAACGATTCCCAGAGTGTGTCTACAATGCAATTGCCCACAACACAACATCCCATGGTAACCATTGTTACAACTGAAGGAGCAGTCGGAAATAATAATACCCAAGATGTTGAGATCATCCTAGAAAATCCTTCTGAGGAAATTGCATTAAAGATTGAAGATATACCACCCTTATATGTCTTTTACATTCCAAAGCATAGGGTTGTAGTTAGAAAAAAAAGGAAGAAAAGGAAAATCGATCAGGGTCTATTTTCATCTCCCCAAGTCAAATTAATGAATGTTGTCTAGAAGGACTCTGAAGTTAATCCTTCAGAGGATTTAGCTAAATTATCTCAATATGCAGGGGCTTGTACAATAGAAACAATGGAAAAAACCTCCGAAGTCAGCCAATTGATAAAAGAAAAAGATCAAAAAACAACACTGCTGGAAGAAAAGGCAATAGTGGATCATTAAAAAATAGCACAGCTAGAACAACAGCTGATTGAGGAAAGACAAAAGATTGAGCAGTTTAAAGAACAACTGAATGTTGAGAAACAAAATCTTGACCAACAAGCTTTACACAAAGAACAACAGTTGTCTCAATAGCTAAACAAATTACAGATAATGCTTCAACAGGAGAAGATGGCCAAAGAAGAATAGAGTGCCTTGTTACAAGCACAGATACAAAAATTTAAGGAGTATCCTGAACTTGATCAATTCAAAATGGAGGCTCTCGAATTAAGTAAAGCATTGTCATGATAGCTTGATATTTTATGTCATAAAATATCATTGGCTGACCCTCTATGTACAATAGCTACATCACTCATAGAAAAGGCAGTAAACACAAGGCTCGAATTTGAAGATGCCATTGAGAAAATTTCAGGGTTCCCCACACGGCAAGACACAGACCAAGGCATACCTGCCAATATTCCCAAGATCCAAGAATCACAAAAGGAAATTTTGTTTGCATAATGGGAAACACAGTTAATTAAGGAAGAACGGGCTACCTCTAGGGCAAGAGATATAATGAACAGTTTAGTAGAATTAATCAACGAAAATTTGTATATAGCCAATTTAATTTCCGATTGCAGCCCAGGGAAACTCCCAAAACTCAAAGAATTAGAGAAACAGTGGAAGCAGGATTTAGACAGCAAAGACCAACATATCAGCGAAATGCAAGGACTCACATGGGACGCATTCTGGTTCTATTTGGTTAAACCACGTAGTCAGCAGATGACTACAAAATTCCTCTCCCATGCCATCAATTATATGATTCCAGAATTTTCGGATGCCACATATACTAGCCAGCTACATTCCCAATTGAGTCGTCCTCCCAAAGTGAAAGAAATTTTATCCATCTTCCAACTGCACGTACCAGATGTGAAAGAGATACAATGAACCTGTTCTTATGGATATCACAATTGTAGTTTTATGAAATCAAATCTCCTATTTTCATGTTTTGGTAGTTCCAAAAGCATTCAAGCGATGTTTTAGGTAATTTGTTTTTAGTTTTATTATTATTGAAACCCACTTCATGTATTTAGAAAGGGGTCCTCAATTTGTATTAATTTTTGACCTGGCAAGTTACACTTCTGTACTTCCGAATATATTATTTTTATTAATGGTGGATCATGATTCTGCAATTTTATGAGGAAATTGTTTTCAAGAATTTGCATTTTTGTTTTCCTCGAAGCTGTTCTATGTAAGAAAGCAGGATCAGAGTGTTATTTACATCAGGAGGTTACAAATTTATCTAGTATTTCTATCATAATCATGTTTTTTAATTTTCCTTATGTAATGAAACATTCTTTTTAAAAAATTTCTATTGTTTATGTATGTATACCTGTGAAACAATTCTTTATCAAATCATTTCTGAAAACTTAGAATTGTCATCTTTTGAATTATATGTGAGTGATATATATATATATATATATATATATATATATATATATATATGAATGCGATATGTGATCATCATTACTTTGTTTAATTTCTTTAAAAAAGTAATTATTATATGTGAATTAATCTTTCTTTCGGATGAATAAGCCATCTATATGATTATTCATCTAATTGGAACAAATCCAAAATCGCATTTATCAAAGGATACCTAGGTTAAAGTAGATTTATTTGTATTTATTAAGTTATATATTAAATCAATTATCATTTCCATTATCCTTTATACAAACAAACAATCATCAACCCATTATCATTGGGAAACTAGTCCCATATTATCCAGTCGGAGCCACCATCCCAAACGGAAAAGGAGTTGTACTAAGGTCCGGATCGGGTGGTTTTCCCCAATGTTTGAAGCTAGGATTTTTTAGGCTTCAACGGGTTGATGAATTTAGGGGCTAATTTTAAAAGAGCCATGGACATAGCTTTTTCTGAAGACATAGGTTACTTCATAGTGATATACCTTGATGACATCACTGTCTATTCTAAAACTAATGAGGAACACCTAGTTCATTTAAGAAAGGTCTTTGAGAAGTGTAGGTAGTATGGCCTATCCTTGAATCCTAAGAAAAAATTGTTTGGTCTTCAAGAAGGAAAACTCTTAGGCCACATCATTTCCGAAGAAGGGATAAAGATAGACCCTAAAAGGATTGAAGGTATATTACATATCAACCACCTTAGAAACATTAAAGAGATACAATGTTTCATTGGAAATATCAACTTCCTAAGAAGGTTCATACCAAAACTTGTTGAAATCCTAAGGAATATCACAAACATGCTGAAAATAGAAGTAGGAGTCAAGTGGACCACGAAAGCCAAATAATCCTTTGAACTGGTAAAAAACTCCCTTACCCAAACACTAGTTCTAATCAACCTCGAATTTACCAATGATTTCTTCATTTTCTCCTTTGCATCAAAACACATTGTTGTTGTTGTATTGCTTCAAAAGAACATGATGGGACAAGAACAACCCATAGCCTTCTTCGGTAAAGCATTGAGGGAACCACCTCTAAAATATAACATCATGGAGAAACAAGCCTTTGCCTTAATCAAAGCATTGAAAGACTTTAGGGTTTACATTTTTCACTCCCATGTCATTGCTTTTGTTCCACATACAGTTGTTAAAGACATTATAAATTATTACCCTGATGGAAAAAGGGGTAAGTGGATTGCTATTATCTTAGAATATGATTTAGAAATCAGAGCCACTAAACTGATTAAAGGACAAGGATTTTCCAAACTCATCGCTGAAGCAAATTTTCAAGCATTAGACATCAACATGTTACATTCTTTAGATGAACAAGAGGAACTGGAAACTCCACCCATTGAAGAAGCATTCCTGAACTCACTATGGTATCCTAATATATTGTATGTACTTGTTAATATAAATTTTCCTCCTACTTTTTCCAAGGCAAAAGCTAGATTCTTGAAACAAAATGCTTTAAATTTCTGCATTTTAGATAGAAATTTGTATTGGAAAAATTCTGTTGGAATCTTGCTTAAATGTTTACATGAAGTTGACACAGATATATTCACACATGAGTTTCATGAAGGAGAGTGTGGAGGTTGTCTCTACTGGAAAACCACAGCCAAAAAAATCCTTAGAGCTGGTTACTATTGGCCCGCTCTTTTCCCTCACTTACACAAGCTAGTTGCAACTTTCCATAAATGCCAAATATTTGATGGCAAGAAAAAGCTAATACCTTTGCCCTTGCATCCTATCAGTGTTGAAACTCCTTTTCAATAGTATGGTTTAGATTTCATTGGCGAAATCCACCTTGCCTCATCTGCCCAACACAAGTGGATCCTCACGGCTACATATTATTTCACCAAGTGGATAAAATCCATCCCTTCAAGGAATGCCACAGACTTAGTCATCATAAAATTCCTTGAAACCATCATCTTGTCCAGATTTGGTTGTCCCAAAAATATCGTCACTGATAATGATGTTGCATTTAAGTCCAAGAGAATGGTAGTGATGCAGGGGCATTAGGCTCTAGAAATACTTTGTATTTTTATAAGACATAGGGGGGTCTCATGTTTTTAAATTCTCTTGTAATTATTAGTATTTTGAATAAAAGGGTGAGGAATTGTCAATGTTCTCTAACCACTAGAGAACATGAGGGAAGTTGATTAAGTTAGTAAGGTGAAGAGTTAGTTTCAGTTATTTTAGGAATTGAGTCTAACTTTAGGACTTTGGAGAATTCCAAGAGTCTTTGTTGAGCTGTTAAGGAAGCTGAACTGATTCATTATTAATTTGTATAAATGTAAGCATCAGGGATCAGATCTGGGGGGATCAGGTAGAGACAGATTTAGATAGGGTTCGGATAAACATAGTTTGTTTTTCAAGCCTTCGGGAAATTGTAAAAAGGACTATTGACCTGAATATCTGGCCAGAAGTGAGAAGGCCTTTGCAATTGATTCCATATTTATATAAGAAGGGATTGATGTTGAGTCACGTATGTGTAAATTTATTGAATTGTGTATGTGTAAAATCTGTGTTAATGGTTGAATTGGTGTCTCTGGTTGAAATAGAGAATTTAATATGAGTTTACATACATGGCATCCGAGTAAGATCGATCATTGAAAGGATCGATCCTATTGAAGAAAATGGAACTGTAATATAACCTTTGAGTATGTTGACCTTGGTTATGATTGATAATGGAGTAATTGAATGCAAAATGGTATGAAGATTCATTCGGGGTTGTATTGTGGATCAAACCATAGAGATTGGATCCAATTACATATACGAAGGTAAATTGTGCGGAATGAATGTCTGTGTGGGTTGGAGACAGAACCCTGGCCTGTTCAAACTGTGCATTGAATGAAAGCAAAAATAGATGCAATGATTGGTTGTATCATGGAAGCAGATTCGATGGAAATAAGTGTAGTGATGAGGAAGTGCCGGAATCATGGACAGAAGAATAGAAAGAGTGAAACGCTAAAATCTGTAATGATATAATGAAGGATTCGCTCATAATAACAAAGGTGATTTCGATGGAAACTTGCAAAAGAACCTTGGTGAAAGTGCAATGGAACCATGAGGCGGATTTAAACCCATAGGTGGTATTCGCGTAGTTTTTAAGAGGTAAGTTGTTTTGTGAAAATTTACGCGATACACTCCAAGGAGCAACACGTAGGGTAGAGGTGGTATTGTAAAACCACAAATCTCACGTGAATTTGGAGGATTAAATCACAAGGCTTAAAAAACTGCGATATCCATCCAATGGAAAACACGGGAAAATCTACGGTGGTCACATTGTGCGTTGTAAGAAAGTTAACGAGGTAAGTCGTCGTGGGCCCGGATCAAGTTTGATGTTGACATTTGAAATATAAACCAAAGTTTAAAACATTGTGGACCCGATATATTGTAAGATGTGGTTGAACCTTTTGAGTTCCAGAGATTAAGAATTAGAGTGTGGGACCCGATATATGTTATAGACTATGGTCATAAGTTATCGTATCGGAGTTTAATCATAAAGTCTATGTAAAAAGAAATAAACCCGATAATCGTTTAAATCTTTTTTGTGAGACCTTTGAAAAAGGACTTCGCTTGTGAACCAACCATTGGGTATGGAAGTGATGGGTTTTAAACCAAAGCGAACTTTGGGTTTATTTACATATGAATATTGTCATATAACCATGTGTATGGTTTGATATCCATAAATTTATAACTAAAAGAGATCGTCCGTTTATGTAATTGATTGTATGACTTTATGAATCATAGTGAAGGATTTTTAGAGGAGCTTCCGCATTATTATATTGAAAGTAAACTGCCCAGATTTAAAATTATTTGGGAAAACATTTTGGAAGTGCATTTTTATATGCAATAGAGAGTGTTATAGTGGATTGATCAGGTAGCCCGAGCATCATGTGGTATCAGAGTAGGAAAGGCTTTGTTTGTAGTAAAAGAAATTTTGTAATTAAATCTGAATGAGTGCATGTGACGAGAGAATGAAGGAAGATCAGATTTTTAAATCTGATATGCAGCAGATACATATTTGCAGTGAACAGGATTTGCAGAAATGAATGAAGAATAAGATCATGTAGGGATCTTACAAGTAAAATAATTTTAAATCTGACTTGAATTTATGATTGCAGAATCATGGTTGCAGAAAGTGAAGACAGAGTTTTGATGGAGATGGCATTGAACCTGATATTCAGCTAAAGGTTGAATAGGGAGGAAAATTGAAGTGTTCTCAAGAGAAGGTGAGTTGATGAGCAGTGTTTAACTCTGGTTTGAAGAATTATTTATAGAATTCAGATTACAGGCAATTGAAGAAATCTCAGCAAAGCAGATCGTAGCTTTGAGAGCAGTGATGAAAGGGTCCAATAGAGGATTCTAAGGTGAAGAAGAAAGTGTGGCAAAACCTGGAGAATTCCCAACAGAGGTTGGATGAAAGAAGAACAGATGTGTTCTTGAAAATTTGTAGAGTGAAGCCTAGAGAGAGCAGAAGAGAGTGCTCAAAAGGTTCCAGCAGAAGGAGAACCAGTACTTACCAAAATCATAGATCTGGAGGAAAGGATTGGTGAGGTAAGTGGTAGCAGGAGAGCTTGTTGTTGCAGAGGCTTAGTGCATCTTGTGAGTGAATAACTCATGGAGAAAAGGATGACTACTGATAGTCATAATAGAGATAGCAAAGGTTCTAAGAGAGACCACATCAGAAGAAAGGAGAAAGCAGATGCAAAGGCAAACGGCATAAGGCAGTAGTTGACTGATGCAAAATATTGGAAAGAGATAGCTAAGATCAGAGAACAGTTTAATAAACTGGAAAATATGATAGAGGAAAGCCAGAGATTTGGTTGGCTCATGAAGAAGAGAGTAAAAGGGCAACCATTACAGTTGAGGTTGAGGCATAAGGAGGTTGCCTTATTGAAAGAGGAACTCAAAGCAGCTGAGTTGAGAAAAGAAGTTTCTGTTTGTGAAGCAGAACAGAGTACAGATGAAGAATGGAGGTCTGCAAGAGATCTTGTGAGACATGGTGAAGACTTAAGGCAGCAAGAAGTTTGTCTTTTTGAAGATAAAATCATTGATGATTTCCTAAGTTATTGGACAAGTCCAGATCAGCTGGATGATATAGAGCCTTGTATTTTTGAACCTGACAATTGTGAGGTGATTACAGGTTCTATAGAGGAAGAGGAACTCAGAGTTCTTGAGTTAAATATGGAATTTTAAGATTCCACATGCAGATCTACCCAAAGGGAAGTGCTTGAGGAAGCAACCGAGACTGAAAAGTCTTGTGGTTTTAAAACTAAAGAGTTGTGTATGTTTGTAGGTACATCACAGGGAGATGAAAAATATTTAAAGTTTGTTGAGGAGGAGAAATTGAATTTGAAATCTGTTCAGATCAATGTTGAGATAGCAAGATCTCAGGAGGAATTGAAGACATAAGATTCTATTGAGAATATTCAGCAGAATATTGAGGCAAGAAATGAAGGACCAACAGATGATTGGTCAAGAAAAAGTGAAGGTGTAAAAGGTTGTGTAAGGTTCCCAAAATATACTCCAATTGAAGTTATTGAAATGTATAGAAGGTTGGATTTTCAAAGAAGAGAATTGGAGAAACAGAGGACCTATGCACAGGATAAATTGCTGAGGAAGCAGGGCAGGAAGGTCTTCATGAATATTATTCATGAAGCAGATGATGGAAAGAAGGAGAGACTAGCTGACAGTCTCATGGAGGATGCAAATCAGCATACTGATGTGCTAACAAAGGAAATGTAAGGAAACTCAGAACAACATACTGATGTGTTGTCAGAGAAGGAAGAAGCATTGAGACCTTGTAATTTTAGTGCTGAAGGTTCATGTGTTAACTATGCAGGAAAAGAAGAACAACAAATGGAAATTGTCAAGAAAGTTAATAAGAAGGAAACTGTGAACATAGTGAGGGATCATCATTTTAACATGGTGATTGGAATAGTGGAGATAACTCTAGAAGCTGAGGAGAAAGATAGTGAAGATTTTCTGAGTCCTGAAGAAGACTTGGAACTACAGAGAGAAGAATTGGTGACTGGATCATCAATTGCGACCATTGGGTCTTTTGATTTTGAAGCCGAAAATTTTATTGTGCTTACAGGTATTTCAAGAGACAGTCCATCTCTTGGGATTGTCTTGAAGGAAGGTGAAACATTCATGCATAAACTTATTACTGTTGGTGGCAAGGAAGAATTGGCTTGTCTGATGGACCAAGAGCAGACTATGGGGCAAATTTTTAAAACTGAAACAGTGATGAAGAATCATAATTCTATTATGATGGAAGATGAAAATGCAGAGCTTGAAGAACTTGATTTGATTGCCAGAATCAAACAAGAAGGTGCAAGACAATTACTGAAGATTGTCAAAGAAGAAGAAGATGCTCTATTTAAATTGCAGCAAACTGATGATGTGAAACAAATTATGGGATCTAGGAAAACAAAGACTAAAGACACATGATTAGGATATCATGATCAATTTGAACCTTGGGAGTCTGATGCAGGGGCATTAGGCTCTAGAAATAATTTTTATTTTTATAAGACATAGGGGGGTCTCATGTTTTTAAATTCTCATGTAATTATTAGTATTTTTAATAAAAAGGTGAGGAATTGTTAATTTTATCTAACCACTAGAGAACATGAGGGAAGTTGATTAAGTTAGGAAGGTGAAGAGTCAGTTTTAGTTATTCTAGGAATTGAGTCTAACTTTAGGAATTTGGAGAATTCCAAGAGTCTTTGTTGAGCTATTAAGGAAGCTGAACTGATTCATTATTAATTTGTATAAATGTAAGCATCAGGGATCAGATATGGGGGGATCAAGTAGAGACAGAGTTAGATAGGGTTCAGACAAAAAGAGTTTTTTTTTCAAGCCTCTGGGCAATTTTAAAAAGGGCCATTGACCTGAATATCTGGCCAGGAGCGAGAAGGCCTTTGCAATTGATTCCATATTTATATAAGAAGGGATTGATGTTGAGTCACGTATGTGTCAATTTATTGAATTATGCATGTGTAAACTCTGTGTTAATGGTTGGATTGGTGTCTCTGGTCAAAATAGAGAATTTAATATGAGTTTACATACATGGCATCCGAGAAAGATCGATCACTGAAAGGATCGATCCTATTGAAGAAAGTGGAACTGTAATATAACCTTTGAGTATGTTGACCTTGGTTACGATTGATAATGGAGTAATTGAACGCAGAATTTTCTGAAGATTCATTCGAGGTTGTATTGTGGATTGAACCACAGAGATTGGATCCAATTACATATACGAAGGTAAATTGTGTAGAATGAATGTCTGCGTGTGTTGGAGATAGAACCCTGGCCTGTTCAAACTGTGCGTTGAATGAAAGCAGAAATAGACACAGTGATTGGTTGTATCATGGAAGCAGATTCGATGGAAATGAGTGTAGCAATGAGGAAGTGTTGGAATCGTGGACAAAAGAACAGAAAGAGTGAAGCGCTGGAATCTGTAATGATATAATGAAGGATTTGTTCTGAATAATAAAGGAAATTTCAATGGAACCTTGCAAAATAACCTTGGTGAAAGTGCAACAGAACCATGAGGCGGATTTAAACCCACAGGTGGTATTCACGTAGTTTTTAAGAGGTAAGCTGTTTTGTGAAAATTTACGCGATACACTCCAAGGAGCAACACGTAGGGTAGAGGTGGTATTGTAAAACCACAAATCTCACGTGAATTTGGAGGATTAAATCACAAGGCTTAAAAAAACGCGATATCCGTTTGATGGCCAGTGCAGGAAAATATACAGTGGTCACATTGTGCGATGTAAGAAAGTTAACGAGGTAAGTCGCTGTGGGCCTAGATCAAATTTGATGTTGACATTTGAAATATAAACCAAAGTTTAAAACATTGTGGACCCGATATATTGTAAGATGTGGTTGAACCTTTTGAGTTCCGGAGATTAAGAATTAGAGTGTGGGACCCGATATATGTTATAGACTATGGTCGTAAGTTATCGTATCAGAGTTTAATCATAAAGTCTGCGTAAAGAGAAATAAACCCGATAATTGTTTAAATTGTTTCTGTGAGACCTTTGAAAATGGATTTCGCTTGTGAACCAACCATTGGGTATGGAGGTGATGGGTTTTAAACCAAAGCAAACTTTTGGTTTATTTACATATGAATATTGTCATATAACCATGTGTATGGTTTGATAACCATAAAGTTATAACTGAAAGAGAGTGTCCGTTTATGTAATTGATTGTATGAATTTATGAATCATAGTGAAGGATTTTTAGAGGAGCTTCCACATTATTATATTGAAAGTAAACTGCCCAGATTTAAAATTATTTGGGAAAAAATTTTGGAAGTGCATTTTTATATGCAATAGAGAGTGGGATAGTGGATTGAGCAGGTAGGCCAGGCATCAGGTAGAATTTTGCTACAAGTAGCACATCACACTAGGGCACTCTATTTCTTATTACCCTCGAGGTAATGGACTGGATGAGTCCTCTAACAAAAGTTTAGTGAACATCATCAAGAAGCTGTTGGAAGAGAACAAAACGTCATGGCATAGAAAATTAGTGCATGCACTATGGGCTGACAAACTAAAACTAAGAATTCTATCAATATGTCTCTCTATTAGCTAGTGTACGGCATGGATGTTGTTTTCCCAACATCATTGGGAGTTCCAGTTATGAATCTTCTTTAAGAGGTACAATCAGAATAGAATTATATGCAAAGGAGGTTGAACCAAACCATTCATTTGCAGCAGTCAAGGGAAGAAGTTTACAAAATAACACAAGCAGTGCAAGAGAACATCAAGAAGATCTTTAACAAAAGGACCAAATCAAATGATTTCCAGATTGGAGACAAGGTTTTGAAATGGGATTCAAGGAGAGAGTACAAAGGCGAGCATGGAAAATTTGAAAATTTTTGGAAGGGTCCTTACATCGTTCGTTCAGTTCGATGTAACAATGCTTTATTTTTACAAGAGCTGGATGGAGTAGAGTTATTTGGAGGTCATGTCAATGGAAGGATGCTCAAGCACTATTTTTGTCAAAATCCCTAGTTTGAAGCTTTCATTCATTGTACATAACATTGATTGATGAAAAAAAAAAAAAAAAAAACACAAAAACAGAGAAAAGAAGAAAAAGAGGGCAGGAAAAAAAACAAGTACAACCCCATAGAGAAAAAGAGTATTTCTGAAAGTGTGCAAGTCTAAATGCCACTACTAGTTGAAAAAAAATAATCTTGTTCAGTCATCTAGCCTAATCATGACTAAACATGTTTTAAATTTCTATTGATAGGTTAGTGAAAGAAGACTTGTCAAACCATTTAAGCTTGGCCTGTCAGTAGATTAGATTAGGAAAAGATGTTGGTTCCCAAAGCATAAATCTAAACCAAAGAAAATGAGAGGGATGCATAAAAAATTATGAATCACAACCCTCATGTTTTTTAGTTTTTAATTGTACAAGAATAATTTCTGTGTGCAGCTTGTCCAAATGCCACAACCCATGGAAAATCAGATTGCTTAATCCTGGTTTGATCATGTTTGAATTTCATGTCAGTAGGTTAGAGAATAAATTTCGTCAAACAACTTAATCTTGACAATTGAACAGACTAGGTAGAGAATAAGAGAGTTCATTAGCCTAATCTGAACTCTTGGAAGTGATAAGGGTACAAGTAGATAACGTTTTATGCTTTCAAAAAGAAAATAATGTCAATGGTTTGCAGTTCAAGTACACCCAAAGAGGAAAAAATGTTAGGCAAGGTATGATGGGAAGGTAGAAATGAGGTTGAAGCAAAAATGTCTTTCTGATTTTGAGATCATAGTTTCAAGAGAACATCAAGAGATGAAGAAGAAAAATCTACCAAGTAAAAGTAATGCACTGATCTTCAAAACTCAAAGATTTGAACTATGAGGTCCTGGACACCTCCTGAAAAGGAGCTGCCCTCCCCAAGTGGAGCCACTATTAGTCATCAGTAATTTTTACCATATGTAGATGACTAAATATTGGTTATATATTTCTAAAAACAAAATTCGCTAAACATTGTGAGTTTTAGAAATCTCACTGTCGTCATTATCCTTATGGAAAATTTTTCACTATTCTACCATTTTTCCATTTGATGGTCACCTTGTCACTCCTATAGACTCCTTATGGACTTGTGCTACCCATCCCTGTCCTTTTTCCTGCATATAACCTCATCACTATATTTTTCCATTGCCCGTCACTCCACATTCCATCTAGGGTCACCTATAAGAGTATTCCTTCCCATGTTCACCAGGTTCCTCAAGCACTGATGGTCTCAAAACTACATTTGTAGGCTCTTTAGATAAATCAAGTACATTGGATTTTGGATCTTCAATACACCACTTTGTTAATACTCTGTTTTTACACTTGAAGCCTCCAAGCCAATTTTCAATCAAAGTTAGGTCAAAGCACCTTTCCACTAGGTCATTAGGGTTTCACAGGTTGTAAGGTCATCATTGATGTTTTAAGCACTGCTTTTCCTATGCTAGAAGCTGGCTCATATGTAATAGAAGATCAACACATGGTTATCCAAGAAAGATCACGAAATATCCAAATAGGACTACTTTATCAAGTTCAAGTTCTGCAATAGGTAAATGTGAACTTTGACACTTCTGCGGGAGTGTTAAAATGACTATCATCAGAAAGTTGGTAAGGTAAGAGGTCTGCTAATTAATAAAAATATTCATAGAAAAGAGAGGGGAAGAAGTTTGGTTTTAAGGGGAACTAAGGTTTTGATCTTAATGGCCAACAAGTGCCAAACATTGAAACAAATGGCAGAAATGACCATGGAGGAGGTAGACCAAGAAACCAAAAATGAAGAGAAGTTTTTAAGAAATTATTAGTGAAAAGGGGAAAAAGGTGAGGTGAACTGGAAAGAAATGAATGAACTTGAAAGGGCTATATAGAACTTAGAAGACAACATTGATAATTGTTTTCAAGCACTCTAAACATCTCAGGTTTTGGGAAAGTGTCCAGAGAAGGTGAAACCATGAGTTGAACTACATAATGACAGTAGAAAGAAGGATTGTGAAGCTGCCAGTATGTGCAAACATCCCAAATTTTTGCCAAGGTAAAATTTCTCACTGCCTCAAAGAACAAGGATGTAAATAATATCAATAAGAAAGGAAAATCCAAAGGTTTTCAATCACTTGCAAAACAAAATATGAGTTGAATTTAGGTTGGAGATATTAGGGTGTGGAAGAATCCTAAAAAGTTTCCAAGCTCAACCTATCATGCCTCAAGATCAGTGAGAAAGGGAAAATCAATGTGTTCAAGTCACCTACACTTAGTGGTCAAAAGGATGAAAAACATGGTATTGAGCTCCAAGGTGGAAACCAAAGGTGATTAGAAGGTTGTTGATGTGTAAATAAATATGTCAAGCTTCATGAATTAAAGGAAAGGCCACTTCAATGTTTTATGGCACCTACAAATCAGAAGTGTCCAAAGGGTAAAAACATGATCAAAACTTCATAATGCAAGCAAGAGAGGGCTTTGAGGGTGTTGCCATAGGAAATCCTTCCAAAGGAATTTTAACTAGTTTATCATGAAAAAATGAGCAAAGGGGAAGTAAATTTCATCATTTTTTCAACCTGCATACAAAAAGTAAAAGGGGTCTACAAAAAGGTGAAAGGGGTAAGCTAATTTTCTTGGTGAGGATTACACTTCAATTTGAAGAAACTATTGTGTGGTTGAATCACCAAGGTGTCAAATTGAACTTTTTAAGCCTCAAGGACCCAAAAAAGAATCTGGTTTATCACTTCAATCACCTGCAAAAGCAAACAGTGTGAAAAGGTTAGTAAGAAGAGGTGAAGGTTGAGTTGAAATGCATAATGGAAATAACAAAGGATCAACTTCATCTTTTTAAGTAACCTATAAAAAAAAATGTCAAAAGAATTGGTAGGAAAATCAAGAGCAAAATCCAAGTTAGTTTTGGGTCACATACAAGGAAAGGTCAAAGAAATATCAGCAAAAAGAAGCGACTTTGAAAACTTTAGAAAGTGGTTTGTGAAACTAAATTAAATCATTGGGCCCATAAATGGTCACCTTACACTTCTAACAAGTTATTGTTTCCTTGCGAAAATTTGAGAGCATTCAGGAGTAGAGAAATTTCAAGTTTCGGGTCAAATTCGGGCAAGTTTACCTGGTGCTGTGCATTCAGGTCGACGCTCCGTGCCTGGAGTTCAGTGTTGTGCACCTAATCGTTTCTACCATACAAATTTTTTTTGTGCTGCGCATTTACCTAATTCACTCGACAGGCCTGGAAAAAAGCTTTGGTGCTGCGTGCATGGCACATGGCACTGCGCCTTTGGGTGACCCAAATCCTCATTCACCTGGGTGCTGCGCACTTGGCCAGGAGGGACTCCTACACCCTGTAGACCCTCAACTCAACTCAAAATATTTTCAAGCTGCCACCAAATTTTTTTTTTAGAAATGATAATTGTAAGTGGATGCTTTACCTTTGTCAAGCATTTTGATGGTTTGAAATTAAGAGAAATTGAAAACCCTAAGGTGAAAACCTAAGTTTCATGCTTAAAAACACTTATTAAGCCTCCCTCATCTGCCTATAAATAAATATCAATCGAAACATGGGTAAATTAGGGTGATTGCAGTGGTTTGAAATTGGTCATATATCAAGCTTAAAATGACTGTCCCTTACACTGAAAACATATTGACCTTACATTGCCCTTCCTTCATTTCAAATTGACATAAGTACAAAGTGTCAAAGCAGAGTTTAAACAAGCAAAAAATAGGGTAATTGAGCTTTGCCTCTCACTCATATTCCTATACCCTTACCCTCAATCACCCATCCATATCATTCACTTTCAAAGGTTTCCATCCTCCATCCCTTCATCTCATTTTTATTATGCAATCCTATGGTTTTGTTCAAAACAGAAGTGATAAAAATTTCAAGGGAAGGTGGCAGTGGTAGTGGTGAGGAAGGCCAAGTGCCAAGGAGGCATCAACACAAAGGTGGGAGGATCAATAGGTTTGAACCACTAAACACAATGGAGCTAAATGCATCTCCCTTAACTGTCTCCTACTTCCAAAATATAGGTTGCTAAGGATTTTGTGAGAGAGTACAGCAGGTGCAGAATCACCCCGAGCTGACTAGGCTCTTCATTCTTAACCTACATGAGAAACAAGTCAACCTTGCAGGGGTAAAATTTGAGTTGTCTTCAAATGCCATTACTCTTGCCACTGGGTTACCTAGTGTGGGTGAAAAATGGTTCAAGCAGGCCAATTTAGGCATAAGCTACTATGAGCCATACCTTAAACCCAGATACAAAGACTACAATAAATCCATATTTCCTTTCTCACATTTGCTTGAGAGGTATGCACCCATGATGAGGGTCATTATGAAATATTTCACATGTGCAGGAAGATTCTTCAGGGTTTATTCCTAGCACACCAGGTTGCTCATGCACTTTACTAGGGTTAAGATGTTGCATTTTCCCTACTACCTCTACAAGAGTGTTGACAAAATGTCTTATATTGTACAAAAGAGAGACCATCCACAGCAAATGCAAAGCCTTTTTCACCACTCTCTTATCAAAATGGTTGTGACGCATCAATTGCAGCAAAAGGGTATTGCATGGGAGTTTTTCATTCCCCATGAAGTGTTCACAAACCCCCAACCCCATCCTCAGTAAAATGTGCCTTCATCATCTCACCCTCTTGTCCCTACTCCTCCATAATATCCTACTTAACATGTTTCAACATCTACACATATCCATTCACCTTAGGGAAACCCTCCTTCATCACTCTCTCACAATGCATCAGAAAATAAAGGAAGTGATAATGAGCAGTCAAATGAAAATTAGGGAAAGGGTAATGATCAATCAAGAAAAAATGAACAAGAAGCCAATGAAGGAGATGATAATGAAGAATCAAACAGTGAGGGCAGTGAGGATGATGATAGAAGTGAAGAGAATAGTGAGGCTCACAACAGTGAGGCTCATAGCAATGAGGCAAACAACAGTGAGGAGGAAGGAAGTGAAGAACATGGCAATGAAACAAAGGGACATTATGACAATGAAGACTGTTGAACACATAGTAATGAAGGCAGTGTAGAAAATAGTGAAGAGGTAGAAGACAATGAATAAAAGAGCAATGATGTCAACATGGAGGATGTAAATGAGGGAAAAGATGCAGAAATCAATAAGGCAATGAGCCATTATGGCAATAGGTCAGAGGAGAAAGATATCAGTGAAGAAAAAAAAAATGAGACTGATATCAGTGAAACAAATATCAGTGGGGCAGAAGAAGGCAATGAATAAGAAAATAGGTCAAAAATCCATGTGACAGTGATGAAACACAAATCAGTGGATCGGATAAGGGAAATGAGGAAGAGAGCAGCAATCATGATGGCCATGATATCAGTGGAGATGATGATAATAACGATTATGATGTTGACACTGATAATGACAGCAAGAATATCAGTGATAAGGAAGAAAGAATGGAGACATCTGAGAGAAGCCATGAGAGCAGCCATGAAAGTGATAAGGACAACAAGGATATCAATGATGATGATAGTCATGATGGTAGAAATGGAAAAGACACTAAATTGAGAAAAATTGAATCTTTTCCTTTAACTTACCAAAGGGGAAGTAGGCATGTGTATGCCTCCCTCAAGAGGCATGGGGCCATGCCTTCGACATCTACTAAACAACTTGACAAAGGCAAAGAAAAGGTCATGGAGGAAAAGGAAGAAGACCCACATGAGACTGGGCAGGAATTTGAACTCATTCATGCTAATAGTGATGATGAGAACGAGGCAAGGATCTCACATATGCTGCTCAAAGGTAAAGATTCCCAAATGAAATATTTGCAATCCAATGTAGCTAGGGCTAAGAATTTCATTCATTATTATGAGGTTGAAAACAAGCAGCTAGAGGCACAAAAATCCATTTATGAGGTTAGGGCAATTAGAGCTCGGAAAGAGGCTAAAAGGACCAAGGTTTGGATAGATAAGGTGTTGGATGTTTTTGATGAAATTGAACATGAAGAAGGGTAGTTGTCTAGGAGAAGGCCAAGAACAATGGGCTTGAGGAAGGCCTTAGCCAAGGAGGAGCAAGAAACAAAATTGGCAGAACATCTCACTCCAAGTGAGCTGCTTGCCATGGAGATAGAGTATGATCAGGAAGCTTGGTTAGAGAGGGCTAATGAAAACCTGGAGGATCAGCTGGAAAAGACACAAAGAGACCTTGGCCTTTAGAAGAAAATGGCAAAGCATTATTCCTTGATAAATCAAATTGCAAGGGCCAAGCTCAAAATATCCCTTGCTAAAATTCAAGCTCTCAAGGAGGAAAAAGGCAATAAGAACCTTGAAATCCTTGTTGATGATTCTCTACAGGCATCCCAAACACCATAAGCAAGGTAATTTCAAAATTTTGGCAATTTTTGATAATTTTGGTTTTTCACTGTATTGGAGGGCCAAGGGCGTAGCGCCCTTGGCATTGCGCTATTTTTTGGGTCACTTTCTAGAGGAGTGGTTTGAATTTTTGGGTTCATATTTCCAATTACATCACACACACCAAATTCCAGGTCATTTGGAGCAGATTTGGTCCTCCAAAAGGGTATAAAACATGCAAATATTCACCATTCTACCCAATTTTCAGGGCTAGCATTGTGCCTTGAGAAAACTTGGGAGATTTAGTTTTTGAATAGGTAAATTAATTCCAATCAGAAAACCAAGGGCATTTTTTGAAATTATACTTGACAAGATTTCCAACAAGCTATCACGGAGCTCATTCAGACACCAGGAAGGCCTTCAAAGCTTAGCTGCAAGGTGACCTATTTTTCCGGTGCAGGCATTGCACCCTTGGACCTCACTGCTGCGTCCTTGCCTACAAAGTCAACAAAAGACACAAATTTATTGAAAATATATATTTTGTGGTTTTTTGGGAAAATCACTCCAAAGTTAGGTGTTAGAAGTTATTTTTCATTTATTACATTAGATATTTTGTGCCTTAGGCCTTGCATGGTCTTAATGGACAAATTTAGCATTTATGATGTATTTATGACACTTTGGAAATGCTAGTTAGGGTTTTGGACCTCCTTGCTTGTTAAATACAGCATTGAGGCCTCATTTTAGTTGTTGGTTGGATTTTGGATGATTATTGAGAGTAATACATAGACTTTGAGATTGAAGAGAAATTAGCTTTGGTTTTTGTGGATGGCTTGACTTGCTTGACAATGGAGAAGGCTCACTTGAAGGATTCATGAGCATAGTTAATGGTGAGGTGTTCCTTATTTAGTTCTTTCTTCCTTATGTTATCATTTTTTTCCATCTTGCTATTGTAGTAGGACAAAAAAATTTAGGCTAAGAAATGTTGTTTAGAGGCACCTTAGCCCTGTTTGTTCTCTACTGCTTCTATGTTTTCCTCTGCTAGGACAGTTTAGAGAATTCTTAGTTGCTCTATAAACCGAATTATGCTTTTTTATCTTGAGGATGATTGGATAAGGAAAATTTCAAATTAGTTTTATGGCTAGCCCTACTCTTTGCTATTACTTAAACATTGTTTTTAATGTCTCTTACTTTGAAGTATTGCTGATTAGGTTTAGCTAAAGAGGTTTATGATTCACCATGCCATTTTTACCATCTTAAATGGTTGCTTTGGAGGTCTTTATAGTTTTATTAATGAATTTAGGAGTTCCCTATTCATTGATCTCTATTATGTGTCTATCTTAAACGTTTTCTTAGCTTGAAGGTGAAATCGCTAGAAGATTTACAAGTTTCTTGCCTTCTATAGTTCACTGGATTGTTGTCTTCATGCTTACTTGTTAGGGTTTAGTCAAAGAAGTTATTGGTATGCCCTATCTTTTATTATTTTTTCATGCTTAGTAGTCTTAAAGGACGTTCTTGTTAAGTTATTTGTTGAAGTATTCTTAACTGCCCTTTTACACCTACTATGTTCACAAATTTGATGTTCATTTCATCACATGAGCTTTTAGATCCATTTGACTTTCTTAGATTTTCCCTGTGATACACCCTTGACCTATTGTTAAACTTTTCAAGGTTTTTGTAGACTCCATAGCCCAATGTATTGAAATTCTCTTACTCTATCTATTCTTCTTGACAACCTCCCCAACCAAACCAACAAAAAAACAAACCCTAAACCTAATAAATAGCCTAAAATCAAAACCCTAAAAACTATCAAAGATTACATCTTTCACACAAGTATAGAGAGAGCCCTCGCTGAGTCTAGGAAGGCTAGGTCCTCGGACTCCAAAGAATGGTTTGAGGTTACCCCTGTACATTTGGTCTTACCAATCTAACAAATTACGGGGACCTAACACTTGGGATGATTAGTTGGATGCAATGTCCAACATTGGGAAACAACATGTCCCATCTTCTGGAAATGTGTGCAAGTCTTATGCACCTTCATTGCAAGTTTCCTTTGCTTCTTCTGCTTCCTATATTCCTTCTCCCTCATCCATCATCTCAAAACATCATGGTTAAACCGACCACAATATGCACAGCAACTCATTCTTCCATTTAAGCATGCAAAATTGTCATTCCTTGTAGAAACATAATCAACTTGACTATGAGAAGAATTATACCTCATATGTTGCTTTCCATGTCCATCCTTTTTTCCTTCTTGAGGAGATGAACTATTAGAGGTTCCAACTTTCCTTTGCAGACTAACATCAGTGTTCATGTCTTGAAAATTGTCCAAACTCACATGCTCGCCATAAGCTGCATGTCTACAATATTCTTGCTGCAAGAAAGGCTTTAAATAATGGAAATCAACTTGAAAACAAACTTGACATGTTTGTGGTTTAGAACTTGTGATAAAAGTTCCTTTCAAAGTTTCCTCACATGCCTTTATGGCTTTGGAGTCATCGGCACTAGATTGCACATAACCAAGACCAAAATTATTAGGTTGTTCCTCAACCAAAATCGGTTCAATCATGCCTTGCGCATGATTTCCTAAACCCTTGCCTTCATAGCCCATATTAAGCATTAACTTGGACCCTATACCTCTAGTGTGCTTTTCAAATGAACCAACACATCCATCTGATGAGGAAACTGAAGAAAAATTAGAGTGAATTACCTCTGCTTCACACATGTTCTTGGTTAAAGCCTCTTGGGCTTGATGGAGCTGCATCTCCATATCATGCAATCTTTAAAGAATTTCTTCTTTATTTTTCTTCTCGAAAATTATTGCTTATGATGTCTAGTGCTTTCTCTTCTATCTTCAAACAAAATCTACACCATGTCCTTCAAGTTTTAGAAGTCATGCTTCATGTCTTTATCGAAGAATCTTGTGAAGGAGGAGGATTTTGAAACCTCACTTGAATAATTTTTCATCATGAATATGAAAAAAATAACTTCAAAAAATATTCACAAAGCTTTCAAAAACTATTGACAAATATTGTCAACAAAATGGTTGTAGAGTCAAGCTCTTATTCAAGTAGTCTTTTGCAAACAAACAATCGACAAAAGGGTTTGTTCTTCAAGGGTTTCCTTGAGGTCCTTTGGGTAAGGAAGATTCCTTCATCCATTTCTTCCTTAGTCACCTCTCTTGGACTTACCTATTAGTAGCTCTCCCTTCAGCTCTAGCAAACTCAAGCAACAATCAATTTGCAGAAAGTAAAACAGTGAAATTCTTTGCATTGTTTAAACACCTTTCAAGTAGAACAAGAAAGATATTTCTCTATCAATCAAGAAACCAAGTGCTATGATAGCAAAATGATCTGAAAATGTGTTGGATAAATTTTTATGCTTTTCAAGAACCTCCCACTCATTTAAACAAATAAAATATCTAGCTTGTACTTGAAAATTTGCGGAAATTATGCTTGAAAATGGTGTATGATTTTTAATTGTTTAAGTGTCTTAAGTCCATTTTTTTTTGCTCAAAATTAAACATGTGTAATAAAAACATAATGCATCAATAAAAAATCCACACATAACAAAAAAATTAATCTAGGAGTTCACCTGAATATCATGGGCTACGTCTCCTTGAGCTTTGTCATCTTGACTTGGCTCTTTGGGATTATGGAAAAGTTTCTTTTACAAGTTCCACACTTAACTCCAATGATTATTGAATTGAACGAAAGGGCTTAGAATACCATCTATATCCCTATCATGGTTGTCCTGACTCTGCAAATAGATCTAGGCTCCCTTAGAAATGATTCCTTACGTTGGTGCTTTAAGCTACACTGACCTTCTCTGTGGCACAAACTCCTTCATAATTATTTAACTATCCCTAAAACCACACCTACTATCTCCATCACACATCAGACACCAAATATAGGCTGATAATTTTCTCAAAATGAGTGTTGCATCCCCAAACTAGGCCTTCCTCCGCGGTTTTCCTAGGGCTATGCACCAGTCATAAAGATGAACCAAACGTTCCACTACTATATTCATATGTGTACATGAAGCCTGGTGTAGAGAAGATGATCCTGCCACTTTGCCAATGGTAAAGAGAAGGATTTTCTTGTACAAATCCCTCACATCTTTGACGGGAATCTGAGTTCCCACCTTCTTTGCATCATCTACGCAATAGACTTGGACATAATCCTCTACGTTAAGCCCTCCAATAGGCTTGTTGTGCAAATATATTGGGTCTCCCCTTCGGGAAAGTCCAGTAACAAATTATATGTCTTCCACCTCTATTCGTAGTGGCATATGATCAATTATGAAGAAATATTCTTCTGGTTCCCAATGATCAACCAACATCTGAAGCAAACAAGCATTGCTTTTCATATTCGGAATTCTGAAAATTTTTATTAAACTACAATTCAGAAGGATATGTAAGGATTGTTGGTTCTCCATCACTTCATTATCAATAGCACTGTGCTCATGTTCTCTCCAACTAATCGACATCCTGGGAAAATTCTTCAATTGACTGATTAAATACAATTTTTTGAATTCTTCCCTACACATACGCGACCCTGTTTGTACACAGTTGCATATCATACACAGGTTCCTTATCACAAACTTGCGCATGCGTAAAGGATTTCAACAAAAATATTTTTCCTGAGGTCAAAAATCTAAAAAATTTCTTAAAACAAGAACGAAATTGATAAATGGGATGAGTACAAGGTTTACCTGATTGATTTGAGATGATTTGGTGGCCAGTTGCTTCATATTCAAGAAGTGGATTCTTTTCCCCATATCTCTTTTCTCCACTTTTGCAATGCACAAATGATCAAAATGTGAGTCAAAATTCTTATTTATGCCCAGAATTTGAAATTTTTTCACAAATTTCGTTTGTGTCTATTTTTTGAATTTGATTAAGGTTGTTTAACCATTTGGCTTGTAAGTGTTGGGAAAATTCTTTTTCAGGTACATTCTGCTGAATTTGAGAAATTTATAATTTTCCTTCGGATCCATGTCCGTTGACCTGTCATGGCAGGTATTTAATTTCTAACTGGAATATAGGTTAGGGAATTCAATTGTCATTGCATTTTTCGCATACTAGCCTCCATTTTGATCACTTGCCATAGGGTCAATCCCATCATGTCATGAGTATTTTTCCAATTTCACTCACCGATTTCTTAATCATGACTTGGTGGTAGATCCATCCTTTACATGAGCTTCCTAGTTAGTTCCTCGCTAGCATTTTTCACCCATGCTGCAATTTATGTGGGCTTGGGAGTCCTCTTTAGTCCCACCATGACTTATGTGTTGAAGCTTCATTATTCTTCTTCTTCTCTATATTTTTTCTGGCCATTTGCCCTAGCGGCTCCCACATGTTTTCGAGTTGTATTACTGCATTTCATATTGACTACTTGTTTAACTTTTCCTTTAGCCAACTTCATTTGGACTTATGTTTAAGACCTATTTTGACCATGTATTTCTGTACAATTTAACCATGCAATCACTTAGCCTTTACAACTTGACACCTTTACCCATGGATGTAACATTCCATTGAGTGTCACTTACCAGTTTTCGCCATCTTTCATTGAGCATAGGATTTTTCCTATCCCAGGAACTAGTGCATCTCTATACCGACACTCGTTTTATCCATTGTACTATAGGAATTTTTTTATTCTTTTTTTAGGCTTTGAAATATGAAAAAGACAACAAACTTAAATATTTGAAAAAAGAGTGGGAATGGGATATTACTTCCATACTTGATGGCATCTATAGTTTTAGTTGTGTCGCCCTTGAGAAAAGCACAAAAAAGCTAAGTCTTTTCTCCATTTGGGATGGTTTATTCTTTGACATACGAGAAGCCATAACCTTGTTTTTGAGTTAGTACTCCCCTGGTTGGTTATCTCTTCCAATCATATGGAGGGTTTTTTTATGCCTCCTGCATGAAAAACTTATACAAAGTTATCATTTGTTGCCATAGTCAACATGAGTCATGATTTTGTTCAAGGGAAGTTAACCTAAGTCACCCTTTCTGCAGTGTCTCTTGACTCATTTTTCAGTCGGCCTTCCCGGTCTTGTCAGCATCTTGTTCTATCACATCATATATTTGGTCCTTTTCTTGTGTTGGTTTGAGAAGGTCTCAACTGATTTCTCACTAGCAGGTTTGTCTCTTATTGACTACGACATATTTCTTTGAGATTAAACCTAGAGCCGCACCCTAGCCCTATTTACATCATTGATAGGTTACCTCGTGCTCAACATTTGATCAACATCATGGGTCTCTGACTAAGTGGTTTCCCTTTTGTTTGACTTCAGCTTACATTATCACACCTAGGATTTGTGTAGTACCTTAATTTCTATTTTACCCTATCGGTGGATATCTCACCTCTTTTTCAGCTTCCATTATTGGTTGGTTCAGATTGTTTCTGTCATGCGTTAGCTTCATCTTGTGCATGCCAGAAATGTATTTTGGGTTGGTTACTTCACTTCACTTCATCTGATTCCTTCCAAAACTTGGCCTGTGGGTTACACTCATGTTGGACTGATGCAAGATGCCTTAATGCCTTCTTTCCAACAGATATTTTCCCATCAACTTTGACTCATTGATCTGGGAATAAGGTTTGGATTCCTTTTGTCAGTACCTTAGGGTTTGCAGTCATCAATGGCAGACTCTTTGCTATTGACAGTGAGAATAAATCATTGTCTCCTGATTGATAGATTCTTTCAAGTGTTCGACTTCAACTCATTCAATCAACACTTGCTAGATTGTACTGGGACACCTTTACACTCATTATCATTATTGGTGGGTTGTCTCGCATTCGTTAATGGTATACATCAATGACCGGTAAACAAATGATTTCTCACATGTTCAACCTCAACTCATTCATTCTCATTGTGTAGAATTGTGCCATGGTGATCGATGAAGACCTCAGGTTTTCATCAGCATGATTTGGTTCACTTTGGCAGCTCCTTCAATTTTCTTCTAGTGATACCATCCACCCTTATATGCTGTAGTTTCATCACAACAACATCTTATATGTTGGCTCTGTTAGACTCCGTCTTGTCAGCCCGCTGCAGTCAAATTCACCAAGGTTCATTCCTCCTCATTTGCAGTCATTAAAGAGTCATTTTAATTCTGGAGTTCAGGGCTTTGTCTTCAGAAGTGCTTCAATAACATGTGCAAGCCAGAGGAAGGTTCAGTAAGTGTTTATTTTAGGAATGTCATCGTAAATAAGGCGAGATTGATTCTTCTTCAAAACCCTGTTTTGAAGAAGAAGTCATCAAATATGTTTTTATGATGAATACGTAATTTTTCAAAGTGTTTCAAACTCTGCAGCATTGGCAGGACAGTTTCTGTTGAAGTGCCTACTGGCTATGTTGTGGAAATTAAGGATACAAAGTTCTTGTTGCACAAGTTTCCACTGCTTTCAAAGTCTGGTTAACTGCAGAAACTAGCTGATGAACTCATGAATCCATGAATCACAAGGTGTCCCCTTAATGATATTCCAGGGTGCAGAGACATTCGAGTTTCATGCTAAGTTTTGCTATGGGAATATAGTCACTCAAATAGTGAAAGATCGGGCTATGAAGTTTCAACATAAATTGGAAAGGCTCCTATCTGAAATGGAGAGGGTTGTCTACTTACTTAAAATTGCAGACCCAAACTGGAGAGGCTTCTCTAAAACGAGAGACACAGTTGTATTCATTAAACACAGGGCAGTCTCTGTCAGTTTCAGTTGGTAGACCTATCAACAAAAGTGCTTCTTCAGACCAGAAGAATCCTACCATATTACAAAAGGTATGATGATTGAAAAGACAAATTCTGAAGACTATCTTTGTCAAAAGCAGTAGCTGATGTTAAGGTACTTGAACATGATAAGAATACTACTGTGGGTATTGTTAAAAAGACTTCAGCTGTAATGAAGCCACAATGGCTTGGAGCTGTGCACAATCTAGAAAACAAGGTTACACCAAATATTTACAAACAATTTCATTTGCTCGAAAATCTCAAGGCAGAAATCATGTTTGTGTTATTGAAAAGCAGGAGCCATGTTTTCATAGCCGTGGACAGTGCTTGGAGTGCGCGCTACCCATTGGGAAGGGGCGCTACCCACACAGCAACAGAGCTTAGAAATTTGTTGCTCTTGCGTCCAATTCCATGCCCATACGCTTCAATTGCAAGCGCGCCATCATCATCAATGTCATTATAGGCTCTTCAAAGCATTCACACAGGCATCATAGATCCAGTAGTATCGAATCGACAGAGTCTTCTGCTATAAGAAAATGGCAATCTGGAATTTTGAATCAATGGGCTGCACGCCAAGCTCTGAAGATGATAAATACTATGGAAAGACAAGCCCGAGAATTAGAGTTTCTATCTCTTGCTGGTTTGTATAGTGTGTCAACTAGGGCGGCGTCCTCACTTGTGAAAATATGGTGGCAATCCGTAATGATTTAGAAGTGTTATAATGGCTGTGATATTCGTAGACCTGTAAAGGTGACCATTTACCAATGCTTGGAAGGAGGTACTATTTCTGTGTTGCAGGCATATGTTGACGATGATAAGGATGAATCATTTTACACATTAAGTTGGGCATGCGATGTGAATGGTTCACCATTATTAGTTGCAGGTGGTCACAATGGTATAATTCGAGTGCTTGATGTTGCAAATGAAAAGGTCCATAAGAGTTTCGTTGGCCATGGAGATTCTGTGAATGAAATAAGGACCCAAGCATTGAAACCTTCCCTTATTTTATCTGCTAGAAAAGATGAATCTGTACGACTCTGGAATGTTCAAACTAGAATATGCATTTTGATATTTGCTGGAGCTAGGGGACATCGCAATGAAGTTCTCAGTGTAGATTTTCATCCTTCAGATGTATATCGTATTGAAAGCTGTGGCATGGACAACACGGTCAAGATCTGGTCTATGAAAGAGTTTTGGACCTAGGTTGAGAAGTCATTTACCTGGACGGATTTGCCATCGAAATTATCCACGAAGCATGTGCAGTTTCCTGTTTTTATTGCTGCAGTGCATTCAAACTATGTGAATTGCACTAGATGGCTTGGCAGTTTCATCCTATCAAAGAGTGTGGACAATGAAGTAGTTTTGTGGGAGCCTTACAGCAAGGAGCAAAGTACTAGTGATGGAGTTGTGGACATCCTGCAGAAGTATCCAGTGCCAGAATGTGACATTTGGTTTATCAAGTTTTCATGCGATTTCCACTATAATTCTATGGTAGTTGGCAACAGGGAAGGAAAAGTTTATGTTTGGGAATTACAGTCGAGCCCTCCTAATTTAATTGCCAGGTTATCACATCCACATTACAAACATCCTATTAGACAGACGACTATATCTCATGATGGAAGTACCATTCTCTGCTGCTGTGACGATGGTAGTATGTGGCGCTGGGACGTGGCTCAGTAAAATCATCAATTTCTTGGTTCAATGTGCATTGGTATATGTTTCAGATATTTACATCTGCACACTAATGGCTTTGATTGTTATTAGCTTCTGGTTGATGTGGAAAATCCTGGCTTTAGCCAAATTATTTGTTTTGCCAGAAAAGTCAACATAGTTTTGTGTTTGCTATAATACAGCATGCCCATTTTTATAAAGCTACACTTTACTGGACATTTGAAATTAGCATGCTCCCCAGGGCCTTGTGTTCATAAAGATGCCTTCAATGACAGCCATTTGTTATTATCATCTTAATAGAGTCAAAGGAATCTTCTCAGACGTCAGTGGGACATCATCACTGCCAGTTCTAATGCATGTATTCAAAACAGATAGTGTATGTTGTCATGGAGTAAAGTGGAAATGGAAACAGTATTTTCAGGGAAATGGTCTATTTGCATCAGATAGTTGATGGCCGCATTGAGTTGTTTATATAAGTTGTTGTTTTATGATAGAACCTTCTTCAGATGAATTAAAGGTATCAGTATATGTATGATGTGGTGATAAGAACATGGAAAATGTAACGTGGCAATCGTTGCAATATGTGGGCATTCGATTCATCTAAAGAGCACATGTGGCGGTTTGACCCATATTTTAGCATTAAAATATTGGGGACCTCTCCCAATTTCTGTAAAGTGGCATTCAAAGGTTCGACTACCTATTTTTGTCTTTAGCTAGTCTACGCTCTAGGATTAGTTTTCATGGGTTATTAGAAATCCTCAAGCTGGAATAATGGGAGGCTTTTCTATCTTTAGAGCAGATCGAGGATTCTTTTCTATCTTCATGGTTTCAGGTGTAACAGCGCCCTTGTTTTGGTTCGATCTGTTTTCTCCTAGGATAGTTTATTTAATGCATTGTAAATCATTTTGAAAAGGGGGGAGAATTCTGAGAGGTGTGTGGAAGAGAGAATAGAGTTTTATTGTACAGTTTTGACAGAGATTTTAATGAAGGATATAGCTATGTTTCAGGAGATCCCTTTGGTAACAACTTAGCATTATGTTTTTCTCTGTTTTCATATGTTTCTTGTTATGTTATTGTTTCATTCATAATCATTTCTGTTGAATACTTTTAAGTGTGAAGGGCAGAATTCAGCTCGCTGCTCTACCTTGGGAAAGTATTCAAGTTTTATTTTTTCCTCTGTCTGAAAAGGATTCATGAATTCATGCCCTTTTCAGCTTCTTAAACATTCTTTGCACTCCATAAAATTTTGAATTGAATGCTTAAGCTTTTTCCTATCTTGCCTCGTGTAATAATCTGCATCTTTCATTTTATCCCTGTTCCTGCTGTCTTTGCCCCACACAGCCCAGAAAACCCCGACATTTATCAAAAATCTCTTGCATATCTTTTTACTAGCCTAAAATCAATATCAATGTTTCATTTAGGTCATCTCAGATCCTATTGGACATCTTTCACTGAGTTTGACCCGGAGAGAGCCCTCTCCTGTCCTCGTAAGGCTAGCTACGAGGCTGAGCTTGGTTTGATGTTGCCTCGAGTTTTGCCTCTTTCAGCCTGTAGCAGATTCGAGCGCTAACAGGCTCCTGATTGTGTGTTGTACCATTTTTTCCACCACTTATGGTTTGGTAGTTGGAGATTCAGTTGTTACTACAGTGATCAGATATCTTTGCATCATCATTGATCAGTCCTCTATATGTGATAGTTGGACATGATTTAGGTAGTGGTCAAATGATTCACTATGTACTTTACATTTTCAGCTATACGTGTATACATATTGGATCCGCTCCATACTTCATATGTGGACATGCTTTTCTTTCACTGAGCATGGGAATGCTTGCCTCAGACATGTGCTATCTTTCTAATTTCGATCGCTAGTTTTTTTGTCAAGTTGAAATATGGTGAAGTCCTCTCTAGTCCTCACAAGGTTCTTTCTATGCACATAATACATTTCCCTATTTTTGAGGTGATGTTTACAGTTGTTCCTGTAACTTAACTACCCCATCCCGTGGCCTAACTATTCCCCAACTGAAAAAACTAATTTGAGGGAGTATAAAAACCCCTGAAGGGAATGGCCTAAGGGAGGAAGAGAGAGAATTATAGATATTATACCTTGTTATAGCCCTGACCAAGTCTAATATTTCCATTGTGCCTCCTGCACTTCCAAAATATTCAGGAAAACCTTGTTTCATTGAGATGTTCAACTTCATCCTATGTGGCATCCATTATGCACTATTCTTGGAATAAATTTTGTGAGGCTAGGGCTGGACAGATCCAGAGGATGTTGATCAGCGGTTGTCATTGATGTCAACCCAAGCAACACCAGGGGTTAACCCAATATTTAATGGGAATTTTGACCCACAAAATTAATATATTCTGGGTCAATAATTATTTTCATGGTTTCTACTTGTCAAGATGTTTCCGTTGATATATGGAAAACCATGTAATTCTTCATGGTTTGAGAGATATTCATGTTTGAAGTTTGTACCCCCAATTACTAGGCTAAAACCCCATGGGGTTGTGGCATGGGTCATTGAAAAGTCATAATTAATATTTTTTAAGCTCCTAAAATCCCTCCCATGTTCACTTGTTGAAGCCCCTCTCAACCTAAGCATTTATATAAATTGTGATCCTCATATCCTCCTCATGCAAGGGATTTCTCCATCTGAAATAGGTCGTCGTGGAATTTTCACTCTAACGTTTTTTATACGAAGTTTTAGAAGCTGAAATTTTTATGAGGCGAAGTTGAAAGCCTGAGGAAACTACTGTGAAAATTT